>OY744549.1:7355972-7475972 GCA_963556195.1 Sepiola atlantica
TATGTCTCTGAGACTTCTTTCTTTGTTCTTTCTCATTTTGCTGGTGTTAATATCGCAAGTAAATCCACACGTGGTTCTAAGAGAACAAGCCTCGTCCGATCTCGCCGACGATCCTGAAGAAAGTGAACGTTTGGAAAAAGTGTGTATTAGTGCGGCAACGCTTATATGAATTTGAAGAGGTGGACACATCTTTAAGAAAACGCTTATTGAAATGTATTATAGAACTTTGAAAAAAACAAGTAACGTTATTTATTTATTATTTATTTATTTTTTGGGGTAGTTTACAAATATCGTGGTTCGGAGCTAGGGTTATAATTAGTGGGTTAGGGGTTAGGGTTATAATTAGTGGTTTAGGGGTTAGGGTTAGGGTTAGGGTTATAATTAGTGGTTTAGGGGGTTAGGGTCAGGGTTAGGGGTAGGGTTACAATTAGTGGGTTAGGGGTTAGGGTTATAATTAGTGGTTTAGGGGTTAGGGTTAGGGTTAGGGTTATAATTAGTGGTTTAGGGGGTTAGGGTCAGGGTTAGGGGTAGGGTTACAATTAGTGGGTTAGGGGTTAGGGTTAGGGTTAGGGTTATAATTAGTGGGTTAGGGGCTAGGGTTATAATTAGTGGTTTAGGGGTTAGGGTTAGGGTTAGGGTTATAATTAGTGGTTTAGGGGGTTAGGGTCAGGGTTAAGGGTAGGGTTACAATTAGTGGGTTAGGGGTTAGGGTTAGGGTTAGGGTTATAATTAGTGGGTTAGGGGCTAGGGTTATAATTAGTGGTTTAGGGGTTAGGGTTAGGGTTAGGGTTATAATTAGTGGTTTAGGGGGTTAGGGTCAGGGTTAGGGGTAGGGTTACAATTAGTGGGTTAGGGGTTAGGGTTAGGGTTAGGGTTATAATTAGTGGGTTAGGGGTTAGGGTTAGGGTTAGGGTTATAATTAGTGGGTTAGGGGTTAGGGTTAGGGTTAGGGTTATAATTAGTGGGTTAGGGGCTAGGGTTATAATTAGTGGTTTAGGGGTTAGGGTTAGGGTTAGGGTTATAATTAGTGGGTTAGCGGGTTAGGGTCAGGGTTAGGGGTAGGGTTACAATTAGTGGGTTAGGGGTTAGGGTTAGGGTTATAATTAGTGGGTTAGGGGCTAGGGTTATAATTAGTGGTTTAGGGGTTAGGGTTAGGGTTAGGGTTATAATTAGTGGGTTAGGGGCTAGGGTTATAATTAGTGGTTTAGGGGTTAGGGTTAGGGTTATAATTAGTGGGTTAGCGGGTTAGGGTCAGGGTTAGGGGTAGGGTTACAATTAGTGGGTTAGGGGTTAGGGTTAGGGTTAGGGTTATAATTAGTGGGTTAGGGGCTAGGGTTATAATTAGTGGTTTAGGGGTTAGGGTTAGGGTTAGGGTTATAATTAGTGGGTTAGGGGCTAGGGTTATAATTAGTGGTTTAGGGGTTAGGGTTAGGGTTATAATTAGTGGGTTAGGGGGTTAGGGTCAGGGTTAGGGGTAGGGTTACAATTAGTGGGTTAGGGGTTAGGGTTAGGGTTAGGGTTATAATTAGTGGGTTAGGGGCTAGGGTTATAATTAGTGGTTTAGGGGTTAGGGTTAGGGTTAGGGTTATAATTAGTGGGTTAGGGGCTAGGGTTATAATTAGTGGTTTAGGGGTTAGGGTTAGGGTTATAATTAGTGGGTTAGGGGGTTAGGGTCAGGGTTAGGGGTAGGGTTACAATTAGTGGGTTAGGGGTTAGGGTTAGGGTTAGGGTTATAATTAGTGGGTTAGGGGCTAGGGTTATAATTAGTGGTTTAGGGGTTAGGGTTAGGGTTATAATTAGTGGGTTAGGGGGTTAGGGTCAGGGTTAGGGGTAGGGTTACAATTAGTGGGTTAGGGGTTAGGGTTAGGGTTAGGGTTATAATTAGTGGGTTAGGGGCTAGGGTTATAATTAGTGGTTTAGGGGTTAGGGTTAGGGTTAGGGTTATAATTAGTGGGTTAGGGGCTAGGGTTATAATTAGTGGTTTAGGGGTTAGGGTTAGGGTTATAATTAGTGGGTTAGGGGGTTAGGGTCAGGGTTAGGGGTAGGGTTACAATTAGTGGGTTAGGGGTTAGGGTTAGGGTTAGGGTTATAATTAGTGGGTTAGGGGCTAGGGTTATAATTAGTGGTTTAGGGGTTAGGGTTAGGGTTAGGGTTATAATTAGTGGGTTAGGGGCTAGGGTTATAATTAGTGGTTTAGGGGTTAGGGTTAGGGTTATAATTAGTGGGTTAGGGGGTTAGGGTCAGGGTTAGGGTTAGGGTTACAATTAGTGGGTTAGGGAGTGTTGATCAATTATTATTAATGTGAAACCGGATGTTCCGGCAAAACGGTTAATCCGTCAAAACTCGGGAACCAAGGGTGCCGGCAAATCCGTGTTGCATCTGTATCTACAATCTGGAAAGCTGTCAAGTTGGGGGCCAAGTGTTTTTTTTTTAATCCTGTCATGTGACTCGACTCTGGTGTAATAAACATAGACGCACCTGTCGTGGAAATGAGATACCATTTCGGATATCACTACGCGCTATCAAAATAGTTCCTGCCAAGCCGATGAAGCGGCGGCAAAATGTCGCCTCATTTTGTCACCGGCTTCCGGCCGATGAGCAGAGTTTATGCCCGGCCTGTCGTGCGTAGCATAACGGAAGTTAGCCATTGTGTGTGTGTGTGTGTGTGTGTGTGTGTGTGTGTGTGTGTGTGGTTTGTTTTTTTTTGTTTTACGGCATATCAACCCTTTTCGGGTTGTTTAATGCCAAATCCGGTAATTTTAGTGAAAGTGTTTATGCTTCAAGTTCTTTATATCTTTGTTGTATTACTCGTTATTACTGGCTATTAAGTTCACCAACTCTTTCGGTTAACATCGCTGTTGACCCAAAGGGGACGACATGTCGTATTCACCTAGATCACCCGTGCGTGCTTCTCAGTCTCTGTGGTCGCTAATATGCGTCTCTGGCTGCTCCTTCAAGAAGCTAATGACAATTTTCAAACATGTTACACAATGAAATTAATCTATTTATTAGAGTTAATTTAAGAGTATTAACATATATCTGAATAGCTTGGTGAGTAAGATATCTAGCTGACAGCATCAAGGTTGCTGTTAAAGTAAACTCTCCCTAACATGATGTTGCTGCATATGATGTTATCCCACACTCTAACCTGGGCAATAACGGGTAGCTCTGCTAGTCTTCTTATAAATATCTTCTTTTAAAATTATCTTCCTTAGATTTGTGGAATTATTACTTTACTTTTTATATATAACGTATATCATAAGAATAAACGTGTAGCAGTGTTCGATCTAAGCAGACAATCATCCCAGGCATTACGCCTTCCTTTGGGAATTTTGTTGGCTTTATTATTGAATGTCGCCTAGGTCAGTGCCGATAGGAATATGAAAGTGAATCATATTTCTAGTTCTGAGTTCCCCAATTTGGGATGCTGGATTTGACCTACAATAAAAACCGACCTTATGTTAAACTGTGCCGTTGTGTAAAGGCAAGTAAAAGGGATATATATATATATATATATATATATATATATATATATATTTGTGTTATAATGGAATAATTCCAGGAAGAAATCCGGGTAAGAGAGCTCAATGTGGTAAACAGAGCAAGAATAACGTAAAATATAATAACACGAGATTACATGATTGTCGATGCAATAATTTATTTCAACCTTGCGGTTTTATTCAAGCATCCAATTTGACAATTTTTCTCGCCTGCAACCATTGTCGCATTGCTTGTTTCTGTCGCTGTGACTATTTGCGCTCCCTTTTCTTCTGCAACTTTTTGTTGTCACGACTTTTATAGTTCGTCGCTCGTCCCCACCGGCCCTGCCGCGTGTTATCACTTTCGGGCAGTTGTCTTCGCTCTCTGGAATCAACTTCTTAACTACAACAAGTCTTTTTCTGTTTCAAAGAGCCGCTTTATTTAACTACTTTAGTTAGCC
Source organism: Sepiola atlantica (assembly GCA_963556195.1). Taxonomy (NCBI): domain Eukaryota; kingdom Metazoa; phylum Mollusca; class Cephalopoda; order Sepiida; family Sepiolidae; genus Sepiola; species Sepiola atlantica. The sequence goes on from OY744549.1 coordinate 7,359,913, forward strand.
GACCTGAACGAGTTTGTTGATCGAGAGACAGTTTACGCTAACTAGTTCACTAGTTAATATTCTTAATTGCTTGAGAGAGAGGAGTATGGGAGATTTACTAATTGGCTCTTAGATTTCCGTCATTCGGAATCTTTCTCGTGACCGCTACATTTTTGGCGATGTTGACTCTCTCGCTTCCAAGTCAAATTTGATTCAATCTCGATTTTAATTCTCCCACGCCGAACTCTCGCTATCAAATCTCGTTACCAACACGCAGGTGTGATCTCAACTTCTGACCACTCGTAACCCTAAGGTTACGTCAGTTGTCATCGTGATCGTGGGAACATATCGAACCCAAACCGCACGGAATGACTCCGCCACAATTCGCGCAAGTCAAACCCGTCTCAAACAGATGCGTCGAAGCCATTATCTAACACTTTCAAATATTCATTCATGGAGTTCGGTTTGATTGTTTTGTTTTACGGCATATCAACCCTTTTCAGGTTATTTAATGCTGAATCTGGTCATTTTAGGTGAAAGTCTTTATATTTCAAGTTCTTTATATGTTTAAATATTTGTTCATGGTGTTTGGTTGAATGAAAGGCTGGGAAGGGATGGGGAGAGGAGAAGGGGAATTGTAGTTTTTTTGTTTGGGATTTTGCAGAACATGATTGAGTTTTGCAAAAAAAAGAAAAAAGAATAAAACATCAATGTTTGGTGCATTTTGAGTCAGGAAGTCAATAATTTCAGACAGCCTGATTTGGTAGCGCCAGTACGTTCTATTTGACCAATAGATGGGACTCTTACAGGTGCTACCTGGGAGCAATGGCAACTCAGGGGCAACTTCACATTCCAAATGGAGGCCTCACCACTGAATGTCTTTAAGGTCATACCCAGGACCGTGTGTGTGTGAAATGAAGTCTGTAACAGTTAGATTATTCGGACTACTGTTCTCAACTTGGACGTTATTCTCAAAACGTTTCAGCCGATGTAACCTCCGTCCTCCTTCGGGTGCATCTTCTAAAACGCGGAAATTTGTACGAAATTTCTCACTGAACCCTTTATTTAATCCACGGGGATAGATTGTTCTCATTCCGTTAAACAAGACGCACCTTAAGAAGGTCAGAGGTTACATCGACTATTCATTTACATACATGTAAACGCACATGGCGACAGCCGAAACAAACACGTGCACTCAATTTTTCTTTCCAGACAAAAAACCTTATATTTCACCGGAACGTTCTTAGACTCTTCACGAACACTTTATTTCGCAGTGTCTTTAGTTGTCAACAAAAAGTAATTATTTTGTATGGATAGACTGTGTGGTTTCTTTGTAAATTGAAAGTCGCTTCAACCAATGCATGAACTTATCATAATAATAAAATGGGAGAGGAAGGTAGAATCGCTTCAAGACAAGCCTGAAAGAAAGACCACCATCAACGTTAAATCACCTTAGACTCAAAAAAGGCTAGCCAAAAGGTAAGCCCTTGTAAGAGCCCAATAGGGAAAGAATCTGTCACGCTATGGATTGAAATAGAATTTTCGTTAATCTGTTATGCTATTGATTGAAATAGAATTTTCGTTAATCTGTCACGCTATGGATTGAAATTGAATTTTCGTTTATCTGTCACGCTATGGATTGAAATAGAATTTTCGTTAATCTGTCAATCAATGGACTGAAATAGAATTTTCGTTAATCTGTCACGCTATTGATTGAAATTGAATTTTCGTTTATCTGTCACGCTATGGATTGAAATAGAATTGTCGTTAATCTGTCACGCTATGGATTGAAATAGAATTGTCGTTAATCTGTCACGCAATGGATTGAAACAGAATTGTCCTTAATATGTCACACAATGGATGTAAATAGAATTTTCGTTAATCTGTCATGCTATGGATTGAAATAGCATTTTCGTTAATATGTCACACAATGGATGTAAATAGAATTTTCGTTAATCTGTCACGCTATGGATTGAAATAGAATTTTCGTTTGTCTGTCACGCTATGGATTGAAATAGAATTTTCGTTAATCCGTCACGCTATTGATTGAAATAGTATTTTCGTTAATCTGTCACGCTATGGATTGAAATAGAATTTTCGTTTATCTGTCACGCTATGGATTGAAATAGAATTTTCGTTTATCTGTCATGCTATGGATTGAAATAGAATTTTCGTTTATCTGTCACGCTATTGATTGAAATTGAATTTTCGTTTATCTGTCACGCTATGGATTGAAATAGAATTTTCGTTTATCTGTCACGCTATTGATTGAAATTGAATTTTCGTTTATCTGTCACGCTATGGATTGAAATAGAATTGTCGTTAATCTGTCACGCTATGGATTGAAATAGAATTGTCGTTAATCTGTCACGCTATGGATTGAAATAGAATTGTCGTTAATCTGTCACGCTATGGATTGAAATAGAATTGTCGTTAATCTGTCACGCAATGGATTGAAACAGAATTGTCGTTAATATGTCACACAATGGATGTAAATAGAATTTTCGTTAATCTGTCACGCTATGGATTGAAATAGAATTTTCGTTTATCTGTCACGCTATGGATTGAAATAGAATTTGCGTTAATCTGTCACGCTATTGATTCAAATAGAATTTAGGTTAATCTGTCACGCTATGGATTGAAATAGAATTTTCGTTTATCTGTCACGCTATTGATTGAAATTGAATTTTCGTTAATCTGTCACGCTATGGATTGAAATAGCATTTTCGTTTATCTGTCACGCTATTGATTGAAATTGAATTTTCGTTTATCTGTCACGCTATGGATTGAAATAGAATTTTCGTTTATCTGTCACGCTATTGATTGAAATTGAATTTTCGTTTATCTGTCACGCTATGGATTGAAATAGAATTTTCGTTTATCTGTCACGCTATGGATTGAAATTGAATTTTCGTTTATCTGTCACGCTATGGATTGAAATAGAATTTTCGTTAATCTGTCACGCTATGGATTGAAATAGAATTTTCGTTTATCTGTCACGCTATGGATTGAAATTGAATTTTCGTTTATCTGTCACGCTATGGATTGAAATAGAATTTTCGTTTATCTGTCACGCTATTGATTGAAATTGAATTTTCGTTTATCTGTCACGCTATGGATTGAAATAGAATTTTCGTTTATCTGTCACGCTATGGATTGAAATTGAATTTTCGTTTATCTGTCACGCTATGGATTGAAATAGAATTTTCGTTTATCTGTCACGCTATTGATTGAAATTGAATTTTCGTTTATCTGTCACGCTATTGATTGAAATAGAATTTTCGTTTATCTGTCACGCTATGGATTGAAATAGAATTTTCGTTTATCTGTCACGCTATGGATTGAAATTGAATTTTCGTTAATCTGTCACGCTATGGATTGAAATAGCATTTTCGTTTATCTGTCACGCTATTGATTGAAATTGAATTTTCGTTTATCTGTCACGCTATGGATTGAAATAGAATTTTCGTTTATCTGTCACGCTATTGATTGAAATTGAATTTTCGTTTATCTGTCACGCTATGGATTGAAATAGAATTTTCGTTTATCTGTCACGCTATGGATTGAAATTGAATTTTCGTTTATCTGTCACGCTATGGATTGAAATAGAATTTTCGTTAATCTGTCACGCTATGGATTGAAATAGAATTTTCGTTTATCTGTCACGCTATGGATTGAAATTGAATTTTCGTTTATCTGTCACGCTATGGATTGAAATAGAATTTTCGTTTATCTGTCACGCTATTGATTGAAATTGAATTTTCGTTTATCTGTCACGCTATGGATTGAAATAGAATTTTCGTTTATCTGTCACGCTATGGATTGAAATTGAATTTTCGTTTATCTGTCACGCTATGGATTGAAATTGAATTTTCGTTTATCTGTCACGCTATTGATTGAAATTGAATTTTCGTTTATCTGTCACGCTATTGATTGAAATAGAATTTTCGTTTATCTGTCACGCTATGGATTGAAATAGAATTTTCGTTTATCTGTCACGCTATGGATTGAAATTGAATTTTCGTTTATCTGTCACGCTATGGATTGAAATAGAATTTTCGTTTATCTGTCACGCTATTGATTGAAATTGAATTTTCGTTTATCTGTCACGCTATGGATTGAAATAGAATTTTCGTTTATCTGTCACGCTATGGATTGAAATTGAATTTTCGTTTATCTGTCACGCTATGGATTGAAATAGAATTTTCGTTTATCTGTCACGCTATTGATTGAAATTGAATTTTCGTTTATCTGTCACGCTATGGATTGAAATAGAATTTTCGTTTATCTGTCACGCTATGGATTGAAATTGAATTTTCGTTTATCTGTCACGCTATGGATTGAAATTGAATTTTCGTTTATCTGTCACGCTATGGATTGAAATAGAATTTTCGTTTATCTGTCACGCTATGGATTGAAATAGAATTTTCGTTTATCTGTCACGCTATGGATTGAAATTGAATTTTCGTTTATCTGTCACGCTATGGATTGAAATAGAATTTTCGTTTATCTGTCACGCTATTGATTGAAATTGAATTTTCGTTTATCTGTCACGCTATGGATTGAAATAGAATTTTCGTTTATCTGTCACGCTATGGATTGAAATTGAATTTTCGTTTATCTGTCACGCTATGGATTGAAATAGAATTTTCGTTTATCTGTCACGCTATGGATTGAAACAGAATTTGCGTTAATTGGTCACGCTATGATTCAAATAGAATTTTCGTTGGTCTGCCAAGTTATAAATAGAATTTTGTATGTTTGTAAAGCGTAATTTTGAAATAGCATTTTTTAAGCTTAAGTTTAGAATAGAAGTTTCGTTGTTTTGTAGCGCTTAAGTTAGGATATGGCATATACGTTGATCTGTCACGCTTAAGTCGCAAATATCATTCTCTTTAGTCTGTCAGCCTTAAGTTTAAAATAGCATTTTCGTCTAAAGTTTGAAATAGTATTTTCGTTGGTCTGTAACGATTAAGTTTGAAATAATATATCCGTTGGTCTGTCACGCTTAAGTTTGAAAAATGATCTCCAGGCTGTCGTTTAATGATGACATCAATGGATAGCAACATTTAATGCCACTAAGACAAAGCTCTTTTCCTTTAGCAACCACAAGAAACCCTTTCAATCACCGATTGAAATGGCCAATAAAACCCTATCTATGAGTCTAAGGTTCAAACTACTGGGTCAAACATTCACAGATAATCCGAATTGGAACGAATACATAGAAGACATTGCCAAGGCTGCTGCAAAGAAAGTGGGCTCCCTTTACCGTGTTAGAAAACTCCTCACACCTGACAGTATCCTTTATCTCTACAAAGTCACCATCCGCCCTTGCATGGAGTATTGTTGTCTCTTCCACTCGGACAGAGTCTTAAAAAGAGTCGCTAACATAATAGGTCCCACACTGTCTACGAAGCTCCAGCCCCTGTCCCATCGCCGCAATGTTGCATTCCTATGCTTGTTTTACAAGTAATTCAGCATAATTTTATCTGACCTACTTGCTGCACTTGTGTATACTCAACTTAAATACCATGACAAGCAGCAAAATCCCACCCCTTCACTGTAGAAATCCCCAAATGCCTGAAAGCTTTCTACTCTGATAGCTTATTTCCTCGAACCGCTTGCCTTTGGATTTCCCTCCGTGCTCTCTGTTTCCCGGATGGTATCAGCATGCAGAAAATGTAATGTGAACAAGCATCACGCTGCACAACTCCTTCACTTAAGATGCGCCTTGTTCGCAGTGGCCCCTTTTATGGGGTTAATTGAAGTTTTATAAAATAGGGAAAGAGATACAGAAAGGGAGAGAGAGAGGGGGAAGGGAAGAGAAAGAAAGAGAACGGAGAGAAAGGGGGGCAAAGGGGGAGGAGGGGGGAGGAAATGAATAGAAAAGGAGAGAGAAGGGGGAGAAAGGGGGGAAAAGGGGAGAAAGGAAGAGAAAAATAAAGAGAAAGAAAGGGAAAGAGAAAGTGAGAGAAAGGAGGAGAAAGAGAAAAAGAGAGAAAGGGGGAGAAAGAGAAAGAGAGAGAAAGGGGGAGAAAGAGAAAAAGAGAGAAAGGGGGAGAAAGAGAAAGAGAGAAAGGGGGAGAAAGAGAAAGAGAGAGAAATGGGAAGAAAAATAGATAGAAATAGAGAGAAAGAAAGAGAGAGGGAAGGGTAAGAAAGGGGCAGGGGGAGAAAATAAATAGAAAGAGTGAGAAAGACAGAGAGAGAGAGAGAGAGTGAAGGGAGATATATTTATTCTGATCGCAGTAACAGACAACAATTTTAAAAACGCGATTAATGTTTGCCATTAAATATATTGGAATCTAAACGAAGCATTTTGTTTGCGACTCACTTCGATCCGTCAACGAAGAATCCCGCGAGCCAAATGAATTGAAGAACTTTTGCCTCAAGAGAAACAAAGTGGCAAAGTTATGGCAGCCATTTCTACAGGAACTGGCTATCGAATTAAAACTAAAATGAAATTCTAGTGTTTAATGGGTCGCCTTGTGACAGTTCAACAAAAGCTCCTATGACATTCGAGCGACGAGCGGGGCGACTCGACGGTGCCTGGGTTTTATATAAATAAATAATACCAATAATAAATATAAGGTCGTGACAATAGTGATAGCCGATTTCAGAAACATACATTTATTCATGAATAAAATTCTTCACTTTTCCAATACTCTGTAAATGACGTGAAACTGTTGAAGTGTTGACAGCAAGTGTCTGAGACATTCCGTTGACACGCTTAACAAGTGCATCTACTCCGCAAGATTAGCGATTGAAATGCTATTTCAAACTTAAGCATGACAGACCATCGGAAATGCTATTACAAACTTAAGCGTTACAGACCGACTGAAATGCTATTTCAAACTTAAGCGTGACAGACTAATGAAAATGCTATTTGAAACTTAAGCGTGACAGACCAACGGAAATGCTATTTCAAACTTATGCGTGACAGACCATCGGAAATGCTATTACAAACTTAAGCGTTACAGACCGACTGAAATGCTATTTCAAACTTAAGCGTGACAGACTAATGAAAATGCTATTTGAAACTTAAGCGTGACAGACCAACGGAAATGCTATTTCAAACTTATGCGTGACAGACCAACTGAAATGCTATTTGAAACTTAAACGTGACAGACCAACGGAAATGCTATTTCAAACTTAAGCATGACAGACCAACGGAAATGCTATTTCAAACTTAAGCATGACAGACCAACGGAAACGCTATTTCAAACTTAAGCGTGACAGACAAGCGACAATGCTATTTCAAACTTAAGCATGACAGACCAACGGAAACGCTATTTCAAACTTAAGCGTGACAGACAAGCGACAATGCTATTTGAAACTTAAGCATGACAGACCAACGGAAATGCTATTTGAAACTTAAGCATGACAGACCAACGGAAATGCTATTTGAAACTTAAGCATGACAGACCAACGGAAATGCTATTTGAAACTTAAGCATGACAGACCAACGGAAATGCTATTTCAAACTTAAGCATGACAGACCAACGGAAATGCTATTTGAAACTTAAGCGTGACAGACCAACAGAAATGCTATTTTAAACATAAGTGTTACAGACCAACGGAAATGCTATTTCAAACTTAAGCGTGACAGACCAACGGAAATGCTATTTGAAACTTAAGCATGACAGACCAACGGAAACGCTATTTCAAACTTAAGCATGACAGACCAACGGAAACGCTATTTCAAACTTAAGCATGACAGACCAACGGAAACGCTATTACAAACTTATGCGTGACAAACCAACGAAAATGCTATTTCAAACTTAAGCGTGACAGACCAACGAAAATGCTATTTGAAACTTAAGCGTGACAGACCAACGGAAATGCTATTTGAAACTTAAGCGTGACAGACCAACGGAAATGCTATTTCAAACGTATGCGTTACAGACTAACGAAAATGCTATTTCAAACTTAAGCGTGACAGACCAACGGAAATGCTATTTGAAACTTAAGCGTGACAGACCAACGGAAATGCTATTTCAAACTTAAGAGTGACAGACCAACGGAAATGCTATTTCAAACTTAAGAGTGACAGACGAACGGAAATGCTATTTCAAACTTATGCGTGACAGACAAACGGAAATGCTATTTCAAACTTATGCGTGACAGACAAACGGAAATGCTATTTCAAACTTATGCGTGACAGACAAACGGAAATGCTATTTCAAACTTATGCGTGACAGACAAACGGAAATGCTATTTCAAACTTAAGCGTGACAGACCAACGGAAATGCTATTTGAAACTTAAGCGTGATAAACCAACGAAAAAAAGGCACCGAATTGTTAGAGAAGCATTGGCATCAGTGTATTATTCTAGAAAGAAACTATGTTGATGAATAAATATGTTTGTCAAGACATTAGAAACTCAGTGTCAAGTAACCGAAACAAAACAAGTTGGAAGTCTTTCGAAAGTCCGGAGTTATTAAATCTAAATAGCGGCCATTAAGAGTTGCTTCCCTTGGTTTGTTTAGGTTTGTTTGTTGTTGTTTTTAACCAAGTGTATAAGCCGCCATGTTGATTTCTGCTTTTAGACTGAGTTTCCGGTTGCCAATTAAGACGGCAGCAATGGCCGAGAGAAATACACGAGCCGATCAACTCCGAAGATGCGTCCATTTGATCCGCACGTTTTAGCGATGATAATGCTATTTAAAATAATAATAATAATAATAATAATAATAATAATAATAATAATAATAATAATAATAATTATGGACAGAGGGTCGAGGAGGGAAAGCGCAAACCAGACCTCCACTGGAAGAGCGCGGACAGCTCTGGGACCTTGGGAAGGCTTGTTGTCACTCGGCCCCGAGAGGGGACCGATGATCCTTATCAGCGGGAAATCGTTGGTAGGTGGCTGTTGCGATTACCGCAAGGTCATCAGCGGTGATGAACGAAAAGAGGTGGAGCATACTGGAGGCCTGAGGAGACTTGTTGTCACTTGGACTCCAGGGAATACCACAGGTTGTCGGCAGTGGGCGACCACTGACGATGACCAGTGTGATAACTCCTAGTGAGTAAATAATAAAATAATAATAATAATAATGATTATAATAATAATAATAATAATAATAATAATAATGATTATAATAATAATAATAATAATAATAATAATAATAATAATAATAATAATAATAATAATAATAATTTGAATTAACACCAGACAAGGCACATTTCCATAAAAACGTAACGGATTACTGTGGATGAGAGGACAGAAATTATAGGGGGAAACCTAAGTGAGAAGTTGTGCAGCGAGATGTTTGTTCACATCACATTTAAATTTCTGCATATCGGTAAAGTCAGGGAAACAGAGAGCAGGGAGGGAGTTCCAAAGGCTGACAGCTCGAGGAAATAAGAGTAGAAAGCCTTGGGGACATCTACAGTGAATGGATTCGATTTAACTGATTGTCGAGTTTGTCGGGTGTATCTACGTTGAAAGTGCACCAGGACAGCAAGTTCATTGGAGCACATTCTATTGAAGGACTTGTAAAACAAGCACAGGGATGCAACATTGGTAGAAAGTGAGGGATCTATTAGATAAGCGACTCTTTTTTGGACCCTAAGGGGGGGGAGAGACTAGTGGTTGGTGCACCAGCCCAGATGGTACAACAATACTCCATGCATGGGCGGATAGTGGCTTTGTAGAGATATAGAATATTGTCAGGTGTGAGGAGTTTTCTAGCACGGTAAAGGGAGCCCACTTCTCTTGCAGCAGCCTTGCCAATGTATTCCATGTCTTCTATGTATTTGTTCCCATTCATGTTACCTGCGAATGTTAGGCTGAGGAGTTTGAACCTTAGACTTTCAAGCAGAATTTTATTTGCCATGGCAATCTGGTTGAAAGCAGTTTCTTGTAGTCTTTTGAAGGAAAAGAGCTTTGTCTTAGTTGCGTGAAAGGTTAAGCAGACAGAACCATTGGAGGATATGGTGATAGCAGCCATTCAAGCGGAAGCTGAAGTAAAAAATACGTTATGTGACACAATTAGAGACCTTCCAGTAACGCTTGATGAGATTAAGAGTAAGGCAGAGGTGGATGAATTTATCATAAGCACGAAAGAAAAAACAAAAAAAAATGTTATTAATCCCCAATGGGGATATTTTCAAAGGTGGGTGTTACACCGGCCGTTCTTACACAGGAGAAACTACACCGGTTGTCACTACAAATAGTGCGAGTCACCAGAGACACCGAAGACAAAGCACAGTCTTGTAACTGTCTAGCCAAGTGCTAGTCACTTTCTTACTTTGTTAATACACTTTTTAAACCAACCCTCGACTTGACTTCCTTTATTGATTATTTACTGTGGGACAACTTCACAACAGTTACCATCTATTTATGTGCCTATTCGACTACAGACTGGAAATCATTTTCTAAACTTAAGCGTGACAGACCAACGGAAATGTCATTTAAAACTTAAGCGTAAGAGAGCAATGAAAATACTATTTAAAACTTAAGACTTGTAAACAAACGAAAATGCTATTTAAAACTTAAGACTTGTAAACAAACGAAAATGCTATTTAAAACTTAAGGCTGACAGACTAAAGAGAATGATATTTGTGACTTAAGCGTGACAGACCAACGAATATGCCATTTCTAACTTAAGCGCTACAAAATAACGAAAATTCTATTCTAAACTTAAGCATGACGCACTAAAAAATTGCTATTTCAAAATTAAGCTTTACAAACCAACAAAATTCTATTTATAACTTGGCAGACCAGCGAAAATTCTATTTCAATCCATTGCTTGACAGATTAACGACAATTCAATTTCAATCCATTGCTTGACAGATTAACGACAATTCAATTTCAATCCATAGCTTGACAGATTAACGAAAATTCTATTTCAATCCATTGCTTGACAGATTAACGACAATTCAATTTCAATCCATTGCTTGACAGATTAACGACAATTCAATTTCAATCCATAGCTTGACAGATTAACGACAATTACATTTCAATCCATTGCTTGACAGATTAACGACAATTCAATTTCAATCCATTGCTTGACAGATTAACGACAATTCAATTTTAATCCATTGCTTGACAGATTAACGACAATTCAATTTCAATCCATAGCTTGACAGATTAACGAAAATTCTATTTCAATCCATAGCTTGACAGATTAACGACAATTCAATTTCAATCCATTGCTTGACAGATTAATGACAATTCAATTTCAATCCATTGCTTGACAGATTAACGACAATTCAATTTCAATCCATAGCTTGACAGATTAACGAAAATTCTATTTCAATCCATAGCTTGACAGATTAACGACAATTCAATTTCAATCCATTGCTTGACAGATTAACGACAATTCAATTTCAATCCATTGCTTGACAGATTAACGACAATTCAATTTCAATCCATTGCTTGACAGATTAACGACAATTCAATTTCAATCCATTGCTTGACAGATTAACGACAATTCAATTTCAATCCATAGCTTGACAGATTAACGAAAATTCTATTTCAATCCATAGCTTGACAGATTAACGACAATTCAATTTCAATCCATTGCTTGACAGATTAACGACAATTCAATTTCAATCCATAGCTTGACAGATTAACGAAAATTCTATTTCAATCCATAGCTTGACAGATTAACGACAATTCAATTTCAATCCATTGCTTGACAGATTAACGACAATTCAATTTCAATCCATAGCTTGACAGATTAACGAAAATTTTATTTCAATCCATAGCTTGACAGATTAACGACAATTCAATTTCAATCCATTGCTTGACAGATTAACGAAAATTCTATTTCAATCCATAGCGTGACAGATTAACCAAAATTCTATTTCAATCCATAGCGTGACAGATTAACCAAAATTCTATTTCAATCCATAGCGTGACAGATTAACGAAAATTCTATTTGAATCCATAGCGTGACAGATTAACCAAAATTCTATTTCAATCCATAGCGTGACAGATTAACCAAAATTCTATTTCAATCCATAGCGTGACAGATTAACGAAAATTCTATTTGAATCCATAGCGTGACAGATTAACCAAAATTCTATTTCAATCCATAGCGTGACAGATTAACCTAAATTCTATTTCAATCCATAGCGTGACAGATTAACCTAAATTCTATTTGAATCCATAGCGTGACAGATTAACGAAAATTCTATTTGAATCCATAGCGTGACAGATTAACCAAAATTCTATTTCAATCAATAGCGTGACAGATTAACCAAAATTCTATTTCAATCCATAGCGTGACAGATTAACGAAAATTCTATTTCAATCCATAGCGTGACAGATTAACCAAAATTCTATTTCAATCCATAGCGTGACAGATTAACGAAAATTCTATTTGAATCCATAGCGTGACAGATTAACGAAAATTCTATTTCAATCCATAGCGTGACAGATTAACCAAAATTCTATTTCAATCCATAGCGTGACAGATTAACGAAAATTCTATTTCAATCCATAGCGTGACAGATTAACCAAAATTCTATTTCAATCCATAGCGTGACAGATTAACGAAAATTCTATTTCAATCAATAGCGTGACAGATTAACCTAAATTCTATTTGAATCCATAGCGTGACAGATTAACCTAAATTCTATTTGAACCCATAGCGTGACAGATTAACGAAAATTCTATTTGAATCTATAGCGTGACAGATTAACGAAAATTCTATTTAAATCCATAGCGTGACAGATTAACGAAAATTCTATTTCAATCCATAGCGTGACAGATTAACCAAAATTCTATTTCAATCCATAGCGTGACAGATTAACCAAAATTCTATTTCAATCCATAGCGTGACAGATTAACCAAAATTCTATTTCAATCCATAGCGTGACAGATTAACCAAAATTCTATTTCAATCCATAGCGTGACAGATTAACGAAAATTCTATTTGAATCCATAGCGTGACAGATTAACCAAAATTCTATTTCAATCCATAGCGTGACAGATTAACCAAAATTCTATTTCAATCCATAGCGTGACAGATTAACGAAAATTCTATTTGAATCCATAGCGTGACAGATTAACCAAAATTCTATTTCAATCCATAGCGTGACAGATTAACCTAAATTCTATTTCAATCCATAGCGTGACAGATTAACCTAAATTCTATTTGAATCCATAGCGTGACAGATTAACGAAAATTCTATTTGAATCCATAGCGTGACAGATTAACCAAAATTCTATTTCAATCAATAGCGTGACAGATTAACCAAAATTCTATTTCAATCCATAGCGTGACAGATTAACGAAAATTCTATTTCAATCCATAGCGTGACAGATTAACCAAAATTCTATTTCAATCCATAGCGTGACAGATTAACGAAAATTCTATTTGAATCCATAGCGTGACAGATTAACGAAAATTCTATTTGAATCCATAGCGTGACAGATTAACGAAAATTCTATTTCAATCCATAGCGTGACAGATTAACGAAAATTCTATTTCAATCCATAGCGTGACAGATTAACAAAATTCTATTTCAAACCATAGCGTGACAGATTAACGAAAATTCTATTTCAATCAATAGCGTGACAGATTAACCTAAATTCTATTTGAATCCATAGCGTGACAGATTAACCTAAATTCTATTTGAATCCATAGCGTGACAGATTAACGAAAATTCTATTTGAATCTATAGCGTGACAGATTAACGAAAATTCTATTTCAATCCATAGCGTGACAGATTAACGAAACTTCTATTTCAATCCATAGCCTGTACATATTAAGGAAACTTCTATTTTAATCCATAGCTTGACAGATTAACCAAAATTCTATTTCAATCCATAGCTTGTACAGATTAACGAAAATTCTATTTCAATCCATAGCGTGACAGATTAACGAAACTTCTATTTCAATCCATAGCTTGTACAGATTAACGAAAATTCTATTTCAATCCATAGCTTGTACAGATTAAGGAAATTTCTATTTTAATCCATAGCTTGACAGATTAACCAAAATTCTATTTCAATCCATAGCTTGTACAGATTAACGAAAATTCTATTTCAATCCATAGCGTGACAGATTAACGAAAATTCTATTTCAATCCATAGCGTGACAGATTAACGACAATTATATTTCAATCCAGAGTGTGACAGATTAACCAAAATTCTATTTCAATCCATAGCGTGACAGATTAACAAAAATTCTATTTCAATCCATAGTGTGACAGATTAACGAAAATTCTATTTCAATCCATAGCGTGACAGATTAACCAAAATTCTATTTCAATCCATAGCTTGTACAGATTAACGAAAATTCTATTTCAATCTATAGCGTGACAGATTAACGAAAATTCTATTTCAATCCATAGCTTGACAGATTAACGAAAATTCTATTTCAATCCATAGCTTGACAGATTAACGAAACTTCTATTTCAATCCATAGCTTGACAGATTAACGACAATTCTATTTCAATCCATAGCGTGACAGATTAACGTAAATTCTATTTCAATCCATAGTGTGACAGATTAACGAAAATTCTATTTCAATCCATAGCGTGACAGATTAACGAAAATTCTATTTCAATCCATAGCTTGTACAGATTAAGCAAACTTCTATTTTAATCCATAGCTTGACAGATTAACCAAAATTCTATTTCAATCCATAGCTTGTACAGATTAACGAAAATTCTATTTCAATCCATAGCGTGACAGATTAACGAAAATTCTATTTCAATCCATAGCTTGACAGATTAACGAAAATTCTATTTCAATCCATAGTGTGACAGATTAACGAAAATTCTATTTCAATCCATAGCGTGACAGATTAACGACAATTCTATTTCAATCCATAGCGTGACAGATTAACGAAAATTCTATTTCAATCCATTGCTTGACAGATTAACGAAAATTCTATTTCAATCCATAGCGTGACAGATTAACGAAAATTCTATTTCAATCCATAGCTTGACAGATTAACGTAAATTCTATTTCAATCCATAGTGTGACAGATTAACGAAAATTCTATTTCAATCCATAGCGTGACAGATTAACGACAATTCTATTTCAATCCATAGCGTGACAGATGACCGAAAATTCTATTTCAATCCATTGCTTGACAGATTAACAAAAATTCTATTTCAATCCATAGCGTGACAGATTAACCAAAATTCTATTTCAATCCATTGCTTGACAGATTTACATAAAATTCTATTTCAATCCATAGTGTGACAGATTAACGAAAATTCTATTTCAATCAATAGCGTGACAGATTAACAAAAATTCAATTTCAATCCATAGCGTGACAGATTAACGAAAATTCTATTTCAATCCATAGCGTGACAGATTAACGAAACTTCTATTTCAATCCATAGCTTGACAGATTAACGAAAATTCTATTTCAATCCATAGCTTGTACAGATTAAGGAAACTTCTATTTTAATCCATAGCTTGACAGATTAACCAAAATTCTATTTCAATCTATAGCTTGTACAGATTAACGAAAATTCTATTTCAATCCATAGCGTGACAGATTAACGAAAATTCTATTTCAATCCATAGCGTGACAGATTAACGAAACTTCTATTTGAATCCATAGCGTGACAGATTAACGAAAATTCTATTTCAATCCATAGCGTGACAGATTAACGTAAATTCTATTTCAATCCATAGCGTGACAGATTAACCAAAATTCTATTTCAATCCATAGCGTGACAGATTAACCAAAATTCTATTTCAATCCATAGCGTGACAGATTAACCAAAATTCTATTTCAATCCATAGCGTGACAGATTAACCTAAATTCTATTTGAATCCATAGCGTGACAGATTAACCTAAATTCTATTTGAATCCATAGCGTGACAGATTAACGAAAATTCTATTTGAATCCATAGCGTGACAGATTAACGAAAATTCTATTTCAATCCATAGCGTGACAGATTAACGAAAATTCTATTTCAATCCATAGCGTGACAGATTAACAAAATTCTATTTCAAACCATAGCGTGACAGATTAACGAAAATTCTATTTCAATCAATAGCGTGACAGATTAACCTAAATTCTATTTGAATCCATAGCGTGACAGATTAACCTAAATTCTATTTGAATCCATAGCGTGACAGATTAACGAAAATTCTATTTGAATCTATAGCGTGACAGATTAACGAAAATTCTATTTCAATCCATAGCGTGACAGATTAACGAAACTTCTATTTCAATCCATAGCCTGTACATATTAAGGAAACTTCTATTTTAATCCATAGCTTGACAGATTAACCAAAATTCTATTTCAATCCATAGCTTGTACAGATTAACGAAAATTCTATTTCAATCCATAGCGTGACAGATTAACGAAACTTCTATTTCAATCCATAGCTTGTACAGATTAACGAAAATTCTATTTCAATCCATAGCTTGTACAGATTAAGGAAATTTCTATTTTAATCCATAGCTTGACAGATTAACCAAAATTCTATTTCAATCCATAGCTTGTACAGATTAACGAAAATTCTATTTCAATCCATAGCGTGACAGATTAACGAAAATTCTATTTCAATCCATAGCGTGACAGATTAACGACAATTATATTTCAATCCAGAGTGTGACAGATTAACCAAAATTCTATTTCAATCCATAGCGTGACAGATTAACAAAAATTCTATTTCAATCCATAGTGTGACAGATTAACGAAAATTCTATTTCAATCCATAGCGTGACAGATTAACCAAAATTCTATTTCAATCCATAGCTTGTACAGATTAACGAAAATTCTATTTCAATCTATAGCGTGACAGATTAACGAAAATTCTATTTCAATCCATAGCTTGACAGATTAACGAAAATTCTATTTCAATCCATAGCTTGACAGATTAACGAAACTTCTATTTCAATCCATAGCTTGACAGATTAACGACAATTCTATTTCAATCCATAGCGTGACAGATTAACGTAAATTCTATTTCAATCCATAGTGTGACAGATTAACGAAAATTCTATTTCAATCCATAGCGTGACAGATTAACGAAAATTCTATTTCAATCCATAGCTTGTACAGATTAAGCAAACTTCTATTTTAATCCATAGCTTGACAGATTAACCAAAATTCTATTTCAATCCATAGCTTGTACAGATTAACGAAAATTCTATTTCAATCCATAGCGTGACAGATTAACGAAAATTCTATTTCAATCCATAGCTTGACAGATTAACGAAAATTCTATTTCAATCCATAGTGTGACAGATTAACGAAAATTCTATTTCAATCCATAGCGTGACAGATTAACGACAATTCTATTTCAATCCATAGCGTGACAGATTAACGAAAATTCTATTTCAATCCATTGCTTGACAGATTAACGAAAATTCTATTTCAATCCATAGCGTGACAGATTAACGAAAATTCTATTTCAATCCATAGCTTGACAGATTAACGTAAATTCTATTTCAATCCATAGTGTGACAGATTAACGAAAATTCTATTTCAATCCATAGCGTGACAGATTAACGACAATTCTATTTCAATCCATAGCGTGACAGATGACCGAAAATTCTATTTCAATCCATTGCTTGACAGATTAACAAAAATTCTATTTCAATCCATAGCGTGACAGATTAACCAAAATTCTATTTCAATCCATTGCTTGACAGATTTACATAAAATTCTATTTCAATCCATAGTGTGACAGATTAACGAAAATTCTATTTCAATCAATAGCGTGACAGATTAACAAAAATTCAATTTCAATCCATAGCGTGACAGATTAACGAAAATTCTATTTCAATCCATAGCGTGACAGATTAACGAAACTTCTATTTCAATCCATAGCTTGACAGATTAACGAAAATTCTATTTCAATCCATAGCTTGTACAGATTAAGGAAACTTCTATTTTAATCCATAGCTTGACAGATTAACCAAAATTCTATTTCAATCTATAGCTTGTACAGATTAACGAAAATTCTATTTCAATCCATAGCGTGACAGATTAACGAAAATTCTATTTCAATCCATAGCGTGACAGATTAACGAAACTTCTATTTGAATCCATAGCGTGACAGATTAACGAAAATTCTATTTCAATCCATAGCGTGACAGATTAACGTAAATTCTATTTCAATCCATAGCGTGACAGATTAACCAAAATTCTATTTCAATCCATAGCGTGACAGATTAACCAAAATTCTATTTCAATCCATAGCGTGACAGATTAACCAAAATTCTATTTCAATCCATAGCGTGACAGATTAACCTAAATTCTATTTGAATCCATAGCGTGACAGATTAACCTAAATTCTATTTGAATCCATAGCGTGACAGATTAACGAAAATTCTATTTGAATCCATAGCGTGACAGATTAACGAAAATTCTATTTCAATCCATAGCGTGACAGATTAACGAAAATTCTATTTCAATCCATAGCGTGACAGATTAACCAAAATTCTATTTCAATCCATAGCATGACAGATTAACCAAAATTCTATTTCAATCCATAGCGTGACAGATTAACCAAAATTCGATTTCAATCTATAGCGTGACAGATTAACCTAAATTCTATTTGAATCCATAGCGTGACAGATTAACCTAAATTCTATTTGAATCAATAGCGTGACAGATTAACGAAAATTCTATTTGAATCCATAGCGTGACAGATTAACGAAAATTCTATTTCAATCCATAGCGTGACAGATTAACCAAAATTCTATTTCAATCCATAGCGTGACAGATTAACGAAAATTCTATTTCAATCCATAGCGGTACAGATTAACGAAAATTCTATTTCAATCCATAGCGTGACAGATTAACCAAAATTCTATTTCAATCCATAGCGTGACAGATTAACCAAAATTCTATTTCAATCCATAGCGTGACAGATTAACCTAAATTCTATTTGAATCCATAGCGTGACAGATTAACCTAAATTCTATTTGAATCCATAGCGTGACAGATTAACCAAAATTCTATTTCAATCCATAGCGTGACAGATTCACGACAATTCTATTTCAATCCATAGCGTGACAGATTAACGAAAATTCTATTTCAATCCATAGCGTGACAGATTAACCAAAATTCTATTTCAATCCATAGCGTGACAGATTAACGAAAATTCTATTTCAATCCATAGCGTGACAGATGAACGAAAATTCTATTTGAATCCATAGCGTGACCGATTAACCTAAATTCTATTTGAATCCATAGCGTGACAGATTAACGAAAATTCTATTTCAATCCATAGCGTGACAGATTAACCTAAATTCTATTTGAATCCATAGCGTGACAGATTAACGAAAATTCTATTTCAATCCATAGCGTGACAGATGAACGAAAATTCTATTTGAATCCATAGCGTGACAGATTAACCTAAATTCTATTTGAATCCATAGCGTGACAGATTAACCTAAATTCTATTTGAATCCATAGCGTGACAGATTAACGAAAATTCTATTTGAATCCATAGCGTGACAGATTATCCTAAATTCTATTTGAATCCATAGCGTGACAGATTAACGAAAATTCTATTTCAATCCATAGCGTGACAGATTAACGGAAATTCTATTTCAATCCATAGCTTGTACAGATTAACGAAAATTCTATTTCAATCCATAGCTTGTACAGATTAACGAAAATTCTATTTCAATCCATAGTGTGACAGATTAACGAAAATTCTATTTCAATCCATTGCTTGATAGATTAACAGAAAATTCTATTTCAATCCATAGCGTGACAGATTAACCAAAATTCTATTTCAATCCATAGCTTGACAGATTAACGAAAATTCTATTTCAATCCATAGTGTGACAGATTAACCAAAATTCTATTTCAATCCATAGCGTGACAGATTAACCAAAATTCTATTTCAATCCATAGCTTGTACAGATTAACGAAAATTCTATTTCAATCCATAGCGTGACAGATTAACGAAAATTCTATTTCAATCCATAGCTTGACAGATTAACGAAAATTCTATTTCAATCCATAGCTTGACAGATTAACGAAACTTCTATTTCAATCCATAGCTTGACAGATTAACGACAATTCTATTTCAATCCATAGCGTGACAGATTAACGTAAATTCTATTTCAATCCATAGTGTGACAGATTAACGAAAATTCTATTTTAATCCATAGCGTGACAGATTAACGAAACTTCTATTTCAATCCATAGCTTGTACAGATTAAGGAAACTTCTATTTTAATCCATAGCTTGACAGATTAACCAAAATTCTATTTCAATCCATAGCTTGTACAGATTAACGAAAATTCTATTTCAATCCATAGCGTGACAGATTAACGAAACTTCTATTTCAATCCATAGGTTGACAGATTAACGAAAATTCTATTTCAATCCATAGCTTGTACAGATTAAGGAAACTTCTATTTTAATCCATAGCTTGACAGATTACCCAAAATTCTATTTCAATCCATAGCTTGTACAGATTAACGAAAATTCTATTTCAATCCATAGCGTGACAGATTAACGAAAATTCTATTTCAATCCATAGCGTGACAGATTAACGACAATTCTATTTTAATCCATAGTGTGACAGATAAACGAAAATTCTATTTCAATCCATAGCGTGACAGATTAACGACAATTCTATTTCAATCCAGAGTGTGACAGATTAACCAAAATTCTATTTCAATCCATAGCGTGACAGATTAACGAAAATTCTATTTCAATCCATAGTGTGACAGATTAACGAAAATTCTATTTCAATCCATAGCGTGACAGATTAACCAAAATTCTATTTCAATCCATAGCTTGTACAGATTAACGAAAATTCTATTTCAATCTATAGCGTGACAGATTAACGAAAATTCTATTTCAATCCATAGCTTGACAGATTAACGAAAATTCTATTTCAATCCATAGCTTGACAGATTAACGAAACTTCTATTTCAATCCATAGCTTGACAGATTAACGACAATTCTATTTCAATCCATAGCGTGACAGATTAACGAAAATTCTATTTCAATCCATAGTTTGACAGATTAACGAAAATTCTATTTCAATCCATAGCGTGACAGATTAACGAAAATTCTATTTCAATCCATTGCTTGTACAGATTAAGGAAACTTCTATTTTAATCCATAGCTTGACAGAGTAACCAAAATTCTATTTCAATCCATAGCTTGTACAGATTAACGAAAATTCTATTTCAATCCATAGCGTGACAGATTAACGAAAATTCTATTTCAATCCATAGCTTGACAGATTAACGAAAATTCTATTTCAATCCATAGTGTGACAGATTAACGAAAATTCTATTTCAATCCATAGCGTGACAGATTAACGACAATTCTATTTCAATCCATAGCGTGACAGATTAACGAAAATTCTATTTCAATCCATTGCTTGAGGGATTAACCAAAATTCTATTTCAATCCATAGCGTGACAGATTAACCAAAATTCTATTTCAATCCATACCGTGACAGATTAACGAAAATTCTATTTCAATCCATAGCGTGACAGATTAACCAAAATTCTATTTCAATCCATAGCGTGACAGATTAACCAAAATTCTATTTCAATCCATAGCGTGACAGATTAACCTAAATTCTATTTGAATCCATAGCGTGACAGATTAACCTAAATTCTATTTGAATCCATAGCGTGACAGATTAACGAAAATTCTATTTGAATCCATAGCGTGACAGATTAACGAAAATTCTATTTCAATCCATAGCGTGACAGATTAACGAAAATTCTATTTCAATCCATAGCGTGACAGATTAACCAAAATTCTATTTCAATCCATAGCGTGACAGATTAACCAAAATTCTATTTCAATCCATAGCGTGACAGATGAACGAAAATTCTATTTCAATCCATAGCGTGACAGATTAACAAAAATTCTATTTCAATCCATAGCGTGACAGATGAACGAAAATTCTATTTCAAACCATAGCGTGACAGATTAACAAAAATTCTATTTCAATCCATAGCGTGACAGATTAACGAAAATTCTATTTGAATCCATAGCGTGACAGATTAACGAAAATTCTATTTGAATCCATAGCGTGACAGATTAACCTAAATTCTATTTGAATCCATAGCGTGACAGATTAACGAAAATTCTATTTCAATCCATAGCGTGACAGATTAACCTAAATTCTATTTGAATCCATAGCGTGACAGATTAACGAAAATTCTATTTCAATCCATAGCGTGACAGATGAACGAAAATTCTATTTCAATCCATAGCGTGACAGATTAACCTAAATTCTATTTGAATCCATAGCGTGACAGATTAACCTAAATTCTATTTGAATCCATAGCGTGACAGATTAACGAAAATTCTATTTGAATCCATAGCGTGACAGATTAACCTAAATTCTATTTGAATCCATAGCGTGACAGATTAACGAAAATTCTATTTCAATCCATAGCGTGACAGATTAACGGAAATTCTATTTCAATCCATAGCTTGTACAGATTAACGAAAATTCTATTTCAATCCATAGCTTGTACAGATTAACGAAAATTCTATTTCAATCCATAGTGTGACAGATTAACGAAAATTCTATTTCAATCCATTGCTTGACAGATTAACAGAAAATTCTATTTCAATCCATAGCGTGACAGATTAACCAAAATTCTATTTCAATCCATAGCTTGACAGATTAACGAAAATTCTATTTCAATCCATAGTGTGACAGATTAACGAAAATTCTATTTCAATCCATAGCGTGACAGATTAACCAAAATTCTATTTCAATCCATAGCTTGTACAGATTAACGAAAATTCTATTTCAATCCATAGCGTGACAGATTAACGAAAATTCTATTTCAATCCATAGCTTGACAGATTAACGAAAATTCTATTTCAATCCATAGCTTGACAGATTAACGAAACTTCTATTTCAATCCATAGCTTGACAGATTAACGACAATTCTATTTCAATCCATAGCGTGACAGATTAACGTAAATTCTATTTCAATCCATAGTGTGACAGATTAACGAAAATTCTATTTTAATCCATAGCGTGACAGATTAACGAAACTTCTATTTCAATCCATAGCTTGTACAGATTAAGGAAACTTCTATTTTAATCCATAGCTTGACAGATTAACCAAAATTCTATTTCAATCCATAGCTTGTACAGATTAACGAAAATTCTATTTCAATCCATAGCGTGACAGATTAACGAAACTTCTATTTCAATCCATAGCTTGACAGATTAACGAAAATTCTATTTCAATCCATAGCTTGTACAGATTAAGGAAACTTCTATTTTAATCCATAGCTTGACAGATTAACCAAAATTCTATTTCAATCCATAGCTTGTACAGATTAACGAAAATTCTATTTCAATCCATAGCGTGACAGATTAACGAAAATTCTATTTCAATCCATAGCGTGACAGATTAACGACAATTCTATTTTAATCCATAGTGTGACAGATAAACGAAAATTCTATTTCAATCCATAGCGTGACAGATTAACGACAATTCTATTTCAATCCAGAGTGTGACAGATTACCCAAAATTCTATTTCAATCCATAGCGTGACAGATTAACGAAAATTCTATTTCAATCCATAGTGTGACAGATTAACGAAAATTCTATTTCAATCCATAGCGTGACAGATTAACCAAAATTCTATTTCAATCCATAGCTTGTACAGATTAACGAAAATTCTATTTCAATCTATAGCGTGACAGATTAACGAAAATTCTATTTCAATCCATAGCTTGACAGATTAACGAAAATTCTATTTCAATCCATAGCTTGACAGATTAACGAAACTTCTATTTCAATCCATAGCTTGACAGATTAACGACAATTCTATTTCAATCCATAGCGTGACAGATTAACGAAAATTCTATTTCAATCCATAGTGTGACAGATTAACGAAAATTCTATTTCAATCCATAGCGTGACAGATTAACGAAAATTCTATTTCAATCCATTGCTTGTACAGATTAAGGAAACTTCTATTTTAATCCATAGCTTGACAGATTAACCAAAATTCTATTTCAATCCATAGCTTGTACAGATTAACGAAAATTCTATTTCAATCCATAGCGTGACAGATTAACGAAAATTCTATTTCAATCCATAGCTTGAATGATTAACGAAAATTCTATTTCAATCCATAGTGTGACAGATTAACGAAAATTCTATTTCAATCCATAGCGTGACAGATTAACGACAATTCTATTTCAATCCATAGCGTGACAGATTAACGAAAATTCTATTTCAATCCATTGCTTGACAGATTAACGAAAATTCTATTTCAATCCATAGCGTGACAGATTAACGAAAATTCTATTTCAATCCATAGCTTGACAGATTAACGACAATTCTATTTCAATCCATAGTGTGACAGATTAACGAAAATTCTATTTCAATCCATAGCGTGACAGATTAACGACAATTCTATTTCAATCCATAGCGTGACAGATTAACGAAAATTCTATTTCAATCCATTGCTTGACAGATTAACGAAAATTCTATTTCAATCCATAGCGTGACAGATTAAACAAAATTCTATTTCAATCCATTGCTTGACAGATTAACAGAAAATTCTATTTCAATCCATAGTGTGACAGATTAACGAAAATTCTATTTCAATCCATAGCGTGACAGATTAACAAAAATTCAATTTCAATCCATAGCGTGACAGATTAACGAAAATTCTATTTCAATCCATAGCGTGACAGATTAACGAAACTTCTATTTCAATCCATAGCTTGACAGATTAACGAAAATTCTATTTCAATCCATAGCTTGTACAGATTAAGGAAACTTCTATTTTAATCCATAGCTTGACAGATTAACCAAAATTCTATTTCAATCCATAGCTTGTACAGATTAACGAAAATTCTATTTCAATCCATAGCGTGACAGATTAACGAAAATTCTATTTCAATCCATAGCGTGACAGATTAACGACAATTCTATTTCAATCCATAGTGTGACAGATTAACGAAAATTCTATTTCAATCCATAGCGTGACAGATTAACGACAATTCTATTTCAATCCAGAGTGTGACAGATTAACCAAAATTCTATTTCAATCCATAGCGTGACAGATTAACGAAAATTCTATTTCAATCCATAGCGTGACAGATTAACCAAAATTCTATTTCAATCCATAGCTTGTACAGATTAACGAAAATTCTATTTCTATCTATAGCGTGACAGATTAACGAAAATTCTATTTCAATCCATAGCTTGACAGATTAACGAAAATTCTATTTCAATCCATAGCTTTACAGATTAACGAAACTTCTATTTCAATCCATAGCTTGACAGATTAACGACAATTCTATTTCAATCCATAGCGTGTAAGATTAACGTAAATTCTATTTCAATCCATAGTGTGACAGATTAACGAAAATTCTATTTCAATCCATAGCGTGACAGATTAACGAAAATTCTATTTCAATCCATAGCTTGTACAGATTAAGGAAACTTCTATTTTAATCCATAGCTTGACAGATTAACCAAAATTCTATTTCAATCCATAGCTTGTACAGATTAACGAAAATTCTATTTCAATCCATAGCGTGACAGATTAACGAAAATTCTATTTCAATCCATAGCTTGACAGATTAACGAAAATTCTATTTCAATCCATAGTGTGACAGATTAACGAAAATTCTATTTCAATCCATAGCGTGACAGATTAACGACAATTCTATTTCAATCCATAGCGTGACAGATTAACGAAAATTCTATTTCAATCCATTGCTTGACAGATTAACGAAAATTCTATTTCAATCCATAGCGTGACAGATTAACCAAAATTCTATTTCAATCCATAGTGTGACAGATTAACAGAAAATTCTATTTCAATCCATAGTGTGACAGATTAACGAAAATTCTATTTCAATCCATAGCGTGACAGATTAACAAAAATTTAATTTCAATCCATAGCGTGACAGATTAACGAAAATTCTATTTCAATCCATAGTGTGACAGATAAACGACAATGCTATTTCAATCCATAGCTTGACAGATTAACGAAAATTCTATTTCAATCCATAGCTTGTACAGATTAAGGAAACTTCTGTTTTAATCCATAGCTTGACAGATTAACCAAAATTCTATTTCAATCCATAGCTTGTACAGATTAACGAAAATTCTATTTCAATCCATAGCGTGACAGATTAACGAAAATTCTATTTCAATCCATAGCTTGACAGATTAACGAAAATTCTATTTCAATCCATAGTGTGACAGATTAACGAAAATTCTATTTCAATCCATAGCGTGACAGATTAACGACAATTCTATTTCAATCCATAGCGTGACAGATTAACGAAAATTCTATTTCAATCCATTGCTTGACAGATTAACGAAAATTCTATTTCAATCCATAGCGTGACAGATTAACGAAAATTCTATTTCAATCCATAGCGTGACAGATTAACGAAAATTCTATTTCAATCCATAGCTTGACAGATTAACGACAATTCTATTTCAATCCATAGCGTGACAGATTTACGAAAATTCTATTTCAATCCATAGCTTGACAGATTAACCAAAATTCTATTTCAATCCATAGCGTGACAGATTAACCTAAATTCTATTTGAATCCATAGCGTGACAGATTAACCTAAATTCTATTTGAATCCATAGCGTGACAGATTAACAAAAATTCTATTTGAATCCATAGCGTGACAGATTAACGAAAATTCTATTTCAATCCATAGCGTGACAGATTAACGAAAATTCTATTTCAATCCATAGCGTGACAGATTAACCAAAATTCTATTTCAATCCATAGCGTGACAGATTAACCAAAATTCTATTTCAATCCATAGCGTGACAGATAAACGAAAATTCTATTTCAATCCATAGCGTGACAGATTAACAAAAATTCTATTTCAATCCATAGCGTGACAGATGAACGAAAATTCTATTTCAAACCATAGCGTGACAGATTAACAAAAATTCTATTTCAATCCATAGCGTGACAGATTAACGAAAATTCTATTTGAATCCATAGCGTGACAGATTAACGAAAATTCTATTTGAATCCATAGCGTGACAGATTAACCTAAATTCTATTTGAATCCATAGCGTGACAGATTAACGAAAATTCTATTTCAATCCATAGCGTGACAGATTAACCTAAATTCTATTTGAATCCATAGCGTGACAGATTAACGAAAATTCTATTTCAATCCATAGCGTGACAGATGAACGAAAATTCTATTTCAATCCATAGCGTGACAGATTAACCTAAATTCTATTTGAATCCATAGCGTGACAGATTAACCTAAATTCTATTTGAATCCATAGCGTGACAGATTAACGAAAATTCTATTTGAATCCATAGCGTGACAGATTAACCTAAATTCTATTTGAATCCATAGCGTGACAGATTAACGAAAATTCTATTTCAATCCATAGCGTGACAGATTAACGGAAATTCTATTTCAATCCATAGCTTGTACAGATTAACGAAAATTCTATTTCAATCCATAGCTTGTACAGATTAACGAAAATTCTATTTCAATCCATAGTGTGACAGATTAACGAAAATTCTATTTCAATCCATTGCTTGACAGATTAACAGAAAATTCTATTTCAATCCATAGCGTGACAGATTAACCAAAATTCTATTTCAATCCATAGCTTGACAGATTAACGAAAATTCTATTTCAATCCATAGTGTGACAGATTAACGAAAATTCTATTTCAATCCATAGCGTGACAGATTAACCAAAATTCTATTTCAATCCATAGCTTGTACAGATTAACGAAAATTCTATTTCAATCCATAGCGTGACAGATTAACGAAAATTCTATTTCAATCCATAGCTTGACAGATTAACGAAAATTCTATTTCAATCCATAGCTTGACAGATTAACGAAACTTCTATTTCAATCCATAGCTTGACAGATTAACGACAATTCTATTTCAATCCATAGCGTGACAGATTAACGTAAATTCTATTTCAATCCATAGTGTGACAGATTAACGAAAATTCTATTTTAATCCATAGCGTGACAGATTAACGAAACTTCTATTTCAATCCATAGCTTGTACAGATTAAGGAAACTTCTATTTTAATCCATAGCTTGACAGATTAACCAAAATTCTATTTCAATCCATAGCTTGTACAGATTAACGAAAATTCTATTTCAATCCATAGCGTGACAGATTAACGAAACTTCTATTTCAATCCATAGCTTGACAGATTAACGAAAATTCTATTTCAATCCATAGCTTGTACAGATTAAGGAAACTTCTATTTTAATCCATAGCTTGACAGATTAACCAAAATTCTATTTCAATCCATAGCTTGTACAGATTAACGAAAATTCTATTTCAATCCATAGCGTGACAGATTAACGAAAATTCTATTTCAATCCATAGCGTGACAGATTAACGACAATTCTATTTTAATCCATAGTGTGACAGATAAACGAAAATTCTATTTCAATCCATAGCGTGACAGATTAACGACAATTCTATTTCAATCCAGAGTGTGACAGATTAACCAAAATTCTATTTCAATCCATAGCGTGACAGATTAACGAAAATTCTATTTCAATCCATAGTGTGACAGATTAACGAAAATTCTATTTCAATCCATAGCGTGACAGATTAACCAAAATTCTATTTCAATCCATAGCTTGTACAGATTAACGAAAATTCTATTTCAATCTATAGCGTGACAGATTAACGAAAATTCTATTTCAATCCATAGCTTGACAGATTAACGAAAATTCTATTTCAATCCATAGCTTGACAGATTAACGAAACTTCTATTTCAATCCATAGCTTGACAGATTAACGACAATTCTATTTCAATCCATAGCGTGACAGATTAACGAAAATTCTATTTCAATCCATAGTGTGACAGATTAACGAAAATTCTATTTCAATCCATAGCGTGACAGATTAACGACAATTCTATTTCAATCCATAGCGTGACAGATTAACGAAAATTCTATTTCAATCCATAGTGTGACAGATTAACGAAAATTCTATTTCAATCCATAGCGTGAGAGATTAACCAAAATTCTATTTCAATCCATAGCTTGTACAGATTAACGAAAATTCTATTTCAATCTATAGCGTGACAGATTAACGAAAATTCTATTTCAATCCATAGCTTGACAGATTAACGAAAATTCTATTTCAATCCATAGCTTGACAGATTAACGAAACTTCTATTTCAATCCATAGCTTGACAGATTAACGACAATTCTATTTCAATCCATAGCGTGACAGATTAACGAAAATTCTATTTCAATCCATAGTGTGACAGATTAACGAAAATTCTATTTCAATCCATAGCGTGACAGATTAACGAAAATTCTATTTCAATCCATTGCTTGTACAGATTAAGGAAACTTCTATTTTAATCCATAGCTTGACAGATTAACCAAAATTCTATTTCAATCCATAGCTTGTACAGATTAACGAAAATTCTATTTCAATCCATAGCGTAGCAGATTAACGAAAATTCTATTTCAATCCATAGCTTGACAGATTAACGAAAATTCTATTTCAATCCATAGTGTGACAGATTAACGAAAATTCTATTTCAATCCATAGCGTGACAGATTAACGACAATTCTATTTCAATCCATAGCGTGACAGATTAACGAAAATTCTATTTCAATCCATTGCTTGACAGATTAACGAAAATTCTATTTCAATCCATAGCGTGACAGATTAACGAAAATTCTATTTCAATCCATAGCTTGACAGATTAACGACAATTCTATTTCAATCCATAGTGTGACAGATTAACGAAAATTCTATTTCAATCCATAGCGTGACAGATTAACGACAATTCTATTTCAATCCATAGCGTGACAGATTAACGAAAATTCTATTTCAATCCATTGCTTGACAGATTAACGAAAATTCTATTTCAATCCATAGCGTGACAGATTAAACAAAATTCTATTTCAATCCATTGCTTGACAGATTAACAGAAAATTCTATTTCAATCCATAGTGTGACAGATTAACGAAAATTCTATTTCAATCCATAGCGTGACAGATTAACAAAAATTCAATTTCAATCCATAGCGTGACAGATTAACGAAAATTCTATTTCAATCCATAGCGTGACAGATTAACGAAACTTCTATTTCAATCCATAGCTTGACAGATTAACGAAAATTCTATTTCAATCCATAGCTTGTACAGATTAAGGAAACTTCTATTTTAATCCATAGCTTGACAGATTAACGAAAATTCTATTTCAATCCATAGCGTGACAGATTAACGAAAATTCTATTTCAATCCATAGACTGACAGATTAACGACAATTCTATTTCAATCCATAGTGTGACAGATTAACGAAAATTCTATTTCAATCCATAGCGTGACAGATTAACGACAATTCTATTTCAATCCAGAGTGTGACAGATTAACCAAAATTCTATTTCAATCCATAGCGTGACAGATTAACGAAAATTCTATTTCAATCCATAGTGTGACAGATTAACGAAAATTCTATTTCAATCCATAGCGTGACAGATTAACCAAAATTCTATTTCAATCCATAGCTTGTACAGATTAACGAAAATTCTATTTCTATCTATAGCGTGACAGATTAACGAAAATTCTATTTCAATCCATAGCTTGACAGATTAACGAAAATTCTATTTCAATCCATAGCTTTACAGATTAACGAAACTTCTATTTCAATCCATAGCTTGACAGATTAACGACAATTCTATTTCAATCCATAGCGTGTAAGATTAACGTAAATTCTATTTCAATCCATAGTGTGACAGATTAACGAAAATTCTATTTCAATCCATAGCGTGACAGATTAACGAAAATTCTATTTCAATCCATAGCTTGTACAGATTAAGGAAACTTCTATTTTAATCCATAGCTTGACAGATTAACCAAAATTCTATTTCAATCCATAGCTTGTACAGATTAACGAAAATTCTATTTCAATCCATAGCGTGACAGATTAACGAAAATTCTATTTCAATCCATAGCTTGACAGATTAACGAAAATTCTATTTCAATCCATAGTGTGACAGATTAACGAAAATTCTATTTCAATCCATAGCGTGACAGATTAACGACAATTCTATTTCAATCCATAGCGTGACAGATTAACGAAAATTCTATTTCAATCCATTGCTTGACAGATTAACGAAAATTCTATTTCAATCCATAGCGTGACAGATTAACCAAAATTCTATTTCAATCCATAGTGTGACAGATTAACAGAAAATTCTATTTCAATCCATAGTGTGACAGATTAACGAAAATTCTATTTCAATCCATAGCGTGACAGATTAACAAAAATTTAATTTCAATCCATAGCGTGACAGATTAACGAAAATTCTATTTCAATCCATAGTGTGACAGATAAACGACAATGCTATTTCAATCCATAGCTTGACAGATTAACGAAAATTCTATTTCAATCCATAGCTTGTACAGATTAAGGAAACTTCTGTTTTAATCCATAGCTTGACAGATTAACCAAAATTCTATTTCAATCCATAGCTTGTACAGATTAACGAAAATTCTATTTCAATCCATAGCGTGACAGATTAACGAAAATTCTATTTCAATCCATAGCTTGACAGATTAACGAAAATTCTATTTCAATCCATAGTGTGACAGATTAACGAAAATTCTATTTCAATCCATAGCGTGACAGATTAACGACAATTCTATTTCAATCCATAGCGTGACAGATTAACGAAAATTCTATTTCAATCCATTGCTTGACAGATTAACGAAAATTCTATTTCAATCCATAGCGTGACAGATTAACGAAAATTCTATTTCAATCCATAGCGTGACAGATTAACGAAAATTCTATTTCAATCCATAGCTTGACAGATTAACGACAATTCTATTTCAATCCATAGCGTGACAGATTAACGAAAATTCTATTTCAATCCATAGCTTGACAGATTAACGAATATTCTATTTCAATCCATAGTGTGACAGATTAACGAAAATTCTATTTCAATCCATAGCGTGACAGATTAACGACAATTCTATTTCAATCCATAGCGTGACAGATTAACGAAACTTCTATTTCAATCCATTGCTTGACAGATTAACGAAAATTCTATTTCAATCCATAGTGTGACAGATTAACGAAAATTCTGTTTCAATCCATAGCGTGACAGATTAACCAAAATTCTATTTCAATCCATAGCGTGACAGATTAACGAAAATTCTATTTCAATCCATAGCGTGACAGAGTAACCAAAATTCTAGTTCAATCCATAGCGTGACAGATTAACGAAAATTCTATTTCAATCCATAGCGTGACAGATTAACGAAAATTCTATTTCAATCCATAGCTTGACAGATTAACGAAAATTCTATTTCAATCCATAGTGTGACAGATTAACGAAAATTCTATTTCAATCCATAGTGTGACAGATTAACGAAAATTCTATTTCAATCCATAGTGTGACAGATTAACGAAAATTTAATTTCAATCCATAGTGTGACAGATTAACGAAAATTCAATTTCAATCCATACTGTGACAGATTAACGAAAATTCTATTTCAATCCATAGTGTGACAGATTAACGAAAATTCAATTTCAATCCAGAGTGTGACAGATTAACGAAAATTCTATTTCAATCCATAGCTGGACAGATTAACGACAATTCTCTTTCAATCCAATTTGTGACAGATTAACGAAAATTCTATTTCAATCCATAGCGTGACAGATTAACGGAAATTCAATTTCAATCCATAGCGTGACAGATTAACGACAATGCTATTTCAATCCATAGTGTGACAGATTAACGAAAATGCTATTTCAATCCATAGTGTGACAGATTAACGAAAATGCTATTTCAATCCATAGTGTGACAGATTAACGACAATGTTATTTCAATCCATAGTGTGACAGATTAACGAAAATGCTATTTCAATCCATAGTGTGACAGATCAACGAAAATACTATTTCAATCCATAGTGTGACAGATAAACGACAATGCTATTTCAATCCATAGTGTGACAGATCAACGAAAATGCTATTTCAATCCATAGTGTGACAGATTAACGACAATGCTATTTCAATCCATCGTGTGACAGATCAACGAAAATGCTATTTCAATCCATAGTGTGACAGATCAACGAAAATGCTATTTCAATCTATAGTGTGACAGATTGACGACAATGCTATTTCAATCCATAGTGTTACAGATCAACGAAAATGCTATTTCAATCCATAGTGTGACAGATTAACGACAATGCTATTTCAATCGATAGTGTGACAGATTAACGACAATGCTGTTTCAATCCATAGTGTGACAGATCAACGAAAATGCTATTTCAATCCATAGTGTGACAGATTAACGAAAATGCTATTTCAATCCATAGTGTGACAGATTAACGACAATGCTATTTCAATCCATAGTGTGACAGATTAACGACAATGCTATTTCAATCCATAGTGTTACAGATTAACGACAATGCTATTTCAATCCATAGTGTGACAGATTAACGAAAATGCTATTTCAATCCATAGTGTGACAGATTAACGAAAATGCTATTTCAATCCATAGTGTGACAGATTAACGACAATGTTATTTCAATCCATAGTGTGAGGGATTAACGAAAATGCTATTTCAATCCATAGTGTGACAGATCAACGAAAATGCTATTTCAATCCATAGTGTGACAGATAAACGACAATGCTATTTCAATCCATAGTGTGACAGATCAACGAAAATGCTATTTCAATCCATAGTGTGACAGATTAACGACAATGCTATTTCAATCCATCGTGTGACAGATCAACGAAAATGCTATTTCAATCCATAGTGTGACAGATCAACGAAAATGCTATTTCAATCTATAGTGTGACAGATTAACGACAATGCTATTTCAATCCATAGTGTTACAGATCAAAGAAAATGCTATTTCAATCCATAGTGTAACAGATTAACGACAATGCTATTTCAATCGATAGTGTGACAGATTAACGGCAATGCTATTTCAATCCATAGTGTGACAGATCAACGAAATTGCTATTTCAATCCATAGTGTGACAGATCAACGAAAATGCTATTTCAATCTATAGTGTGACAGATTAACGACAATGCTATTTCAATCCATAGTGTTACAGATCAAAGAAAATGCTATTTCAATCCATAGTGTAACAGATTAACGACAATGCTATTTCAATCTATAGTGTGACAGATTAACGACAATGCTATTTCAATCCATAGTGTGACAGATCAACGAAAATGCTATTTCAATCCATAGTGTGACAGATCAACGAAAATGCTATTTCAATCCATAGTGTGACAGATTAACGACAATGCTATTTCAATCCATAGTGTAACAGATTAACGACAATGCTATTTCAATCCATAGTGTGACAGATTAACGACAATGCTATTTCAATCCATAGTGTGACAGATCAACGAAAATGCTATTTCAATCCATAGTGTGACAGATTAACGAAAATGCTATTTCAATCCATAGTGTGACAGATTAACGACAATGCTATTTCAATCCATAGTGTGACAGATCAACGAAAATGCTATTTCAATCCATACTGTGACAGATCAACGAAAATTTTATTTCAATCCATAGTGTAACAGATTAACGACAATGCTATTTCAATCGATAGTGTGACAGATTAACGACAATGCTATTTCAATCCATAGTGTGACAGATCAACGAAAATGCTATTTCAATCCATAGTGTGACAGATTAACGAAAATGCTATTTCAATCCATAGCGTGACAGATTAACGACAATGCTATTTCAATCCATAGTGTGACAGATCAACGAAAATGCTATTTCAATCCATAGTGTGACAGATTAACGACAATGCTATTTCAATCCATAGTGTGACAGATTAACGACAATGCTATTTCAATCCATAGTGTGACAGATCAACGAAAATACTATTTCAATCCATAGTGTGACAGATTAACGACAATGCTATTTCAATCCATAGTGTGACAGATTAACGAAAATGCTATTTCAATCCATAGCGTGACAGATTAACGACAATGCTATTTCTATCCATAGTGTGACAGATTAACGACAATGCTATTTCAATCCATAGTGTGACAGATCAACGAAAATGCTTTTTCAATCCATAGCGTGACAGATTAACGAAAATTCTCTTTCAATCCATTGCATAAAAGACCAATCGACAGAAAGCAAGTAAAACGCTATTTAAAATTGTAACATTTAATGCTATTTAAATCTTAAGCCTGACAGACAACGAAAATTCTATTTCAATTCATTGCGTGACAGACTAACGAAAATACGATTTCAAACTTAAGCATAAACAGACAATCGACAGAAATCAATGAAAATGCGATTTCAAATTTAAACCTGACAAATGATAATGTTATTGTTTTATTTAAGCCTGACAGATGAACGAAAATGCGATTTCAATCCATAGCCTGACAGATTAACGACAATTCTATTTCAATCCATAGTGTGACAGATTAACGAAAATTCTATTTCAATCCATAGCGTGACAGATTAACCAAAATTCTATTTCAATCCATAGCTTGACAGATTAACGAAAATTCTATTTCAATCCATAGTGTGACAGATTAACGAAAATTCTATTTCAATCCATAGTGTGACAGATTAACGAAAATTCTATTTCAATCCATAGTGTGACAGATTAACGAAAATTTAATTTCAATCCATAGTGTGACAGATTAACGAAAATTCAATTTCAATCCATACTGTGACAGATTAACGAAAATTCTATTTCAATCCATAGTGTGACAGATTAACGAAAATTCAATTTCAATCCAGAGTGTGACAGATTAACGAAAATTCTATTTCAATCCATAGCTTGTACAGATTAAGGAAACTTCTATTTTAATCCATAGCTTGACAGATTAACCAAAATTCTATTTCAATCCATAGCTTGTACAGATTAACGAAAATTCTATTTCAATCCATAGCGTGACAGATTAACGAAAATTCTATTTCAATCCATAGCTTGACAGATTAACGAAAATTCTATTTCAATCCATAGTGTGACAGATTAACGAAAATTCTATTTCAATCCATAGCGTGACAGATTAACGACAATTCTATTTCAATCCATAGCGTGACAGATTAACGAAAATTCTATTTCAATCCATTGCTTGACAGATTAACGAAAATTCTATTTCAATCCATAGCGTGACAGATTAACCAAAATTCTATTTCAATCCATAGTGTGACAGATTAACAGAAAATTCTATTTCAATCCATAGTGTGACAGATTAACGAAAATTCTATTTCAATCCATAGCGTGACAGATTAACAAAAATTTAATTTCAATCCATAGCGTGACAGATTAACGAAAATTCTATTTCAATCCATAGTGTGACAGATAAACGACAATGCTATTTCAATCCATAGCTTGACAGATTAACGAAAATTCTATTTCAATCCATAGCTTGTACAGATTAAGGAAACTTCTGTTTTAATCCATAGCTTGACAGATTAACCAAAATTCTATTTCAATCCATAGCTTGTACAGATTAACGACAATTCTATTTCAATCCATAGCGTGACAGATTAACGAAAATTCTATTTCAATCCATAGCTTGACAGATTAACGAAAATTCTATTTCAATCCATAGTGTGACAGATTAACGAAAATTCTATTTCAATCCATAGCGTGACAGATTAACGACAATTCTATTTCAATCCATAGCGTGACAGATTAACGAAACTTCTATTTCAATCCATTGCTTGACAGATTAACGAAAATTCTATTTCAATCCATAGTGTGACAGATTAACGAAAATTCTGTTTCAATCCATAGCGTGACAGATTAACCAAAATTCTATTTCAATCCATAGCGTGACAGATTAACGAAAATTCTATTTCAATCCATAGCGTGACAGAGTAACCAAAATTCTAGTTCAATCCATAGCGTGACAGATTAACGAAAATTCTATTTCAATCCATAGCGTGACAGATTAACGAAAATTCTATTTCAATCCATAGCTTGACAGATTAACGAAAATTCTATTTCAATCCATAGTGTGACAGATTAACGAAAATTCTATTTCAATCCATAGTGTGACAGATTAACGAAAATTCTATTTCAATCCATAGTGTGACAGATTAACGAAAATTTAATTTCAATCCATAGTGTGACAGATTAACGAAAATTCAATTTCAATCCATACTGTGACAGATTAACGAAAATTCTATTTCAATCCATAGTGTGACAGATTAACGAAAATTCAATTTCAATCCAGAGTGTGACAGATTAACGAAAATTCTATTTCAATCCATAGCTTGACAGATTAACGACAATTCTCTTTCAATCCAATTTGTGACAGATTAACGAAAATTCTATTTCAATCCATAGCGTGACAGATTAACGGAAATTCAATTTCAATCCATAGCGTGACAGATTAACGACAATGCTATTTCAATCCATAGTGTGACAGATTAACGAAAATGCTATTTCAATCCATAGTGTGACAGATTAACGAAAATGCTATTTCAATCCATAGTGTGACAGATTAACGACAATGTTATTTCAATCCATAGTGTGACAGATTAACGAAAATGCTATTTCAATCCATTGTGTGACAGATCAACGAAAATACTATTTCAATCCATAGTGTGACAGATAAACGACAATGCTATTTCAATCCATAGTGTGACAGATCAACGAAAATGCTATTTCAATCCATAGTGTGACAGATTAACGACAATGCTATTTCAATCCATCGTGTGACAGATCAACGAAAATGCTATTTCAATCCATAGTGTGACAGATCAACGAAAATGCTATTTCAATCTATAGTGTGACAGATTGACGACAATGCTATTTCAATCCATAGTGTTACAGATCAACGAAAATGCTATTTCAATCCATAGTGTGACAGATTAACGACAATGCTATTTCAATCGATAGTGTGACAGATTAACGACAATGCTGTTTCAATCCATAGTGTGACAGATCAACGAAAATGCTATTTCAATCCATAGTGTGACAGATTAACGAAAATGCTATTTCAATCCATAGTGTGACAGATTAACGACAATGCTATTTCAATCCATAGTGTGACAGATTAACGACAATGCTATTTCAATCCATAGTGTTACAGATTAACGACAATGCTATTTCAATCCATAGTGTGACAGATTAACGAAAATGCTATTTCAATCCATAGTGTGACAGATTAACGAAAATGCTATTTCAATCCATAGTGTGACAGATTAACGACAATGTTATTTCAATCCATAGTGTGAGGGATTAACGAAAATGCTATTTCAATCCATAGTGTGACAGATCAACGAAAATGCTATTTCAATCCATAGTGTGACAGATAAACGACAATGCTATTTCAATCCATAGTGTGACAGATCAACGAAAATGCTATTTCAATCCATAGTGTGACAGATTAACGACAATGCTATTTCAATCCATCGTGTGACAGATCAACGAAAATGCTATTTCAATCCATAGTGTGACAGATCAACGAAAATGCTATTTCAATCTATAGTGTGACAGATTAACGACAATGCTATTTCAATCCATAGTGTTACAGATCAAAGAAAATGCTATTTCAATCCATAGTGTAACAGATTAACGACAATGCTATTTCAATCGATAGTGTGACAGATTAACGGCAATGCTATTTCAATCCATAGTGTGACAGATCAACGAAATTGCTATTTCAATCCATAGTGTGACAGATCAACGAAAATGCTATTTCAATCTATAGTGTGACAGATTAACGACAATGCTATTTCAATCCATAGTGTTACAGATCAAAGAAAATGCTATTTCAATCCATAGTGTAACAGATTAACGACAATGCTATTTCAATCTATAGTGTGACAGATTAACGACAATGCTATTTCAATCCATAGTGTGACAGATCAACGAAAATGCTATTTCAATCCATAGTGTGACAGATCAACGAAAATGCTATTTCAATCCATAGTGTGACAGATTAACGACAATGCTATTTCAATCCATAGTGTAACAGATTAACGACAATGCTATTTCAATCCATAGTGTGACAGATTAACGACAATGCTATTTCAATCCATAGTGTGACAGATCAACGAAAATGCTATTTCAATCCATAGTGTGACAGATTAACGAAAATGCTATTTCAATCCATAGTGTGACAGATTAACGACAATGCTATTTCAATC
The DNA here is from genome assembly GCA_963556195.1 of Sepiola atlantica. Taxonomy (NCBI): domain Eukaryota; kingdom Metazoa; phylum Mollusca; class Cephalopoda; order Sepiida; family Sepiolidae; genus Sepiola; species Sepiola atlantica. The sequence continues at coordinate 7,398,925 of OY744549.1, forward strand.
CATAGTGTGACAGATCAACGAAAATGCTATTTCAATCCATACTGTGACAGATCAACGAAAATTTTATTTCAATCCATAGTGTAACAGATTAACGACAATGCTATTTCAATCGATAGTGTGACAGATTAACGACAATGCTATTTCAATCCATAGTGTGACAGATCAACTAAAATGCTATTTCAATCCATAGTGTGACAGATTAACGAAAATGCTATTTCAATCCATAGCGTGACAGATTAACGACAATGCTATTTCAATCCATAGTGTGACAGATCAACGAAAATGCTATTTCAATCCATAGTGTGACAGATTAACGACAATGCTATTTCAATCCATAGTGTGACAGATTAACGACAATGCTATTTCAATCCATAGTGTGACAGATCAACGAAAATACTATTTCAATCCATAGTGTGACAGATTAACGACAATGCTATTTCAATCCATAGTGTGACAGATTAACGAAAATGCTATTTCAATCCATAGCGTGACAGATTAACGACAATGCTATTTCTATCCATAGTGTGACAGATTAACGACAATGCTATTTCAATCCATAGTGTGACAGATCAACGAAAATGCTTTTTCAATCCATAGCGTGACAGATTAACGAAAATTCTCTTTCAATCCATTGCATAAAAGACCAATCGACAGAAAGCAAGTAAAACGCTATTTAAAATTGTAACATTTAATGCTATTTAAATCTTAAGCCTGACAGACAACGAAAATTCTATTTCAATTCATTGCGTGACAGACTAACGAAAATACGATTTCAAACTTAAGCATAAACAGACAATCGACAGAAATCAATGAAAATGCGATTTCAAATTTAAACCTGACAAATGATAATGTTATTGTTTTATTTAAGCCTGACAGATGAACGAAAATGCGATTTCAATCCATAGCCTGACAGATTAACGACAATTCTATTTCAATCCATAGTGTGACAGATTAACGAAAATTCTATTTCAATCCATAGCGTGACAGATTAACCAAAATTCTATTTCAATCCATAGTGTGACAGATTAACAGAAAATTCTATTTCAATCCATAGTGTGACAGATTAACGAAAATTCTATTTCAATCCATAGCGTGACAGATTAACAAAAATTTAATTTCAATCCATAGCGTGACAGATTAACGAAAATTCTATTTCAATCCATAGTGTGACAGATAAACGACAATGCTATTTCAATCCATAGCTTGACAGATTAACGAAAATTCTATTTCAATCCATAGCTTGTACAGATTAAGGAAACTTCTGTTTTAATCCATAGCTTGACAGATTAACCAAAATTCTATTTCAATCCATAGCTTGTACAGATTAACGACAATTCTATTTCAATCCATAGCGTGACAGATTAACGAAAATTCTATTTCAATCCATAGCTTGACAGATTAACGAAAATTCTATTTCAATCCATAGTGTGACAGATTAACGAAAATTCTATTTCAATCCATAGCGTGACAGATTAACGACAATTCTATTTCAATCCATAGCGTGACAGATTAACGAAACTTCTATTTCAATCCATTGCTTGACAGATTAACGAAAATTCTATTTCAATCCATAGTGTGACAGATTAACGAAAATTCTGTTTCAATCCATAGCGTGACAGATTAACCAAAATTCTATTTCAATCCATAGCGTGACAGATTAACGAAAATTCTATTTCAATCCATAGCGTGACAGAGTAACCAAAATTCTAGTTCAATCCATAGCGTGACAGATTAACGAAAATTCTATTTCAATCCATAGCGTGACAGATTAACGAAAATTCTATTTCAATCCATAGCTTGACAGATTAACGAAAATTCTATTTCAATCCATAGTGTGACAGATTAACGAAAATTCTATTTCAATCCATAGTGTGACAGATTAACGAAAATTCTATTTCAATCCATAGTGTGACAGATTAACGAAAATTTAATTTCAATCCATAGTGTGACAGATTAACGAAAATTCAATTTCAATCCATACTGTGACAGATTAACGAAAATTCTATTTCAATCCATAGTGTGACAGATTAACGAAAATTCAATTTCAATCCAGAGTGTGACAGATTAACGAAAATTCTATTTCAATCCATAGCTTGACAGATTAACGACAATTCTCTTTCAATCCAATTTGTGACAGATTAACGAAAATTCTATTTCAATCCATAGCGTGACAGATTAACGGAAATTCAATTTCAATCCATAGCGTGACAGATTAACGACAATGCTATTTCAATCCATAGTGTGACAGATTAACGAAAATGCTATTTCAATCCATAGTGTGACAGATTAACGAAAATGCTATTTCAATCCATAGTGTGACAGATTAACGACAATGTTATTTCAATCCATAGTGTGACAGATTAACGAAAATGCTATTTCAATCCATTGTGTGACAGATCAACGAAAATACTATTTCAATCCATAGTGTGACAGATAAACGACAATGCTATTTCAATCCATAGTGTGACAGATCAACGAAAATGCTATTTCAATCCATAGTGTGACAGATTAACGACAATGCTATTTCAATCCATCGTGTGACAGATCAACGAAAATGCTATTTCAATCCATAGTGTGACAGATCAACGAAAATGCTATTTCAATCTATAGTGTGACAGATTGACGACAATGCTATTTCAATCCATAGTGTTACAGATCAACGAAAATGCTATTTCAATCCATAGTGTGACAGATTAACGACAATGCTATTTCAATCGATAGTGTGACAGATTAACGACAATGCTGTTTCAATCCATAGTGTGACAGATCAACGAAAATGCTATTTCAATCCATAGTGTGACAGATTAACGAAAATGCTATTTCAATCCATAGTGTGACAGATTAACGACAATGCTATTTCAATCCATAGTGTGACAGATTAACGACAATGCTATTTCAATCCATAGTGTTACAGATTAACGACAATGCTATTTCAATCCATAGTGTGACAGATTAACGAAAATGCTATTTCAATCCATAGTGTGACAGATTAACGAAAATGCTATTTCAATCCATAGTGTGACAGATTAACGACAATGTTATTTCAATCCATAGTGTGAGGGATTAACGAAAATGCTATTTCAATCCATAGTGTGACAGATCAACGAAAATGCTATTTCAATCCATAGTGTGACAGATAAACGACAATGCTATTTCAATCCATAGTGTGACAGATCAACGAAAATGCTATTTCAATCCATAGTGTGACAGATTAACGACAATGCTATTTCAATCCATCGTGTGACAGATCAACGAAAATGCTATTTCAATCCATAGTGTGACAGATCAACGAAAATGCTATTTCAATCTATAGTGTGACAGATTAACGACAATGCTATTTCAATCCATAGTGTTACAGATCAAAGAAAATGCTATTTCAATCCATAGTGTAACAGATTAACGACAATGCTATTTCAATCGATAGTGTGACAGATTAACGGCAATGCTATTTCAATCCATAGTGTGACAGATCAACGAAATTGCTATTTCAATCCATAGTGTGACAGATCAACGAAAATGCTATTTCAATCTATAGTGTGACAGATTAACGACAATGCTATTTCAATCCATAGTGTTACAGATCAAAGAAAATGCTATTTCAATCCATAGTGTAACAGATTAACGACAATGCTATTTCAATCTATAGTGTGACAGATTAACGACAATGCTATTTCAATCCATAGTGTGACAGATCAACGAAAATGCTATTTCAATCCATAGTGTGACAGATCAACGAAAATGCTATTTCAATCCATAGTGTGACAGATTAACGACAATGCTATTTCAATCCATAGTGTAACAGATTAACGACAATGCTATTTCAATCCATAGTGTGACAGATTAACGACAATGCTATTTCAATCCATAGTGTGACAGATCAACGAAAATGCTATTTCAATCCATAGTGTGACAGATTAACGAAAATGCTATTTCAATCCATAGTGTGACAGATTAACGACAATGCTATTTCAATCCATAGTGTGACAGATCAACGAAAATGCTATTTCAATCCATACTGTGACAGATCAACGAAAATTTTATTTCAATCCATAGTGTAACAGATTAACGACAATGCTATTTCAATCGATAGTGTGACAGATTAACGACAATGCTATTTCAATCCATAGTGTGACAGATCAACTAAAATGCTATTTCAATCCATAGTGTGACAGATTAACGAAAATGCTATTTCAATCCATAGCGTGACAGATTAACGACAATGCTATTTCAATCCATAGTGTGACAGATCAACGAAAATGCTATTTCAATCCATAGTGTGACAGATTAACGACAATGCTATTTCAATCCATAGTGTGACAGATTAACGACAATGCTATTTCAATCCATAGTGTGACAGATCAACGAAAATACTATTTCAATCCATAGTGTGACAGATTAACGACAATGCTATTTCAATCCATAGTGTGACAGATTAACGAAAATGCTATTTCAATCCATAGCGTGACAGATTAACGACAATGCTATTTCTATCCATAGTGTGACAGATTAACGACAATGCTATTTCAATCCATAGTGTGACAGATCAACGAAAATGCTTTTTCAATCCATAGCGTGACAGATTAACGAAAATTCTCTTTCAATCCATTGCATAAAAGACCAATCGACAGAAAGCAAGTAAAACGCTATTTAAAATTGTAACATTTAATGCTATTTAAATCTTAAGCCTGACAGACAACGAAAATTCTATTTCAATTCATTGCGTGACAGACTAACGAAAATACGATTTCAAACTTAAGCATAAACAGACAATCGACAGAAATCAATGAAAATGCGATTTCAAATTTAAACCTGACAAATGATAATGTTATTGTTTTATTTAAGCCTGACAGATGAACGAAAATGCGATTTCAATCCATAGCCTGACAGATTAACGACAATTCTATTTCAAACGTAAAAGTAACAGAACGGCCGACGGACTGATCATCGTATAGAGATGCTTGGACGTATCTTATTTCAGATGCGTCCATTTAATCTGCGCGTTTAACGCTGCTTTGCTATTGTAAAAAGACGCATGGACACAAAAAAAAAGCCCAAACTCGAGGAGGCGATGGCGCAACTAAAAATTAGCGACGATCTTCCGAGATGATCAAATCTCCAAATCTAATCAACGCCGACGACTTTTTAGAAAAAGATTGAGTTTGATTTGGTCGCCATTTGCTTATCAAGTGAAAATCTTTGCCTCGTGGGAACAAGGTAAAGAAAAGGTGGCGGGGTGGAGGAGGAGGCATAGTTAGGTAATACGTCGAGATTTGGGAATTGTTTCCAGATGAGAGAGAGAAAAGAAATGGTGGAGTTAGCTAAATGGTTAGCGATGCGGGCTGTGAACAATGTTACAGAAAAAAGAAAGTAGTGTGGTCATACGTTAACTTTTTGAACAGATGTTAAGAAGAAGAAGAAGAAGAAGAAGAAGAAGAAGAAGAAGAAGAAGAAGAAGAAGAAGAAGAAGAAGAAGAAGAAGAAGAAGAAGAAGAAGAAAATGAAGAAGAAAAAGAAGAAGAAAAGAAGAAGAAGAAAGAGAAAGAGAAGAAAAGAAGTGAAGAAGAAGAAGAAGAAAAAGGAAAAAGAAGAATGAAAAAGAAGAAGAAGAATGAAAAAGAAGAAGAAGAAGAAAGAGAAAGAGAAGATAAAGAAAAAGAATGAAAAGAAGTGAAGAAAAAGAAGACGAATAATAATAAGAAGAAGAAGGAAAAGAAGAAGAAGAAGAAGAAGACGAAGACGAAGAAGAAGAAGAAGAAGAAGAAAAAGAAGAAGAAGAAGGAAAAGAAGAAGAAGAAGAAAAAGAAGAAGAAGAAGAAGAAGAAGGAAAAGAAGAAGAAGAAAGAGAAAGAGACGATAAAGAAAAAGAATGGAAAGAAGAAGAAGAAGAAGAAGAAGAAGAAGAAGAAGAAGAAGAAGAAGAAGAAGAAGAAGAAGAAGTAGAAGAAGAAGAAGAAGAAGTGGAAAAATAAGAAGAAGAAGAAGAAGAAGAAGAAGAAGAAGAAGAAGAAGTGGAAAAATAATAAGAAGAATAAGGATGAGAAAAAGAAGAAAAATAAAATGGGGAGGAGAATAAGTATAAAGAGAAGAAAAATAGTAATAGTAGTAGTAGTAGTAGTAGTAGTAGTAGAAGGAAAGATGGAGAAAAAGAAGAAGTATAAGAAGAAGAAGAAGAAAAGAAAAACAAGGAGAGAGAAAGAAGAAGAAGAAGAAGAAGAAGAAGAAGAAGAAGAAGAAGAAGAAGAAGAAGAAGAAGAAGAAGAAGAAGAAGAAGAAGAAGAAGAAGATGTTTTTTCTTAAACCAAGAGGAAACTAGAAAACCTAAACAATCTAATTAGTCTTCCGCAAAACAACTTAATATCCACTCATAACAGATGGGGAACTTTCTCTGTGCGTGGGTCTGTCTGTCTGTCCGTCTGTCTCAATCTTTTCAAGAAATATCTCAACCTCTTTTAGAAATGTAAAATATTGCATCAATACTGAATAAAAAAAATTCCCAACAATCAAAGCGGGTGCATGACCGGAAATTGAAACCGAAACATTGAGATCATCACTTTTCTTCTTCTTCTTTCGTTTGCTTCACAGCATCTCACTGTTAGATCACCAGCTCGGTTGAGAAAAGCCGTGCTAATGTTTTGTTGTCTAGCGCAGCTATGCCGACTTCGCCGTTGGGTTGTCGATATTTAAGGCATGACTCGATGATGTAGTCTACTGTCTGTTCAGAGTGACCACAGTCGCAGACAGCCGAGTCCCTGAGTCCCCATCCTTTCATGATCGCGGCGAAACGGCCGACACCTGTCCTGAGGCGGTTGAGCATTGTCCACTGCCGGCGAGGGAGGTCCATGCCTGGTAGGTTATCCGGGTCCTCCACAAATCTGTGCAACCTTGATTTATCTGCTGCCTGCCATTCCTCCGTCCAGCAACGTTTCAGCCAGATTCGTTTTGTGACGTCACCGGGTGTTGAAAGCAGAAGCTGGTTGGCATGCTCCGAGAATGGACGTCGTGACTTCAGGCGAGCTCGTGGAAGGGGTCTCTGTGGCGAGCTTGTGGAGAAGGTGGTCCTCATCGATAGTGGCCTTTCTTGACAGTGCAAGGACAGCCGCCTCACGGTGCAGGGTTGGTGGTGCGATGCCGGCGAGAATCGGTAGTTGGTTGATTGGTGTGGCGCGCAAGCAGCCAGAGACTGTGCGTAAGGCGGTGTTGAGCGTTACGTCTAGCTTCTTGGTGTGGGAGCTCCTGCACCAGGCTAGGGAGCAGTACACAGCGGCGGGAAATACCAATTCTTGGGTAGATATGCGCAGTGTCTTGGTTGAGGCACCCCAGGTGGTACCAGCTAGGCGGAGCATTAGAGCGACACGGGCCGATGTCTTGGAAGACAGGTTTTCCAGGTGTTGCCGGAATGTCAGCGTGAGATCAAGCTTGACCCCGAGGTACGTCGGGGCAGCCTGGAACTGGAGTCTTTTGTTGTCAACTATGATGTTAAGTTCGTGGTTTGACTCTCGGTTGTTTAGATGGTATGCGGTGGACGTGGTCTTGGCCACGGAGAGCTTAAGGCGCCAGTTTGTCAGTTAGCTTGACAGGGTGTTCATATCATTGGGAAGCCCCAGTTCGATCGTCTCCACGCTCTTGTTAGACAGAAGGATGGCTAGGTCGTCAGCGTATCCATATTTATTGGACAGCGTGTCTGGGATTCTCACTCTGAGGTTCTACAAACTGACCTACGTAGATTTTCTTATGAATAAATATTAAAACATTACCGTAACAGAATAATTATTGCTTTGACGTAAAGTCATACATTTATGATTTACGTCATGTTTCAAAACATGAATTCAAACATAAGCGATCATAAAAATTAATAAATGAATGAATAATTAAACATTTTCTATAGCGTTGGAAATTCAAAAACGATTTATTTTGCTTTAAGTGAGTATTGGCATTAAAAACTATTTAATATATAATATATACTAGAATTTGGGCCCGTATATATATATATATATATATATATATATATATATATATATATATATATATATATATATATATATATATAATTGTTTTTATAAGTGATGGTAGCGTTTAGTTTGTTGCTTTTCTATTTTTCATTTCATAAAGAGTATTGATTTACGCCTCTCCAGGAGTTAGGCACAAATCCAGTTTTTATCTTACTCCCACAAGTAAGATGTGACCCAAGGTCGGGTCGGGAAAGTAGGGGTTTAAAAATTGCCCCGTCGGCATTCCCCGGTAGAGGCGCCTCAGACAGTAAGCAATAAACTTACTCCTCCCCAAAGAGGGAAGGTAAAGCCTGGGAAGGTGGACCTCTCAGAAGTGCACAGGACAGACCCATAGACCGGCGTAAATCACGACCCGAAGGCCAAGACAACACCAGTATGGGGTGCAGTATCCATCGGAACAGATACTACACTTTGATCTTAGCCAAAAGGCCAAGAACACAAGCATCAATCGAAGGCGGCTGTTGCAATACAACAAAATCATTTGCGGTGGTGATCAAAAAGAGGTTGAAAGTACTGGAAATCTGGAAAGACTTGTTGTCACCGGTGATTTTCAGTGAGCAATCACTAATAATCACCTGTGTGGAAACTCCTTGTGAGTACAAACAACGAAAACAACAACGACAACAACAACAACAGCAACGACAACAACAAAAACAACAACAACAACAACGACAACAACAACAACAACAACGACGACAACAACAACAACAACAACAACGACAACGACAACAACAACGACAACGACAACGACAACGACAACGACAACAACGACAACAACGACGACAACAAAAACGACAACAACAACAACAACAACGACAACAACGACAACAACAACAACAACGACGACAACAACAACAACAACAACGACAACAACAACAACGACAACAACAACAACAACGACAGCAACAACAACGACAACAACTGTTACGATACACGTCACAGACCTTTTTATATCATTTTACTCTATACGTCTCGTAACCACAGTCTTAAATCTTCACGTATCAATTTACGGCCCTTCAGGCCTTTTTAAAACCACGAATCTGTTCACGGCATCTCAAGCCTTTTTCAATTACGGCCTCTGTTCATTTATACGTATCTTAAAGTCTCTAAAATGTTCTCAAATAAATCTCAAGGTTTACCTTATCTTCTGTTCTCTTCTTTGGCCTGTGATTCGTCTAGTCTTCGCTGGCTGTGTCGTCTTGATCGAAGGAAGAGGTCTGTCTCAGACAGAATGAATACACGAGACACGAATTTTTTTGAAGGGAAATTTCACACAAGTTTCTTTATTCTCACACAATTTTCTTATCTCTTGGTTCGTTTGCTGTCAGGGGGATTCCGGTCTCGACTCTCTCATACTTCGGCTATTTTCTTTCCTTTCAGGATATCTTCTGCCCTCCCAGAACGGGGCCTTACCAGTTTGCCGGCTATATGCTCGCACCCGGTCTGAGCGGTATCGCCTCTAAGCTCAGACTGATTCTAAAAAGCTAAGTTTTTGTTCTCCGTGGTGACGTAATCATCATTCCCACGCACGATATGGGGACAAAAACGACTCACTCTGATCTCTGACTCAAAGGTCACGTCAGGTCTAAATTTATTATGACTATTCTTGGATCAAACACTTCTCTGAACTCACTTCTGAGTCCAGAAACAAAACCTATTTTTCAATAACAAAATTAGCTATTTGATACTAGTTAACCTACTGTGCCTTGCATAATGGGGCCCTACAGTATTGTAACACTCCTTCCTTCCCTATAAACAAAAAAAACAAAAAATCCCAAGATTTTCTCTTTTTTTTAAAAAACCAACCCCTCCCTGGGACTGGTAAAAATCCGAGCCTGAGCACTCCTGGGGTTACCATCATTTCACCACTGCCGGAATTTCCTTCGGCACCACATGACAATGTTTCCGGGATGTGGGAGAGTTTGCTCCCTACGGTCGTTACCGGCTAAAAAAATGCCATCCCCTGTCATAAATCAACATCAGGCGTTTCTCGCCTATATCTCCTGCAAAATCTACCACATAAATTCGCTCTTGCTCACACACGTTCTCCGTGCTCGACCACTTCCCAAAAATTCCCGGTATGTTGCACTTTCGGGCCACCATCACTTTCTTAGATAACGTCAACAAACGGTCGGAACACAACCGATTAAAACTAACTGCGCGTTTTATTCTCGCGAAATAGGGGAACAAAAAACAGAACAAAAAAAACCTTCATTGACCTATTCTCTAATGGTCAGCCTCGAAGCTTACTGAAGGTACCGTCGCTATACTGCTTGCTATATATGGACCATACATTTCTGACACGCCCGTGCTCCCGTCGCGAATGACAGCGAACAAACACCCAGTTTCTAACTCCCAACCCCATTGGCGTGGCGTGGCACCCATCCCATGGCTCTAACTAAACGGCGTGACGGGGGTGAAATGTCGACACCACCGTTCCTGGAACACATCGGGTCACCAATCCAGGTCCATCATTTTCTTCCCTAAACCAAAATTAATTTGACTGAGGTACCCTCTCTTAAATATAAAGCTTAAATCTATTCCACTTCCATACACGGTCTACCGACGTGATTGGGGAGCAACCCTGGGTCACGAAAATTAATCACAACTTCAATATCGACCACCGTTATCGTGGCGCACCAATACGACTGTCCTGTCGTCTAACCACCGGTTCGCAGTTTTAACGCGTGTAGAGTTCGAGCACCTTTGCCCATTCTTCTCCGAGCCAAAACCCATGGCCGCCTCGTTTGCGAAAACCACGCGAGCGAACTTTATTGATCCCGCAGACCCAACTGGGCTGCACATGCTCTGTGCACAGGGATATTCTTCGAAATAACCTAATTGACCCCCGTCCGAGGTCTCCATAGACCGACCCAAACCTGCTATCAGTGCCCCCCAAACAACTCAAATACAAGATCACTTTAACCCTAACACTTTGCTGACCCACATAACATTCAATTTAAGAACTGTTTTTTTTTTTTTTTTTTAATTACATTTTTAAATTTCTCCATCCTCTAAATAGTAAAATATCATTCACTCAAGCATTAGGAACCCGGAATCCTCCATGTAACAAATACATCAATACAAGAACACAAAAAAAAAAAAATTCATTCCACCCAACAACAACAAAAAAATCAAACCGAAACCGACAGAACCAATGGAGAACATATCTCCACAATACAATACAACATAATTCAAAAGATAAAGGGAAAAGAGAACAGCGCCCGACACCATAACGTATTGACATGTCGTCAAACTCCAACCCGGACACCATCAGATCACCCGCCGCCGTCGTCGTTATTTTCCTGCAACACTTTCTAGCAGTTTTCAAAACCCACGGGCGCTTTCTTTCTCTCTCTCTCTCTCTCTCTCCCTCTCTCTCTTCTCTGTCTATGCGCTCTCGCTTCTCCCTTCCTTTCTAACAAGCATATTCTGACCTCGCGCGCACATTTTTTTTTAAACAATCTCTTTTAACATTTCAATTCTTCTCTCTCTCTCTCTCTCTCTCTCTCTTTTTAAGACGCATATACATTCTAAAAACAAAAGATTTCGGCCACAGAGTGGCATATCAATCCCTTTCTTTCTATGCTCTTTCCGTCTCTGTCTCTCTCTTTCTAATACATTCTTTCTTTCTTTTTTCTAAATACGCATATTCTGTCCTCGCGTGCACATGTCATTTCAGCACATCCACCCTTTTTAACATTTCCATTCTTCCTCTCTTTCTCTCTCTTTTAATCACATACCTCCCTCGTTTTTTTTTTTTTTCTTTTTTTCGCCCGTTATTGCTTTCACCTTTGTCCCCCACCAACACAAACCAGAAAAAAATTACAGCAACAAATTCTTAAAACACAACACAAAAAAAAACATAATTACGGCAAATCGTCCTTTTCTTTCTAACTAGAATGTTCTTTTCCTACAAAGTCTTAACAATTGTTTTTGCGCGTGTGTGTGTGTGCGTGCGTTCTTTTTTTCTTTTTTTTAACAAAATGTGTCTTTCTTTTTTTTCTTTCTTTTTTTGAATCTTAACAATTAACAAAATGTGTCTTTTTCTCTTTCTGCGTAATTTAATAATGGGCTGTGTATGTGTGCGTTCTTCTTTTTTTTTCTTTTTTTAACAAAATGTGTTTTTTTTCTTTTCTTTTTTCTTTTCTTTTTTTCTGTGTCTTTTAATAATTAACTAAATGTGTCTCTCTTTTGTGTATCTCAACAATTTTCCACCCCGTGTCTCGCTCCTTTTTTTCTCTTCCTTTTTCTATCCATTTGGACCACACGATGTGCTCGTACTTCATGACAGCACCATGTTAGAAAACGGCAGGTCACGGCTACCAAATCAACCCATATGTAACGATACACGCTACATGTTGGAAACGGCATCTCAGGCCTTTTTCAATTACGGCCTCTGTTCATTTATACGTATCTTAAAGTCTCTAAAAAGTTCTCAAATAAATCTCAAGGTTTACCTTATCTTCTGTTCTCTTCTTTGGCCTGTGATTCGTCTAGTCTTCGCTGGCTGTGTCGTCTTGATCGAAGGAAGAGGTCTGTCTCAGACAGAATGAATACACGAGACACGAATTTTCTTGAAGGGAAATTTCACACAAGTTTCTTTATTCTCACACAATTTTCTTATCTCTTGGTTCGTTTGCTGTCAGGGGGATTCCGGTCTCGACTCTCTCATACTTCGGCTATTTTCTTTCCTTTCAGGATATCTTCTGCCCTCCCAGAACGGGGCCTTACCAGTTTGCCGGCTACATGCTCGCACCCGGTCTGAGCGGTATCGCCTCTAAGCTCAGACTGATTCTAAAAAGCTAAGTTTTTGTTCTCCGTGGTGACGTAATCATCATTCCCACGCACGATATGGGGACAAAAACGACTCACTCTGATCTCTGACTCAAAGGTCACGTCAGGTCTAAATTTATTATGACTATTCTTGGATCAAACACTTCTCTGAACTCACTTCTGAGTCCAGAAACAAAACCTATTTTTCAATAACAAAATTAGCTATTTGATACTAGTTAACCTACTGTGCCTTGCATAATGGGGCCCTACAGTATTGTAACACAACAACAACAACGACAACAACAACAACGACAACAACAACGACAGATACAACGACAACAAAAACGACAGCAACAACGACAACAAAAACGACAGCAACAACAACAACGACAACGACAACGACAACAACAACAACGACAACGACAACAACAACAACAACGACAACGACAACAACAACAACAACAACAACAACGACAACAACGACAACAACAACGACAACAACGACAACAACAACAACGACAACAACAACAACGACAACAACAACAACAACAACGACGACGACGACAAAAACAACAACAACAACAACAACAACAACGACAACAACAACGACAACAACAACAACGAAAACAACAACAACAACGACGACAACAACAACAACGACAACAACAAACACAACAACAACGACAACGACAACAACGACAACAACAACGACAACAACAACAACAACAACAACAACAACGACGACGACAACAACAACAACAACGACAACAACAACAACAACGAAAACAACAACGACAACAACAACAACAACGACAACAACAACAACGACAACAACAACAACGACAACAACGACAACAAAAACGACAACAACAACAAAAACGACAACAACAACAACGCCGACAACGACAACGACAACGACAACGACAACGACAACGACAACGACAACAACAACGACAATAACAACAACAACGACAACGACAACAACAACAACAACAACAACAACGACAACAACAACAACAACTAAAACAACGACGACAACAACGACAACAACAACAACGAAAACAACAACGACAACAACAACGACAACAACAACAACGAAAACAACAACAACAACAACAACGACAACGACGACAACAACAACAACGACAACAACGATAACAACAACGACAACGACAACAACAACGACAACAACAACGACAACAACGATAACAACAACGACAACAACAACAACGACAACAACAACGACAACAACGACAACAACAACAACAACGACAACAACAACAACGACAACAACAACAACAACAACAACAACGACAACAACAACAACAACGACAACGACAACGACAACAACAACAACCACAACAACAATAAATATTTATAAATATGATTTAAATGTCATCAAAATATGATATATTTAGAAGTTTTAAGAAGAGGTATGCCTTTATAGCTTTTTTAGGGGGCAATAAGAGCTTCGGGTCCACTTCCATTGTCTTCTTTTACGTCTGAATAAATTTTTAGTTTCATGTAGATTCTCTGACTGTTACTAGGTGTACGTTACCCGGGGTGCACTGAAGTCATTGTGTCATATTACCTACCCTGAGGAGGGAGATATAATGTCTCACGAGTCGCAACCAAATAAAATTACGAGTACTGTTGCCATATTTGAGCTGGTGAATCTCTGTCCCATTTGAGGGTTCTTGATAAGGTGCAGAAACGTCTCTGTAATTTGATTGGCCTAACCCTTTCTTCTTCTCTTCTGTTTTGATACCTCATTGTAATACAGCTTCCTATTCCAGTAGCTTCTTTCCAAGAACTGCAGGCTTTTTTTTAACGAAGTTCACCCCAAACAAGGCAGGCCGCCACTGTAGACGTAAGGGGCTACTGAGAAGAAAGAAAAGGGGAGAAGGATGGGAGGGGTCATCCTAAGCTGGGATCTGCGAAGTGAGATGTCTGTTTACAGTAATTTTAAAGTTCTGCATGTCAGTACTGTCGGGGAAAAAGGAGGCAGGGAGGGAGTTCCATAGGCCAACAACACGAGGAAAGAAGCTATTTGAGTAGAATGCTCTCCGACATCTGGGGACCTCCACAGTGAATGGATGGGATTTAGTTGATTGTCGAGTTGGTCTAGTGAATTTACGTCGAGGGCGTACCAGAGTAGCCAATTCATCGGAGCATAATCCATTGAAGTATTTGTAAAACAATCACATGGATGCTACATTGCAGCGATGGGACAGGGACTGGAGCTTGGTTGACAGTGAGGGACCTATTAGGTTGGCGACTCTTTTTTGGACCTTGTCAAGGAGGGAGAGAGTAGTAGATGATGCACCAGCCCAGATGTGGAAACAATACTCCAAGCATGGGTGGATAATGGCTTTGTAGAGATACAGGATAATGTCAGGTGTGAGGGGTTTACTAGCACGGTAGAGGGAGCCAACCTTCTTTGCGGCAGCCTTGGCAATGTCTTCAATGTATTTTTTCCAATTCATGTTACCTGTGAAGGTTAGGCCGAGGAGTTTGAATGATGAACTCTCATGTAGGCTTGTGGAACTCTCTTCCTGCTGACTGTTTTCCTCCTGCCTATAGCCTTGGTCTTTTCAGGACTAAGACCAATAATCTTTCTCCTTTCATCAAGTGGCTTCATGCCTTGTATGAAGCGATTTTTTATTTTTTTTAAAGTGCATTTTGGACAGACAGAGAGAAAGACACTACAAAAGCACTACAAAGACACTACAATTATGGTAATACTAAATATGAATAAGCATTGCTAATTTCTTGAGTGGTTTTCATTAATACCCTAAAATGTCGACGAAAACGATCTTTCGCGATGATCAAAACTCGAAATCTAATCAACGCCGATGACTTTTTTTCAAAGGGATTTTCATTAATTTGACCGCCATGAACTTATCAAGTAAGAATCTTTGCCTCGTGGAAACGACGTAAAGAAAAGGGGGAATGCTCAATTGGGTGAGACGTCGGATTTGGAAATTGTTTTCAAAATGATAGAGACTGAAAAATGGTTAGCGATCCGGACAGTGGTGGTGGTGGTGGTGGTGGTGGTGGCGGTGGTGGTGGTGGTGAAGAAGAAGAAGAAGAAGAATAAGAAGAAGAAGAAGAATAAGAAGAAGAAGAAGAAGAAAAAGAAAAAGAAAAAGAAGAAGAAGAAGAAGAAGAAGAAGAAGAAGAAGAAGAAGAAGAAGAAGAAGAAGAAGAAAAAGAAAAAGAAAAAGAAGAAGAAGAAGAAGAAGAAGAAGAAGAAGAAGAAGAAGAAGAAGAAGAAGAAGAAGAAGAATAAGAAGAAGAAGAAGAAGAATAAGAAGAAGAAGAAGAAGAAAAAGAAAAAGAAAAAGAAGAAGAAGAAGAAGAAGAAGAAGAAGAAGAAGAAGAAGAATAAGAAGAAAAAGAAAAAGAAAAAGAAGAAGAAGAAGAAGAAAAAGAAAAAGAAAAAGAAAAAGAAAAAGAAGAAGAAGAAGAAGAAGAAGAAGAAGAAGAAGAAGAAGAAGAAAAAGAAAAAGAAAAAGAAGAAGAAGAAGAAGAAGAAGAAGAAGAAGAAGAAGAATAAGAAGAAGAAGAAGAAGAAGAAGAAGAAGAAGAAGAAGAAGAATAAGAAGAAGAAGAAGAATAAGAAGAAGAAGAAGAAGAAAAAGAAAAAGAAAAAGAAGAAGAAGAAGAAGAAGAAGAAGAAGAAGAAGAAGAAAAAGAAAAAGAAAAAGAAGAAGAAGAAGAAGAAGAATAAGAAGAAGAAGAAGAAGAAAAAGAAAAAGAAAAAGAAGAAGAAGAAGAAGAAGAAGAAGAAGAAGAAGAAGAAGAAAAAGAAAAAGAAAAAGAAAAAGAAGAAGAAGAAGAAGAAGAAGAAGAAGAAGAAAAAGAAAAAGAAAAAGAAAAAGAAGAAGAAGAAGAATAAGAAGAAGAAGAAGAAGAAAAAGAAAAAGAAAAAGAAGAAGAAGAAGAAGAAGAAGAAGAAGAAGAAGAAGAAGAAGAAGAATAAGAAGAAAAAGAAAAAGAAAAAGAAGAAGAAGAAGAAGAAAAAGAAAAAGAAAAAGAAAAAGAAAAAGAAGAAGAAGAAGAAGAAGAAGAAGAAGAAGAAGAAGAAGAAGAAGAAGAAGAAGAAAAAGAAAAAGAAAAAGAAGAAGAAGAAGAAGAAGAAGAAGAAGAAGAAGAAGAATAAGAAGAAGAAGAAGAAGAAGAAGAAGAATAAGAAGAAGAAGAAGAATAAGAAGAAGAAGAAGAAGAAAAAGAAAAAGAAAAAGAAGAAGAAGAAGAAGAAGAAGAAGAAGAAGAAGAAGAAGAAGAAGAAGAAGAAGAAGAAGAATGTTACACAAAAAGTAAGGATCGCAATCGAACAGAGAAAGCTATTCTTCCGCCAATCTCCTTAACCTATTTTATAGAAGAAAATGGATGAGGGAGGTGAACGGAAGGAGGTGGACGACGTCCCCAAGGGATGGCATCACAAAAATGGTGGCGTCATCTATTAAAAATAGTGAAACAGATGCAGATCATTCATGACGTCATAAATGATGATGTAAAAAAAAAAGAATGACGTCATCTATCAAAACAAGTGAAAGAGACGCAGATCGTTTATGACGTCATACATGCTGAAGTAAAAAAGGAATGACGTCATCCATTTAAAAAAAAAGTATAATTAGCTCAATGGTGTATTTATCTACCTCCCACAGCGGTAAGATGTGACACAAGGTCGGAAAGTGGGATTTGATAAGTCAGCACCCTAGAGGAAGAGCACTTTAAAGATTGCCTGCGCAGCCCCGTCGGAATTCCCCGGTAGGGGCGCCTCAGGCGATTAAAAATAAACTAACCCCTTCTCAAAGGGTTTTATTTACTCCTCCTTAGGAGTTAGGCACAAGGCCAGTTTTATCTTACTCCCACAAGTAAGATGTGACCCAAGGTCGGGTCGGGAAAGTGGGGTTTGAAAAGCCAGCGCCCGAGAAGGTGAGCACTCTGGCCATTAAAACTTGCCTGGGCAGCCCCGTCGGCATTCCCAGGTAGGGGCGCCTCAGGCAGTAAGCAATAAATTTACTCCTTCCCAAAGAGGGAAGGCAAAGCCTGGGAGGGTGGACCTCGTAGAACTGCACAGGACAACCCCACAGACCGGCGAAATCAAGCCCCGAAGGCCAAGACGATACCGGTCTATAGGGTGTAGTATCCATCGGAACAGATAATACACTTTGATCTTAGCCAAAGGGCCGAGAAGCGCCGGGACGATAACCATTTAGCTAATTATACGTTTCTTCCTCTTCTTCCTTTTCTTCTTCTTCTTCTTCTTCTTGTCTTTCTTCTTTTCTTTCTTCTTTTTTTTCTTCTGCTTTTTTCTCTTCTTCTTCGTCTTCTCTTTCTTCTTTTTTCCTCTTCTTCTTCTGTCAACATGGCATAAACGCATTGTATATCAGATTTACACAACATTCTAATCGAAAACTAAAAAAAAAAAGTAGTACATATGCACTAACATTGACCCCGCCCAAAACGCACACAAACACCCTAACCCTAACCCTAACCCTAACCCTAACCCTCGCGCGTAGTTCATAATTAAGGTGTGTTAATTCCAGTTTACTGGCGATATCAAAGTCAGAGAAAATAAACTTTATTCATTTTTTTACTTAAGTTCACCCCAAACAAGACACAATGCCACTGAGACGGGGGGGAGGGGGGCTACTGTGAATTAGGGAAATCCTATATAGTTTTTTCCATATTCAACCCATTCGACAACATAACCCTAACCCCCCCCCCCTCCAATCTTCGTCGTTTTAAACTAGTGTTCCTATGCCGTAAAAATGACGACATAGTCAAACTGGTGCCCGGAAAACTCGTCACAGGAAAACTCGTCACAGGAAAATTCGTAAACGGAAAATTCGTAAACGGAAAATTCGTCACTTTTGGCCAAGTAGGAAAATTCGGCAATTATCGAATAAATATCGATTGAAAATAGATTTTAGAACCGTTTTTACAGGAGATATACTTGTAAATACGAGGCTACCCACCTCCCCAGTGGAGAACAATTTTTCGTATTATTTTTTTGGTACTTGTGCAGTTTACGAACCGGGCTATTTTTTAGATAAGATTTTCAAGTTAAATTAAATTTTTACGATATCTTTTGTTTATTAAATTGTTAGGTAAAAGTACAGAATAGTTAACACCCCCCCCCCTCACTCCATGTTAAGAATGGCTTTCTAAATAAAGTTATTTCAACCCAGTTCGTAATTACGTTACGAAATTAAAGGTTTGAATCGGGTTATTTTTTACATCAAATTTTCAAGTTAAATTCAATTTTTACGATATCTTCCGTTTATTAAATCGTTACGTGAAACTACAGAATAGTTAACAAAGCACCCCCCCCTCCCCATTCTCCTCGTGTAAACAATCGTTGTCTAAATAATGTTTTTATTTCAAGCTGATTCGTAATTAAGTTACGAGATGAAATCCATCATAATTCATTTAGATTTATTCGTAAACAAGTCAGCCATTTTAATTGACAAAACATCAATTACTTCGTGTGTGTGCAAACCTTGAAAGGAATTTATAAACTATCGAGTAACTGGCTTTAAATTCTTAGAAAATTTCCATGTATTTAAAAAAGCAAAATTGTTTTCTAACTAATTCAGTGTTTTTATTTCATCTTGCCTAAAACTTGTTTTAACTAACAACTTTATTTAATACTTAAAAAAAGAAATTCTTCTTTCAAATAAATCGTTGTATGGTCGGAACAAAAAAATCAGAAAAATACAGCCAATTCATTGTCTGCCGTTTTAGTTGTGAAACGATGGATTAACCACTTTTTCTCACAGTGATTTTGAAGTAAAAATTTAATTCAACTTGAAAATCTTATCTAAAAAATAGCCCGGTTCGTAAACTGCACAAGTACCAAAAAATAATATGAAAAAATGTTCTCCACTGGTGAGGTGGGTAGCCTCGTATGTACAAGTATATCTCCTGTAAAAACGGTTCTAAAATCTATTTTCAATCGATATTTATTCGATAATTGCCGAATTTTCCTACTTGGCCAAAAGTGACGAATTTCCGTTTACGAATTTTCCGTTTACGAATTTTCTGTTTACGAATTTTCCTGTGACGAGTTTTCCTAAATTCAGTCTAACTTTGTTTCTCAACTTTTTTTCTCTTTTTTTAAAAATTAGTTCACTCCAAACGAGGCAGAATGCCGCTGAGACGTATTGGGGCTACTGTGAATAAAAGGAAATCCTATATAGGGAGTTTTGCAGCGAGACGCATGTTCACATTACATTTAAATGTCTGTATGTAAGTATTATTTACTCCTCTCCAGGAGTTAGGCACAAGGCCAGTTTTATCCTACTCCCACAAGTAAGATGTGATCCAAGGTCGGGTCGGAAAGTGGGGGTTGAAAAGCCAGCGCTCGAGAGGTGAGCACTCTGACCATCAAAAATTGCCTGGGCAGCCCCGTCGGCATTCCCCGGTAGGGGCGCATCAAGCAGTAAGCAATAAACTTACTCCTCCCCAAAGAGGGGAGGCAAAGCCTGGGAGGGTGGACCTCCTAGAACTGCATAGGACAATCCCATAGACCGGCGTAAATCAAGCCCCGAAGGCCAAGACAATACCGGTCTATAGGGTGCAGTATCCATCGGAACAGATACTACACTTTGATCTTAGCCAAAAAGCCAAGAAATTCCTTTATTATTTACTCCTCTCCAGGAATTAGGCACAAGGCCAGTTTTATCCTACTCCCACAAGTAAGATGTGACCCAAGGTCGGGTCGGAAAGTGGGGGTTGAAAAGCCAGCGCTCGAGAGGTGAGCACTCTGACCATCAAAAATTGCCTGGGCAGCCCCGTCGGCATTCCCCGGTAGGGGCGCCTCAAGCAGTAAGCAATTAACTTACTCCTCCCCAAAGCGGGGAGGCAAAGCCTGGGAGGGTGGACCTCCTAGAACTGCACAGGACAATCCCATAGACCGGCGTAAATCAAGACCCGAAGGCCAAGACAATACCGGTCTATAGGGTGCAGTATCCATCGGAACAGATACTACACTTTGATCTTAGCCAAAAAGCCAAGAAATTCCTTTGAATGATGAACTCTCAGGTAGGATGTTATTAGCCATGACAATCGGTGGTTGAAAAAGTTTCTTATAATTGTTGTCATTACCGATTCTGTTGTAAATTCCCGATTCCGATACACTTACCGATTCTTTTATAATTAAAGTGACTAATCCACCCCATTTAAACTGTTTCATGTTAGTACAATCATGGAAACAGGAAGCAGGAAGCGAATTCCGAAAGCTAGCAGTACGAGGGCAGAAGCTATTAGAGTAGAAAGCTCTCCGGCATCTGGGGACCTCAACAGTGAAGGGGTGGGATCTTGCTGACTGGCGAATTAATCGAGGGTATTTACGTGGAGGGGGTATTAATGCAGCGCGTTCGTTGGACCACATTCCGATACAATTTCCGATTCTGTTGTAAATTCCAGATTCCGATACACTTACCGACTCTGTTCTAAAAAGGTAGAATTTTATTTGGGACGGGAGGGATTTCACATCTACTTTTAAATCTAGATATAAGTTTCTTTTCAATTCGACAAAATTCTTCATGCTTTTGCCATTTATATTGTTAGGATCGCGGGTGATGTTCCCGCGACTATAAACGTGCAAAGTTGAATCAAGCAATGTTGCATGCAAAAGACAGAGTAATAATTAATAAACAAAATGAAGTAGTTCAAATAAGGTTTATTGAACGTGTGTGTACATGGAATGATGAAGTGTGTGATGTATGCATGTGTGTCGATGGAAAAACAGTTCTTAAAAAGGTATAAGAAGAAATGAATCCGGCGTGTGGAAAGTCTTCGAAAGCCGTACACAAAGAAAACGAGTTGAGAACTCTTACCGTTGTTTGCCCACGTGTGTTGGTAGTTGTTATGCCGATTGAGAAGAAAAGCGTGAGACGAAACGCTAGTGTATTAGCGTCGTTCTGTCGACCAGAGAAGGGTGAAACGGAACGCTAGTGTCAGCGTCATTCTGTCGAGGCCAAAAGGCGAGTGAAACGGAGCGCTGGTGCCAGCGTTGTTTTGCTGAGGTTGGTCTGTAAAGGAGAGAGAGAATTTCCGTTTTGCACCGGGTTTTATAGTCCGAAGGGCAGATAACTCTGGTGTCGCTTTACAGCGCCACCTGTCGGTGAAAAAGCGACACCTACCGGCAAACCGGTGTAGTTATGTTTTGAAAGGAGGAGGTAACTGCTACAATATACTGTGAGATTTTGATAAACTCATTATTAACTTTTGATGTATATTATTCACTTGTGACAGCAATAGAAAATTATGTTTTAACCAAAAAAAACAAAACATTTTTTTAATAAGTAAAAGAATCGTTTCTGATACCGATTCCAATAATCCCAAACCCGCACCAAATGTTCAGAGTTTTCAAATTCCCGATTCCGATAAATCGTCCCAAAACTAGACGCAACATCGCGGCGATGGGACAGAGGCTGGAGCATGCTTGTTAGTGAGCGGCCTATTAGATTAGAGACTCTTTGGGGGTGGGGCCCTGTCCAAGAGGGAGAGGCTAGCGTTTGGTGCACCAGCCCAGATGTGACAACAATACTCCATGGATATACTGATAAGCAAATAAAAATTAAAAAATATTATTAAAATTGAAAATAGAAGTCTTTATCAATGCAAGATAAATTTTTTATTTTTTTTATTTTAATTTTATTAATTTCGGAATAATATTCCATCATCAGAGTTGACCTTTTTTAAAAATAAAAATTAACAAACTTTTTTGTTGATTTTTTTTATATAACGTCCTTGTAATGGGTGTTATCCGCGGAGATGTTGTTGGCGGTTATGAATTAAAATTCTGGTATTTTAGAAAGATAGGTCGTTTATTTAAAAGCATTGGTGGGTCAAACTAATGGAGGACTTCACATTTTTGCGAATAGCAATTGTTTTTATCCGAATTTCATATTATTATACGTCATAAACAAATCCTAACACCAAGTTATATTGTCAAAATCCATAAAATAATACGTTTTAATAATTCTGCTTTTTTAAAAAAAAATATTTTCATGGTTTCGAGAACTTGTCAGTAATTTATGCTAAATTATCCGTCCAACCGTCCATCTTGCTACATCATTTTATAGATTGCGTTTAGATTATAGATTCACATTTTTACGAATAGAAATTGTTTATATCAGACCTCATATAATTGAACGTCATAAAGAAAATTGCGTTTTGGTGAAAGGAATAAAATGTTGGCGGTTATGAATTCAAATTCTGGTTGTAGAACGAAGAAAGCATTAGCATGCTCGAAGTTTAAGAAAATGGGTTGTTCATTTAAAAACATTGATGGGTCAGTATTATGAAATTGAAAATAGAAGGCTTCTATTTTCAATTTTAATAATACTAACCCACCAATGCTTTGTAAAAATTAAAAAGATTTATTAAAATAAATCAAGCACCAGAGAAAGTAAAACAAAAACAAATACGTAAATGAAAGGAAACATTTATTTGAATAAATCTTTGAAACTTTTGTTGGTGCCAAATACTACAAAAGATGGTTTGATTCCGAAATAATCCTTTTACGTGTATATTTTTTTAAAGTTTACTTGAAGTTAATTAAAAGGCATGACGGTAAAGTCCCTTTGTAGATAAATCCTGGGAAACACTATGAATTATCTCCCCCTGTCATTTGACTCTTCAAAATTAAAGACACATTTTTTTCGGCCGTGTTGAAACACCAATATTTCGTAAACAGTTTTTCATGGTAAACAACTGATGATCCCTTAAAATAGTGTTAGAAACAAACTAATATAATAACTGTAAAAAATAAATTGACTTACATGAGTGATTTTCCACTGGAAGACTTGAGACTATAAGTTTGTTTTTTTTGTTGTTTTTTTGGTTTTTTTTTATATAGTTTTAATGGTTGAGAAACTTCCGAGACTATATATATATATATATATATATATATATATATATATATATATATATATATATATATTAACTTTTTTTATCTTTTTATTTTTTATTATTTCATTTTTTCCTTTTTTATTTTATTTTTTTTATTTCTTTGTTTTAATTTCAAATTTTATTTTAAATTTAATTTTATTTTTATTTTATTTTTTATTTTATAAGATATATATTATTTTTATATATATTTTTCCCCCTTTAATCTTATATTCTTATATCTCCCCAAAATCTCCTCCGGTTTTAAATATCAACCGTTTCCTCACACTAAATTTAAATTCAAACAAACATACATAACACACTGAGCAAATAACGCGTCCCAACGAGAGTGTCATGTCACATTTCCAAAACAGATGACAACAGAAGCTGAAGAGAGCCGGATGGGTAAGACCTTCCGTACCGACGGTACGAATGTTGTACTAATTTTTCTGTACCAAAATAAATAAATATTATGCTCTTAATTTTTAACTTTAATTCTTAATTAATCGAGCACTCTGCTGGGATTTTTCCTACTATATTACAAATAAGTTATATATATATATATATATATATATATATATATATATATATATATATATTCTATTTCTTAATATATATATATATATGTTTTATGTATTTTTTATATTTTTTATATTTTATTTTTTAATATTTTTTATTGTTTTTATATTTTTTATATATTTTTTATATATTTTTTATATATTTCTTATATATTTTTTATATATATATATTTTTTTTATATCTCTTGAATTCTTCTCCGGCTTAAAAGGATTGTGATTGTTTTTTTATCTTTTCATTTTTTAATTTTTTTTTTATTATTTCTTTGTTTTTATTTCCAATTTTGTTTTAATTTTAATTTTATTTTTTTTTATTTTTATTTTATTTTTTATTTTATTATATATATATATATATATATATATATATATATATATATATATATATATATTTCCCCCTTTAATCTTATATTCTTATATCTCTCCAAATCTCTTCCGGTTTTAAATCTCAACAGTTTCATTACACTAAATTTAAATTCAAACAAACATACATAACACACTGAGCAAATAACGCGTCCCAACGAGAGTGTCACGTGACTTCACATTTTCAAAACAGATGACAATAGAAGCTGAAGAGAGCATCATGGCTAAGACTTTCCGAGCTTGAAACCGACGGTACGAATGTTGTGCTAATTTTTCTGTACCAAAATTAATAAATATTATGCTCTTAATTTTTAACTTTAATTCTAAATTAATCGAGCACTCTGCTGGGATTTTTCCTACAATATTACAAAGAAGTTATATATATATATATATATATATATATATATATATTTTTCTATTTTTTTCTATTTTTTAATATATATTTTTTTCATGTATTTTTTGTATTTTTTATATTTTATTTTTTTATATATTTTTTATGTTTTTATATTTTTATATAATTTTGTTATATATTTTTTTATATATTTCTTATATATTTTTTATATATTTTTATTTTTTTATTTTTTTTATATCTCTTGAATTCCTCTCCGGCTTAAAAGGATTGTGATTGTTTTTTTATCTTTTCATTTTTTTATTTTTTTTTTTATTATTTCTTTGTGATTGTTTGGTTCTTAATTAATCCTTTTACGTGTATTTTTTTATACTTAACTTGAAGTTAATTTAAATGCATAACGGTAACATCCCTTTGAATATAAATCCTGGGGGAATTATCTCCCCCTGTCATTTGACTCTTCAAAATTAATAACACATTTTTTCGGCCCTGTAATACAGAAGCACCAATATTTCATATATATATATATATATATATATATATATATATATATATATTGTATTTTTTTTTACATATTTTTATATATTTTTTATTTTTTTTTTATATTTTTTTTATTTTTCATATATATTTTTTTTAATTTTATATTTTTTATATATTTTTTATATATTTTTCATATTTTTTTATACTTTTTTAATATATTTTTTTATATATTTTTTATATTTTTTATATTTTTTAATTTTTTATATCTCTTTAAATCTTCTCCGGCTTAAATCTCAACTGTTACTTTTCAGCCTTATTCTTTTTTTTCAAACCTTATTAAACTTTCCTTACACTAAATTTAAACAAACATAGAAAACATTCTAAGCAAATAACGCGTCCAAACGAGAGTGACACGTGACTTCATATTTCCGAAACAGATGACAACAGAAGCTGAAGAGAGCCGGATGGCTAAGTACTTCTGTGCTTGAAACCGACGGTACGAATGTTGTACTAATTTTTCTGTACCGAAATATATATATATATATATATATATATATATATATATATATATATATATATATATATATATATATATATATATATAGTTTTGGAAGTTTCTCAACCATTAAAACTATATTTTAAAAATTTTTTTAAAACCCTTAAGTCCCAAGTCGTTCAGTGGAAAACCACTCATGTAAGTCAATTTAGTTTCTACAGTTATTATATTAGTTTGCTTCTAACATTATTTAAGGGATCATCAGTTGTTTACCATGAAAAACTGTTTCGGGAATTTAAAAACAAGACAGTATTTAATTTCATGGCTTCCCAGCATAGTTGATCAGACCCCACTTCCCTTAAAAGACAAAAACATAAACGTTCTGTATACTAGACCTAAGTTTTGTTCCGTATAAATGTTTTGCTAACTTATATTAGTTATTAAAAAAAGAAAAAAGTCCTCCTTACCTGTGTTGTTCGTCTGTCTAATAAAATTTATCCGTTACTTACAAAAATGCTGCTGCATTTTAAAGTGTTTAGACGAATCCATTACACTACTTTTTAGGTGATTAATGTATTTTTAGTTTTAGTTTTATATTAAAAATATAAAAAATATCAACATATCAAAATATATTTTTTAAATGTTTTAATTATATATATATATACATATATATACTTTAGTCTTTTTTTCTCCCACTCCTCCTCCTCCTTTGTTGTTCAATTCCTTCTCAACAATTTCAAATAAATTGTCAACTCACAGCGTTCATGAGCCGATTTTTTCTCTTTCTTCTTCTTTTTTAACTCACAGCGCCTCCAACCGGCGTTCATAAGCCAACTGTCCATCCGTTCTCTCTTTCTCCTTCTTTTTTTTTAAACTTACAGCGTTTCCAATCGGCGTTATAAGCTAACTGTCGATTTTTTCTCTTTCTTTTTCTTATTTTTTAACTTTTTCAACATTTCTTTCCTTCTTCATTCTTTTCTACTGTCTATTAAACGTAACTATTTTTTATATAATATGTGTTATATATACGATTATACATTATTTTTATTTATATTTAGATTTGGATTTGCTCTATCAATTTACTTTGATTAATTTGATAAGACTTAAAAGCATCAGGATGGCGAGTAATTGCCTTATTTAATTGTCTAAATATTTTATTCTCTCTCTTTCTCTTTCTCTCTCTCTCTCTCTCTCTCTCTCTATATATATATATATATATATATATATATATATATATATACAGCTCCCCCCGGTAACTGGTCTAGCCGCACTGTGAAACAGCGAAACAGTCTGTATGTGGATGACTATATAAAGCTCCCCACCCCCCCGGTAGAGCTTATGTTTGTAAGGGTATCGCCAACTGCCATTAGCGTAAAAAAGGCAATGCTCATTAGGTAAACACTAATTCTCGCTCCGGCAATTGCAATGTTTACATTGAGATACAACTTACATTCAGTCGGTGTCGCATGATGGCGTAGGGGTTAACATCGCCGATCCCGGCTTGAGGCACTAACTGGTCTAGCCGCATTGATGAGCTGTGAAACAGCGAAACAGTCTGTATGTGGATGACTATATATATATATATATATATATATATATATATATATATATATATATATATATATATATTAATTATTGAAGACAATATATGTATACTCATATATCATCAGATCCTTTTAGTTTGAAGTCTCCTTAGAAGATTCAGCTCAATGTTTGTCAATTATTGATAACAGATACTAGCTTTGAACGAAAATAAAAATAAAAAATTAAAAATTAAAAAGTAAAAATCAAAATGGCTGATTAACTTGATAGTACATACGTGAGTGTCTGCTCTGTAATTTTCGTTTGTTCTTTTGTTTATTTTCACCTTAAAATGAAACTGATATATGATGTGGGTGTTTTTTCAAGACACTCTAATCTAAGAACTCTTATTATTTGTGAACTTTTTCTGATGATTTTGTAGTGTTGCAGAGACGATATTGACATACAAATGTTGTTTGGCACAAAACAAATGAAACGGACCGTTAAATATATCTCACAGAAATTTGGAATTTTTGGAAATGTGAAAAAAATAAAAACAAAAATAAAAGTAATAAAACTAACCATGGTTATTGGAATATAATAAATATCTGTTCTATATATATATATATATATATATATATATACATATATATATATATATATATATATACATATATATATATACATATATATATATATATATATATATATATATATATATATATATATATATATATATATATATATATATATTAGCTAAAAGAAAGATCCAGGTCGTTGTCAATGGCAATACACCCCAAAAGATTACATACATTCAAGTGTGTCCCAGAGGTCGATACTTGGACCTTTATTATTCCTGATCTTTATAGACGACATTCCTTAAGCAATCACGTCCGAGATGGGTATATATCTAATGACACTATGTTCTATTAACGACACGTGATCAAATCAAACACCCCCACATCAAAGTGAATTCTTGAAAAATGGGATCCACTTTGTAGTAGAATGGATAATTTACATTTAATACAACTAATAGAAATTGACATGCCAGTGTCGCAGATTTTGTACGTGTCTGTCTTAACAATTATAAGAAACCTTTCCAACCATCGATTGCCATGGTTGATAGCACCCTTCCTCGATGGTCCAAGATTACAATTCATCAGTCTAGCATTCACGGGCAACATGAATTAGAATAAATGCACAGGAGATACTGCCAGGTCTGCTGCAAATAAAGTGGTCTCCCTTTAACCAGCTAGAAAACATCTCTCACGTGCCAGTATCCTATACCTCTATGAAGCCACCATTCGCCCATGCATTGAGTATTATTGGCACATCTGGGCTGGTGCACCAATAATTTCTCCCCAATAAGTACTGCGCTGTCTACTGATCTCCCTAACCCTAACCCTACCCATAACCCTAACCCTAACCCTACCCCTAACCCTAACCCTAACCCTACCCCTAACCCTAACCCTAACCCTACCCCTAACCCTACCCCTAACCCTAACCCTAACCCTAACCCTACCCCTACCCCTAACCCTACCCCTAACCCTAACCCTAACCCTAACCCTACCCCTAACCCTAACCCTAACCCTACCCCTAACCCTAACCCTAACCCTAACCCTCCAAACCCATGTCCCATCGCCGCAATGTTGCATCCCTGTGCTTTTTCTTTAATCTCCCGTCCTAATAAAAGTGAAACGTCGATGGATATTTAATTAATATTTTGGTTTTCCTTATTTCGTTTTCCATATATATATATATATATATATATATATATATATATATATATATATATATATTAGAAGCCATCACCCCAAAAGCTGCTTAAAATCTATACCCTACGCCCTAGCACGCAGGATCTGTACTATAGTCAGTGACAAAGACCTCCGGATTGTCCGACTGGAGGAACTACGGAAAACTTTAAAAGGAAGAGGATACCCGCTACAAATAATACATAAAGGTATAGAACTAGCAGAAAACATTCCATTAGAACAATTACGAATCCCCAAAAAACGAAACAAAGAACAGCTATTAGCACACATCTCTACACACAACAAAAACAATCCAGAATTATTCACAGAAAACCCAAAAACCTCAAACAAATTTTAACCTCATCTAAACTCAACCAACACACAATACAAGGGGTCACAAAATGCAACAAGGAAAGATGTGGGGTCTGTGACATAATAATAATAGAGGGGAACTCATACACATTTAAGCACCCAACACAAACATTCACAATAAAAAAAGACCTTAACTGCACCTCCAAGAACGTTGTCTATGTGCTAGAATGTACAACATGTAACGAAGCTTATATAGGTGCGACCAAAAAATTTAATAATAGAGTATCCTTACATAAAATCAACATTAAAATCAAAGAAAATCGTAAATTATTCGTCTCCCAACATGTGCACTCATGCAGCGGAGGGAAATTTAAATAATGCCAATTTTCAAAAGCCAAGATTACACCTACTTACTAACACAAGAAAAAAACTTCATATTTAAATTCAATCCAGCATTGAACAGATCATAAGTCTAACAATACACACTTTTACGAACGCTCTTCTGTCTCTCTATCAATATCTAACCATACGCCTGTGTGTATGCGCGCACATATGTGTGTGTGCGGGTTTGTGTGTATGTGCGTGTGTGTGGTTGTATATGTCGCTCACCTATGTACAGGAATTATAACTGACCACACACGTACGCCCACACACGCACACAGGCACAGAAGCCTTCTTGGAGACATCCAATAAAAAGTAATAAATTCCAAAAGAAAATCTACCGGCTCTGATAAATTAAGATGACCGATAAAACAAAGGTCAAATAATACGTACTTAATAAACACACACGACTTTGACCAAGAGAAGCAGAAAAAATAAAAAATAAAAAATAAAAGATATCAGATTATCAAAACACGTACTCACAAACCCGCAAAACCACGCATGCGCAAAAACATCAAACAATAACAAATTTCTTCAAGTGAAACACTCTTTCAAATCGAAAGACATTTCTTCAAATGGATTTACATATCTGATGACAGTGGACCACCGCTTGAAACGCGTTATATAAAATTATAAAATGATAAAACAACAAAATAATAAATAAATGAAAAAACATTTTACAAATGCTGGTAGCCTTACTCCTTTACATATATATATATATATATATATATATATATATATATATATATATATATATATATATATATATATATATATATATATATATATATATATAACTTCTTTGTAATATAGTAGGATAAATCCCAGCAGAGTGCTCGATTAATTAAAAATTAAAGTTAAAAATTGGTACAGAAAAATTAGTACAACATTCGTACCGTCGGTTTCAAGCACGGAAAGTCTTAGCCATCTGGCTCTCTTCAGCTTCTGTTGTCATCTGTTTTGAAAATGTGAAGTCACGTGACACTCTCGTTGGGACGCGTTATTTGCTCAGCGTTGTGTGTATGTTTGTTTGAATTTAAATTTAGTGTAAAGAAACTGTTGAGATTTAAAACCGGAAGAGATTTGAGAATATAAGATTAAAGAGAAAAATATATATATATAAAAATAAAAATAAAATTAAAAATAAAATATGAAAATAATATATATCTTATAAAATAAAAAATAAAATAAAAATAAAATAAAATTTAAAATAAAATTTGAAATTAAAACAAAGAAATAAAAAATAAAATAAAAAAGGAAAAAATGAAAAAATAAAAAATAAAAAGATAAAAAAAGTTTGCTCAGCGTTTGTTTGAATTTAAATTTAGTATATAAAATAACAAAATAATAAATAAATGAACAAACATTTTATAAATGTTGGTAGCCTTACTCCTTTACAAGCACGGAAAGTCTTAGCCATCCGGCTCTCTTCAGCTTCTGTTGTCATCTGTTTTGAAAATGTGAAGTCACGTGACACTCTCGTTGGGACGCGTTATTTGCTCAGCGTTGTGTGTATGTTTGTTTAAATTTAAATTTAGTATAAGAAAACGGTTGAGATTTAAAACCTGAGGAGATTTTGGTTATATATAAGAATATAAAATTAAAAGGAATAAAAATAAAATAAGAATAAATATTAAAATAAAAATAAAAATTAAATTAAATTTAAAATAAAAATAAAATTTTTAAAAAATGTTTTAATAAATAAATAAAATAAAAAATAAAGAATAAAAAATAAAAAATAAAAAATAAAAAATAAAAAATAAAAAATAAAAAATAAAAAATAAAAAATAAAAATAAAAATAAAAAGTTTCTACGTAATCCACGTGAGTCAATTTATGAATTTGTATTATTGGCCATTACTGTTTTTGTGTTTGAAGATATGCGTTCTAAAAGGAGGGAGAAAAAAAGAGGTTAAAGGGAAAACTGTTAATTAATATTGTGTTTAAGTTCTTTAGACAACACGAAGTAATTTGAATAAAGAAATCTCTGGTTTTAAGGGAGGTAACTCTGTTGGAATTATAAATGGTTTGAGGTTGTTTAAATGGATTTATTAGATTAGTCTAATAACTGATAAACAAATTGTGAAATTGGAGTATTATCCTCATAATGACTAGATAAATATTTTTGTGAAAGTCGAAGTTTTTGCTCTTGAAAATTAATGTGGATATGGGTTGATAAGGTGTTTGTTCGTATTTTTTAATTTGTTTAATTAAGTGAATCGGCCAGTCCAGTTTATGAGTATTGCTTGTCTCTTGTGGATACATCCCATAAAGATTTCATCGCGGACATTTAAACAGGCTGTATTCGGATCAATGATGGCCCTTGAAATGTGGTATTTTTCAGCGTCACATAGAGGGCATCTGTTGATGGCTTGAGAGAAGGATGGTTTTCTCTCAATTACTTTTCATTTGATGGTGAAGGGTGTATTTTCTTCTTTAAGTTGCCATATTCGGGTCGCGAGTGCCGTATTTGCCTTGTTTTTGTATCTGAAGGAGTTTCTGTGTGCGTATAATCTTTGTTTGAAGTTACCCTTCGTCATCCCAATGTATTTTTCTGCACTACCGGTATTCTGGTTTGTGACGGTTGCTTCATATATGATTAAATCGATTTTGCAATATCCCTCTAGGGGCAGTTGTTTTTGTCTTGGCATGAGCAGTCTGCGTTTGTAATTGCTTTGGGTTTCGCAGAGATAATTTTTCTTATTGAAGGGACAGTGGAATAGCTGACCTTAACAGAATTTCTGTTAAAAAGTTTGTATAGTTCACTTGTGGGTGGAAAGTGTTTGTCGAGTAATTTGAGGAAAAGGTGGCCTACCTTTGTCTTGATATTGGTGGAATAGGGTGGGGAAAACCAGATCACCGATCTCCTTCTATTGCGGACCCCCGAGGTTGGTCTCGGGTGGGGGTGTATGAGATATCTTCTCTGAACCCGCTGTTGCGAAGCGTTTTGTTGTAATATGGTGCTGCTTGGTTGAAAATTTCGGGACTGGATGAGAGGTTTGAAATTTTTTGGCTAATATTATTGACTAAATTTTTAAAGTTAGTGGGGGGGCCAGGATCCCTTGTGTATGTTTCATTGGGTTTGTGGAAAGGTTTGTGTGTATTGTTTTTAAGGTTCAGTGTGGTAATTTCGTCGATCACGATTTCTCCCGAAGAGGAATCGGCAGTTTCCGCCGCCATCGATCGAAACAGTGGTCCCCGTCTCTGCAGAAGCACCAAAATTCCTTACCCTAACTCTAACAACAAAACAAGCAAAACATTATTATCATAGGACGCAGCACCGTATCAAAATTGTCGTCTGGTACAAATCGGCTCGGCAACACTCGGGCGTTTGCGTAGAACAGCCGAACGCTTCCGAGTCGAACGTCACGAACACAGGGTCAGGATCTATATCATTATATTTTGTGGTATCTAGGAAGTTTACTTGGTCTCAATTTGTTTTAATGGTGATTAACATACACAACACGCTGAGCAAATAACGCGTCCCAACGAGAGTGTCACGTGACTTCACATTTCCAAAACAGATGACAACAGAAGCTGAAGAGAACCGGATGACTAAGACTTTCCGTGCTTGAAACCGACAGTACGAATGTTGTACTAATTTTTCTGTACCAAAATAAATAAATAAATAAATATATATATATATATATATATATATATATATATATATATATATATATATATATATATATATAAAGTTAATCCAACTAATACTAATATCTTTTAACGTTCTGATAACGTCGTTTGAACAAGTAGGCATTCAGCGACTTTAGTATTGCCTTCTGATCGGCGTGAAGAGGTTCTGTTTATTTGGCTTGCGGGGGAGTGATTACCTTTAAATTTGGCTTTTTTCATTTGAATAATTTTTGTCGGACCTGGAAGAAGAAATGGCCGAATATGTCAGCTCAATTTGATTTAATTTTATTCGAATCGGATTTAGCGGATTTTTCATTTAACCAGCGAATTAGGGTTTGCACTAATCCGATCAAATCATTGGAACTGTGAATTTTGAACATTATGATTTCAACACTAAGTGAGTTTACTGAACTTTTTATTTGATTTGGTTCATTTATTGTTTTATTAATTTAACATAAACATTGGATGCATTTTTAATTGTCATTTATTGCATCGATTGCGAACGCATTTCCCGACTCGATAAACTTTTTCAATTTAATCAATTCTTTCATTTTTGGACTGTCACTTACTACCTGGATCAATCTTCAATCAACCTCTTGGATATCTTTCCTGAATTTGTTTTAAATTGTATGACTTGTATAGCTTTAACAAAAGTATGTTTAGGGCTTATATATTTGATGTGTTATATACTTTTATGCATTTTTGCATGTATTTTTATATATTTTCAAAGTGTAATTTTATCACCTGCCGTGATGTCACTGCGGTAATGGTCCTCTGAGGAGAATAATTATCTTTGAAAACTCATGTTGAGGACTTTAAGATACTTTGCCTGAACTTTGAATTCTAATAAACTTTGATTTGCACCTTATTTTATTATTTCATTTGATATTAATATATATATATATATATATATATATATATATATATATAGAGAGAGAGAGAGAGAGAGAGAGAGAGAGAGAGAAGAAGAAGAAAAGAGTGATAAATATGCGACGATTGTCCAAATTTATTTCAGATGGATAAGTTGGCTTTCGAAAAAACCAAAGTTCAAATATTTGAAAAATATGAAAATTATTATTAAAGGAATTTTTGTTAAAAAACGCAGTGAATGAAAAGAAAAATTCCGTGAAAAATATATGCAGATTGTCCGGGTGGTAAATTTCCGTTGAAAAGAAGTCAAATGAATTGTAGAATGTGAAGAAAACTCTTTGCGTGGGAGCAGTGTGGAGAAAGTGCTCAAAATACAGGTGAGTCCAGACGCACTTAAAGGGGGTTGAAAAGGGAGAAATTGGCCATTTTTATATATATACTTCCAGGACCAAATAAGGCAAATGATATCTCGTTCGTTTTTCTTCTATCTCTACAATTGCTCTATCTCGTATATTGAGCTAATCCTCTTCACAATAGGTTCCATCTACTAAAAGTGTTTACTTTGGTTTATATTTGATCCTATATATATATATATATATATATATATATATATGGTAAAATGAAAAAGGAAAACCAAAAAACTGGATGTTTTTTTATGTGTACATCAACGTTTCGTCTTTATTTATAAGACTTCATCAGGATGATGATATAGGGAAAAGATATCATGCAAGCACGGATACATGTAGGGTAGACATGTTGGGAAGAAAAATAAAATAAAATGAAAAATAATGGCAGCGTCTAGCTGGACGTCCGTACTTGTTAGAGAATGAAAAATGAGTGGGAGAAAAAAAGGGGAAGGGTGGAGGGAGCAAGGACTACTGTGGCTGGCGATGAGAGAAAGAGGTGGGGGATGAGCAGGGGTAAAATGGATGGCAGAGAGAGATTGGAGGAAAAGGGGGAGGGGGTGTCTGACCAGATGGCTGCGGTCGAGACCGAAGGGGAAGAGTGAGTTGGAACGTTTGTGTGTGTGGGGTGTGTGCAGGGAAATGGGGATGGGCAGAGAGGGAGGGGGGGGGGCTGTGATCTCGGTGGATGGGCGAAAGCCATAGTCCCAGAGAGCGTTTGAAGAAAATGAGGGAATTTAAGAAGAGGCATGGGAGAAAACGGATGAGAGGGGGAAGAGGGAGGATTTGTCGTGATAGGGTGTGAAATATTTGAAATATTTGGAAAATGATAGCAATGAGTGAGGGATTGGAGTGGGTGGGGGGGGGGGGTGATTGAAAGGGTGGGTGAGGAATATATTTGAAATATTTGGAACATGAGAAAGTTTATTTGGACTGTAGTATTAAAAATGTGAGGGAAAAAAAAAAAAAAAAAAAAAAAAATGAGGAAAAAAATAAGAGAAGATACAGGGAGAAAAGGGAAGGGTGTGGGTGAATGGAAGAGTGTCATAAGGTTAGAGATGAAAATAAAAGTTAGCCATGATCAGGCAAAAGACTTTGTTCAGTGAGGATGATCTTGCTTATTAAGGGTGATAGGTTAAAGAAACCATTTCGCTGCTTGATAGTAGTGGAGGATGTGATGAGTGCAGTTTCCAATAATCTTCGCCGAGATTTGTTGTGGATGTGTTTAGTGATTTTGGCTTGTTCAAATTTGAATGCATGACCATATTCTAGAGCATGGGAGAAAAGTGCACTAAGAGGGTTGTTGTTTTTTATATCCCTTTTATGTTCATTTAATCGTTTCTTTAATTCACGTTGTGTTTCTCCCACGTAGAATTGATGGCAATCATTGCAAGGGACAGTGTATAAGCCGGCATGGGATGTGGGTGTTTTTTGGAAATGTCTGGATGTGTTTAAAGTTTGTTTTATGGATTGAGAAGTGGTTTGTACTATTGGAATGCCTAATTTGTTGAGCGTGTTGCATATGGATGTGTTATTGGAATGCGTGGGTAGGAGAAGGGGTCTGTCTATGAGAGAGGTGTTAGGGGTTTGATTTTTTTGTGTGGTGTTTCTGGAGAATATTTGGAAGGCTTTTTTCTTGGCATTTAATATGAAATGTGTGGGGTATTGCAATGTTTTCAGGGAATTAAAAATGTATTTTATTTCTTCATCTATGTGTGGGGGGCTACATATTCTAAGGGCGCGTAGGAAGAAGCCTATAATTATACCTGTTTTGATCTTGCTATGATGGTGGGAGTAGAAATGTATGTAGTCATTTTTGTGAGTGTTTTTGCGGTGTACCTTAAATTCTAGTTTATTGTTGGACTTAATTATAAGAGTATCAAGGAAGGGAATAGAGCCGTTTATTTCAGTCTCATGGGTGAATTTTATGGAGGGTTCTACTGTGTTGAGTTTATCCTTAACATGAATGATTTGTGTGTCGGTGGGGAGGAAAATTAAAATATCATCTATGTATCTAAAGTATTCGATGTTAGGAGGTAGTCTATATTTGAAAGGACCGGATTCTAAGAATTCTAAAAAGAGGCAGGCCAATACACCGCTAAGGGGGTTGCCCATGGGGAGTCCAAATTTTTGTTTGTAGAATACTTCGTTAAATTGGAAATATGTTATGTCAGTGATGAGTCTAATTATTTCTATAAAAATGTTGGGGGGGAAAAGGTAGGTCGGTTTTTGTTTTCTTTATATGTGTGTGAAGTAAGTGTAGGCATTTTTTTACAGGTACGTTAGTGTAGAGCGAAGTTACATCTAGGCTGTGTATATTTTTATTTTCTACGTTGATGTTTTTTATTCTGCTAAGAAGGTCGCCTGAATTTTTTATGTGGGAGGGACTGATGGTACCCATTAGTGGAGTGAGGATGTTAGCTATGGCCCGTGCGATTTTGTGTGTGGTGCTACCTATGCTTGATACAATTGGACGCATGGGGGTGTCAGGTTTGTGGGTTTTGGGGAGCCCGTATAATGTGGGAATGATAGGGTGATACTCAATGTTTGATGCCCATTTTTTGTTGTTCTTAATTAGGTGTTTGAAAGATTTGTTAAAATGTTCTATGTTTTTATCTATAGTTTTTTGGTCAGTTTTAGTGTATGTGTTTTCGTCGGATAATAGAGTAGATATTTTTTTGATATATGAATTTTTGTCCATGATTACTATGCCCCCTCCTTTGTCAGATGGTGATATGAGTATGTTGTTGTTGTTAGCTAGGTGTTTAAGAGTGTCTATGTATCTCTTGGGTAAGACGGGGTCATTAGGGAGAGTGGTGGTAGTTGAGATTATGCCTTGAATGAAGCCTTTGGTGAAATCTGTGTCAGTGTGTCTGTAATTTTTTAGAACTGTGTTGGTGGTGGTGTTAGAGTGTATTCCAGTGGCGAATTTTAAACCGAAACTGAGAGCTTCAGTTTCTATGTTAGAGAGTTTATAGGTGGTGAGGTTGTTTATGAGTTCCGGACGTCCTAGAGTTTTCCATTTGCTGTTTTGGATAAGTTTGTTGAGTTTGTTGTTTAGTCTGGTAGTATGTTGTGTATTGAATCTTTTGATGGATTTAGTGATGTTATCGATAGTGTTGGGCAGTATTGTTTTATTATTTTTGAGGTTGATGCCCAATGTTCTGGCCTCGTGGAAAAGGTGTGAAACCTTGTGTTTTAGTAGGTTTGCAGATGATGTTAGATATGTTTGAATGTAGTCAGGAAAAATGTGGTGCGATTGCTTTAGAAATGTAAATGTACTTGCGGGTATGACCTTTTCTTCGATGCATCTCAGCAGAAAGTTTCTCCTGTTGTTGTGGGAGTTGGCTGCGAATAGTGTGTTCTTATATTTCCGTAGCTTCTGCTGGAAGGTTTGGTTTTCCATTTCGACAAAATGGGAAGAGAAGGATGGAGGTAATCCGACGTGATGGTAAAATGCCCATCCCCATTTCCCTGCACACACCCCACACACACAAACGTTCCAACTCACTCTTCCCCTTCGGTCTCGACCGCAGCCATCTGGTCAGACACCCCCTCCCCCTTTTCCTCCAATCTCTCTCTGCCATCCATTTTACCCCTGCTCATCCCCCACCTCTTTCTCTCATCGCCAGCCACAGTAGTCCTTGCTCCCTCCACCCTTCCCCTTTTTTTCTCCCACTCATTTTTCATTCTCTAACAAGTACGGACGTCCAGCTAGACGCTGCCATTATTTTTCATTTTATTTTATTTTTCTTCCCAACATGTCTACCCTACATGTATCCGTGCTTGCATGATATCTTTTCCCTATATCATCATCCTGATGAAGTCTTATAAATAAAGACGAAACGTTGATGTACACATAAAAAAACATCCAGTTTTTTGGTTTTCCTTTTTCATTTTACCATCACGTCGGATTACCTCCATCCTTCTCTTCCCATATATATATATATATATATATATATATATATATATATATATATATATATAGTGTGTGGGGGGTGCGTCGAGGAATGTTGAAAAGAGATCAATAAAGTGTTCGATCGTAAGAATGCGAGAGCTAAAATAGAAATTATATATTTATAAACAATGCATTTCATATTCTAGAGATATACCATGGTTTCATTGACACGGGTAGATTATTACTGTTTAGAAAAGCCCCTTACAACCATTGCAAATCATCAGCGACTCACTGAATGAAGACAGTTCGAAAAAATGAAAAGGCGATGATCACATGTGTGTGTGTAACAGACAGACAGACAGACAGACAGACAGGAAATTAGACGATAACTGTGTTTGTATTTTCCGTTTCCGGTCGTTTGAAGAGCTAAGATTCTTTCTTTTGGTCTATTTTCAGCCCATGTTTTCGTTATTTATTTATTTCGCGGTTGGGTATTTTCCAAGGAAAGATTTGATTACACAAGAAATCCTTAATTAACCCCAGACGGTCTGCCCCCCCCCCTCCCGTCCCGACGCTCCTACCATTCTTCCATCCTACTCCACCGCCGTCTCTAGCTCCTTCTCCTCGACCATCCCAAAGTTCCAGCGCCATTCGCAGAACTAACCCCCATCAAGGACCCGGCCCAAACCTTGTTCTAAATTTGGTACACATTTTTACGCTACTCCGTCGACCGGAAGTCGTGTGGATACGGCTGTAAGGTGTACTACGTGTAGGTGTTTTAGCCCCTTCCCCCCCCCCCGCCGTCTCTGTGCGTGTGTCTCTGGCTTTTAAAAATAGACGGTTGTCAGTGTCGGGTGGACGACGAATGAAAGGCGTTATTTTACTCTTGCCTCTTTCGAGACACGTTAAAAAAAAAGAAATTCTAAATTTAGAAACATGCATTAACACCGTCCATCGAGTGGAAGGTACAATGCGGTCATTTCCTGTTTCCAGCCCCGTGGATAATTAACCGTTCCACTTAATGAAACGGTTAATTATAATGGTATTAACAAGGTAAACACATGTGTCCTTCAAAAAGAAGCGTTATATATATATATATATATATATATATATATATATATATATATATATATATATATATATATATATATATATATATTTATATATATATATATATATATACAGGGTGGGCCAAAATAAGGGTCCTATCTTTAAATTTGAATAACTTGAATTTGAATAACTTCCACAAAATAAAAGTTAAACTCACCAAACTTTATGTGTGTGTAGACTGACCCTTCCGAGATTTTTTGAAATAAACAAAACAAATTTTAGCCGAAAAACACTTCTTAAAACTTACAAAAACTAAAGTATTGTTTTTTACACTGTTTTGAGTTTTTTAAGCAAAAATAATGTTTTCTAAATGAGGGTACGTTCCTTAGGGCTAATACGGCTCATGCTTGCTTCGGAAGGGGTCCTTTACTTATTCTAAAAAAAAAAAATAAAAAAAAAAAATAAATAAAAAAGTTATGAATTTTTAAAAATAGGACCCTTATTTTTGCCCACCCTATATATATATATATATATATATATATATATATATATATATATATATATATATATATATATATATATATTGATTTCAATTTTCAATTTCCCGTTGAGGTAAATTTAAAACGTATGCCATTCGGATTCCATCGTTAGCCTGATGAGTTGGACGCTATTTGCTAGCGCCAATGAAACAGAACTTGTTTTGTCGCAACTAATGGAATAAAATCAAAAAATATATATTTTGCTCTGAATTTTCATTGAGCACTCTAATAAACCCGGTTTCAACTTCCTTCGGATTCATACCCCCTGGATATTTGTAACAAGTTTATTATCTCTTATATAAAGGGCACTTGTCTATATGTATGTATGTATGTATGTATGTATGTATGTATGTATGTCTGTATGTGAAGCTTCTCCTAAAAAACTACCCGACGACATGTCAAAAAGTTTATATCTTCAGCACCGTACATATCCTGGGATCATAATATCTCAAAATTACAACAAAAAAAAATGTTGCTGGGGGTCAACGGGGCCAGTCTTCGGCAGCGGGTCTGGTTTTTTCAAACTTTTCTAATGTTATTCAGTAGTAATTTGGAAATCAGCCAATGTAATTATGTAATAATAATTTTATTTTCAACCAACTTATTCTTGTGCACGTGACGTCACAGTAATAGGTATATGACGTCATCGTTATAGGTTTTTACATTTTTTTCTCTTCAAAACTTATTTTACTTACAGTGACCCGTTGAGTCATAACCACTCTATATATGTATAAAAAAAGAAAAAAGAAGAATTTAACAAGTACACGTTTACAATGACCCGTTGAGTCATAATCACTCTATATATGTATAAAAAAAGAAGAATTTAACAAGTAAACGTTTACAGTGACCCGTTGAGTCATAACCACTCTATATATGTATAGAAAAAAGGAAAAAAGAAGAATTTAACAAGAACATGTTTATAGTGACCCGTTGAGTCATAACCACTCTATATATGTATAAAAAAATAAAAAAGAAGAATTTAACAAGTACACGTTTACAGTGACCCGTTGAGTCATAACCACTCTATATATGTATAAAAAAAGAAAAAAGAAGAATTTAACAAGTACACGTTTACAATGACCCGTTGAGTCATAACCACTCTATATATGTATAAAAAAAGAAAAAAAGAAGAATTTAACAAGTAAACGTTTACAGTGACCCGTTGAGTCATAACCACTCTATATATGTATAGAAAAAAGAAAAAAAGAAGAATTTAACAAGAACATGTTTATAGTGACCCGTTGAGTCATAACCACTCTATATATGTATAAAAAAATAAAAAAGAAGAATTTAACAAGTACACGTTTACAGTGACCCGTTGAGTCATAACCACTCTATATATGTATAAAAAAGAAAAAAGAAGAATTTAACAAGTACACGTTTACAATGACCCGTTGAGTCATAACCACTCTATATATGTATAAAAAAAGAAAAAAAGAAGAATTTAACAAGTAAACGTTTACAGTGACCCGTTGAGTCATAACCACTCTATATATGTATAAAAAAAGAAAAAAAAAAGAATTTAACAAGTACACGTTTACAATGACCCGTTGAGTCATAACCACTCTATATATGTATAAAAAAAGAAGAATTTAACAAGTAAACGTTTACAATGACCCGTTGAGTCATAACCACTCTATATATGTATAGAAAAAAGAAAAAAAGAAGAATTTAACAAGAACATGTTTATAGTGACCCGTTGAGTCATAACCACTCTATATATGTATAAAAAAATAAAAAAGAAGAATTTAACAAGTACACGTTTACAGTGACCCGTTGAGTCATAACCACTCTATATATGTATAAAAAAAGAAAAAAGAAGAATTTAACAAGTACACGTTTACAATGACCCGTTGAGTCATAACCACTCTATATATGTATAAAAAAATAAAAAAGAAGAATTTAACAAGTACACGTTTACAGTGACCCGTTGAGTCATAACCACTCTATATATGTATAAAAAAAG
Organism: Sepiola atlantica; assembly: GCA_963556195.1. Lineage (NCBI taxonomy): Eukaryota > Metazoa > Mollusca > Cephalopoda > Sepiida > Sepiolidae > Sepiola > Sepiola atlantica. The sequence goes on from OY744549.1 coordinate 7,441,208, forward strand.
AAAAAAGAAGAATTTAACAAGTACACGTTTACAGTGACCCGTTGAGTCATAACCACTCTATATATGTATAAAAAAAGAAAAAAAGAAGAATTTAACAAGTAAACGTTTACAGTGACCCGTTGAGTCATAACCACTCTATATATGTATAAAAAAAGAAAAAAAGAATTTAACAAGAACATGTTTACAGTGACCCGTTGAGTCATAACCACTCTATATATGTATAAAAAAAGAAAAAAGAAGAATTTAACAAGTACACGTTTACAATGACCCGTTGAGTCATAACCACTCTATATATGTATAAAAAAAGAAGAATTTAACAAGTAAACGTTTACAGTGACCCGTTGAGTCATAACCACTCTATATATGTATAAAAAAAGAAAAAAAGAAGAATTTAACAAGTAAACGTTTACAGTGACCCGTTGAGTCATAACCACTCTATATATGTATAAAAAAATTAAAAAAAATGAATTTAACAAGTACACGTTTACAATGACCCGTTGAGTCATAACCACTCTATATATGTATAAAAAAAGTAGAATTTAACAAGTAAACGTTTACAGTGACCCGTTGAGTCATAACCACTCTATATATGTATAGAAAAAAGAAAAAAAGAAGAATTTAACAAGAACATGTTTATAGTGACCCGTTGAGTCATAACCACTCTATATATGTATAAAAAAATAAAAAAGAAGAATTTAACAAGTACACGTTTACAGTGACCCGTTGAGTCATAACCACTCTATATATGTATAAAAAAAGAAAAAAGAAGAATTTAACAAGTACACGTTTACAATGACCCGTTGAGTCATAACCACTCTATATATGTATAAAAAAAGAAAAAAAGAAGAATTTAACAAGTAAACGTTTACAGTGACCCGTTGAGTCATAACCACTCTATATATGTATAAAAAAAGAAAAAAAGAAGAATTTAACAAGAACATGTTTACAGTGACCCGTTGAGTCATAACCACTCTATATATGTATAAAAAAAGAAAAAAGAAGAATTTAACAAGTACACGTTTACAATGACCCGTTGAGTCATAACCACTCTATATATGTATAAAAAAAGAAGAATTTAACAAGTAAACGTTTACAGTGACCCGTTGAGTCATAACCACTCTATATATGTATAGAAAAAAGAAAAAAAGAAGAATTTAACAAGAACATGTTTATAGTGACCCGTTGAGTCATAACCACTCTATATATGTATAAAAAAATAAAAAAGAAGAATTTAACAAGTACACGTTTACAGTGACCCGTTGAGTCATAACCACTCTATATATGTATAAAAAAAAAAAAAAGAAGAATTTAACAAGTACACATTTACAATGACCCGTTGAGTCATAACCACTCTATATATGTATAAAAAAAGAAAAAAAGAATTTAACAAGTAAACGTTTACAGTGACCCGTTGAGTCATAACCACTCTATATATGTATAAAAAAAGAAAAAAGAAGAATTTAACAAGTACACGTTTACAATGACCCGTTGAGTCATAACCACTCTATATATGTATAAAAAAAGAAGAATTTAACAAGTAAACGTTTACAGTGACCCGTTGAGTCATAACCACTCTATATATGTATAGAAAAAAGAAAAAAAGAAGAATTTAACAAGTAAACGTTTACAGTGACCCGTTGAGTCATAACCACTCTATATATGTATAAAAAAATTTAAAAAAATGAATTTAACAAGTACACGTTTACAATGACCCGTTGAGTCATAACCACTCTATATATGTATAAAAAAAGTAGAATTTAACAAGTAAACGTTTACAGTGACCCGTTGAGTCATAACCACTCTATATATGTATAGAAAAAAGAAAAAAAGAAGAATTTAACAAGAACATGTTTATAGTGACCCGTTGAGTCATAACCACTCTATATATGTATAAAAAAATAAAAAAGAAGAATTTAACAAGTACACGTTTACAGTGACCCGTTGAGTCATAACCACTCTATATATGTATAAAAAAAGAAAAAAGAAGAATTTAACAAGTACACGTTTACAATGACCCGTTGAGTCATAACCACTCTATATATGTATAAAAAAAGAAAAAAAGAAGAATTTAACAAGTAAACGTTTACAGTGACCCGTTGAGTCATAACCACTCTATATATGTATAAAAAAAGAAAAAAAGAAGAATTTAACAAGAACATGTTTACAGTGACCCGTTGAGTCATAACCACTCTATATATGTATAAAAAAAGAAAAAAGAAGAATTTAACAAGTACACGTTTACAATGACCCGTTGAGTCATAACCACTCTATATATGTATAAAAAAAGAAGAATTTAACAAGTAAACGTTTACAGTGACCCGTTGAGTCATAACCACTCTATATATGTATAGAAAAAAGAAAAAAAGAAGAATTTAACAAGAACATGTTTATAGTGACCCGTTGAGTCATAACCACTCTATATATGTATAAAAAAATAAAAAAGAAGAATTTAACAAGTACACGTTTACAGTGACCCGTTGAGTCATAACCACTCTATATATGTATAAAAAAAAAAAAAAAGAAGAATTTAACAAGTACACATTTACAATGACCCGTTGAGTCATAACCACTCTATATATGTATAAAAAAAGAAAAAAAGAATTTAACAAGTAAACGTTTACAGTGACCCGTTGAGTCATAACCACTCTATATATGTATAAAAAAATAAAAAAGAAGAATTTAACAAGTACACGTTTACAGTGACCCGTTGAGTCATAACCACTCTATATATGTATAAAAAAAGAAAAAAGAAGAATTTAACAAGTACACGTTTACAGTGACCCGTTGAGTCATAACAACTCTATATATGTATAAAAAAAGAAAAAAAGAAGAATTTAACAAGTAAACGTTTACAGTGACCCGTTGAGTCATAACCACTCTATATATGTATAAAAAAAGAAAAAAAGAATTTAACAAGAACATGTTTACAGTGACCCGTTGAGTCATAACCACTCTATATATGTATAAAAAAAGAAAAAAGAAGAATTTAACAAGTACACGTTTACAATGACCCGTTGAGACATAACCACTCTATATATGTATAAAAAAAGAAGAATTTAACAAGTAAACGTTTACAGTGACCCGTTGAGTCATAACCACTCTATATATGTATAAAAAAAGAAAAAAAGAAGAATTTAACAAGTAAACGTTTACAGTGACCCGTTGAGTCATAACCACTCTATATATGTATAAAAAAATTAAAAAAAATGAATTTAACAAGTACACGTTTACAATGACCCGTTGAGTCATAACCACTCTATATATGTATAAAAAAAGTAGAATTTAACAAGTAAACGTTTACAGTGACCCGTTGAGTCATAACCACTCTATATATGTATAGAAAAAAGAAAAAAAGAAGAATTTAACAAGAACATGTTTATAGTGACCCGTTGAGTCATAACCACTCTATATATGTATAAAAAAATAAAAAAGAAGAATTTAACAAGTACACGTTTACAGTGACCCGTTGAGTCATAACCACTCTATATATGTATAAAAAAAGAAAAAAGAAGAATTTAACAAGTACACGTTTACAATGACCCGTTGAGTCATAACCACTCTATATATGTATAAAAAAAGAAAAAAAGAAGAATTTAACAAGTAAACGTTTACAGTGACCCGTTGAGTCATAACCACTCTATATATGTATAAAAAAAGAAAAAAAGAAGAATTTAACAAGAACATGTTTACAGTGACCCGTTGAGTCATAACCACTCTATATATGTATAAAAAAAGAAAAAAGAAGAATTTAACAAGTACACGTTTACAATGACCCGTTGAGTCATAACCACTCTATATATGTATAAAAAAAGAAGAATTTAACAAGTAAACGTTTACAGTGACCCGTTGAGTCATAACCACTCTATATATGTATAGAAAAAAGAAAAAAAGAAGAATTTAACAAGAACATGTTTATAGTGACCCGTTGAGTCATAACCACTCTATATATGTATAAAAAAATAAAAAAGAAGAATTTAACAAGTACACGTTTACAGTGACCCGTTGAGTCATAACCACTCTATATATGTATAAAAAAAAAAAAAAGAAGAATTTAACAAGTACACATTTACAATGACCCGTTGAGTCATAACCACTCTATATATGTATAAAAAAAGAAAAAAAGAATTTAACAAGTAAACGTTTACAGTGACCCGTTGAGTCATAACCACTCTATATATGTATAAAAAAAGAAAAAAGAAGAATTTAACAAGTACACGTTTACAATGACCCGTTGAGTCATAACCACTCTATATATGTATAAAAAAAGAAGAATTTAACAAGTAAACGTTTACAGTGACCCGTTGAGTCATAACCACTCTATATATGTATAAAAAAAGAAAAAAAGAAGAATTTAACAAGTAAACGTTTACAGTGACCCGTTGAGTCATAACCACTCTATATATGTATAAAAAAATTAAAAAAAATGAATTTAACAAGTACACGTTTACAATGACCCGTTGAGTCATAACCACTCTATATATGTATAAAAAAAGTAGAATTTAACAAGTAAACGTTTACAGTGACCCGTTGAGTCATAACCACTCTATATATGTATAGAAAAAAGAAAAAAAGAAGAATTTAACAAGAACATGTTTATAGTGACCCGTTGAGTCATAACCACTCTATATATGTATAAAAAAATAAAAAAGAAGAATTTAACAAGTACACGTTTACAGTGACCCGTTGAGTCATAACCACTCTATATATGTATAAAAAAAGAAAAAAGAAGAATTTAACAAGTACACGTTTACAATGACCCGTTGAGTCATAACCACTCTATATATGTATAAAAAAAGAAAAAAAGAAGAATTTAACAAGTAAACGTTTACAGTGACCCGTTGAGTCATAACCACTCTATATATGTATAAAAAAAGAAAAAAAGAAGAATTTAACAAGAACATGTTTACAGTGACCCGTTGAGTCATAACCACTCTATATATGTATAAAAAAAGAAAAAAGAAGAATTTAACAAGTACACGTTTACAATGACCCGTTGAGTCATAACCACTCTATATATGTATAAAAAAAGAAGAATTTAACAAGTAAACGTTTACAGTGACCCGTTGAGTCATAACCACTCTATATATGTATAGAAAAAAGAAAAAAAGAAGAATTTAACAAGAACATGTTTATAGTGACCCGTTGAGTCATAACCACTCTATATATGTATAAAAAAATAAAAAAGAAGAATTTAACAAGTACACGTTTACAGTGACCCGTTGAGTCATAACCACTCTATATATGTATAAAAAAAAAAAAAAAGAAGAATTTAACAAGTACACATTTACAATGACCCGTTGAGTCATAACCACTCTATATATGTATAAAAAAAGAAAAAAAGAATTTAACAAGTAAACGTTTACAGTGACCCGTTGAGTCATAACCACTCTATATATGTATAAAAAAAGAAAAAAGAAGAATTTAACAAGTACACGTTTACAATGACCCGTTGAGTCATAACCACTCTATATATGTATAAAAAAAGAAGAATTTAACAAGTAAACGTTTACAGTGACCCGTTGAGTCATAACCACTCTATATATGTATAGAAAAAAGAAAAAAAGAAGAATTTAACAAGAACATGTTTATAGTGACCCGTTGAGTCATAACCACTCTATATATGTATAAAAAAATAAAAAAGAAGAATTTAACAAGTACACGTTTACAGTGACCCGTTGAGTCATAACCACTCTATATATGTATAAAAAAAGAAAAAAGAAGAATTTAACAAGTACACGTTTACAATGACCCGTTGAGTCATAACCACTCTATATATGTATAAAAAAAGAAAAAAAGAAGAATTTAACAAGTAAACGTTTACAGTGACCCGTTGAGTCATAACCACTCTATATATGTATAGAAAAAAGAAAAAAAGAAGAATTTAACAAGAACATGTTTATAGTGACCCGTTGAGTCATAACCACTCTATATATGTATAAAAAAATAAAAAAGAAGAATTTAACAAGTACACGTTTACAGTGACCCGTTGAGTCATAACCACTCTATATATGTATAAAAAAAGAAAAAAGAAGAATTTAACAAGTACACGTTTACAATGACCCGTTGAGTCATAACCACTCTATATATGTATAAAAAAAGAAAAAAAGAAGAATTTAACAAGTAAACGTTTACAGTGACCCGTTGAGTCATAACCACTCTATATATGTATAAAAAAAGAAAAAAAGAAGAATTTAACAAGAACATGTTTACAGTGACCCGTTGAGTCATAACCACTCTATATATGTATAAAAAAAGAAAAAAGAAGAATTTAACAAGTAAGCGTTTACAGTGACCCGTTGAGTCATAACCACTCTATATATGTATAAAAAAAGAAAAAAGAAGAATTTAACAAGTACACGTTTACAATGACCCGTTGAGTCATAACCACTCTATATATGTATAAAAAAAGAAAAAAAGAAGAATTTAACAAGTAAACGTTTACAGTGACCCGTTGAGTCATAACCACTCTATATATGTATAAAAAAAGAAAAAAAGAAGAATTTAACAAGAACATGTTTACAGTGACCCGTTGAGTCATAACCACTCTATATATGTATAAAAAAAGAAAAAAGAAGAATTTAACAAGTACACGTTTACAATGACCCGTTGAGTCATAACCACTCTATATATGTATAAAAAAAGAAGAATTTAACAAGTAAACGTTTACAGTGACCCGTTGAGTCATAACCACTCTATATATGTATAGAAAAAAGAAAAAAAAAAGAATTTAACAAGAACATGTTTATAGTGACCCGTTGAGTCATAACCACTCTATATATGTATAAAAAAATAAAAAAGAAGAATTTAACAAGTACACGTTTACAGTGACCCGTTGAGTCATAACCACTCTATATATGTATAAAAAAAGAAAAAAGAAGAATTTAACAAGTACACGTTTACAATGACCCGTTGAGTCATAACCACTCTATATATGTATAAAAAAAGAAAAAAAGAATTTAACAAGTAAACGTTTACAGTGACCCGTTGAGTCATAACCACTCTATATATGTATAAAAAAAGACAAAAAGAAGAATTTAACAAGTAAACGTTTACAGTGACCCGTTGAGTCATAACCACTCTATATATGTATAAAAAAAGAAAAAAGAAGAAATTAACAAGTACACGTTTACAGTGACCCGTTGAGTCATAACCACTCTATATATGTATAAGAAAAGAAGAATTTAACAAGTAAACGTTTACAGTGACCCGTTGAGTCATAACCACTCTATATATGTATAAAAAAAGAAGAATTTAACAAGTACACGTTTACAATGACCCGTTGAGTCATAACCACTCTATATATGTATAAAAAAAGAAGAATTTAACAAGTAAACGTTTACAGTGACCCGTTGAGTCATAACCACTCTATATATGTATAGAAAAAAGAAAAAAAGAAGAATTTAACAAGAACATGTTTATAGTGACCCGTTGAGTCATAACCACTCTATATATGTATAAAAAAATAAAAAAGAAGAATTTAACAAGTACACGTTTACAGTGACCCGTTGAGTCATAACCACTCTATATATGTATAAAAAAAGAAAAAAGAAGAATTTAACAAGTACACGTTTACAATGACCCGTTGAGTCATAACCACTCTATATATGTATAAAAAAAGAAAAAAAGAATTTAACAAGTAAACGTTTACAGTGACCCGTTGAGTCATAACCACTCTATATATGTATAAAAAAAGAAAAAAGAAGAATTTAACAAGTACACGTTTACAATGACCCGTTGAGTCATAACCACTCTATATATGTATAAAAAAAGAAGAATTTAACAAGTAAACGTTTACAGTGACCCGTTGAGTCATAACCACTCTATATATGTATAGAAAAAAGAAAAAAAGAAGAATTTAACAAGAACATGTTTATAGTGACCCGTTGAGTCATAACCACTCTATATATGTATAAAAAAATAAAAAAGAAGAATTTAACAAGTACACGTTTACAGTGACCCGTTGAGTCATAACCACTCTATATATGTATAAAAAAAGAAAAAAGAAGAATTTAACAAGTACACGTTTACAATGACCCGTTGAGTCATAACCACTCTATATATGTATAAAAAAAGAAAAAAAGAAGAATTTAACAAGTAAACGTTTACAGTGACCCGTTGAGTCATAACCACTCTATATATGTATAGAAAAAAGAAAAAAAGAAGAATTTAACAAGAACATGTTTATAGTGACCCGTTGAGTCATAACCACTCTATATATGTATAAAAAAATAAAAAAGAAGAATTTAACAAGTACACGTTTACAGTGACCCGTTGAGTCATAACCACTCTATATATGTATAAAAAAAGAAAAAAGAAGAATTTAACAAGTACACGTTTACAATGACCCGTTGAGTCATAACCACTCTATATATGTATAAAAAAAGAAAAAAAGAAGAATTTAACAAGTAAACGTTTACAGTGACCCGTTGAGTCATAACCACTCTATATATGTATAAAAAAAGAAAAAAAGAAGAATTTAACAAGAACATGTTTACAGTGACCCGTTGAGTCATAACCACTCTATATATGTATAAAAAAAGAAAAAAGAAGAATTTAACAAGTAAGCGTTTACAGTGACCCGTTGAGTCATAACCACTCTATATATGTATAAAAAAAGAAAAAAGAAGAATTTAACAAGTACACGTTTACAATGACCCGTTGAGTCATAACCACTCTATATATGTATAAAAAAAGAAAAAAAGAAGAATTTAACAAGTAAACGTTTACAGTGACCCGTTGAGTCATAACCACTCTATATATGTATAAAAAAAGAAAAAAAGAAGAATTTAACAAGAACATGTTTACAGTGACCCGTTGAGTCATAACCACTCTATATATGTATAAAAAAAGAAAAAAGAAGAATTTAACAAGTACACGTTTACAATGACCCGTTGAGTCATAACCACTCTATATATGTATAAAAAAAGAAAAAAGAAGAATTTAACAAGTACACGTTTACAATGACCCGTTGAGTCATAACCACTCTATATATGTATAAAAAAAGAAAAAAAGAATTTAACAAGTAAACGTTTACAGTGACCCGTTGAGTCATAACCACTCTATATATGTATAAAAAAAGACAAAAAGAAGAATTTAACAAGTAAACGTTTACAGTGACCCGTTGAGTCATAACCACTCTATATATGTATAAAAAAAGAAAAAAGAAGAAATTAACAAGTACACGTTTACAGTGACCCGTTGAGTCATAACCACTCTATATATGTATAAGAAAAGAAGAATTTAACAAGTAAACGTTTACAGTGACCCGTTGAGTCATAACCACTCTATATATGTATAAAAAAAGAAGAATTTAACAAGTACACGTTTACAATGACCCGTTGAGTCATAACCACTCTATATATGTATAAAAAAAGAAGAATTTAACAAGTAAACGTTTACAGTGACCCGTTGAGTCATAACCACTCTATATATGTATAGAAAAAAGAAAAAAAGAAGAATTTAACAAGAACATGTTTATAGTGACCCGTTGAGTCATAACCACTCTATATATGTATAAAAAAATAAAAAAGAAGAATTTAACAAGTACACGTTTACAGTGACCCGTTGAGTCATAACCACTCTATATATGTATAAAAAAAGAAAAAAGAAGAATTTAACAAGTACACGTTTACAATGACCCGTTGAGTCATAACCACTCTATATATGTATAAAAAAAGAAAAAAAGAAGAATTTAACAAGTAAACGTTTACAGTGACCCGTTGAGTCATAACCACTCTATATATGTATAGAAAAAAGAAAAAAAGAAGAATTTAACAAGAACATGTTTATAGTGACCCGTTGAGTCATAACCACTCTATATATGTATAAAAAAATAAAAAAGAAGAATTTAACAAGTACACGTTTACAGTGACCCGTTGAGTCATAACCACTCTATATATGTATAAAAAAAGAAAAAAGAAGAATTTAACAAGTACACGTTTACAATGACCCGTTGAGTCATAACCACTCTATATATGTATAAAAAAAGAAAAAAAGAAGAATTTAACAAGTAAACGTTTACAGTGACCCGTTGAGTCATAACCACTCTATATATGTATAAAAAAAGAAAAAAAGAAGAATTTAACAAGAACATGTTTACAGTGACCCGTTGAGTCATAACCACTCTATATATGTATAAAAAAAGAAAAAAGAAGAATTTAACAAGTAAGCGTTTACAGTGACCCGTTGAGTCATAACCACTCTATATATGTATAAAAAAAGAAAAAAGAAGAATTTAACAAGTACACGTTTACAATGACCCGTTGAGTCATAACCACTCTATATATGTATAAAAAAAGAAAAAAAGAAGAATTTAACAAGTAAACGTTTACAGTGACCCGTTGAGTCATAACCACTCTATATATGTATAAAAAAAGAAAAAAAGAAGAATTTAACAAGAACATGTTTACAGTGACCCGTTGAGTCATAACCACTCTATATATGTATAAAAAAAGAAAAAAGAAGAATTTAACAAGTACACGTTTACAATGACCCGTTGAGTCATAACCACTCTATATATGTATAAAAAAAGAAGAATTTAACAAGTAAACGTTTACAGTGACCCGTTGAGTCATAACCACTCTATATATGTATAGAAAAAAGAAAAAAAAAAGAATTTAACAAGAACATGTTTATAGTGACCCGTTGAGTCATAACCACTCTATATATGTATAAAAAAATAAAAAAGAAGAATTTAACAAGTACACGTTTACAGTGACCCGTTGAGTCATAACCACTCTATATATGTATAAAAAAAGAAAAAAGAAGAATTTAACAAGTACACGTTTACAATGACCCGTTGAGTCATAACCACTCTATATATGTATAAAAAAAGAAAAAAAGAATTTAACAAGTAAACGTTTACAGTGACCCGTTGAGTCATAACCACTCTATATATGTATAAAAAAAGACAAAAAGAAGAATTTAACAAGTAAACGTTTACAGTGACCCGTTGAGTCATAACCACTCTATATATGTATAAAAAAAGAAAAAAGAAGAAATTAACAAGTACACGTTTACAGTGACCCGTTGAGTCATAACCACTCTATATATGTATAAGAAAAGAAGAATTTAACAAGTAAACGTTTACAGTGACCCGTTGAGTCATAACCACTCTATATATGTATAAAAAAAGAAGAATTTAACAAGTACACGTTTACAATGACCCGTTGAGTCATAACCACTCTATATATGTATAAAAAAAGAAGAATTTAACAAGTAAACGTTTACAGTGACCCGTTGAGTCATAACCACTCTATATATGTATAGAAAAAAGAAAAAAAGAAGAATTTAACAAGAACATGTTTATAGTGACCCGTTGAGTCATAACCACTCTATATATGTATAAAAAAATAAAAAAGAAGAATTTAACAAGTACACGTTTACAGTGACCCGTTGAGTCATAACCACTCTATATATGTATAAAAAAAGAAAAAAGAAGAATTTAACAAGTACACGTTTACAATGACCCGTTGAGTCATAACCACTCTATATATGTATAAAAAAAGAAAAAAAGAATTTAACAAGTAAACGTTTACAGTGACCCGTTGAGTCATAACCACTCTATATATGTATAAAAAAAGAAAAAAGAAGAATTTAACAAGTACACGTTTACAATGACCCGTTGAGTCATAACCACTCTATATATGTATAAAAAAAGAAGAATTTAACAAGTAAACGTTTACAGTGACCCGTTGAGTCATAACCACTCTATATATGTATAGAAAAAAGAAAAAAAGAAGAATTTAACAAGAACATGTTTATAGTGACCCGTTGAGTCATAACCACTCTATATATGTATAAAAAAATAAAAAAGAAGAATTTAACAAGTACACGTTTACAGTGACCCGTTGAGTCATAACCACTCTATATATGTATAAAAAAAGAAAAAAGAAGAATTTAACAAGTACACGTTTACAATGACCCGTTGAGTCATAACCACTCTATATATGTATAAAAAAAGAAAAAAAGAAGAATTTAACAAGTAAACGTTTACAGTGACCCGTTGAGTCATAACCACTCTATATATGTATAGAAAAAAGAAAAAAAGAAGAATTTAACAAGAACATGTTTATAGTGACCCGTTGAGTCATAACCACTCTATATATGTATAAAAAAATAAAAAAGAAGAATTTAACAAGTACACGTTTACAGTGACCCGTTGAGTCATAACCACTCTATATATGTATAAAAAAAGAAAAAAGAAGAATTTAACAAGTACACGTTTACAATGACCCGTTGAGTCATAACCACTCTATATATGTATAAAAAAAGAAAAAAAGAAGAATTTAACAAGTAAACGTTTACAGTGACCCGTTGAGTCATAACCACTCTATATATGTATAAAAAAAGAAAAAAAGAAGAATTTAACAAGAACATGTTTACAGTGACCCGTTGAGTCATAACCACTCTATATATGTATAAAAAAAGAAAAAAGAAGAATTTAACAAGTAAGCGTTTACAGTGACCCGTTGAGTCATAACCACTCTATATATGTATAAAAAAAGAAAAAAGAAGAATTTAACAAGTACACGTTTACAATGACCCGTTGAGTCATAACCACTCTATATATGTATAAAAAAAGAAAAAAAGAAGAATTTAACAAGTAAACGTTTACAGTGACCCGTTGAGTCATAACCACTCTATATATGTATAAAAAAAGAAAAAAAGAAGAATTTAACAAGAACATGTTTACAGTGACCCGTTGAGTCATAACCACTCTATATATGTATAAAAAAAGAAAAAAGAAGAATTTAACAAGTACACGTTTACAATGACCCGTTGAGTCATAACCACTCTATATATGTATAAAAAAAGAAAAAAGAAGAATTTAACAAGTACACGTTTACAATGACCCGTTGAGTCATAACCACTCTATATATGTATAAAAAAAGAAAAAAAGAATTTAACAAGTAAACGTTTACAGTGACCCGTTGAGTCATAACCACTCTATATATGTATAAAAAAAGACAAAAAGAAGAATTTAACAAGTAAACGTTTACAGTGACCCGTTGAGTCATAACCACTCTATATATGTATAAAAAAAGAAAAAAGAAGAAATTAACAAGTACACGTTTACAGTGACCCGTTGAGTCATAACCACTCTATATATGTATAAGAAAAGAAGAATTTAACAAGTAAACGTTTACAGTGACCCGTTGAGTCATAACCACTCTATATATGTATAAAAAAAGAAGAATTTAACAAGTACACGTTTACAATGACCCGTTGAGTCATAACCACTCTATATATGTATAAAAAAAGAAGAATTTAACAAGTAAACGTTTACAGTGACCCGTTGAGTCATAACCACTCTATATATGTATAGAAAAAAGAAAAAAAGAAGAATTTAACAAGAACATGTTTATAGTGACCCGTTGAGTCATAACCACTCTATATATGTATAAAAAAATAAAAAAGAAGAATTTAACAAGTACACGTTTACAGTGACCCGTTGAGTCATAACCACTCTATATATGTATAAAAAAAGAAAAAAGAAGAATTTAACAAGTACACGTTTACAATGACCCGTTGAGTCATAACCACTCTATATATGTATAAAAAAAGAAAAAAAGAATTTAACAAGTAAACGTTTACAGTGACCCGTTGAGTCATAACCACTCTATATATGTATAAAAAAAGAAAAAAGAAGAATTTAACAAGTACACGTTTACAATGACCCGTTGAGTCATAACCACTCTATATATGTATAAAAAAAGAAGAATTTAACAAGTAAACGTTTACAGTGACCCGTTGAGTCATAACCACTCTATATATGTATAGAAAAAAGAAAAAAAGAAGAATTTAACAAGAACATGTTTATAGTGACCCGTTGAGTCATAACCACTCTATATATGTATAAAAAAATAAAAAAGAAGAATTTAACAAGTACACGTTTACAGTGACCCGTTGAGTCATAACCACTCTATATATGTATAAAAAAAGAAAAAAGAAGAATTTAACAAGTACACGTTTACAATGACCCGTTGAGTCATAACCACTCTATATATGTATAAAAAAAGAAAAAAAGAAGAATTTAACAAGTAAACGTTTACAGTGACCCGTTGAGTCATAACCACTCTATATATGTATAGAAAAAAGAAAAAAAGAAGAATTTAACAAGAACATGTTTATAGTGACCCGTTGAGTCATAACCACTCTATATATGTATAAAAAAATAAAAAAGAAGAATTTAACAAGTACACGTTTACAGTGACCCGTTGAGTCATAACCACTCTATATATGTATAAAAAAAGAAAAAAGAAGAATTTAACAAGTACACGTTTACAATGACCCGTTGAGTCATAACCACTCTATATATGTATAAAAAAAGAAAAAAAGAAGAATTTAACAAGTAAACGTTTACAGTGACCCGTTGAGTCATAACCACTCTATATATGTATAAAAAAAGAAAAAAAGAAGAATTTAACAAGAACATGTTTACAGTGACCCGTTGAGTCATAACCACTCTATATATGTATAAAAAAAGAAAAAAGAAGAATTTAACAAGTAAGCGTTTACAGTGACCCGTTGAGTCATAACCACTCTATATATGTATAAAAAAAGAAAAAAGAAGAATTTAACAAGTACACGTTTACAATGACCCGTTGAGTCATAACCACTCTATATATGTATAAAAAAAGAAAAAAAGAAGAATTTAACAAGTAAACGTTTACAGTGACCCGTTGAGTCATAACCACTCTATATATGTATAAAAAAAGAAAAAAAGAAGAATTTAACAAGAACATGTTTACAGTGACCCGTTGAGTCATAACCACTCTATATATGTATAAAAAAAGAAAAAAGAAGAATTTAACAAGTACACGTTTACAATGACCCGTTGAGTCATAACCACTCTATATATGTATAAAAAAAGAAGAATTTAACAAGTAAACGTTTACAGTGACCCGTTGAGTCATAACCACTCTATATATGTATAGAAAAAAGAAAAAAAAAAGAATTTAACAAGAACATGTTTATAGTGACCCGTTGAGTCATAACCACTCTATATATGTATAAAAAAATAAAAAAGAAGAATTTAACAAGTACACGTTTACAGTGACCCGTTGAGTCATAACCACTCTATATATGTATAAAAAAAGAAAAAAGAAGAATTTAACAAGTACACGTTTACAATGACCCGTTGAGTCATAACCACTCTATATATGTATAAAAAAAGAAAAAAAGAATTTAACAAGTAAACGTTTACAGTGACCCGTTGAGTCATAACCACTCTATATATGTATAAAAAAAGACAAAAAGAAGAATTTAACAAGTAAACGTTTACAGTGACCCGTTGAGTCATAACCACTCTATATATGTATAAAAAAAGAAAAAAGAAGAAATTAACAAGTACACGTTTACAGTGACCCGTTGAGTCATAACCACTCTATATATGTATAAGAAAAGAAGAATTTAACAAGTAAACGTTTACAGTGACCCGTTGAGTCATAACCACTCTATATATGTATACAAAAAGAAGAATTTAACAAGTAAACGTTTACAGTGACCCGTTGAGTCATAACCACTCTATATATGTGTGGGTACCCTGCGACCGGACGAAGTATGTGTGGGTACCCTGCGACCGGACGAAGTATGTGTGGGTACCCTGCGACCGGACGAAGTATGTGTGGGTACCCTGCGACCGCACGAAGTATTTGTGGGTGCCCTGCACACGGAAAAAGTATGTGTGGGTACCCTACGACCGGACGAAGTATGTGTGGGTACCCTTTGACCTGACAAAATATGTGTGGGTACCTTGCGACTTGACGAAGTATGTGTGGGTACCCTGCGACCGGACGAAGTATGTGTTGGTACCCTGCGACCGGACGAAGTATGTGTGGGTACCTTGCGCCCGGAAAAAGTATGTGTGAGTACCTTGCGACTTGACGAAGTTTGTGTGGGTACCATGCGACCGGACGAAGTATGTGTGGGTACCCTGCAACCGGACGATGTATGTGTGGGTACCCTGCGATCGGACGAAGTATGTGTGGGTACCCTGCGACCGGACGAAGTATGTGTGGGTACCCTGCGACCGAAAAAAGTATATGTGGGTACCCTACGCCCGGAAAAAGTATGTGTGGGTACCCTATTACCGGACAAAGTATGTGTGGGTACCCTGCGCCCGGAAAATGTATGTCTGGGTACCCTGCGCACGGAAAAAGTATGTGTGATTACCCTTCGACCTTACGAAGTATGTGTGGGTACCCTTCGACCTGACGAAGTATGTGTGGGTGCCCTGCGACCGGACGAAGTATGTGTTGGTACCCTGCGACCGGAGTAAGTATGTGTGGGTACCCTTCGACCTGACAAAATATGTGTGGGTACCTTGCGACTTGACGAAGTATGTGTGGGTACCCTGCGACCGGACTAAGTATGTGTGGGTATCCTGCGACTTAACAAAGTATGTGTTGGTACCCTGCGACATGACGGTGTATGTGTGGGTAACCTGCGACCGGACGAAGTATGTGTGGGTACCCTGCGCCGGGAAAAGGTATGTGTGGGTACCCTGCGCCGGGAAAAAGTATGTGTGGGTACCCTGCGCCGGGAAAAAGTATGTGTGGGTACCCTGCGACCGGACGAAGTATGTGTGGGTACCCTGCGACCGGACGAAGTATGTGTGGGTACCCTGCGACCGGAAAAGGTATGTGTGTGTACCCTGCGACCGGACGAAGTATGTGTGGGTACCCTGTGACCGGACAAAGTATGTGTGGGTACCCTGCGACCGGACGAAGTATGTGTGGGTACCCTGCGACCGCAAGAAGTATGTGTGGGTACCCTGCGACCGAAAAAAGTATGTGTGGGTACCCTACGCCCGGACAAAGTATGTGTGGGTACCCTACGACCGGACAAAGTATGTGTGGGTACCCTGCGCCCGGAAAATGTATGTCTGGGTACCCTGCGCCCGGAAAAAGTATGTGTGTGTACCCTGCGCCCGGAAAAAGTATGTGTGACTACCCTTCGACCTGACGAAGTATGTGTGACTACCCTTCGACCTGACGAAGTATGTGTGGGTACCCTTCGACCTGACGAAGTATATGTGGGTACCCTTCGACCGGACTAAGTATGTGTGGGTACCCTGCGACTGGACGAAGTATGTGTGGGTACCCTTCGACCGGACGAAGTATGTGTGGGTACCCTGCGACCGGAAAAGGTATGTGTGGGTACCCTGCGACCGGACGAAGTATGTGTGGGTACCCTGCGACCGGACGAAGTATGTGTGGGTACCCTGCGACCGGACAAAGTATGTGTGGGTACCCTGCGACCGGACGAAGTATGTGTGGGTACCCTGCGACCGCAAGAAGTATGTGTGGGTACCCTGCGACCGAAAAAAGTATGTGTGGGTACCCTACGCCCGGAAAAAGTATGTGTGGGTACCTTACGACCGGACAAAGTATGTGTGGGTACCCTGCGCCCGGAAAATGTATGTCTGGGTACCCTGCGCCCGGAAAAAGTATGTGTGGGTACCCTGTTCCCGGAAAAAGTATGTGTGACTACCCTTCGACCTGACGAAGTATGTGTGACTACCCTTCGACCTGACGAAGTATGTGTGGGTACCCTTCGACCTGACGAAGTATATGTGGGTACCCTTCGACCGGACTAAGTATGTGTGGGTACCCTGCGACTGGACGAAGTATGTGTGGGTACCCTTCGACCGGACGAAGTATGTGTGGGTACCCTGCGACCGGAAAAGGTATGTGTGGGTACCCTTCGACCTGACGAAGTATATGTGGGTACCCTTCGACCGGACTAAGTATGTGTGGGTACCCTGCGACTGGACGAAGTATGTGTGGGTACCCTTCGCCCGGACGAAGTATGTGTGGGTACCCTGCGACCGCACAAAGTATGTGTTGGTACCCTGCACACGGAAAAAGTATGTGTGGGTACCCTACGACCGGACGAAGTATGTGTGGGTACCTTTCGACCTGACGAAATATGTGTGGGTACCCTGCGACCAGCTAAAATATGTGTGGGTACCGTGCGACCAAACGAAGTATGTGTGGGTACCCTGCGAGCGGATGAAGTATGTGTGAGTACCTTGCGACTGGACAAAGTATGTGTGGGTACCCTGCGACCGGACGAAGTATGTGTGGGTACCCTGCGCCCGGAAAAAGTATGGTAGGGTACCCTGCGACCGCACGAAATATGTGTGGGTACCCTGCGCCTGGAAAAAATATGTGTTGGTACCCTGCGCCCGGAAAAAGTATGTGTTGGTACCCTGCGCCCGGAAAAAGTATGTGTATGTACCCTGCGCCCGGAAAAAGTATGGGTGGGTACCCTTCGACCTGACGAAGTATGTGTGGGTACCCAGCGACCTGACGAAGTATGTGTGGGTATCCTGCGACTGGACGAAGTATGTGTGGGTACCCTGCGACCGCAAGAAGTATGTGTGCGTACCCTGCGCCGAGAAAAGGTATGTGTGGGTACCCTGCGCCGGGAAAAGGTATGTATGTGTACCCTGCGCCGGGAAAAGGTATGTGTGGGTACCCTTCGCCCGGAAAAGGTATGTGTGGGTACCTTGCGACTTGACGAAGTATGTGTGGGTACCCTGCGACCGGACTAAGTATGTGTGGGTACCCTGCGACCTAACAAAGTATGTGTTGGTACCCTGCGACATGACGATGTATGTGTGGGTACCCTGCGCCCGGACGAAGTATATGTGGGTACCCTGCGCTGGGAAAAGGTATGTGTGGGTACCCTGCGCCGGGAAAAGGTATGTGTGGGTACCTTGCGACTTGACGAAGTATGTGTGGGTACCCTGCGACCGGACAAAGTATGTGTGGGTACCCTGCGACCGGACGAAGTATGTGTGGGTACCCTGCGACCGGACGAAGTATGTGTGGGTACCCTGCGACCGGACGAAGTATGTGTGTGTACCCTGCGGCCGCAAGAAATATGTGTGGGTACCCTGCGCCCGGAAAAAGTATGTGTGGGTACCCTGCGCCCGGACAAAGTATGTGTGGGTACCCTTCGACCGGAAAAAGTATGTGTGGGTACCCTACGACCGGACAAAGTATGTGTGGGTACCCTTCGACCGGAAAAAGTATGTGTCGGTACCCTGCGCCCGGAAAAAGTATTACTGGGTACCCTGCGCCCGGAAAAAGTATGTGTGGGTACCCTACGACCGGATGAAGTATGTGTGGGTACCCTTCGACCTTACGAAATATGTGTGGGTACCCTTCGACCTGACGAAATATGTGTAGGTTATTTTATCTAACATACACAGACATGAAGAAGTAAATAAACACCCTTATTAACATTAATAATGAAGACAAATATGGGACTTTAAATAGAAATGTTACATTTTTTCTCCAGGGAATGGAGAAGTTATGCAGAGTTTAGGGGAGGCCGAATGTAGTGTAGCCAGGGTGAATTGGCAACCAGGTACGTGACCTCTTTTGACCCTGGCAAATGTAGAAGAGGTGAACCTGACGAGGGCAACACAGACGAGACAGCTTTGGCTGAGGGCAACGGGTGTAGTGTCCAATGGGGTGAAGGAGGGCGACTGGAGAAGAGTGATCCCCGTGCAATACCGATAGGTACGTATATAGTATGCGCACCGGGGCGGTGATAGGTACATATATAGCACGCGACCCGGGGCGGCGATAGGTACGTATATAGTATGCGCACCGGGGCGGCGATAAGTACATATATAGTATGTGCACCGGGGCGGTGATAGGTACATATATAGCACGCAGCCCAGGGCGGCGATAGGTACGTATATAGTATGCGAACCGGGGCGGCGATAGGTACATATATAGTATGTGCACCGGGGCGGTGATAGGTACATATATAGCACGCGACCCGGGGCGGCGATAGGTACGTATATAGTATGCGAACCGGGGCGGCGATAAGTACATATATAGTATGTGCACCGGGGCGGTGATAGGTGCATATATAGCACGCGATCCGGGGCGGCGATAGGTACATATATAGTATGTGCACCAGAGCGGCAATAGGTGCGTATATAGTATGCACACGGGGGCGGCAACGGGTACGTATATATTATGCGAACCGGGACGGAATATGTACCTATATAGAAGGCGCATATAGAGGCAGTACTTTTTATAGAAATATGTCATACTTTTGCCCTGGTCTACGGAGGAGGAATGGTGGGGAAGTGAGGAAGTGACAGCTTTCGCAAAAGGCAAAGGGAGAAAGCTGTGAAATGGGGCGACCAGGGAAGAGAAAAATAGAAAGATAAAGAGACGGCTATAGAGAGAGGGAGAGAAATAGAAGTTTGAATATAAAGATCTTACACAAGCGATTTTTCTACAATTATGTGTTTTTTTACCCCGAGCAACGCCGGGTCATCATGACGTCAGAGAGTGGCAGATAATTTGAAAAATAATGCAAAGTGTCGGGAATAAATTCACTCACACTACAACCTTTTAATAGACGCTAATATCCCCCCCCTCCCTTCCGTTATCATGATAGGCATTACCTCCTCCTTTCATGCCAAATTGGGGGGGGGGGGTGACGGCATTCGCCGGTGTGAGCGCCTCAGGCCAAATTTGGGGGAGGGGGTTTCGGTATTCGCCGGATGGGCGCCTCAGGACAAATTTGGGGGAGGGGGAGTGTCGGCATTCGCCGACGCTCACACCTTTTTTAGAGGGTGGAGATAGTGTAGTATCTGTTGCGAGGAGAGAGTGTCAGCATTCGCCGGTGTGAGCGCCTCAGGCCAAATTTTTTCTTGGGGGGGGGATATTAAGCAAATCTATAATAAAGACCAATGTGCATTTATTTGTATCTATAATAAAGACCAATATGCATTTATTTGTATCTATAATAAAGACCAATGTGCATTTATTTGCATCTATAATAAAGACCAATGTGCATTTATTTGCATCTATAATAAATGCCAATGTGCATTTATTTGTATCTATAATAAAGAGATTAGGGGGTCGGGGGAAATTTTAGGGGTCAGGCCAAATTTTTTAGGGGTCAGGCCAAATTTTTATTTTTTTATTTTGAACTTAAAATATTTCTCAGGGTTGTGGGACACTGAAAAAAAAAGTTGGGGGGGCTGGAGAGATTAGGGGGTCGGGGAAAATTTTAGGGGTCAGGACGAACTTTTTAGGGGTCAGGCCAAATTTTTTTGTCTTTTTTTGTTTTGAAGTCAAAATATTTCTCATGGTTGGGGGAGAGTGAAAAATTAGGGGGCTGGAGAGATTCAGGGGTCGGGGAAAATTTTAGGAGTCAGGACGAACTTTTTAGGGTTCAGGCCAAATTTTTTTCTTTTTTTTTGGTTTTGACCTCAAAATATTTCTCAGGGTTGGGGGAGAGTGAACAATTAGGGGGCTGGAGAGATTGAGGGATCGGGGAAAATTTTAGGGGTCGGGACGAACTTTTTAGGGGTCAGGCCAAATTTTTTTGTTTTTTTTTGTTTTGAAGTCCAAATATTTCTCATGGTTGGGGGAGAGTGAAAAATTAGGGGCTGGAGAGATTTAGGGGTCGGGACGAACTTTTTAGGGGTCAGGACGAACTTTTTAGGGGTCAGGCCAAATTTTTTTGTTTTTTTTTGTTTTGAAGTCAAAATATATCTCTATGGTTGGGGGAGAGTGAAAAATTAGGGGGCTGGAGAGATTTAGGGGTCGGGGAAAATTTTAGGGGTCAGGACGAACTTTTTAGGGTTCAGGCCAAATTTTTTTGTTTTTTTTTGGTTTTGACCTGAAAATATTTCTCAGGGTTGGGGGAGAGTGAACAATTAGGGGGCTGGAGAGATTGAGGGGTCGGGGAAAATTTTAGGGGTCAGGCGGAACTTTTCAGGAGGCAGGCCAAATTTTTTTGTTTTTTTTGGTTTTGAACTCAAAATATTTCTCAGGGTTGGGGGAGAGTGAACAATTAGGGGGCTGGAGAGATTGAGGGGTCGGGGAAAATTTTAGGGGTCAGGACGAACTTTTTAGGGGTACGGCCAAATTTTTTTCTTTTTTTTGGTTTTGAACTGAAAATATTTCTCATGGTTGGGGGAGAGTGAAAAATTAGGGGGCTGAAGAGATTTAGGGTCGGGAAAATTTTAGGGGTCAGGCCAAATTTTTTAGGGGTCCGCCCAAATTTAGGGGCGGCGATATGTACGTATTTAGCTTCGACACCGGGGCGGCGATAGGTACTTATTTAGCATTCAGCGGTGGTGATAGGTACTTATATAGCATGTGCACATGGGCGGTAATAAGTACGTATATAGTATGCACACCGGGGCAGTGATAGGTATGTATTTAGCATGCGCACTGAGGCAGCGATCGGTTCATATATAGCATGCGCACCGGGGCGGCGATAGGTACGTATATAGCACGCGCATAGGGGCGGTGAAACGTACATATTTAAAATTCACACCGGGGCGGCGAAAGGTACATATTTAAAATTCACACCGGGGTGGCGATAGGTACGTATTTAGCATTCACACCGGGGTGGCGATAGGTATGTATTTAGCATTCACACCGGGGCAGCGATAGGTATGTATTTAGCATTCGCACCGGGGTGGCGATATGTACGTATTTAGCTTCCACACCGGGGCGGCGATAGGTACGTATTTAGAATTCACACCGGGGCGGCGATAGGTACGTATTTAGAATTCACACCGGGGCGGCGATAGGTATGTATTTAGCATTCGCACCGGGGCGGCGATATGTACGTATTTAGCTTCCACACCAGGGCGGCGATAGGTACGTATTCAGAATTCAGGGGTGGCGATAGCTACGTATATAGCATGTACACATGGGCAGCAATAAGTACATACATAGCATGCACTCTGGTATGTATTTAGCATTCACACCAGGGCAGCGATAGGTATGTATTTAGCATTCGCACCGGTGTGGCGATATGTACGTATTTAGTATTTAGCAAAATGGGGCGACCAGGGAAGAGAAAGGTAGCAGATAAAGAGACGGCTATAGAGAGAGGGGGCGGACATAGAAGTTTGAATATAAAGATGTTACACACACGATCTTTCTTCAAATATATGTTTTTATGACCCCGAGCAACGCCGGGTAGCCCCGCTAGTATATATATATAGTACACGTATTGTATTAGTTTCTGTAGATGTAAATCCGTTGAAACTCAAGTGTTTATAAAAAGTGCGCACTAAAAAGTAGAGCTGTTCTTAAGTATATATTTATATTTATACAAACATTATTGGTTACATATGTGCATACATGTTTCGGTTGTACTCTTCACAGAGAGTCAACGTCTTCAGAAGACAGAGAAGTGTGATGAATTTGAAAAAGTTCTGCCTAATAAACCGGTATCGTCCGGGCCTTTGGGTCTGGATTTACGCCGGTCTATTGGGGTTGCCAGTCCTGTGCAGTTCTAGGAGGTGCACCCTCCCAGGCTTTGCTTCCCCTCTTTGGGGAGGAGTAAGTGTATTGCTTACTGTCTGCGGCGCCCTACCGGGAATGCCGACGGGGCTGCCCAGATAATTTTTAAATGGCCAGAGTGCTCACCTCTCGAGCGAGGAAATTCCCAAATTTCTACACTTTTATTGTCATTAAGGGTATGCGAGCACAACAGGGCTATGTATTTTACTTGTAGGAATTTTTCTTCAGCGCACCTCACACACTTCATCCACTCATGCATAGATATTTATACTGTTGTGATGTGATAATGAAATGGATTGGTTGATATGTAGTCATACCCTTAATGACAATAAAAGTGTAAAAATTTGGGAATTTCCTTGCTTTTGTACATTTAGTGTATATGAATTTTCATCTTAACCCTATTAAGGGCTTATGATTTCAGTATACTGGCATTTTTCATGGAATATATCTATATATATATATATATATATATATATATATATATATATATATATATATATATATATATATATATTCCTAATATAATTTTATATGCTAACTACCATATCGCAAAATGGTTCTTAATGGTAGTGTTTAGATAGTATCATTAATATTATTATTGTTATAATTATTATTATTATTATTATTATTATTATTATCATTATTATCATTACTATTATTACTATTATTATTATTATTATTATTATTATTATTACTATTATTATTATTATTATTATTATTATTATTACTATTATTATTATTATTATTATTACTATTATTATTATTACTATTATTATTATTATTATTATTATTATTATTATGTATTTATTTATTTATTTATATGTATTAATGAAATAAAAACTTAATTTTTTCTACATTTGGTTTGGGGTGGGGGGAGTGGTCATTTGATCAGTGCCACTGGAGAGCCATGAATTTAATAGCTGTTTTGTTTTTAAATCTCCGAAACATTTACATGATCCCCGTTTTAATATTTGTCAATTTAAGTTAAGGTCTCCTGTTTTTGTTTCACTGTTAGATACTTGAATCCCCTTTTTCTATTTGTAAATTTCCCAACGGATTATACAAGTGCTAATCTGTGATATTTTGGGAATTTAAACTGCATTTTCTTTCTTTGTCATCCCAAGCTTCTTTAGACTAATGTGAACAAATCCTTGTCTTTATATATATATATATATATATATATATATATATATATATATATATATATATATATATATATATATATATAATAATTACTTGTGAAATAGTAGGAAAATCTCAGCATAGTGCTCAATTAATTAAGGGAATCAGAATTAAGTGCTTAATATTTATTTATTAATACAGAAATTTAATACAACATATGGACCAATGGTTTCGAGCACAGAAGGCTCTCATCAGCATAGAAAGTAATTGGTGAAGACATTCGGTTAGAGTTAGGGTTAGGGTTAGGTAGGGTTAATGTTAGTTAGGGTTATGGTCAGGTAGGTTTAAGGTTAGTTAGGGTTAGGGTTAGGTAGGGTTAGGGTTAGTTAGGCTTAGGGTTAGGTAGGGGTATGATTAGTTAGGGTTAGGGTTAGGTAGGGTTATGGTTAGTTAGGGTTAGGGTTAGTTGGGGTTAGGGTTAGATAGGGTTAAGGTTAGTTAGGGTTAGGGATAGGGTTAGTTGGGGTTAGGGTTAGGTAGGGTTAGGGTTAGGGTTAGGTAGGGTTACGTTTAGTTATGGTTATGGTTAGTTGGGGTTAGGGTTAGGTAGGGTTACGGTTAGTTAGGGTTATGGTTATGGTTAGTTGGGGTTAGGGTTAGGTAGGGTTACGGTTAGTTAGGGGGTGTTTTCCGGGACGTAGTCATTTTAGTTTGTAATTTTTATTTGGTTGCCCATTTTTTAAACTTATACAGAAAAAATATATTTTAGTTGTAACAGAGACAATTTTTTCCCTAACTCTAACCTAACCTTACAATATCCCGTACCTAACCCAACCCAGTCGGTTTTTGTCCGGTTCAAAAGTTGCACAAGTTGGGTTTTTTTAATAAAATAAAAAAAAAACTCTGCAAAAATCATGCTTTCCAATCTTTACATTTTTCATAAAATCACAAGTTATTGAAAAAAAAATGTTAACATTTCCGTCAAAAACAAAATTATTATCATTGATTTTCTTCGTCAAAATTTGGCTAAGATCAAAGTGTAGTATCTGTTCCGATGGATACTACACCCTATAGACCGGTACCGCCTTGTCCATCGGGTCTTGATTCCGCCGGTCTGTGGGTTTGTCCTCTGCAATTCTAGGAGGTCCACCTTCCCAGGCTTTGCCTCCCCTCTATGGGGTGGAGTAAGTTTACCGCTTACTGCCTGACTCGCCCCTACCGGGGAATGCTGACGGGGCTGCCCATCCTTTTTTTGTAGGCCAGAGTGCTCATCTTCTCGGGCGCTGGCTTTTCAAATCCCACTTTCCCGACCTTGTGTCACATCATACCGCTGTGGGAGGAAGATAAATAAAAAAATAAAAATAAATAAAAATAATAAAAAATAAATAAATAAATTGTCATAAAAATAAACATACAGTGAGTGTTTTTCTTTCATTTTTTTTTTCTGTTGACAATCCGCCTGGTTTTGATTTTGACGCCGGCTATTTACGTATTTTTGTAAAAGACGGTTTTGTCTGGTTCGAAAGCTGTACCAGTACCGAGTTTCGTCAAAGTGTAGTATCTGTTCCGATGGATACTGCACCCCATGGACTGGTATTGTCTTGGCCTTCGGGGCTTGATTTACGCCGGTCTATGGATCTGTCCTATGCAGTTCTAGGAGGTCCACCCTCCCAGGCTTCGCCTCCCCTCTTTGGAGAGGAGTAAGTTTATTGCTTACTGCCTGAGGCGCCCCTATCGGGGAATGCCGACGGGGCTGCCCAGGCAATTTTTGATGATCAGAGTGCTCACCTCTCGGGCGCTGGCTTTTCAATCCCCACTTTCCGACCCGACCTTGGGTCACATCTTACTTGTGGGAGTAGGATAAAACTGGCCTTGTGCCTAACTCCTGGGGAGGAGTAAATAATACTTACTGAGAGAAGAAGAAGGCAAGGGTTCGTATGAAATTGGTGTCGCTGTTAAGCAGAGGTGGCAACGCCTAGATAACACGAACGTACGTTATCTTTCACGTGACTACGGACTCTAGGTTGATGGAGCTGTGTCGACGCCATGTTTTTTGTTTTGTTTTTTGTTTGCTAAAATCTGAACACACCCACAAATCATAAAACATCTTTTTCCTCCCGCGCCTTCCCTACAGACACATCTCAAAGACGATCTTTCGTCTGTGAAGATTTCCTTTATCAACTTATATAAACGTTACACGAGACGAGAATAGACGTGTGCTATTTTAAACCGTAGATCATTCTATTAGAAGGAAATTGCCGATTCCACCGGGCAGAAATCATCTTATATTTCACTCGCTATACCAAATCCAGCATTGTCCGGGATGTAGTCATTCTAGTTTTTAATTTTTATTTGTTTGCCCATTTTTTTAAAACTTATACAGAAAAAAATATAATATTTTAGTTGTAACGGAGATAACTCTGTTTATATTCTTTAATTAAAATTTTTGGATCTTTTTAAAAAGCTCCCTGTTAAAAAAATAAAGCCCCGTTATTCAAGGGAGACAACTTTTCAGCCACTTTTGCTTAAAAAAAATGAACAATGTATAACTTATTATATACGATTTGTGTATTAATGGATTTTTATATTTTTGTAATTAAATTTTTCATAAATTAACAAAATAAGCATGGTTGTTGGGATTAAAATAATCCTGTAAGTTCAATTCTCGCACGTGAGAATGGGGTAACAATGTGCAGATAAATTATCAAAAATATAGGACGAAAGCCTGAGAGAAGGAACAGAAACACCAGAATGTAGTTTCACAGCAATTTTACTGAGAGCAAAATGAATGGCCGATCTAAAAATGTCAAAATATTTCCCTTCCCTTCAATTAAAAATTCATCAAAATTCAGTAAATCTACTAATTTTAATGAAATTTTCAGTATTTATTAATTAACGATCACGGAACATAATTAACCCATTACTTTATTAGAAGGCTTAGTGAAAATGTATTATTTCGTGTAAACAAAAAACACGTTTACTAAAGTTATATCACAGGGTATTAAGAAAACGCATGAATTTATTTTTTAAATGAAAATAAAGCATCGTAATAAAAAATATGTTAAAAATATAATTCTCATATATTACGAAAAAAAAAGCCTCTAAATTCCGTGTTAATAAAATAATATAACACGAAACAAAATTAATTTCTCGAATTAACGACATTATCATTTGATAACGCATTGCTTATTTAATATTTTCACAAAAAAAATGATAACATTGCAAAAATAATACGACGCTGTTTTTGTAATATTTGCACATACCTAATGACTGAGGGTTTTTAAAAAAAAATCATTAGAAAACTTTAACAACTGCATTTAAAAAAGAAAAGAAAAGAACACGATTCGATTCATACTGAAACTGATCTTTATTGTTGGGATTAAAATCATCCTGTAAATAAAGATCAATTCTCCCACGTGAGATTGGGGTAACAATGTGCAGATAAATCATCAAAAGAGAGATATAGGACGAAAGCCTGAGAGAAGGAACACAAAACACCAGAATGTAGTTTCACAGCAATTTTACTAAGAAAGAGAAAGGTGCAGTCATAGAATATTTACAAACAGTTTTCAAAGTTCAGTTAGGCATTAGTGAATTTGAGAGGGGGTTTGCGAAAACGTGGTTCGCGAGAACTTATCTGTATAGAGTTCTGGTAACTGCGGGAGGTCATTCTCTGTGACTGCCGTCGTGGGCTTTTGATGTATTGCTGACTTGAGCGGAGTCGTCGAAAAAGAAGGGCCGGAAAGCCGTGGGCTAGGGTGTTTAAGGGCTAGTTCACGTGATCCTTAAAGGTTGCAATGCCTGACAGCCAATCCGTGAAGTGGGGCTTAAATAAATTCCAACATGTGTTATTATTTTGGAGAGTAACTTCTGTCCGACATTGACGTGAATTACATTGCCATCTGGACCAATTGCTTGATAAAAACCTGGTATCGTTACCTCCACACGAACTCGCAGAGGTAGCTGTCAACAAGCGTGCGATGGGTGCCACTAAAACCATTTGATGGCCATTGTTGCAGAGACGCTGCTGATGTAGTACTCCGTGGTTTAGCAAAAAAAAAAACTACAGCAGACTCCTTGTCGTGGACCGGGTTGTGAGTCTTAGAAAATTCATGAGCAAAGAAAACTTTAAAGAAAGCTGCACTCAAACACGTGTGAAAAGGGTTAACGCGTAAAGAATTTAGCAAGCCGAAAAGTTGTCTCCCTTAGCAGCGGGGTTATTCTTAGCGGCCGACTAACTTTAGCACTAGTGGCGGGGAGCTTCTTAAAAAGATCCTGTTTTTCTTTATTTTCTCCAAGTAAGTAAATATACGATTATTTCATTTCAAATAAATCTTTAGCACTACTGGCGGGGAGCTTCTTAAAAAGAGCCAAAATATGTATAATTAACGTTGCTGATTTTGATTTTCAGGTCATATTATTACCAGGCGGAACTACATCATTTTAAAATTAAACTATACTGAAATTATTATGGTGACAATAACAAAAATAGGATATTGATAGTGCCAATAACATTGTATAGGGTGGGCAAAAATAAGGGTCCTATTTTTAAAAATTCATAACTTTTTTTATTTATTGATTTTTTTTTTTTTTTTTTTTTTTAGAATAAGTAAAGGACCCCTTCCGAAGCAAGCATGAGCCGTATTAGCCCTAAGGAACGTACCCTCATTTAGAAAACATTATTTTTGCTTAAAAAACTCAAAACAGTGTAAAAAAAAACAATACTTTAGTTTTTGTAAGTTTTAAGAAGTGTTTTTCGGCTAAAATTTGTTTTGTTTATTTCAAAAAATCTCGGAAGGGTCAGTCTACACACACATAAAGTTTGGTGAGTTTAACTTTTATTTTGGGGAAGTTATTCAAATTTAAAGATAGGACCCTTATTTTGGCCCACCCTGTACAACTATAACAAATAAAAATTGGCTAGTCAAAATCAATGATCGCATATACTAGCAGGAAGACTCGACGTTACTCGGGATTGAACGAGGAACGCTGTGTTGGTTTTCTACTATGCTCATAACACCATATTACTTTCGTCTTTTTTTTTTGGTATTAATGACCCCCTTTTCAGTTTCGGACCTTAATATAGTCGGAAGAAACTGAAATTTTTGAAACCTTGCTAATTTTAGTATCTTGTAATAATAATAATTTGGTTTTGAAATTTTATTTCAAGTTTTAAGGCATCTCGGTCCCCATAGCGGCCTTATAGGTGGGCAACTTGGCAATCTGGCACATTGAAGGGCACGTAGAAATTCGGGACCACTTCCATTGTCTTCACTGGATAATTTGAAGTTTTAAAGGGGGTAACAACGACAACAACAACAACAACAACAACAACAACGACAACAACAACGACCACAAAAACAACAACGACAACAACGACAACAACAACAACGACAACGACGACAACAACGACAACGACAACGACAACGACAACGACAACGACAACACAAACGACAACGACAACAACAACGACGACAACAACAACAACAACGACGACGACAACAACAACAACAACAACGACAACAACAACAACAACGACAACAGCAACGACAAAAACGACAACAACAACAACAACGACAACAACAGCAACGACAACAACAACAACAATGACAACAGCAACGACAAAAACGACAACAACAACAACAACAACGACAACAACGACAACAACGACAACAACGACAACAACGACAACGACAACAACACCACCACCAGTACTGGAAATCTGGAAAGACTTGTTGTCACTCAGACTCCAGGGATAACCACCGGTGATTATCAGTGAGCAATCACTGATGATGACCTGTGTGGAAACTCCTTGTGAGTATAAACAACGACAACAACAACAACAACAACAACAACAACAACAACGACAACAACAACAACAACAACAACAACAACGACAACAACAACGACAACAACAACAACAACAACAACAACAACAATAACTATTTATAAATATGATTTAAATGTCATCAAAATATGATATGTTTAGAAGTTTTAAGAAGGGTTCTGCCTTTAAAGCTTTTTTAGGGGCCAATAAGAGCTTCGGGTCCACTTCCATTGTCTTCCTTTACGTCTGAATACATTTTTAGTTTCATGTAGATTCTCTGACCGTCATTGTGTCATATTACCTACCCTGAGGAGGGAGGTATAATGTCTCACGAGTCGCAACCAAATAAAATTACGAGTACTGTTGGCATATTTGAGCTGGTGAACCTCTGTCCCATTTGAGGGTTCTTGATAAGGTGCAGAAACGTCTCTGTAATTTGATTGGCCCAACCCTTTCTTCTTCTGTAGACCCTTTCTCTCACAGATGTGATGTTGCTAGTCTCAGTCTTTTCTATAAATACTATTATGGCATGTGTTCTTCAGAATTGTGTCATCTATTCCCCGCTTCTTTTGTTCCAGCTTGTTTGACTCGTTGGTCTAGTGGTCTCCACCAATTCGCTGTTTTGATACCTCATTGTAATACAGCTTCCTATTCCAGTAGCTTCTTTATAAGAATTGCAAGCTTGTGGAACTCTCTTCCTGCTGACTGTTTTCCTCTAACTTAATAGCCTTGGTCTTTTCAAGACTAAGGCATCTCCTGTCTTTGTGATGATAATATTTAGTTCTTGTCAGCTCCATTACATCACGTGCTACGACAATAACAAATGAAAATTGGCTAGTCAGAATCAAAGTTTGATATTTCAGCTTAAATGCTATTTAGGTACAACTATTAAGATCTCAAAAGATAAATTTATATGTTAGAAGTAATGTCAATTTTCCCTCGTACTGTTTTCAATACAAATATAAATTTAATATAAAAATTAGTGTCCAAAGACGAATAAGGCAATGATTGGTCTCTGTTGGTAAACAAAGATTTCATTTCCAATCGATTTTACCGAATTTCATATTTAATCCGATCAACAGTTTTTGTTCTGCTTACTAATATCATAGAGAGAGTCGTTCCAAGTTCTAATACTGCTTCGTAAAAAACTGATAAAAATTCGATATTCACCGTAAAATCTACCGTTTCTTTGTGATTTATTCCTGTATTTAATTTTTTTTCGTTTGTCTTTTTCATACATCCTGTCTTTCACGGCATTTCATTGTATGATATGTCGTGCATTTATCCTCATATAT
The DNA here is from genome assembly GCA_963556195.1 of Sepiola atlantica. Taxonomy (NCBI): domain Eukaryota; kingdom Metazoa; phylum Mollusca; class Cephalopoda; order Sepiida; family Sepiolidae; genus Sepiola; species Sepiola atlantica. Next base: position 7,472,764 of record OY744549.1, read on the forward strand.
ATATATATATATATATATATATATATATAGTAAGTTTATCCCTTAATAATGGAGTTTATGTATCTGTCCGTCTGTCTGAAGCCGAAACTCCATCAGAGTACTATGAATATTTTTTAAGCCAGCCAGCTTCATTATATACTATTTTTAAAACCGCCATAAACACTATGCGCATTTCCCAATTTACATAATCAATTGCTTTTGAACTTCTAATAAATTAGTATTCGCAAATATACACTCATGATTGTTCTCTTCAGATTTCAACATGTATTTACGCTATTTTGCTCGCTAATAATCTTACTTATAAATTATAATTATTTCTTTCATTATTTATTTATAAAATGAGTTACGTAGTTATTTCCTCTACGTCCAACTGATTAAACAGCGTACCTCCCTCTGAATGGGCGCGTTCCTCTCCGTCTAAGTGATTAAACAGCGTACCTCCCTCTGAACGTTCTGAGTTTGTTTATTTTCATAATCTTATTAGCCATTATGTTTTAAAACACAAATTTATTGAATCAAAGTGTTTAATTAAAATAATAATTGATAAACACACACACATTATAAAGAATTTAGTTTAGCTACACTTTTTTTTTCGAAAGTTATCGCGGGTCCTGCAGTAAAAGAGTACCGATTTTTTTATTGATAATTTTCAGATACACTTTTTTCCCCGATTTGAAAATTAGTGTTCGCTGTATTTAGTTTTTTTTTAAATTGTTGATTTTAACAAATTTATTGAATTAAATTGTTTAATTAAAATAATAATTGATTTAAAAATTACTATTTAAAAACACACACACATTATAATGAATTTAGTTTTTTTGGTCAACAAAAAAAAAACAACACATTGTACTGGAAAACTACATAACTGATTTTAGAATAGTTTTCGTTGTATTTTGTTATTTTTAATTGTTGATTTTAATTTACGTACACCTTTTTTCCGCTTTGAAAGACATAAACTATTACTTATTATATTCTGACGTGGATTTCGCACAAAACGATTGAGTGTAAAGAAAAGCGAGCAGACGATAACTTGGGTGGTGGTGACACCTTTTACTGGGCAAGTAAATAACTGTTTTTAGAATCGTATTCGCTGTATTCTTTTATTGTTAATTTTATTTTAGGTACACTTTTCTTTTTTCTCTTTGAAAAACTAAAACTATTATTATTTATTATTGTGTAAATTCTTACGTGGATTTGGCGCAAAACGATTGGGTGGAAAGAAAAGCGAGCAGACGATAACAATGCAAACTTAATTTTTATTTTTATTAATGTTGTTATTTATCATGTGCAATATATTATATAAATTAATTGTAGTGATAAAAAGCTCTACCCAAATTACATACTAGCGTAATTTTTGGCGCGGCAGCCTAGCAAAAAATATGCGACCGGAGGGAGCATATATTTGCTAGTATTAATAATGGAGATTATGTATCTGTCTGTCTGTCTGTCTGAAGCCGAAACTCCATCAGAGTAATATTACTATTTACTTAGTCTGCCAGCTTCTATATATAATACTACAAAAACCGCTGTGAATGACATATAAATGAAGTAGAAATAAATTTCAAGACGAGACTGCGATTAGAACAGAAAACGTGTCACGAATCTTACTTAAACTAATGCTTTTTCAACTTCCTTATATACTGCTACAAAAAGTCGCTCAGACACTAGACGGGTTTTGCTATTTACATAATTCGTTTTTTTAAACTTCAATTAAATTCATATTTACAAATATACACTTATAACTGCTATTATCAAATTTACATATGTATTTACAATATTTTCCGATAAGGCGATATTAATAAAAATTATTCATACAATTAATTAAACACATTTCATTAAGAAACCAGCATGTTTTTTAAACCATACTTTGAATGGCAAGTACTGTTAAAATTGCAAAGTAATCCTTTTGGAAGTGACGTAATTTTGAGAGGATTTTTTTCACATTATAATTCTTTATTTTCATTACGTTGTTAGGACAAGGTGTTTTGTTGTAAATTAAAGTTAAGAAAGGCATATCCCAGCCATTAGTAAATGGGTGACCATTTTGGAAAAATAAATTGCTGCCTCATCCTTCTGGAAGTGACGTCATTGTGAGAGGAGTTTTTCACATTATCATTCTTTATTTTCATTACGTTGTTAAGACAAGGTGTTTTGAAGTTAAGCAAGGCATATCCCAGCCATTAGTGAAAGGGTGACCATTTTGGAAAAATCAATTGCTGACTCATCCTTCCGGTCCTTCTGGAACTGACGTCATTATGAGAGGATTTGTTCACATTATCATTCTTTAGTTTCATTACGTTGTTAAGACAAGGTGTTTTTTTGTAAATTAAAGTTAAGCAATACATATCCCGGTCATTACTAAATGGGTGACCATTTTGGAAGAATCAATTGCTGTCTCATCCTTCCGGAAGTGACGTCATTGTGAGAGGATGTTTTCACATTATCATACTTTATTTTCATTACGTTGTTAAGACAAGGTGTTTTGTTGTAAATTGAAGTTAAGCAACAAATATCTCGGCGATTACTAAATGGGTAACCATTTGGGAAGAATAAAAAACCGTTTTTTTGATATGACGTAGGCGCCTTCAATAGCATATTTAAACATGAGTTCTTTGATATGATCGAGGCGCCTCCTAATTTTGTTCCCTTTTTTAACTATGTATGGGGGAGGGTAAAAAAAATTTTAGGCGGGGGGTCAAATTTTTTTTTTAACTAAAAATATTCTTATGTATATGAGAGGGTAAAAAAAATTTGGTGGGGGGAGTAAAAAAAAATTTTTTCTATTCTTAACTAAAAATACTACTATGTATGAGGGAGGGTAAAAGAAAATTGGAGGGGGGTAAAAAAGTTTTTTTTTTCTTTTTTTAACTGAAAATATTACTATGTATGGGGTAGGGTAAAAAAATTGGAGTGGGGTCGAAATTTTTTTTTCTTGGTCGGAACCAAAGAAAATCAATGTCTAACCCCCAAAGAAATACGACTAGGGCTCCGTCGGTATACGAGTTTGCGTTCATTTCTGACGCGGCAGCCTAGCAAAAATATGCGACCGGGGGGAGCATATATTTGCTAGTATATATAAATATTAATGAAAAGAAGAGGGATAAATATGTACGAATGACAAATCTATTTAAAATTCGATTGTCCAATGCAAGGTGTACTCATGTTTATTTTTCTTTCCTTAAGCCAAGACTTTTCAAAGATTAAAATCT
>OY744549.1:7480972-7503472 GCA_963556195.1 Sepiola atlantica
TATATATATATATATATATATATATATATATATATATAAGTATATATATAAGTATGTAGTAAGCTATGAAAATATATTTATGGCAATTAAGCTACACATAGGCTCCCGCTAGCCTGAAGATTATCCCGGGGATGAAACGCGGGAGCCTCTGTGTAGCTTAATTGCCATAAATATATTTTCATAGCTTACTACCTAGCTCTACTTACGTATCGAGCACTGTTGAAGTAAATACTGAAAATTGATACATAAAAAATTATATCTCCTTATAAAATTTGATGTGGATACATGAAATACTAATATATATATATATATATATATATATATATATATATATATATATTAATTTTGGTACAGAAAAATTAGTACAACATTCGTACCGTCGGTTTCAAGCACAGAGGGAGTTAGCCATCCGGCTCTCTTCAGCTTCTGTTGTCATATGTTTCAGACATGTGAAGTCACGTGTCACTCTCGTTTGGACGCGTTATTTGCTTAGAGTGTTGTGTATGTTTGTTTAAATTTAGTGTAAGGAAGGTTTGATATGGTTTGAAAAAAAGGGGGAGGGTGAAAAGTGACAGTTGAGATTTAAACCAGAGGAGATTCAAAGAGATATTAAAAAATTAAAAAATAAAAAAAATATTTCTATATAATTCCCGTGAGCCAATATTATGAGTATCGTATATTTGGCCGTTACTGTTTTGGGGTGTAATGATGTGTCTTCTAAAGGAATTAGGGAGAGAGAATGGATTTAAGAGGTTAAAAGGAACAACATTAATTAAATTCGTGTTTAAATCCTGGATTAAAGGACTTTAAATCAATCCCAAAAGAATTTAAATAAAGATCTCATCCGGGTGGTCTAAAGGCAGTAACTCTGCAGGGTTTTTGAATTATTTGTATTCGGGATTTAACATTATTAACATTATTAACTAAGGTATACTGAATGCTTATGGAGGTGATAAAATTGCTATGCTGATTAACACTGGTTTAGAGATAAGAGTAAGGATTGGGTCGACAAGATTGGATCTGTTTGGGAGATATGGGAGATTAGCATTATGACCGAGAAATGGTGGGGACTTATGGGAGTAATAATAATGTTGTGAAATGGGGGTGTTACCCTCTTAATGACTGGAGAAATATTTTTGGGAAAGTTATAATTATTGCTCTTGAAAAGTAGTTCGGATATGGATTGATTAAGGTATTTGTTCGTATTTTTTTAATTTTATTTATATTTATGAGGGGGTGATGGTTGGGAAATGGAGCGGAAGTCGGTATTTAATGGGGCAATTATAGGGTTATGTATTTGGCAGAAGGTAGGCTTTTATGTGTATCTGTAAGTCCAGTTGATGAGTAGTGCTTGTCTCCTGTGTATGCATCCCTTAAAGATTTCATCTCGTTTATTCAAACAGACTGTATTTGGGTCAATGATGGCCCTTAATATATGGTATTTTTAGCGGCACACAGAGGATATCTATTTATGGCTGGAGAGAAGAATGGTTTTCTCTCAATTACTTTCCATTTGATAGTGAAGGGTGTCTTTACACCTTTAAGTTGCTATATCCAGGTTGCGAGTGCCGTATTTGCCTTGTTTTTGTATCTGAAGGTGTTTCTGTGTGCGTATTATCTTTTCTTGAAGCTTTTTCTGCTCTACCGGCAGTCTGGTTTGTGACGGTGGCTTCATATACGAGGGAATCGATTTTGTAATTCCCCTCTAGGGGGCAGTAGTTTCTGTCTTGGCATGAGCAGCCTGCGTTTGCAATTGCTTTGAGCTCCGCAGAGATGATTTTTCTTATGGATGAGGCAGTGGAGTAGTTAACCGTAATATAATTTCTGTTAAAAAGTTTGTGCAGATTGTGTGTGGTGGGAAGTGTTTGTCGAGTAAGTTAAGGAAAAGGTGGTCTACCTTTGTCTTGGTATTTGTGGAATAGGGTGGGGAAAACCAGATCACCTTCCTCCTTCTTTTGCGGCTCACCCGTGGTTGGTCTCGGTTGGGGGTGTATGAGATCTCTTCTCTGAACCCGCTGTCGCGGAACACTTTATTGTAATAGGGTGCTGCCTGGTTGAAAATTTCGGGACTAGATGAGAGGTTTGAAATTCTTTGGCTGATATTAAAAAGCTAAAATTTAAAAGCAGTGGGGTGGCAGGATCCCTTGTGTATGTATTGGAGTGTTTCATTGGGTTTGTGGTATATATATATATATATATATATATATATATATATATATATATTCTGATGGGTAGTTTTCTGTTTTACACAGTGTCAGGTCGAACTACCATCTCAATATTATTGAGACGTTAGTTATTAACAATTCTCGAACTAGCCTGTGTAGACAAACGATTTTGAAGCATCAGTTGGAGATCTTTAATGATTCAAATCCACCATAACGTTGAGAGATTTACGTTTTTTTTTCTCTCTCAATCGTTTTCTCCAACTTAAACAATTTTCCCCTCATATCTCATTCGATTTTTTTAGTTTTTAATTTATCATTCTGACGTTTCCTCTTAGAGGGCCAGACGATAAGACCTTAAGGAAAATTTTAGCAATTTTCTTTTTTTTTTCCATCCGCCCGTTTCATTGATTAAAAGAATATTTCCTCTTAAATTTATCCTACGATTTTGTTGTACGCGAAATTTACTTACACACACACACATATATATATATATATATATATATATATATATATATATATATATATATATATATATATATATATATAGGGTGATTCATAAGTCACTTCACTTAGCTATTTAAAATGTCATTTACAATGGAAGAGCGAATTTTTATTGTTATTCATATGGCCAAATTTGATGAATCTCCCACACTTGTTGAAAGGCAATAGAAACGTGATGTGAACAGAAAGCCTCCTTCGCAAAACCCCATAATCAATCACATATGCTACAAAGAGTCGTAAATTCCTTGCAAAAAAGAATGGAGCTATGCATGCAGAACGAAGGTGGACATTTTGAACATTTGCTGTAATTTTAAACTCCCATAAATGAATTTGTTGAATAAACTTTCTGTTTTGTATTACCGTATTTTTTAACTTTAGAATTTCAAAAATAAATAGCTAAGTGACTTATGAATCACCCTGTATATATATATATATATATATATATATATATATATATATATATATATATATATATATATATATATATATATATATATATACGATTCATCGGTGCGACCAGACGTATATATGTACATATATGTTTTAAGGCTTTTCCTCCCGTCCCGCCTTTCTCCATCACACGCACGCACACACACACGCACATACGCACACACACACAAACGCACACACGCACACACGCACAAAAACACGTTTCCTTACCCATAGTTTTATTTAATTAGATTTCAAAAATAAATGGAAAACCACCCAATAAAAATAATTATACGGCACTGTTTTTCATTCCAATTATAAACCAAATTTAATATGAAAAAAAAAGAAAGAAAAAAAACGAAGAATGGCGCCGTCTATAATTACTCCGGCCATCTTCCCTCGTATTTGTGTCTCCAATGATATTCATCCGGAATCTTAGATACGTCCTATGTATAAGAGGCCCAGCCCGTCGGTCACATCGGTTTGTCGGTGTGTCGTATGTTTCAGTTTACAATAGTTTTTATTGGTTGGTTGATTGTGCAGTATAAAAACGTAAAGGTAAACGGCGCATGAAATAAGTTACGTATACATGTTTAAAACTTTATGGCTCTCTTTGGGGGGATAATTTGGATAATTTTTAGTAAAACGTGGGAATTTTTTTGTTTTAATACAGTATCTTATGACTTTAATAATTATCTTTGAAATAGTTCCAAAAAACTTATATTTATCTTTCAAGGGATTTTTACAAGTAATTTTTTCAAAGTTCAAAATTTACTGAATTTTTGGGTTTTTTAGCCGTCGTGATAACATATTTCATTATAATTTCTTTTTCACACGTAAACATACATTTTTTTCCGTTTAGAGATTAAGTTCAGGCTTTTATCTTTCAAACACAATCAAAGTTTACACGGAAACTAATTAAATAATTAATGATAAGCCCTTTTTAATAAGCATAGTCCGTACAAGAGACGGCCATTTTTGCACGTACCTAAAAAATGCATACATAAAAGGATAATTTAGGAATAACACAATCACAACGCATTCGGAACGAACGAAAAATAAAATGATTTTGAAAAATAAAATGATTTTATTTTTCAAAATCATTTTATTAAAATAAATTATCACAGAAGAATAAGGAAAAAAATAGAAAAAATACGTAAATGGAAGAGAAGGGAAAAAACATGAAACAAGAGAAATAAAGTTTTTGAAATAAATGCAAGTTTTACACTGTGTAAAATTCGCCAATTTGTTTGAAAACAGTTCCTTTTATGTATACATTTTTAAAACTTAATGGCTCTCCAGAAGGGTTCGCGAGTCTGCTGACTTCCGGGTTATCCTGCAGTAAATTTCAAGTATGGATGATCATAAATGATAAAAGAAAACTTTTTTTTAACGGAATTGTTTTTTTTAGTATGAAATAAATTGTGAGCAAAACAAATTATCAAATATATGTTTGTTTATATTTTTAATAATCTTTAATGAAAAAAAAATCTGTTTTTTTTAATTGATCTAAATAAAGTTTTGAAATGTCTAGTGTTGACAACTTCAACAGCTACCTACAAGAATTTCTCTGGCGGCGCCGAATAAAACGAAATTATTTCGGCAATATTCTTTATTGTATACGCTTTTATTATTCTTTTTAAATACTTTTAATTATGGTAAAAAGGTAAAGGTCGCATAGCCTGGACGCGCACGAGTGTCGTTGCCGACATCGCACACTGCCCATGTCCGTAGCGGCGGGGATTTGTTAAGCCCATCCCTCTCCTTCCGCTGCCTTGAACCTTCCCTGAGTTTTAGTCAGGTACCCATTTACTGCTGGGTGGACAGAGGGAGTTTTCATACCCGAAAATTCGCATGCCGTGAGTGGGATCGAACCCGGGTCGTGCAGGCTAAAGACAAGTGCTATAACCACTCGTCCACAGGCCATCCCTCAGTATAGTTCCTGCAGTATAGTTCACAATAAAAAAGGGTGTAAAAACAAATAAACAGCAAATAACTTCAACCAAATGCAAGAAAAGTTACTTTTCTATCTACCTATATAAGTTTGGATACCGATGGTAAGATTTATTATCTATGAATTTGTCATCGTAACTTTTAATCTATCGTTCGAGTCATATTCCAAGTTGGTGGCCGATTTGTTTGGAAGCTGCTTTTCAAAACTTACTCTAATCTGATTGGCAACCACCCTCAGATTTAGGCTTACGGCTCTACTAATCCCTTTTTTTAAAATTTTTTTATATCTTTTGAGTCTGAAATTCGCGACCCAATCCCTCCAAAATTGTCGCCAATTTTCAAAAGCACGCTGGCTTGGCTAAGTAAAAGTGACGGTAACAAATACATAGATAATAAACTATACACTCAGTAAATTGTCCCCCAGCCTCACTTGACATATTAACTTCAGGAAAACAAAACAAAAAAATCACTCCCCTCTGAAAGTTGAGCACTTCTGCATTTTAGTCGTCACTCGGACTTTATTTACTTTTCTCTTTTGAATGCAGGGCAGACAACCAACCGGAAGTAACAGAATTAGATGTTTTTATCCAAAATGACAATATTAACAGCGAACAATGTATCGTTATTGAATATGAAAATCTTTGATTTAATAATGTAAAAATTTATAAAAATAATAAAAATGTGTTTTTTTATTGTATCAAAATAGTCGACAGTGATTTTAAAAATGAACATTTATCATTTAAATGAATAGTCAGTGATTTTTTTTATTGTATGAATTAATATTTTCTCAAAATAGTCAACAGTGATTTTAAAAATGAAAATTTATCATTTAAATGAATAGTCAGTAATTTTTTTTATTGTATGAATTAAAACTTTCTCAAAATAGTCAACAGTGATTTTTAAACGAAAATCTATCATTTAAATGAATAGTCAGTGATTTTTTTTATTTATAAATTACAATTTTATCAAAATAGTCAGCAGTGTTTTTAAAAATGAAAATTTATCATTTAAATGAATAGTCAGTGATTTTTTTATTGTATGAATCTAAACTTTCTCAAAATAGTCAACAGTGATTTTAAAAATGAAAATTTATCATTTAAATGAATAGTCAGTAATTTTTTTTATTGTATGAATTAAAACTTTCTCAAAATAGTCAACAGTGATTTTTAAACGAAAATCTATCATTTAAATGAATAGTCAGTGATTTTTTTTATTTATAAATTAAAATGTTATCAAAATAGTCAGCAGTGTTTTTAAAAATGAAAATTTATCATTTAAATGAATAGTCAGTGATTTGTTTTATTGTATGAATTAAAATTTTATCAAAATAGTCAACAGTAATTTTTAAAATGAAAATTTATCATTTAAATGAATAGTCTGTGATTTGTTTTATTGTATGAATTAAAATTTTATCAAAATAGTCAACAGTAATTTTTAAAATGAAAATTTATCATTTAAATGAATAGTCAGTGATTTGTTTTATTGTATGAATTAAAATTTTATCAAAATAGTCAACAGTAATTTTTAAAATGAAAATTTATCATTAAAATGAATAGTCAGTGATTTGTTTTATTGTATGAATTAAAATTTTATCAAAATAGTCAACAGTGATTTTAAAATGAAAATTTATCATTTAAATGAATAGTCAGTGATTTTTTTATTGTATGAATTAAAATTTTATCAAAATAGTCAACAGTGATTTTTAAAATGAAAATTTATCATTTAAATGAATAGTCAGTGATTTTTGTTATTGTATTAATTAAAATTTAATCCAAATAGTCGACAGTGATTTTAAAAACGAACATTTATCATTTAAATGAATAGTCAGTGATTTTTTTTATTGTATGAATTAAAATTTTATCAAAATAGTCAACAGTTATTTTAAAAAGGAACATTTTTCATTTAAATGAATAGTCAGTGATTTTTTTTATTGTATGAATTAAAATTTTATCAAAATAGTCAACAGTGATTTTAAAAATGAAAATTTATCATTTAAATGAATAGTCAGTGATTTTTTTTATTGTATGAATTAAAATTTTATCACAATAGTCAACAGTGATTTTTAAAATGAACATTTATCATTTAAATGAATAGTCAGTGATTTTTTTTATTGTATGAATTAAAATTTTATCAAAATAGTCAACAGTGATTTTAAAAATGAAAATTTATCATTTAAATGAATAGTCAGCGATTTTTATTTATTGTATGAATTTAAATTTAATCAAAATAGTCAACAGTGATTTTTAAAACGAAAATTTATTATTTAAATGAATAGTCAGTAGTTTTTTTATTGTATGAATTAAAATTTTATCAAAATAGTCAACAGTGATTTTTTAAATGAAAAGTTATCATTTAAATGAATAGTCAGCTATTTGTTTTTATTGTATGAATTTAAATTTAATCAAAATCGTCAACAGTGATTTTTAAAACGAAAATTTATCATTTAAATGAATAGTCAGTAGTTTTTTTATTGTATGAATTAAAATTTTATCAAAATAGTCAACAGTGATTTTAAAAATGAAAATTTATCATTTTAATGAATAGTCAGTGATTTTTTTTATTGTATGAATTAAAATTTTACCAAAATAGTCAACAGTGATTTTAAAAATAAAAATTTATCATTTAAATGAATAGTCAGTGATTTTTTTTTTATTGTATGAATTAAAATTTTCTCAAAATAGTCGACAGTGATTTTTAAAATGAAAATTTATCATTTAAATGAATAGTCAGTTATTTGTTTTTATTGTATGAATTAAAATTTTATCAAAATAGTCGACAGTGATTTTTAAAACGAAAATTTATCATTTAAATGAATAGTCAGTGGTTTTTATTTTATTGTATGAATTAAAATTTTATCAAAATAGTCAACAGTGATTTTAAAAATGAAAATGTATCATTTAAATGAATAGTCAGTGATTTTATTTTATTGTATGAATTAAAATTTTATCAAAATAGTCAACAGTGATTTTAAAAATGAAAATTTATCATTTAAATGAATAGTCAGTGATTTTATTTTATTGTATGAATTAAAATTTTCTCAAAATAGTCGACAGTTATTTTTAAAATGAAAATTTATCATTTAAATGAATAGTCAGTGATTTTATTTTATTGTTTGAATTAAAATTTTATCAAAATAGTAAACTGTGATTTTTGAAACGAAAATTTATAATTTAAAACGAAAATCAGATTGGGTCTGGCACTTCCGATTGACTGGGTTGAATGAATGCAACTCTTCAATTACGATTTCTGATCACAGTAAGTAAATTGCATGAAAATTCAAATCTTATTTTTCTTGTCTAACAATATTTAGTCGTCGTCTTTAATTTTCTCCCTTTTCGTCGTTACTTTTTTTTTGTTTCTAAAAAAAACTCAAAGTAAATGAAAAATAAAATATATCTTTTATTTTGAAAGACATGTTTGAAATGAAAAACACCTATATGTAAGTAGAAAGATAAATTCTTTTGCGTTTGGTAAACGTTATTTCTTGTCTATTCGATTTTTTCTCTTTTTTTTACTATATTTTTAAGCCTGAAATTCGCGACCCAATTGTCAGCAATTTTCGAAAGCACGCTGGCTCGGCTAAGTAAAAGTGACGGTAACAAATACATGGATAATAAACTTTACACTCACCCTAGCCCTAACACGTTTGGTAAACGTTATTTCTTGTCTATTCGTTTTTAGTTATTGTTGTTTTATTATTTTAATTTCACCCCTTTTTTATTTACTATGCTGCACAATCGCCGTTGATTGGTCCGTTTGTTGGTTGGCTTCATGGAATGTTAAGGGGATATAACTATCTTCTTATTGTGCAGCTCTAAGGTTGCATACCATGCAGGAGGCCGATACGATACGTCATCTCTTGATGAATTGTCTGAAACTAGATAACTCAAAAAAAATGTTACAAAAAACAGACCTGAAGGAGGTTAGGGTTAGAGGTACTTGCGTGGTGAGATCGATAAACGCCCTTCGTACTTTCGGCAGCCTCGTAACTCTCACTTCACTTATTCCCCGTAATTATAAGCCGGTCACATGGTTGGTATTTTTGTTTTTATTTTAGTCTTTTTTTGTGTTTTGAGCCGATTTTTGTCGGAAAATGCGTTAACCCTTACGTCTGGGAACGATAAATGGGCGGAAGAAAGGAGTTGGGTTAGCAGGGTTCAGGCGGTTAATCCTTAGCCCTGGGAACGATAAATGAGCGGAAGAAAGGAGTTGGGTTAGCAGGGTTCAGGCGGTTAATCCTTAGCCCTGGGAATGATAAATGAGCGGAAGAAAGGAGTTGGGTTAGCAGGGTTCAGGCGGTTAATCCTTAGCCCTGGGAACGATAAATGAGCGGAAGAAAAGAGTTGGGTTAGCAGGGTTCAGGCGGTTAATCCTTAGCCCTGGGAACGATAAATGAGCGGAAGAAAGGAGTTGGGTTAGCAGGGTTCAGGCGGTTAATCCTTAGTCCTGGGAACGATAAATGAGCGGAAGAAAGGAGTTGGGTTAGCAGGGTTCAGGCGGTTAACCCTTAGCCCTGGGAACGATAAATGAGCGGAAGAAAGGAGTTGGGTTTACTTTCGTCAGCCTCGTAACTCTCGGTTTCTTATTCCCCGTAATTATAAACCGGTCACATGATTGGATTTTTTTTAATTTAGTCTTTGTTTTCTGTTTTGAGCCGATTTTTGTCGGAAAATGTGTTAGCAGGGTTCAGGCGGTTAATCCTTAGCCCTGGGAACGATAAATGAGCGGAAAGGAGAGTAGAAAGTAGACCTTGGCTGTACTTTCGGCAGCCTCGTAACTCTCGCTTCCCTTACTCCCCGTAATTTTAAACCGGTCACATGATTGGTATTTTTTTTAATCTAGTCTTTTTTTCTGTTTTGAGCCATATTTTTGTCGGAAAATGTGTTAGATTGTGTAGGTATAATTTTGGGCGCGTGGCTTGTGTATTTGTGCCCACTCTATTGGCTAATACCGAATAGATAGCATAGGTAAGGGTAATTCTATTCTAAACTGGAATAATTTTAACGAATATCTGTTGGCTTAACGCAAAGGGATATGCAACTTTTTCTCCCTCAAGATACATTACGTTGATATAAGTAATGGAACAATCAAGCCGACATTTTCCGACCCGAAAGCAGGATTGTTACCGAAAAGGTCCCGGAAGCCATGTCTGAAGTTAAGAGTGACTTCCGGTCGGCATTTGTTCTCTACAATAATAATTTAAAAAAAAACGAAAGCAAGAACCATAATAGAAAAGCTGCAAATTTTTTATATTTTAGCTTTTATGTTTTTAGCGACGCACGTGTTTGGAAATATTTTTCCCCGCGCAATAAAGAACAAAAACGAAATTAGAGTTCTTAACGGAAATCACGAAGGTGAAAAACTGTTAAATATCCAGGCTGAGTGTACCGAAACTGTCACTTGACAGAAGTAGATATACTTGTCATGAACACGCACCTGGCCGGAAGATAACAAAATAACATGATTGATTGTCAAAAATTAAAATGATCAGTGTTTGAAGTCGGGCACCTGGCCAGGTAAAACAAATATAGTGGATTGTCAAAAATGAAATAATTGTATATCGGAACCACCTGCAAAACGTTAGCGGCAGATAAAAATCCCTGTGAGCGTGGCTACATTGTCAGTGAAGTCTCATGGTGGCCAATGTATCTATTATTTACTTTACTAAATCTGAGTTAATCAAAGTTTGATGTAATTAATGGAACAATCAATGTGATCATTCTGCCCGGTCGGACAAACAACACATTCGGTGTCAAAAGGGTCTTAAGCGGACTATTTATAACCGTTGCTGTCATCCGTAGTTTAATTCTTGCCAACGGTTGATTAATTAAATGTAGGGTCATTCGTTGGGGAGGGGGTAACGCTTGGGTCAGATTGACACGTGGAAGCTTGAGTTTCGTACGGGGTTTCTCGTAATTGAGTTTTCTTGACAGTGACAAGATGAGGCTTCGTTAAATAATAGATTGAGATGTGAATTAGAGAATTTTCATTCTCTCCCCATGTTTATTTACTCCTCGCGGAGTTAGGCACAAGGCCAGTTTTATCTTACTCCCACAAGTAAGATGTGACCCAAGATCGGGTCGAGCAAGTGGGGTTAAAAGCCAGCGCTCGAGAGGTGAGCACTCTGGCCATTTAAAAATTGCCTGGGCAGCCCCGTCGGCATTCCCCGGTAGGGGCGCCTCAGACAGTAAGCAATAAACTTACTCCTCCCCAAAGAGGGGAGGCGAAGCCTGGGAGGGTGGACCTCCTAGAACTGCACAGGACAGGCGTACAGTATCCATCGGAACAGATACTACACTTTGATCTTAGCCAAAAGCGACGGGATTTCTATAAAAATCGATCCATATTATATGTGTGCTGTCTGTCCGTCGGTCCGTGGGTGTACCTAAAAACAAAGCCCTAAACCAAGAGCAAACACGTTATATTTTAACTTGAAAATTTAAAATTATAAAAAAATTATCTATTATTTATTATACTAAAACTGAGTTAATCAAAGTTTGTTTCCCTATTATTTTTTAATCACACAAAAATACATGCTAATGTAACTTAGTTTTGGGATTGAGTTATGTTTTTTTTTTAAATTCTTATGAACTACAATTATCTTACTAAGTTATTAATTATTAATAAGTTTCTGTTTTTCAAGAAATTTCCATCTGTAGAAGATATTACCACGTGACTTCTTCCCTGCAGACTACACCATGGTTGTCTTCAAATCCAATGTCAACAAACACTTGTCATAAACCGTCCTTCCCTGTGAGATGCAACATGGTCGTTTTCAAATCTAATGTCAACCTACACTTGTCATAAACCGTCCTCGTAAGAAATCAAGTTTTGTTCACCATTTTCAATCCTCTCATGATATTCTTCATCATCATCATCATTCAACTGACAATCCATCCATCTCATTAACCTCATCCTCGAGTGTCTTTAGCCTTCATAAGTGGTGCCTCATTAGTTAAAAAAGAAATATTAAACTATTTCAAGCGATGTAATTGATTACATATTTAACCCTATCGATGTTTTAATTTTGCTTAGCGATATTGCAGAAGAGGGAGGAGGTACATTTCTCTCACAATCATAAGTCCTCTCACTGTCACTCATTAACAACCAGATTTTATTTAACAAGAGGCATATTTTTGGGTGAACTTGTTCTTGATAAGTGGTGGCAAGATAACAAAGGTACTTACTATCCTTTCTAGAGCTGAGGACGGTCTCTTGGTACGCGTCAGCGCACGTGGAATCATTCTGACAACCTTTGTCCGGATGAAAGGACATCCGGTCTGGACAGCACTTTGGGAAGGATTTCTTCCATCTACAGGTCCAGTAGGCATCGATATTTTAATTTTGATTAGCGATATTGCAGAAGAGGGAGGAGGTACATTTCTCTCACAATCATAAGTCCTCTCACTGTCACTCATTAACAACCAGATTTTATTTAACAAGAGGCATATTTTTGGGTGAACTTGTTCTTGATAAGTGGTGACAAGATAACAAAGGTACTTACAATCCTTTCTAGAGCTGAAGACGGTCTCTTGGCACGTGTCAGTGCACTTGGAATCATTCTGACAACCTTTGTCCGGATGAAAGGACATCCGGTCTGGACAGCACTTTGGGAAGTATTTCTTCCATCTACAGGTCCAGTAGGCATCGATATTTTAATTTTGCTTAGCGATATTGCAGAAGGGGAGGAGGTATATTTCTCTCACAATCATAAGTCCTCTCACTGTCACTCATTAACAACCAAATTTTATTTAATACGAAGCATAGAGGAGGAAAATCTATCTCAGAGTCATAATCTGCAATTGATGGCTGTTGCTTTATTCATTGCCCCAATCAAAAGGAACCGTTCTCTCCTTGAGGAAAGCTCCTAGAACTGACCAACAGATCTAAATTTGAAGTCTTATATCGAATTGGTTGCTAAGGTTACTCGGGAATAGTAGCATCATTCTACTGATCCAGAAAGTATCTGATTCGCGATGTTATTTATTTAATCCTATCATTATTTTGATTTTGCCTAGTAATATTGGAAAAGAGGGAGGAGGAACATTTCTCTCGCATTCATAAGTCCTCCAACTGTCACTCATTAACAACCAGATTTTATTTAATAAGAGGCATATTTTTGTGTGCACTTGTTCTTGATATTCAAACTCCTTGGCCTAACCTTCACAGCTAACATGAATTGGAACACATACATTGAAGACATTGCCAAGGCTGCCGCAAAGAAGGTTGGCTCCCTCTACCGTGCTAGTGGACTCCTTACACCTGACATTATCCTGTATCTCTACAAAGCCACCATTCGCCCATGCATGGAGTATTGTTGCCACATCTGGGCTGGTGCATCATCTACTAGTCTCTCCCTCCTTGACAAAGTCCAAAAAAGAGTCGTCAACCTAATAGGTCCCTCACTGTCAACCAAGCTTCATCCCCTGTCCCATCGCCGCAATGTAGCATCCTTATGTTTGTTTTACAAATACTTCAATGGATTATGCTCCGATGAACTGGCTACTCTGGTGCCCCCTCGACGTAAATTCACTAGACTAACTCGACATTCTACTAAATCTCATTCATTCACTGTGGAGGTCCCCAGATGCCGGAGAGCATTCTACTCAAATAGCTTCTTTCCTCGTGCTGCTGGCCTCTGGAACTCCCTCCCTGGCCCCTGTTTCCCCGACAGTACTGACATGCAAAAATTTAAAACTAAAGTAAACAGACATCTTGCTGCTCAGATCCCAATTTAAGCTGAACCACCAATCCTTCTCCCCTTTTCCTTTTTCTCAGTAGCCCCTTACGTCTACAGTGGCGGCCTGCCTTGTTTGGGGCGAATCATGTTAAAAAAAAAAAAATTTTAAGTACTTACTGTCCTTGATCTCTTGACACGTATCAGTGCACTTGGAATCAACTTCCGGATTCGGCAACTTCCGGATTCGGCATAACTAGAGACACCATCTTTCTGGCAGGGATCTGCAAACATGGAACAAAAAATCATCTTGAATGATTTGAGTCTAACCGATTTGGTACGAAGTTCTGTTCATATGTATGTACTATTATGATTTTTCTGATGGTCTTTTCTGTATTAAGGAGAAGAAGGGGGAAAGAAAAGAAGAAGAAAAAGAAGAAAAAAGAATAGATGAAAAAGAAGACGAAACAAAAAGTAGAAGAAAATAAGTAAAAAGGAGGAAAAAAGAAAAAAGAAAAAAGAAGAAAAAAAGAAAAAAAGAAAAAGAAGAAGAAGAAGAAGAAGAAGAAGAAGAAAAGAAAAAAGAAGAAGAAAAGAAAAAAGAAGAAAAAAAAAGAAAAAAGAAGAAGAAAAGAAAAAAGAGAAGATTTTTCTGATGGTCTTTTCTGTATTAAGACAAATTCTCACCAAAACTACTAGAAAGAACCAATGTTATTTATAAGTTTAAATGCCCTTTGGGAGAATGTAACTCCCATAATAATAATAATAAATCAAATAACTACATTGGTTTTACAAGCACTACCCTATCCTGCCGCCTCACCATGCATCTTGTAAACTCTAGCTCATTTATATCCAATCTGTTGCTAAGGTTACTGGAGGAATGGTTACATCATTCTACTGCTCCAGAAAGAATAAGACTCCCAATGTTATTCTCTACTTATATAATAGTCGAATAGTCTACAGCTGATGTACTTCTGCCACGTCTGGGGATATGTCATTCAGAGCACCCTTTATTGCCTTGACAACGTACAAACTTGACTTCGTCATCTAGTGGAAGATGATCTCTACTGTTCTCTACAGCTCTTTTCCCATAGAAGAGACGCTGCTGGTTTTTCTCTACTCTATCTGTATTCCCATGGTAGGTGCTCGACTAAATTAATATCTCTTATCCCATCTTGTAAATACATTCCCAACAAGAACTTATCTAGCACAAAAGTATAGTGAAATGTTTGTGGGAGCTAGAGATACCCACAGACTACCTATCCCTCTCTGAGGGAAACGAGCAGAGTCGACAATTTTGGTACTTCAAAACAAATGTCAGCCTCATGGTCGGGAAATTGTTTTAACCAGTGCGAGTTAGATGACGACTTTAATACCAACAATCAAACACTGTTTAGTGTGTGCTTGCGTACGCGACAGCTCACCAACTCAACTTTGAGTAAATATGTTTCTTCGGTAAAAATTAATTATATTTTCGATATATAAAGTAATGTGTTGTTCCCTCATTACAAGCCTTCAATTTCCGGTTGATGATTAATTCTCAGGAGAGAATTAATGAGGCCGCCGAAGACTTGCTGAGTATCCAGACCAATACCCGACCGGGTATAAGACACCTAACTAGGATAATTCACCCTTTCATTAAAGTTCATTTAAAACGCTCAGGTGAATTTCTGAAATTTTTATTATTATTTTTAATACATTTAAACTAGAGAAGGGAATGAACAGGGGGCGAGAGAGAGGTTAAAAGAGGTAAATAGCAAGAGTACAAAATTTTCAAAGAAAAATGTTATACAAACTTTTTAACCTCTTATATTTTATTGTTAATGGCCCGAGCCATGCTTGGTAGTCCTGTTGGTTAATTATAAAATTGAATCTAAACATTTATGCGATTGAAAATAGTAATAATATTGGGTTAATCAATTTATCTGGACAATGTTGAGACACAGGTTCCGCTAATATATATATATATATATATATATATATATATATATATATATATATATATATATATATATATATATATATATAATGTGTGTGTGTGCATTACAGAAGATCAGAATAAAATCTGTATCGTCAGTTTCAACCAATCTATGACGTTAAAAATTAATTATATTTTCGATATATAAAGTAATGTGTTGTTCCCTCATTACAAGCCTTCAATTTCCGGTTGATGATTAATTCTCAGGAGAGAATTAATGAGACCGCCGAAGACTTGCTGAGTATCCAGACCGGGTATAAGACCCCTAACTAGGATAATTCACCCTTTCATTAAAGGGGTGTGCTTATCGTTTCTCCGGGTGGTGTAGTGGCGTGACTATGACGTTAACAGCCTTCTCAGACAAGTCCTCAAGGTGCGCACAAACAAACTTTCTTGCCTGGCACAGCTGTGAAGAAGTTTCCTTTCTTTTTGGACAGTTTCTTTCAAAGTAATTATCATCTATGGAAAACATTACAACGGGAATGCTTCCCTGGCAACTACAACATGGTCGTCTTTAAATCCAATGTCAACAAACCGGTGTTACAAACTGTCCTCATAAGTAATCAAATATTGCTCATTCCGTTCATCATTTTCAATCCTCTCGTAATATTCTTCATCGTTCAACTGACAATCCATCAAACTTATTAACCTTTATCTTGCAGTAGCTTTTGGCCTTGATAGGTGATGAATCATGACTAAAACACAGCTCAAAAAAAATTTAAATGAATAATAAATAAATGATTAAAATAACATGACTAAACAAAAACCGGGAAAATGCGCTTTCAATCTTAAGCGAGGAAGGCCAACGAAAATATTATTCTTTGTCGTCCGAAAACACCAAAATGTCTCTCTTCTGAGGGCACCCAATCCGACCCAAAACTGTCACTAGTCCGCAAACACCAACTTGAACTCCAACTTCACTCTTCTGACAGCACCAAATCCGACCTCCACCTTCACTGGTCTCAATCCGGGATGAACCAAAGAAGAAGTGCGCTTTCTCGTTTCCTGTCCTCTTTATGGGGATTCCCATCATGCAATGCAAAATAGGTCACATGATCATTTGGTACTTCCTTTCTATAAAACCAGCCATTTGCTTTAACTCTGTTGTTCCACATGGTCTTGGTCTGGTATTACAGGTAAGTCTTACGTTTTTATTTTCCACTACATTCTTGACTTAAGTCTTAAACGAGAAAATGAGCTTTCAAACTTAAGCGAGGAAGACCAACGAAACTGTTGTTTATGACTTAAGTGTTAGGTGGTAAAGGAAGGCCAACGAAACTGTTGTTTATGACTTAAGTGTTAAGTGGTAAAGGAAGGCCAACGAAACTGTTGTTTATGACTTAAGTGTTAGGTGGTAAAGGAAGGCCAACGAAACTGTTGTTTATGACTTAAGTGTTAGGTGGTAAAGGAAGGCCAACGAAACTGTTGTTTATGACTTAAGTGTTAAGTGGTAAAGGAAGGCCAACGAAACTGTTGTTTATGACTTAAGTGTTAGGTGGTAAAGGAAGGCCAACGAAACTGTTGTTTATGACTTAAGTGTTAGGTGGTAAAGGAAGGCCAACGAAACTGTTGTTTATGACTTAAGTGTTAGGTGGTAAAGGAAGGCCAACGAAACTGTTGTTTATGACTTAAGTGTTAGGTGGTAAAGGAAGGCCAACGAAACTGTTGTTTATGACTTAAGTGTTAGGTGGTAAAGGAAGGCCAACGAAACTGTTGTTTATGACTTAAGTGTTAGGTGGTAAAGGAAAGCCGACTGAAGCCAAGAATAATATTTTCGTTTGAAAGCGCATTTTCCCGGTTAACACTAAAGTCATAAATAACATTTACGTTGGCCTTCCTAGCTTAAGTTTTAAAGCGCATTTTACCGGTTAATACTTAAGTCATAAATAACATTTTCGTCGGTTTACTTCGGTTAAGTTTGACTGCGCATTTTACCACTTAGGACTAATATCATGAACAACAGTTATGTTGGCCTTCCTCATTTTAGTTTGAAAGCGCATTTTCTCGCTTAAGACTTAAGTCAAGAATAATATTTTCGTAGCGCTTTCTCGCTTAAGTTCTTAATCGCATTTCTATTCAGCTTAAGTTTGGACTCTTTCACTTAAGTTGGAAATATTGGCCTGTCCCGCTTAACTTTAAAATAACATTTCTGTTAGCCGAAAGTTTGAAATGGTATTTTCATTGGCTTGTATAACTTACGTTTGAAATAGCATTTTCGTTGGCTTGTGTCACTTACGTTTGAAATAGCATTTTCGTTGGCTTGTGTCACTCACGTTTGAAATAGCATTATCGTTGGCTTCTGTCACTTACGATTGAAATAGCATGTTCGTTGGCTTGTTTCACTTACGTTTGAAATAGCATGTTCGTTGGCTTGTGTCACTTACGTTTGAAATAGCATTTTCGTTGGCCTGTCCCACTTACGTTTGAAATAGTATTTTCGTGTGCTCGTCCCACTTACGTTTGAAATAGCATTTTCGTTGGCTCGTCCCACTTACGTTTGAACTAGCATTTTCGTTGGCTTGTGTTACTTACGTTTGAAATGGCATTTTCGTTGGCTTGTGTTACTTACGTTTGCAATAGCATTTTCGTTGTATTGTGTAACTTATGTTCGAAATAGCATTTTCGTTGGCATGTGTAACTTACGTTTTAAATAGCATTTTCGTTTTCTTGTCCCACTTACGTGTAAATTAGCATTTTTGTTGGCTTGGGTCACTTACGTCGGAAATGGTATTTTCGTTGGCTTGTGTCACTAACGTTTGAAATAGCATTTTCGTTGGCTTGTGTCACTTACGTTTGAAATAGCATTATCGTTGTCTGTCCCACTTACGTTTGGAATAGCATTTTCTTTGGCTTGTGTCACTTACGTTTTAAATACCTTTTTCGTTGGCTTGTGTCACTTATGTTTGAAATAGCATTTTCGTTGGCTTGTGTCACGTACGTTTGAAATAGCATTTTTGTTAGCTTGTCTCACTTACGTTTTAAATACTTTTTTCGTTAGCTTGTATCACTTACGTTTAAAATAGCATTTTTGTTGGCTTGTGTCACTTACGGTTTAAATAGAATGTTCGTTGGCTTGTGTCACTTACGTTCGAAATAGCATTTTCGTTGGCTTGTCCCACTTACGTTTGAAATAGCATTTTTGTTTGCTTGTCCCACTTACGTTTGAAATAGCATTTTCGTTTTCTTGTCCCACTTACGTTTGAAATAGCATTTTCGTTGGCTTGTGTTACTCACGTTGTAAATAGTATTTTCGTTGGCTTGTGTCACTTACGTTTTAAATAGCATTTTCGTTGGCTTGTGTCACTTACGTTTGAACTAGCATTTTCGTTGGCTTGTCCCACTTACGTTTGAAATAGCATTTTCGTTGGCTTGTCCCACTTACGTTTGAAATAGCATTTTCGTTGGCTTGTGTCACTTACGTTTGAAATAGTATTTTCGTTGGCTTGTCCCACTTACGTTTGAAATAGCATTTTCGTTGGCTTGTGTCACTCACGTTTGAAATAGCATTTTCGTTGGCTTGTCCCACTTACGTTTGAAATAGCATTTTCGTTGGCTTGTCCCACTTACGTTTGAAATAGCATTTTCGTTGGCTTGTGTCACTTACGTTTGAAATAGTATTTTCGTTGGCTTGTCCCACTTACGTTTGAAATAGCATTTTCGTTGGCTTGTCCCACTTACGTTTTAAATAGCATTTTCGTTGGCTTGTGTCACTTACGTTTGAACTAGCATTTTCGTTGGCTTGTCCCTCTTACGTTTGAAATAGCATTTTCGTTGGCTTGTGTCACTTACGTTTGAAATAGTATTTTCGTTGGCTTGTCCCACTTACGTTTGAAATAGCATTTTCGTTGGCTTGTGTCACTCACGTTTGAAATAGCATTTTCGTTGGCTTGTCCCACTTACGTTTGAAATAGCATTTTCGTTGGCTTGTCCCACTTACGTTTGAAATAGCATTTTCGTTGGCTTGTCTCGCTTACGTTTGAAATAACATTTTCGTTGCCGTGCGTCACTTACGTTTGAAATAGCATTTTCGTTGGCTTGTGTCACTTACTTTTGAAATAGCATTTTCGTTGGCTTGTCCCACTTACGTTTGAAATAGCATTTTTGTTGGCTTGTCCCACTTACGTTTGAAATAGCATTTTCGTTGGCTTGTGTCACTTACGTTTGAAATAGTATTTTCGTTGGCTTGTCCCACTTACGTTTGAAATAGCATTTTCGTTGGCTTGTGTCACTCACGTTTGAAATAGCATTTCTGTTGGCTTGTCCCACTTACGTTTGAAATAGCATTTTCGTTGGCTTGTCCCACTTACGTTTGAAATAGCATTTTCGTTGGCTTCTATCACTTACGTTTGGAATAGCATTTTCGTTGGCTAGAGTCACTTACGTTTTAAATAGCATTTTCGTTGGCTTGTGTCATTTACGTTTGAAATAGCATCTTCGTTAGCTTGTGTCACTTACGTTTGAAATAGCATTTTCGTTGGTTTGTCCAACTTACGTTTGAAATAGCATTTTCGTTGGCTTGTGTCACTCACGTTTGAAATAGTATTTTCGTTGGCTTGTCCCACTTACGTTTGAAATAGCATTTTCGTTGGCTTGTGTCACTCACGTTTCAAATAGCATTTTCGTTGGCTTGTCCCACTTACGTTTGAAATAGCATTTTCGTTGGCTTGTCCCACTTACGTTTGAAATAGCATTTTCGTTGGCTTGTCTCGCTTACGTTTGAAATAACATTTTCGTTGGCGTGCGTCACTTACGTTTGAAATAGCATTTTCGTTGGCTTGTCCCACTTACGTTTGAAATAGCATTTTCGTTGGCTTGTCCCACTTACGTTTGAAATAGCATTTTCGTTAGCTTGTGTGACTTACGTTTGAAATAGCATTTTCGTTGGCTTGTCCCACTTACGTTTGAAATAGCATTTTCGTAAGCTTGTGTGACTTACGTTTGAAATAGCATTTTCGTTGGCTTGTCCCACTTACGTTTGAAAATGTATTTTCGTTGGCTTGTGTCACTTACGTTTTAAGTAGCATTTTCGTTGGCCTGTGTCACTTACGTTTGAAATAGCATTTTCGTTGGCCTGTCTCACTTACGTTTGAAATAGCATTTTTTAGGTTTGTGTGTACGTTTGAAATAGCATTTTTCTTGTGCTTTTTCAACTTAGCGCATTCTCTGTCGTTATCTAGTTCCGCTTAAGTTTTTGAACGCACTTCCATCAACTGGGCGCTACTTTGTAAAATCACTAATTATTTCTTTTTTCTGTTTATTGTTTACAAAACGTCAAAATGTCAACTCTTTACAATCCCCTTTTTATCGCCAATTGAATTGTCACTTCAACACACTCATCTGTATTTGCCCGGCTTAAAAAGCCTTCATTTTCGGGCGAAGGCAATTTAACGTTGGAGACATTAAAGTTAGAGCCTTCCTTTATTCATAATCGCTTTTAATTAAAAAGAAGAAAAAAATGTAAACGTAAAAACTCGGTCTAATTAGGCGTCCATAAACAAAGTTGTAGAGATAAGAAGGCACTTGACTTTAATGTTGGCGCTAAAGATTTAAAGATTGCAACAACAAAAAACAACAAATAGTCAAGAAATAATTGTTACCAAAGACAAGAAAAGGTAATCCTCTATCGATATGCGTAGCTTTTATGTTTTTGAACTGGTTTTAAGTGTTTTTATTATTTTATCGCCATCTTCATGCCTTTGAAAAATAGATATTCAAGATGGCTGCCATTTTTTACCGGATGTGAAGATTCGATGTCGTCTGCCTAACAAGTGAAAAATCGGAAATTAAACAGACATACAACTTAATAATCGTTACCAACTGGTCAAATATTTAATTTTCGACAGCTCTGTACATTTTTTTTTACTTAATGAAACTGTTTTTAAGTTCTTTATTTCAAAATACTTTGCACGATATAGAACGATCCGATCTCAGGGGCGACCAGCACGTGACAGGCATGTTGTTTTTTCAGCGCCTTGTATATATAGCGATAAAAAAAAATAAGAAGAAGAAAAAAAGAAAACACTTAAAAACTGTTCCCAAAACATAACAGCTCCACACGTCGATAGCAGATTTGGCACTTGTATAGATCGGGTACACGAGTAGAAATTTATTTTAGAAGAGTTCCAATGGTGTAAGGGGCAGATAACTCTCTTTTTTTAGTACGCAATTTCTCCGAAAATGGAAAATATCCATTTTTTAAATAAGAAGTCATGCAAATTGAATATTTGAGAAAATCAACAGTATATTGATAGAACATTGTGACAATAAAGAGGAACACTCACCATCAGGAAAAAGAAGGAAGTGCTTTGCATGTCGTATGCAGATTTAAAACGGGCTTCTCTTCATAGGTGCAGGTGTGTATGCGATTTGCATATGTGGATATCAGGTGAGATAAATCAAGAGGCAGAAAGTGGGTTACCCCCAAGGATGATGTGTCCGCATCATCAGCACCTGCCAATTTGTTGTACTCATACCAGATCAGAGTGAAAGGAGTCAATGTTGTGCCTCATCCGAATCACCATGGGATCTCTGCACTTTATAAAGAGGGGGACACAGTTTGGGTGAAAAATCCACAAGGACGTTGCACGTCGAAATTCAGACCAGATCGTGTCACTGGAGTAATAAGTCCACAGTCGGTGGTCGTCAATGGCACGCCTCGACATGTATGAGACGTACGCCCACGTCTGAGTTTAGCACCGGTAGTGGACGACAATGATGACACATCATTAGAGAGAACTGAATGGAGAGAACCAGATTCCGATACAAGTAGTAGTGGTTCTGCATCTGAAAGTGAGGGA
>OY744549.1:7508472-7560972 GCA_963556195.1 Sepiola atlantica
TTTATTTAATATATATATATATATACATTTATTTGATATATATATATATACATTTATTTGATATATATATATATACATTTATTTCATATATATATATATACATTTATTTGATATATATATATATATACATTTATTTGATATATATATATATACATTTATTTGATATATATATAGATGTATATATATACATTTATTTGATATATATATATATATACATTTATTTGATATATATATATATATACATTTATTTGATATATATATATATATATACATTTATTTGATATATATTATATACATTAGTTTTATATATATATATACATTTATTTTAGATATATATATATATATACATTTATTTGAGATATATATATATATATATATACATTTATTTGAGATATATATATATATATATATATACATTTATTTGAGATATATATATATATATACATTTATTTGATATATATTATATACATTAGTTTTATATATATATATACATTTATTTTAGATATATATATATATATACATTTATTTGATATATATTATATACATTAGTTTTATATATATATATACATTTATTTTAGATATATATATATATATATATATATACATTTATTTTATATATTTATATACATAGTGTATTGATGGGATTTGGCATATTGTCGGGTTGGTCTAGTGAATTTACGTCGTTGGGGTACCAGAGCAGCAAGCTCATCAGAGCACAATCCATTGAAGTACTTGTAAAACAAGCACAAGGATGCAACATTGCGGCGATGGGACAGGGACTGGAGCTTGGTGGACAGTGAGGGACCTATTAGATTAGAGACTCTTTTTTTGACCTTTAAAAAAAAAACTTGGGTGCTATTTTACTTATAGGCCGATGCAGTTAATTGTGTTCATGTAAAAGCATTATTTTGTACTTACTAAGTCATAGTTTCTCTCTCACGCCCCGAAAAAGAATTTAAAAATATCAAGCAGAACTTTAATTAGAACGATTTTTCCATTTCCATAAGGGTTATATGAAATGGCGAGTCTGCGATTTTCGGAGTGGCCGGTTAGCTAACTAAGGGCAGATAAGTGTTGCGAAGAAGAAAAAAAAACAAAAAACAAATAATAAAGTTATATCGTGGAAAGTATCCCGGTGAACAAAGTAAAAATAATTATTTAATTTTTTATTTTTTAATTTAATAAATATATATTATATTATTATTGCTTATGTGTTTCTTTCTTTTTATAATCCTAACAATAAAAACGGAGTTAATGCCCTTGTCTATTCTACCGACCGCTCACAGCCCAAAATGTCGGCTCGGGCACAAATACAGGTTGGACATCGAAATGGAAAAATCGTTCTAATCAAAGTTCTGCTTGATATTTTTAAATTCTTTTTCGGGGCGTGAGAGATAAAATATGACTGAGTAAGTACAAAATAATGCTTTTACATGAACACAATTAACTGCATCGCCCTTATACTAAAATTGCACCCGGCCTATAAGTAAAATAGCACCAAAAGTTGCTTAATTTATGTGATTTTTGGTATAGGATTTATTCAGCCCGTGACAGGTACGTACATAAAACAGATATTCCTCAGTTTTTTGTTTTTTTTTTGGTCCCCCGATTTAAAAAATTGGGAGACCTATATTTTGAGGCATTTCCGTCCGTGTGTGTGTGTGTCCGTGTGTGTGTCCGTCCGGATTTTTCTCCGCAACCATCCATTGAATTTCTCTGAAATTTTGCATGAAGTTGTAACTTTGGTCAGGTTAGAAAGTGACATTCTCCGATTTAAAAAAAAAAATCTGGTTATCCCCCCCCCCCAGGGGATCAAAAGGCCCTGAAATGGCAAAAAAATGACATTTTCTGTCCCATAACTTTTCATCCATCCTTTCAATTTCTCTGAAACTTGGCCAAAATGTGGAGGCAATTGTTCCTAATAGAAAATAAGTATCGCTGACCTTGGAAAAAATCTGGTTCGCGCCTCCAGGGGGTCAAAAGCCCCCATAAATAGCAAAAAATGACCCTTTTCTCCCATAACGTTTGATCCATCCATTCAATTTTTCTGAAACCTGGCCAAAATGTAGAGGCAATTGTTCTGGATATAAAATGAGCATCCTTGACATCAGAAAAATTCTGGTTCGCGCACCCAGGGGGTCAAAGGGGGGGGGGTCAAAAATGCCCCAAATTTATTGCATTTTACACTCGTCAGATACAGAGGGGGACCACGCATGCGCGGCTTGTTCGTTTTGTTTTTCCAACGTATCCGCTAAACTAAAGTTGCACCAAAATTCTTTTTCAAGATTTATAGATTTTTTTTTTTTAATCGAAATCGTACATATATTACAAGGGACCCTCTATTGATTCACCTAAATATTTTCAGCACTTTAAGGTAGTTTGGTAGTTTTGTTTTACGGCATATCAACCCTTTTTGGGTTATTTAATGCCGAATCTGGTCTTGTTTTCTTCTCTTTTTTGTTTCTTTCCCCTTTTAATATCTGTTTCTATTTAACCTATAGTTGGGACCCTAACAGGTACTACCACTCCGGGTCAGGGTGGACCTGGGAGCAATGGTAATTAAGAGGAGGCTCCACATTCCCCAAAGTCCGTAAGCCGGATCTCACCATCGGATGTAGTTTAAGGTCATATCCAGGACCGGGAGTAGGGTAGGAAAAATAAAAATAAAAAAGGGGAGGGAGAAAGGGAGAGGGGCTGTTGTTTTTGTCTTTGGTTTTGTAGAACATAATTAAGTTTTACAAAAAAAAAAAAAACGTCAATGTAGGTGAATTTCGTCTCAGGGAGCCACAGGGCAGCCTGATCTGGTATCACCAGTCCACTTTAAGATGTGTGGTTTAGTAGATACGCATGTACAAGGTAACTATGTGGAAATATAAGTGTCTATGATACCGTACACTAATAGAACAATGAGGCATTTAACACGACAGCTAACAGAACGAAGAAAGGGTAAAAAAAAAAAAAATTTTTTAAACAATAGGCAACAAATAATTGTTACCAAAGGCAAGATAAGTTACTCCTGGATAAGTTTATTTGTGTTGTAACTTATTTTAAAACGTTTTTTTAGCTCGATTTAAAACTGGTGTCGAGACGTCACGTTAAATTTGAAACACACAAAATGGCCCCATTTGATCACGTGACGTCCCGACACCAGTTTTAAATCGAACTTTAAAAAAAAACGCTTTAAAATAAGTTAAAACACAAGTAAACTTATCTAGATAGGTAGAAGAGTAACTTATCTTGCCTTTTGTAACAATTATTTGTTGCCTATTTGGGTGCTTTGGGGGGGTTCACTGTTTTTTTTTCGTTCTGTTAGCTGTCATAAATGCCCGTCGTTTGTTGTTGTTTTTGTTGTTATTGTTGTTGTTGCTTACCATTTCTCGACTGTTAACTATTCTGCACTTTTACCAAAATATATTAGCCCAAACCCTAATGCTAACCGTGACCCGAACTACGACAGGGCCCACGGGTAGCGGGAATCATTATAAACTAGTTTTTTTTTTTTTTAAGAAATGTAATTTAGGGGGAGAAAGTTTCAAATAAATACACAGACGACTCAATGAGTCGATCGCAACAACAAAATTAAAATGCATAAATTTAAAGTCAAAGGGAGATAACTCGTTAAAGATTTCAAAGAGTTATTTCCCCTGTTAGTTAAGGAACACGCTGAGATAGATAGATAGATATGAATAGATTCAGATAGATAGATAGATAGATAGATAGATAGATAGATAGATAGATAGATAGATAGATAGATATGAATAGATTCAGATAGATAGATAGATAGATAGATAGATATGAATAGATTCAGATAGATAGATAGATAGATAGATAGATAGATATGAATAGATTCAGATAGATAGATAGCTAGATAGATAGATAGATAGATAGATATGAATAGATTCAGATAGATAGATAGATAGATATGAATAGATTCAGATAGATAGATAGATAGATAGATATGAATAGATTCAGATAGATAGATAGATATGAATAGATTCAGATAGATAGATAGATAGATAGATATGAATAGATTCAGATAGATAGATTCGAACAGGTTCAGATAGATAGATTCGAACAGGTTCAGATAGATAGATAGATAGATAGATAGATAGGAAGAGATTGATAGAGAGAAATAAGTCCACGCCTGGGATACATAGATAGGAACAGACTTATGCATATATAAATTACTTATTTAAAAACTATACGTTACATATTTCAGAGACGTACCATGGTTTCATTGACATGGATTGACATTTTACTGTTTAGAAAGGGCCGTTACAATCCGTCACAAATCCTCAGCGACTCACGATATGAAGACAGTCATTTATGTGCCTCTTACTCTAGTCAAGTTAGACAGGAGTGACGAAAACAATCTATCTCCGTGGATTAAATAGAAGGTTCAGTTTGAGATCCCGTACAGGTTCCCGGCTCTACATAAAGTTCCGAAAAAAAAAAAGGATGCATCTGGAAAAAATCGGAGGTTTCATCAGCCGAAACGTTGTGAAATAGAACAGGAAAGATGAAAGTGGTAGTCCTTATTTACTTGCCTCCCCACGAGGGCAGAGTTAGACACAAGGTCGGTTTTTAATGTGGAGAAAAAATCCAACTCTACAAAAAAGGAGCATTCTGGGTTGGGACAGAAATAAAGATAGCCTCAGTCTAGAAGGATTTGTCGTTCACCGATCGTGGACAGAAAAGATTAAGTGTTGTATGAGAACAGATACTACACTTTCTTCCTAGCTAAAGACATAGGAAAGTCCAAATAATTCAAATAATACAAAGATTCCCGAGTTTGAAAAGCTGCACCTGAAGAATGTCAGAAGTTACATCGGCTGAAACGTTGTGAATATAACATGCAATATTAGTATTCAATTCAATTCAATTCATTTTGCAAAAAATAAAACAAGCATCTTTCAGTTGCCATGTAGGGAAAGGGTTGTAGAAATTTACACAGAATATGAATTACTCCCCTTGCTGATTTTTTTTCAATTCAATTCAATTCATCTTGCAAAAAATAAAACAAACATGCTTCAGTTGCCATGTAGGGAAACGGTGGTAGAAATTTACACAGAATATGAATTATTCCCCTTGCTAATTTTTTTTCAATTCAATTCATTTGGCAAAAAACAAAACAAACATACTTCAGTTGCCATGTAGGGAAAGGGTGGTAGAAATTTACACAGAATATGAATTATTCCCCTTGCTGATTTTTTTTCAATTCATTTCAATTAATTTGGCAAAAAATAAAACAAGCATACTTCAGTTGCCATGTAGGGAAACGGTGGTAGAAACTAACACAGAAGAGGATACAGTAGCCCAGCACCTGTCAAAATTCATCTAGAAATTGATGCGTTGTTGGCGCATTTATTACCTCACTTGGGAGACTATTCCAAGGTCCAGAGATTCTGATTGAGAAATCAGCACACCTCCGGTTCAATCGAAATTGGCAGTGAAATAGTTTCCTGTAGTGTCAGCGTAGACCTCTTTCTAGTGCAGGAGTGAATAATAGGTCCTGTGGTATATCGTAACGACAATTAAGGGGATTGTACGCCAAAATGAGATCAACGCGTAATCGTTGGCGCTCAAGGGAAAAAAGGTTAAGTTTCTTGAGTCGGCTTGCATAGGACAGATCTCACAGACCCTGCACGATTTGAGTAGCCAGTCTTTGAACTTTCTCCAGATGCTGGACATTACGTGTTAGATATGGAGCAGAGGCCTGGACACCATACTCTAACTCTAACCCTAATCCTAACCCTAACCCTAAACCCGACCCTAACTCTAACTCTAACTCTAACCCTAAACCCTAACTCTAACCCTAACTCTAAACCCTAACCCTAACCCTTACTCAAACTCTCACTCTAACTTTTACCCTTACCCTAAACCCTAACTCTAACCCTAAACCCTAACTCTAACTCTAACTCTTGGAGATTGTAGGCCAGAATGAGATCAATGCGTAATCGTTGGCGCTCAAGGGAGAAAAGGTTAAGTTTCTTGAGTCGGCTTTCATACGGCAGATCCGATAGACCCTGCACGATTTGAGTAGCCGGTCTTTGAACTTTCTCCAGATGCTGAACATTACGTGTTAGATATGGAGCAGAGGCCGGGTAACGATAATCTGACAGTGGTCTTACGAGTTCTTCTAACATACTTTGGCGTTTGTATGCGTTGTGATTTTGAGGACGCTACAAATTGTGATATCTTTTGATGTTTTTGGTAGTTTGGTAGTTTGGTAGTTTTGTTTTATGGCATATCAACCCTTTTTGGGTTATTTAATGCCGAATCTGGTCTTGTTTTCTTCTCTTTTTTGTTTCTTTCCCCTTTTAATATCTGTTTCTATTTAACCCATAGTTGGGACCCTAACAGGTACTACCACTCCGGGTCAGGGTGGACCTGGGAGCAATGGTAATTAAGAGGAGGCTCCACATTCCCCAAAGTCCGTAAGCCGGATCTCACCATCGGATATAGTTTAAGGTCATATCCAGGACCGGGAGTAGGGTAGGAAAAATAAAAATAAAAAAGGGGAGGGAGAAAGGGAGAGGGGCTGTTTTTGTTTTTGGTTTGTTAAACTTAATTATTAAGTTTTACAAACAAAAGAAAAAAAAAAAAAAAAAACGTCAATGTAGGTGAATTTCGTCTCAGGGAGCCACAGGGTAGCCTGA
Organism: Sepiola atlantica; assembly: GCA_963556195.1. Taxonomy (NCBI): domain Eukaryota; kingdom Metazoa; phylum Mollusca; class Cephalopoda; order Sepiida; family Sepiolidae; genus Sepiola; species Sepiola atlantica. Next base: position 7,515,132 of record OY744549.1, read on the forward strand.
TCTGGTATCACCAGTTGATGTTTTTGTTTGACTATTAACTTCTGTTGTGCTGATGAAGAGACTTGGTATCAACAAAGACCTTTGCGGAGTAGGCGAAGAAATGCAAATATCAGAAAGAGGCGTAATATTAACAGATCCATCAACAACGTTATTTAAAAAAAGAGGAAATCAGCGTTGTTTGGACATATTTTCCCGGCTACCAGACTCCAGCTATCTAAAGGAATCATATTAAGAAGATCCCATTGAAGAATAATCAAGAAGACGACCAAAGAAATTGGCCGACCAGTTGAAGACTGGCCCAAGATCATTATAAGTAGCACAGTTTTGTTTTCAAGCATGTGGCGAATCTCTCTGGGGCATTCCAGTATTTTCTGTGAGTAAAATATATAGGAAAAACCTTAGGGAAACAAACGTAGATTGGTAGGAATGATGCTTTCTGTTTCTTTCACAGCCTTTGCTAGTCTCTCTCTACTCTATTGTTATTTTCATGGAAAGTGCTCGACTGCGCTCTAATCTTCGGTTCTCTGTAAAACATTCACAGCAAGAACTCGTCTTTTTGCCACAAATGCAGTTATCAGAAAAAGACTTAATAGTAACATATCCATCAACGACGTTATTCTAAAATAAAAAGAAATTAACGTTGTTTGGACATGTTTCCGCGGCTACCAGTAGTCAATCTTTGAACTTTCTCCAGATGCTGAATATCACGTATTAGATATAAAGCAGAGGCCTGGACACCAAACTCTAACTCTAACCTTAATCCTAACCCAAACCCTAAACCGGACCCTAACTCTAAATCCTAACTCTAACTCTAATTCTAACTCCTACTCTAACCCTAACTCTAAACCTTAACTCTAACTCTAACTCTAACCCTAACCCTAACCCCTTACCCTAAACCCTAACTCTAACTTTAACCCTAACCTTAAACCCTTACTCTAACCCATAACCCTAAACCTTTAATCTAACGCTAAACCTAAACCCTAAACCCTAACTCTCACTCTAACCCTAACCTTAAACCCTAACTTTAATCCTAACCCTAACTTTAAACCCTAACTCTAACTCTAACTCTAGACCCTAACTCTAACCCTAAACCTTAACTCTCACCCTAACTCTAAACCCAACCCATAACCCTAAACTCAAACCCTAACTCTAACTCTAACTCTAATCCTAACCCTAAACCCTAACTCTAACCCTAACTCTAATCCTAACTCTAACTCTAACCCTAACCTTAAACCCTAACTCTAACCCTAACTCTAACTCTAACCCTAACCCTAACTCTAATCCTAAACCCTAAACCTAACCCTCACTCTAACTTTAACTCTAACTTTAACTCTAACCCTAACCCTCACTCTCACTCTAATTCTAACCTTAACCCTAATCCTAAACCCTAACTCTAACCCTAACACTGAACCCTACCCCTAAACTTTAACTCTAACCCTAAACTTTAACTCTAACCCTAACCCTAACCTAACCCTAACCCTAACTCTAACTCTAACCCTAACCCTAACACTAAACCCTAACTCTAACCCTAAACCCTAACTCTAACCCTAACTCTAACTCTAACCTTAACCCTAAACCCTAACCGTAACCCTAACCTAACCCTAAAATTACCCCTAACTCTAACTCTAACTCTAACTCTACCTATAACCCTAAACCCTAACCCTAACCCTAACTCTAACCCTAAAATTACCCCTAACTCTAACCCTAACTCTAACTCTAACCCTAAACCCTAAACTCTAACTCTAACTCTAACCCTAAACCTAACTCTAACCCTAAACCTAACTCTAACCCTAAACCTAACTCTAACCCTAAACCTAACTCTAACCCTAAACCTAACTCTAACCCTAAACCTAACTCTAACCCTAACCTTAAACCCTAACTCTAACCCTAAACCCTAACTCTAACCCTAACCCTAAACCTAACTCTAACCCTAAACCCTAACTCTAACCCTAAACCCTAACTCTAACTCTAACCCTAAACCTAACTCTAACCCTAAACCCTAACTCTAACCCTAAACTCTAACCCTAACTCTAACCCTAAACCCTAACTCTAACCCTAACCTGGACACCATACTCTAACCCTAACCCTTATGAAGTGTCTAACTCGTAAACACATATCGTGTGCGTATCGAGCGTCAGGTAGATGATAGCAGCAGGAGTCAAATACTTTCTGGAGCAGTGGAATGATCCAACCATTTATTTCCAGCAACAGATTCGATGTAAGTCATCTATTTCACGTCTGGAGTAAAAGTCAGAGGTCAAACAATGATCCGAGCGTTGGTGGTTACAGGAGGGCAGCTTGGTTTTTAAAGGTCAAACAAATGATAGAAAGTATCAATCCTACTCTTAAAAATTCTGAAATGTTGGTCGTCAATTAATCCTAATGTTTTTTCAAATAAATCTGTCCTTATTTAACAAATATTTCTTCAAATAAATCTGTCCTTATTTAAGAAATATTTTTTCAACTAAATCTGTTCATATTTAATAAATATTTTTTCAAATAAATCTTTCCCAATTTAATAAATATTACTTTAAATAAACCTGTCCATTATTTAAAAAATATTTCTTCAAATAAGTATTTCCTTATTTGATAAGTATTTCTTCAATTAAATTGTTCCTTATTTGAAGAATATTTCTTCAAATAAATCTTTCCTTATTTAAAATATATTTCTTCAAGTACAATTTTCATTGTTTAAATTTCAAATAAATATTCTGTTATTTAGTAAATATTTCTTCAAAGAAATCTTTCCCTATTTGATAAATATTTCTTCAATAAATCTTTTCTTATTTAATTTATATTTGTTCAATAAAATATTTCCTAATTTAATAAATATTTATTCTAAATAAATATGTCCCTATAAAATAATCTCTGCTAATAAATCATTCCTAATTGAATAAAGATTACTTTAAATAAGTAATTCTGTATTTAATAAATATTTCTTCAAATAAATTTTTCCTTATTTGATAAATATTTCTTCAAATAAATGTTTTCTTTATTTAATAAATATTTCTTCACGTCAATCTGTTCTTATTTAATATATATTTCTTTACATCAATCTGTTCTTATTTAATAAGTATTTCTTCAAGTCAATCTGTTCTTATTTAATAAATATGTTTTCAAATAAATATTACCTTATTTAATAAATATTTCGTCAAATAAACATGTTCTTATTTTAATAAATATTTCTTCAAATCAATCTGTTCTTATTTAATAAATAATTCTTCAAATAAATCTGTTCTTATTTAATAAATATTTCTTCAAATAAATATGTTCTTATTTAATAAATATTTCTTTTAATAAATCTTTCCCTATATAACAAATATTTTTTCAAATAAATCCTTCCTTATTTTATAAATATTTCTTCACTTAAAAACGTCTGTATTTAACAAATATTTCTTCAAAAAAATCTTTCCCTGTACAACAAATATGATTAAATAAATATTTACTTTAATAAATCCGTCCATATCAAAAACATTGCTGCAAATAAATCTTTCATCATGTACCAAATATTTCTCCAAATCAATGCGTGTTTATTCAATAAATATTTTTTGTAAAATAAATACTTCCCTATTTAATAAATATTTCCTAAAAAATGACTTTCGCTATTTAATAAATACTTTTTCAAATAAATATGTTCTAATTTTATTAATATTTCGTCAAATAACACTATCCCTATTTAATCAATATTTATTTAAATAAATATTTCGATATATAACGAATATTTCTTCAAATTAATATTTCGTTATTTAATAAATATTTTTCAAATAAAAGTTTTGCCTATATCAAACAAATCCGTCCCTATAAAAAAAATTATGTAATAAATATTTCTTCAGTAAATATGTCCTGATTTAAAAAATATTTTCTTAAATTAATACTTTCCTATTTAACAAATATTTACTCAAATAAAACTTTACCAATTTAATAAATATTGCTCCAAATAAATGTTTCACTATTTAATAAACCTTTCTTAAAATAAATCTTTCCTCTCAATAAATTTTACGGCGTTTAATAGATATTTCTGCAAATAAATCTTCCCTTAACTAATAAATATTACTTCAACGAAATCGTTTCTTAATGTAATAAATATTTCTTCAAATAAAACTTTCCATATTTATCAAATATTTCTTCTAAATACATATTTCTTGCTTTGATAAATATTTCTGCAAACAAATCTTTGCTTATTTAATAAATATTTCTTAAAATAATTCTTCCCCAATTTATTAAATATTACTTAAAATAACTCTTTCATATTTAATAAATATTTCTGCAAACAACTCTGTCGCTATTTAAAAAATCCTTCTTAAAATAAATCTGTCCTTATTTAATAAATACTTTTTAAATAATTTTTTTCTTTATTAAATACATATTTTTTAAAATAAATCCTATGAAAATACATTTCTGCAACACAATCTGTCATTATGTAATAAATATTTTTTCCAAAAAATTAGTCTTTTTTAATAAATATGTTTTTAAATAAATACTTCCCTATTTAATAAATACTTTCTCCAATCAAACTTTCCCAATTTAATAAATATTAATTCAAATAAATCTTTCCATTATTTAATAAATATTTCTTCAAATAAATCTGTCCTTGTGTAATAAATATTTTTTTCAAATAAATTAGTCTTTTTTAATACATATGTTTTACAATAAATACTAATCTATTTAATAAATACTTTCTCAAATGAAACTTTCCCAATTTAATAAATATTAATTCAAATAAATCTTTCCATTATTTAATAAATATTGCGTCAAAAAAATATTTGCCTATTTAATAAATATTCTGTCTAATAAATCTTGCACTGTTTAATAAATATTCCTTCAAATAAATATGTGCATTATTTAATAAATATTTTGTCAAATAAATCTTTCCCTGTTTAATGAATATTCCTTCAAATAAATATGTGCATTATTTAATAAATATTTTTCAAATAAATCTTTCCCTGTTTAATAAATATTCCTTCAAATAAATATGTGCATTATTTAATAAATATTTTTCAAATAAATCTTTCCCTTTTTTATAAATATTCCTTCAAATAAATATGTGCATTATTTAATAACTATTTTTCAAATAAATCTTTCCCTGTTTAATAAATATTCCTTCAAATAAATATGTGCATTATTAAATAAATATTTTTCAAATACATCTTTCCCTGTTTGATAAATATTCCTTCAAATAAATATGTGCATTATTTAATAAATATTCTGTCTAATAAATCTGTCCCTGTTTAATAAATAATCCTTCAAATAAACATGTGCATTATTTAATAAATATTTTTCAAATAAATCTTTCCCTGTTTAATAAATATTCCTTCAAATAAATATGTGCATTATTTAATAAATATTTTTCAAATAAATCTTTCCCTGTTTAAAAATATTCATTCAAATAAATGTGCATTATTAAATAAATATTTTTCAAATAAATCTCTCTCTGTTTATTAAATATTCCTTCAAATAAATATGTGCATTATTTAATAAATATTTTTCAAATAAATCTTTCCCTTTTTTATAAATATTCCTTCAAATAAATATGTGCATTATTTAATAAATATTTTTTAAATAAATCTCTCTCTGTTTAATAAATATTCCTTCAAATAAATATGTGCATTATTTAATAAATATTTTTAAAATAAATCTTTCCCTGTTTAATAAATATTTCATTCAAATAAATATGCGCTTTATTTAATAAATATTTTTAAAATAAATCTTTCCCTGTTTAATAAATATTCCTTCAAATAAATATGTGCATTATGTAATAAATATTCCTTCAAATAAATCTTTCCCTGTTTAATAAATATTCCTTCAAATAAATATGTGCATTATTTAATAAATATTTTTCAAATAAATCTTTCCCTGTTTAATAAATATTCCTTCAAATAAATATGTGCATTATTTAATAAATATTTCTCAAACAAATCTTTCACTGTTTAATAAATATTCCTTCAAATAAATATGTGCATTATTGAATAAATATTTTTCAAATAAACCTTTGCCTGTTTAATACATATTCCTTCAAATAAATATGTGCATTATTTAATAAATATTTTTCAAATAAATCTTTCCTTGTTTAATAAATATTCCTTCAAATAAATATGTGCATTATGTAATAAATATTCCTTCAAATAAATCTTTCCCTGTTTAATAAATATTCCTTCAAATAAATATGTGCATTATTTAATAAATATTTTTCAAATAAATCTTTCCCTGTTTAATAAATATTCCTTCAAATAAATATGTGCATTATTTAATAAATATTTTTCAAATAAACCTTTGCCTGTTTAATACATATTTCTTCAAATAAATATGTGCATTATTAAATAAATATTTTTCAAATAAATCTTTCCTTGTTTAATAAATATTCCTTCAAATAAATATGTGCATTATGTAATAAATATTTTTCAAATAAATCTTTCCCTGTTTAATGAATATTCCTTCAAATAAATATGTGCATTATGTAATAAATATTCCTTCAAATAAATCTTTCCCTGTTTAATAAATATTCCTTCAAATAAATATGTGCATTATTTAATAAATATTTTTCAAATAAACCTTTGCCTGTTTAATACATATTCCTTCAAATAAATATGTGCATTATTTAATAAATATTTTTCAAATAAATTTTTCCCTGTTTAATAAATATTCCTTCAAATAAATATGTGCATTATTTAATGAATATTTTTCAAATAAATCTTTCCCTGTTTAATAAATATTCATTCAAATAAATATGTGCATTATTTAATAGATATTTTTCAAATAAATCTTTCCTTGTTTAATAAATATTGCTTCAAATCACTATGTGCATTATTTAATAAATATTTTTAAAACAATCTTTCCGTGTTTAATAAATATTCCTTCAAATAAATATGTGCATTATTTAATAAATATTTTTCAAATAAATCTTTCCCTGTTTAATAAATATTCTTTCAAATAAATATGTGCATTATTTAATAAATATTTTTCAAATGAATCTTTCCCTGTTTAATAAATATTCCTTCAAATAAATATGTGCATTATTTAATAAATATTTTTCAAATAAATCTTTCACTGTTTAATAAATATTCTTTCAAATAAATATGTGCATTATTTAATAAATATTTTTCAAATAAATCTCTCTCTGTTTAATAAATATTCCTTTAAATAAATATGTGCATTATTTAATAAATATTCTGTCCAATAAATCTTTCCCTGTTTAATAAATATTCCTTCAAATAAATATGTGCATTATTTAATAAATATTTTTCAAATAAATCTTTCCCTGTTTAATAAATATTCCTTCAAATAAATATGTGCATTATTTAATAAAGATTTTTCAAATAAATCTTTCCCTGTTTAATAAATATTCCTTCAAATAAATCTGTGCATTAATTAATAAATATTTTTCAAATAAATCTTTCCCTGTTTAATAAATATTCCTTCAAATAAATATGTGCATTATTTAATAAATATTTTTCAAATAAATCTTTCCCTGTTTAAAAATATTCATTCAAATAAATGTGCATTATTAAATAAATATTTTTCAAATAAATCTCTCTCTGTTTATTAAATATTCCTTCAAATAAATATGTGCATTATTTAATAAATATTTTTCAAATAAATCTTTCCCTGTTTAATAAATATTCCTTCAAATAAATATGTGCATTATTTAATAAATATTTTTCAAATAAATCTTTCCCTTTTTAATAAATATTTCTTTCAAATAAATATGTGCATTATTTAATAAATATTTTTTCAAATAAATCTTTCTCTGTTTAATAAATATTCCTTCAAATAAATATGTGCATTATTTAATAAATATTTTTCAAATACATCTTTCCCTGTTTAATAAATATTCATTCAAATAAATATGTGCATTATTAAATGAATATTTTTCGAATACATCTTTCCCTGTTTAATAAATATTCCTTCAAATAAATATGTGCATTATTTAATAAATATTTTTCAAATAAATCTTTCCCTTTTTTATAAATATTCCTTCAAATAAATATGTGCATTATTTAATAACTATTTTTCAAATAAATCTTTCCCTGTTTAATAAATATTCCTTCAAATAAATATGTGCATTATTAAATAAATATTTTTCAAATACATCTTTCCCTGTTTGATAAATATTCCTTCAAATAAATATGTGCATTATTTAATAAATATTCTGTCTAATAAATCTGTCCCTGTTTAATAAATAATCCTTCAAATAAACATGTGCATTATTTAATAAATATTTTTCAAATAAATCTTTCCCTGTTTAATGAATATTCCTTCAAATAAATATGTGCATTATTTAATAAATATTTTTCACATAAATATTTCCTTGTTTAATGAATATTCCTTCAACTAAATATGTGCATTATTCCATAAATATTCTGTTTTACAAATCTTTCTTTGTTTAATAAATATTCCTTCAATTAAATATGTGCATTATTTAATAAATATTTTTCAAATAAATCTTTCCCTGTTTAATAAATATTCTTTCAATTAAATATGTGCATTATTTAATAAATATTTTTCAAATAAATCTTTCCCTGTTTAATAAATATTCCTTCAACTAAATATGTGCATTATTCCATAAATATTCTGTTTTACAAATCTTTCTTTGTTTAATAAATATTCCTTCAATTAAATATGTGCATTATTTAATAAATATTTTTCAAATAAATCTCTCCCTGTTTAATAAATATTCCTTCAAATAAATATGTGCATTATTTAATAAATATTCTGTCTAATAAATATTTCCCTGTTTAATAAATATTCCTTCAAATAAATATGTGCATTATTTAATAAATATTCTCTCCAATAAATCTTTCCCTGTTTAATAAATATTCCTTCAAATAAATATGTGCATTATTTAATAAATATTTTTCAAATAAATCTTTCCCTGTTTAATAAATATTCCTTCAAATAAATATGTGCATTATTTAATAAATATTTTTCAAACAAATCTTTCCCTGTTTAATAAATATTCCTTCAAATAAATATGTGCATTATTTAATAAATATTTTTTCAAAAAAATCTTTCTCTGTTTAATGAATATTTCTTTCAAATAAATATGTGCATTATTTAATAAATATTTTTCAAATAAATCTTTCCCTGTTTAATAAATATTCCTTCAAATAAATATGTGCATTATTTAATAAATATTTTTCAAACAAATCTTTCCCTGTTTAATAAATATTCCTTCAAATAAATATGTGCATTATTTAATAAATATTTTTCAAATAAATCTTTCCCTGTTTAATAAATATTCCTTCAAATAAATATGTGCATTATTTAATAAATATTTTTCAAATAAATCTTTTCCTGTTTAATAAATATTCCTTCAAATAAATATGTGCATTATTTAATAAATATTTTTCAAATAAATCTTTCCCTGTTTAATGAATATTCCTTCAAATTAATATGTGCATTATTTGATAAATATTTTTCAAATAAATCTTTCCCTGTTTAATAAATATTCCTTCAAATAAATATGTGCATTATTTAATAAATATTTTTCAAATAAATCTTTCCCTGTTTAATAAATATTCCTTCAAATAAATATGTACATTATTTAATAAATATTATGTCAAATAAATCTTTCCCTGTTTAATAAATATTCCTTCAAATAAATATGTGCATTATTTAATAAATATTTTTCAAATAAATCTTTCCCTGTTTAATAAATATTCTTTCAAATAAATATGTGCATTATTTAATAAATATTTTTCAAATAAATCTTTCCCTGTTTAATAAATATTCCTTCAAATCAATATGTGCATTATTTAATAAATATTTTTCAAATAAATCTTTCCCTGTTTAAATAATATTCCTTCAAATAAATATGTGCATTATTTAATAAATATTTTTCAAATAAATCTTTCCCTGTTTGATAAATATTCCTTCAAATAAATATGTGCATAATTTAATAAATATTTTTCGAACAAATCATTCCCTGTTTAATAAATATTCCTTCAAATAAATATGTGCATTATTTAATAAATATTTTTCAAATAAATCTTTCCCTGTTTAATGAATATTCCTTCAAATAAATATGTGCATTATTTAATAACTATTTTTCAAATAAATCTTTCCCTGTTTAATGAATATTCCTTCAAATAAATATGTGCATTATTTAATAAATATTTTTCAAATAAATCTTTCTCTGTTTAATAAATATTCCTTCAAATAAATATGTGCATTATTTAATAAATATTTTTCAAATAAATCTTTCCCTGTTTAATAAATATTCCTTCAAATAAATATATGCATTATTTAATAAATATATTTCAAATAAATCTTTCCCTGTTTAATAATTATTCCTTCAAATAAATATGTGCATTATTTAATAAATATTTTTCAAATAAATCTTTCCCTGTTTAATAAATATTCCTTCAAATAAATATATGCATTATTAAATAAATATATTTCAAATAAATCTTTCCCTGTTTAATAAATATTCCTTAAAATAAATATGTGCATTATTTAAAAAATATTTTCAAATAAATTTTTGCCTGTTTAATAAATATTCCTTCAAATAAATATGTGCATTATTTAATAAATATTTTTCAAATAAATCTTTCCCTGTTTAATAAATATTCCTTCAAATAAATATGTGCATTATTTAATAAATATTTTTCAAATAAATCTTTCCCTGTTTAATAAATATTCCTTCAAATAAATGTGCATTATTTAATAAATATTTTTCAAATAAATCTTTCCCTGTTTAATAAATATTCCTTCAAATAAATATGTGCATTATTTAATAAATATTTTTCAAATAAATCTTTTCCTGTTTAATAAATATTCCTTCAAATAAATATGTGCATTATTTAATAAATATTTTTCAAATAAATCTTTCCCTGTTTAATAAATATTCCTTCAAATAAATATGTGCATTATTTAATAAATATTCTGTCTAATATATCTTTCCCTGTTTAATAAATATTCCTTCAAATAAATATGTGCATTATTTAATAAATATTTTTAAAACAAATCTTTCCCAGTTTAAACAATATTCCTTCAAATAAATATGTGCATTATTTAATAAATATTTTTCAAATAAATCTTTCCCTGTTTAATAAATATTCTTTCAAATAAATATATGCATTATTTAATAAATATATTTCAAATAAATCTTTCCCTGTTTAATTAATATTCCTTCAAATAAATATGTGCATTATTTAATAAATATTTTTCAAATAAATCTTTCCCTGTTTAATAAATATTCCTTCAAATAAATATATGCATTATTTAATAAATATATTTCAAATAAATCTTTCCCTGTTTAATAAATATTCCTTCAAATAAATATGTGCATTATTTAAAAAATATTTTCAAATAAATCTTTCCGTGTTTAATAAATATTCCTTCAAATAAATATGTGCATTATTTAATAAATATTTTTCAAATAAATCTTTCCCTGTTTATAAATATTCCTTCAAATAAATATATGCATTATTTAATAAATATATTTCAAATAAATCTTTCCCTGTTTATAAATATTCCTTCAAATAAATATGTGCATTATTTAATAAATATTTTTCAAATAAATCTTTCCCTGTTTAATAAATATTCCTTCAAATAAATATGTGCATTATTTAATAAATATTTTTCAAATAAATCTTTCCCTGTTTAATAAATATTCCTTCAAATAAATATGTGCATTATTTAATAAATATTCTGTCTAATATATCTTTCCCTGTTTAATAAATATTCCTTCAAATAAATATGTGCATTATTTAATAAATATTTTTAAAACAAATCTTTCCCAGTTTAAACAATATTCCTTCAAATAAATATGTGCATTATTTAATAAATATTTTTCAAATAAATCTTTCCCTGTTTAATAAATATTCTTTCAAATAAATATATGCATTATTTAATAAATATATTTCAAATAAATCTTTCCCTGTTTAATTAATATTCCTTCAAATAAATATGTGCATTATTTAATAAATATTTTTCAAATAAATCTTTCCCTGTTTAATAAATATTCCTTCAAATAAATATATGCATTATTTAATAAATATATTTCAAATAAATCTTTCCCTGTTTAATAAATATTCCTTCAAATAAATATGTGCATTATTTAAAAAATATTTTCAAATAAATCTTTCCGTGTTTAATAAATATTCCTTCAAATAAATATGTGCATTATTTAATAAATATTTTTCAAATAAATCTTTCCCTGTTTATAAATATTCCTTCAAATAAATATATGCATTATTTAATAAATATATTTCAAATAAATCTTTCCCTGTTTATAAATATTCCTTCAAATAAATATGTGCATTATTTAATAAATATTTTTCAAATAAATCTTTCCCTGTTTAATAAATATTCCTTCAAATAAATATGTGCATTATTTAATAAATATTTTTCAAATAAATCTTTCCCTGTTTAATAAATATTCCTTCAAATAAATATGTGCATTATTTAATAAATATTTTTACACCAAATCTTTCCCTGTTTAATAAATATTCCTTCAAATAAATATGTGCATTATTTAATAAATATTTTTCAAATAAATCTTTCCCTGTTTAATAAATATTCCTTCAAATAAATATGTGCCTTATTTAATAAATATTTTTCCAATAAATCTTTCCCTGTTTAATAAATATTCCTTCAAATAAATATGTGCATTATTTAATAAATATTTTTCAAATAAATCTTTCCCTGTTTAATAAATATTCCTTCAAATAAATATGTGCATTATTTAATAAATATTTTTCAAAGAAATCTTTCCCTGTTTAATAAATATTCCTTCAAATAAATATGTGCATTATTTAATAAATATTTTTACACCAAATCTTTCCCTGTTTAATAAATATTCCTTCAAATAAATATGTGCATTATTTAATAAATATTTTTCAAATACATCTTTCCCTGTTTAATAAATATTCCTTCAAATAAATATGTGCATTATTTAATAAATATTCTGTCTAATAAGTTTTTCCCTGTTTAATAAATATTCCTTCAAATAAATATGTGCATTATTTAATAAATATTTTTCAAAGAAATCTTTCCCTGTTTAATAAATATTCCTTCAAATAAATATGTGCATTATTTGATAAATATTTTTCAAATAAATCTTTTCCTGTTTAATTAATATTCCTTCAAATAAATATGTGCATTATTTAATAAATATTTTTCAAAGAAATCTTTCCCTGTTTAATAAATATTCCTTCAAATAAATATGTGCATTATTTAATAAATATTTTTCAAAGAAATCTTTCCCTGTTTAATAAATATTCCTTCAAATAAATATGTGCATTATTTAATAAATATTTTTCAAATAAATCTTTGTCTGTTTAATAAATATTCCTTCAAATAAATATGTGCATTATTTAATAAATATTCTGTCTAATAAATTGTTCCCTGTTTAATAAATATTCCTTCAAATAAATATGTGCATTATTTAATAAATATTTTTCAAAGAAATCTTTCCCTATTTAATAAATATTCCTTAAAATAAATATGTGCATTATTTACTAAATATTTTTCAAATAAATCTTTCCATGTTTAATAAATATTCCTTCAAATAAATATGTGCATTATTTAATAAATATTTTTCAAATAAATCTTTCCCTGTTTAATAAATATTCCTTCAAATAAATATGTGCATTATTTAATAAATATTTTTCAAATAAATCTTTCCCTGTTTAATAAATATTCCTTCAAATAAATATGTGCATTATTTAATAAATATTTTTCAAAGAAATCTTTCCCTGTTTAATAAATATTCCTTCAAATAAATATGTGCATTATTTAATAAATATTTTTCAAATAAATCTTTCCCTGTTTAATAAATATTCTTTCAAATAAATATGTGCATTATTTAATAAATATTTTTCAAATAAATCTTTCCCTGTTTAATAAATATTCCTTCAAATAAATATGTGCATTATTTAATAAATATTTTTCAAATAAATCTTTCCCTGTTTAATAAATATTCCTTCAAATAAATATGTGCATTATTTAATAAATATTCTGTCTAATAAATCTTTCCCTGTTTAATAATATTCCTTCAAATAAATATGTGCATTATTTAATAAATATTTTTAAAATAAATCTTTCCCTGTTTAATAAATATTCCTTCAATTAAATATGTGCATTATTTAATAAATATTTTTCAAATAAATCTTTCCCTGTTTAATAAATATTCCTTCAAATAAATATGTGCATTATTTAATAAATATTTTTCAAATAAATCTTTCCCTGTTTAATAAATATTCCTTCAAATAAATATGTGCATTATTTAATAAATATTTTTCAAAGAAATCTTTCCCTGTTTAATAAATATTCCTTCAAATAAATATGTGCATTATATAATAAATATTTTTACACCAAATCTTTCCCTGTTTAATAAATATTCCTTCAAATAAATATGTGCATTATTTAATAAATATTTTTCAAATAAATCTTTCCCTGTTTAATAAATATTCCTTCAAATAAATATGTGCATTATTTAATAAATATTCTGTCAAATAAATCTTTCCCAGTTTAATTAATATTCCTTCAAATAAATATGTGCATTATTTACTAAATATTTTTCAAATAAATCTTTCCCTGTTTAATAAATATTCCTTCAAATAAATATGTGCATTATTTAATAAATATTTTTCAAATAAATCTTTCCCTGTTTAATAAATATTCCTTCAAATAAATATGTGCATTATTTAATAAATATTTTTCAAATAAATCTTTCCCTGTTTAATAAATATTCCTTCAAATAAATATGTGCATTATTTAATAAATATTTTTCAAATAAATCTTTCCCTGTTTAATAAATATTCCTTCAAATAAATATGTGCATTATTTAATAAATATTTTTCAAACAAATCTTTCCCTGTTTAATAAATATTCCTTCAAATAAATATGTGCATTATTTAATAAATATTTTTCAAATAAATCTTTTCCTGTTTAATAAATATTCCTTCAAATAAATATGTGCATTATTTAATAAATATTTTTCAAATAAATATTTCCCTGTTTAATAAATATTCCTTCAAATAAATATGTGCATTATTTAATAAATATTTTTCAAATAAATCTTTCCCTGTTTAATAAATATTCCTTCAAATAAATATGTGCATTATTTAATAAATATTTTTCAAATAACTCTTTCCCTGTTTAATGAATATTCCTTCAAATAAATATGTGCATTATTTAATAAATATTTTTTAAATAAATCTTTCCCTGTTTAATAAATATTCCTTCAAATAAATATGTGCATTATTTAATAAATATTTTTTAAATAAATCTTTCCCTGTTTAATAAATATTCCTTCAAATAAATATGTGCATTATTTAATAAATATTTTTTAAATAAATCTTTCCCTGTTTAATGAATATTCCTTCAAATAAATATGTGCATTATTTAATAAATATTTTTTAAATAAATCTTTCCCTGTTTAATAAATATTCCTTCAAATAAATATGTGCATTATTTAATAAATATTTTTCAAATAAATCTTTCCCTGTTTAATGAATATTCCTTCAAATAAATATGTGCATTATTTAATAAATATTTTTTAAATAAATCTTTCCCTGTTTAATAAATATTCCTTCAAATAAATATGTGCATTATTTAATAAATATTTTTTAAATAAATCTTTCCCTGTTTAATGAATATTCCTTCAAATAAATATGTGCATTATTTAATAAATATTTTTTAAATAAATCTTTCCCTGTTTAATAAATATTCCTTCAAATAAATATGTGCATTATTTAATAAATATTTTTCAAAGAAATCTTTCCCTGTTTAATGAATATTCCTTCAAATAAATATGTGCATTATTTAATAAATATTTTTCAAATAAATCTTTCCCTGTTTAATGAATATTCCTTCAAATAAATATGTGCATTATTTAATAAATATTTTTTAAATAAATCTTTCCCTGTTTAATAAATATTACTTCAAATAAATATGTGCATTATTTAATAAATACTTTTCAAATAAATCTTTCCCTGTTTAATAAATATTACTTCAATTAAATATGTGCATTATTTAATAAATATTTTTCAAACAAATCTTTCCCTGTTTAATGAATATTCCTTCAAATAAATATGTGCATTATTTAATAAATATTTTTCAAAT
Source organism: Sepiola atlantica (assembly GCA_963556195.1). Lineage (NCBI taxonomy): Eukaryota > Metazoa > Mollusca > Cephalopoda > Sepiida > Sepiolidae > Sepiola > Sepiola atlantica. Next base: position 7,531,200 of record OY744549.1, read on the forward strand.
AAATCTTTCCCTGTTTAATGAATATTCCTTCAAATAAATATGTGCATTATTTAATAAATATTTTTTAAATAAATCTTTCCCTGTTTAATAAATATTCCTTCAAATAAATATGTGCATTATTTAATAAATATTTTTTAAATAAATCTTTCCCTGTTTAATAAATATTCCTTCAAATAAATATGTGCATTATTTAATAAATATTTTTCAAATAAATCTTTCCCTGTTTAATGAATATTCCTTCAAATAAATATGTGCATTATTTAATAAATATTTTGTCAAATAACTCTTTCCCTGTTTAATAAATATTCCTTCAAATAAATATGTGCATTATTTAATAAATATTTTTCAAATAAATCTTTCCCTGTTTAATGAATATTCCTTCAAATAAATATGTGCATTATTTAATAAATATTTTTTAAATAAATCTTTCCCTGTTTAATAAATATTCCTTCAAATAAATATGTGCATTATTTAATAAATATTTTTTAAATAAATCTTTCCCTGTTTAATGAATATTCCTTCAAATAAATATGTGCATTATTTAATAAATATTTTTTAAATAAATCTTTCCCTGTTTAATAAATATTCATTCAAATAAATATGTGCATTATTTAATAAATATTTTTCAAACAAATATTTCCCTGTTTAATAAATATTCCTTCAAATAAATATGTGCATTATTTAATAAATATTTTTCAAATAAATCTTTCTCTGTTTAATAAATATTCCTTCAAATAAATATGTGCATTATTTAATAAATATTTTTCAAACAAATATTTCCCTGTTTAATAAATATTCATTCAAATAAATATGTGCATTATTTAATAAATATTTTTCAAATAAATCTTTCTCTGTTTAATAAATATTCCTTCAAATAAATATGTGCATTATTTAATAAATATTTTTCAAATAAATCTTTCTCTGTTTAATAAATATTCCTTCAAATAAATATGTGCATTATTTAATAAATATTTTTCAAACAAATATTTCCCTGTTTAATAAATATTGCTTCAAATAAATATGTGCATTATTTAATAAATATTTTTCAAACAAATATTTCCCTGTTTAATAAATATTCCTTCAAATAAATATGTGCATTATTTAATAAATATTTTTCAAATAAATCTTTCCCTGTTTAATAAATATTCCTTCAAATAAATATGTGCATTATTTAATAAATATTTTTCAAATAAATCTTTCCCTGTTTAATAAATATTCCTTTAAATAAATATGTGCATTATTTAATAAATATTTTTCAAATAAATCTTTCCCTGTTTAATAAATATTCCTTCAAATAAATATGTGCATTATTTAATAAATATTTTTCAAATAAATCTTTCCCTGTTAAATAAATATTCCTTCAAATAAATATGTGCATTATTTAATAAATATTCTGTCTAATAAATCTTTCCCTGTTTAATAAATATTCCTTCAAATAAATATGTGCATTATTTAATAAATATTTTTCAAATAAATGTTTCCCTGTTTAATAAATATTCCTTCAAATAAATACGTGTATTATTTAATAAATATTTTTCAAATAAATCTTTCCCTGTTTAATAAATATTCCTTCAAATAAATATGTGCATTATGTAATAAATATTTTTCACATAAATCTTTCTATGTTTAATAAATATTCCTTCAAATAAATATGTGCATTATTTAATAAATATTTTTCAAAGAAATCTTTCCCTGTTTAATAAATATTCCTTCAAATAAATATGTGCATTATTTAATAAATATTTTTCAAACAAATCTTTCTCTGTTTAATGAATATTTCTTTCAAATAAATATGTGCATTATTTAATAAATATTTTTCAAACAAATCTTTCCCTGTTTAATAAATATTCCTTCAAATAAATATGTGCATTATTTAATAAATATTTTTCAAACAAATCTTTCCCTGTTTAATAAATATTCCTTCAAATAAATATGTGCATTATTTAATAAATATTTGTCAAACAAATCTTTCTCTGTTTAATGAATATTTCTTCAAATAAATATGTCTATTATTTAATAAATATGGGTTCAAATAAATTTTTCCCTATTTAGTAAATATTTGTTCAAATTAATGTCTATTTATTTAATAAATATTTCATCAAATAAATTATTCCCTGTTCAATAAATATTTCTTAAAAAAAATCTTTCTGTATCAAATAAATATTTCTGTGAAATAAATCTTTCCTTGTTTAATAAATATATCTTCAAATAAATCTTTCCTTATTAAATATATCGTTCATCAAATAAATATGTTCTTTTTTAATAAATATTTCTTCAAATAAATCTGTTGTTATTTAATAAATATTTCTTCAAATAAATCTGTTCTTATTTAATAAATATTTCTTCAAATCAATCCGTTCTTATTTAATAAATATTTCTTCAAATCAATCCGTTCTTATTTAATAAATATTTCTCTAAATAAATCTACTTACCCTAACCCTAAACCTTAAATCTAATTGACTCCTTGCTATTTTTTCTCTTTTCAACGGCAAAATTATGTCATTGTTTTTTAGTTCCAGGATAAATTTTGAATTAGTTATTTTCACAAAATATTTTTTTTTAATTTACATTCAAAACAAGTAAGGTACAAGGCCATCAGAAGTGTGGGGTATTTGGGTGTTGTTGGTCATCTTTGGTCTAAAGTGGTAAAAATGTCTATCAACTCTTAACTAGAATCATCTCAGTCACCACAATACCACATTTACTCTAGAGGCGGCCATACTTAAGATATCCCCAAGTTGGTTTGAATTTTTTTATTTTTCATAAATATTGTTAAAATGTCACGTTCCAAAATATCTTTTGAGAGTGTAAAGAAAAAGGTTTAACTCGTACAGATATATGTAGCATATTTGAAAACCATTTAAACAAATTTTGTATTTCATAATTATGGTTGTATATACAGAATTATTATTTATATATTTATTTATTTAGATTTATTTGCAAATTCAATTTGAAAAAAAAAAAAAAAGAACTATTGTTTCAAATCCATTTATAAAAAAGACTTATTTCATTTTCACAATAAAAATGAAAAAAAAAATTTGAATACGTTAGTTTTACTGCAAAGCTCGGGTACTTTTTTTTCCAGATTAACATGGCCTCAAAGTACTAACGTCACATTGATGTCACATTCGGCCAGTATGGATGGGTGCGAATGTTTTAACACAAACAAAAAGCTAGTAGAATTTGGTATATTCGGACTACTGTTCTCAGAACAACATCGTCCGTGTTCTGAACGAATGCAAGACTAAGGCAAATTTGCCTCAATCCCTTTTCCGTACTTGGGAACAACGCATACTGGGGTAGTTGTCTTCGGTGTCTGTTTTAACCGAACCAAATGTATGCTTGCTTCCCTGCCGAGAGTGCAGATTTTGAATTTATAGATGAGGATTCCTCTAATGTTAAGGTATTCTCGGCAGTTGTAGTTGAAAGTCTAAGGGCTTTAGCTGGTGGTAAACAGGGTGATTCTATTAACATCCCTGTGGTTTTTGAAACCCCAGAATTGATGCCGGTCGAGGTTTCGACTCCTGAGCCGATATGTCCGGTCGTTAAGGCGTATTCATTAAGTTCCGGCAAGTTCGGCTTGGTGAAGATTACTCCGCAGTTAGAGAACTGTGAGGTAGATTTAAGGACTCCGCATGAGCGGGCTTTAGGTATTAATTCTCCTGACAGGCAACTTGCCGTAGATATTTCCAGGAAGAATTTAGGACTTGGAAATGATATCCAAGGCATCGTTGGGGTCTCCAGGCTTGTCCACAATTTGTTGAGAGTGGACTCCTGTAATTTTAGTTTATTTGTTGAGGGATTTAGGTGGGAAGTGAATAGGGCCATTGTGTCTATTATTTTTAATGGTAGGCAACTTATGTTGCAGGGGCAGTCTGCTGAGAGTCAGGGAGACTGTTTGGATTTGGGCAGTTGCCTAGATGGCAAGCCACTGCATTCTGCATGCGATGCTTCACATGTAAATTTGGAGGCGCATGATACCACTGGCCTATTACCATCCCCTTACCAAGAGTTTGGTGGATTTTGGCAAGATAGCCCATTACTCAGAGCACAGAGCTCTGATGGAGGTCAGTGGATTCTTCAACAGACAGGAGTTTAACTTTTCACAACTCCTTCCAATGAAGAGTGCAGGTTTATTTTGGTAACCTGGTTTATTTTGAGGTACCTATTTTGTACCCTTTTTTCTGTGCTAGCGAGCACATTGGGAGAGAGAGACTCTCCAAAGATTTTTGGACTGCTAGTCCTAAGTCTCCTTGTCTCCTTGTTAGGGTCAAGGGGAGATTACTCTGGCGAGAGTTTGGTAAACTCAAGCTTTACTGGAACAGGCTGATCTCAGTTGAGTATCGCCTGTTTTGGGCGTCTGAGGTATTTGCTGACTACTTGATGTGTATTTCAGCCCCTCAGCAAGTCTGCGAGAATACAGATTATGTACTGCAGAAGTGGACTGGTATGAGCCTGTAGTTGCTCCTTTCCGGGTGACCTTTCCTGCATGGGAGTCGACTTCAGTTGTTGGTTTTATTTTAATGTCTTCTTGATTTTTTGAAGACATGCCTCAACATAGTTTTTTACAATGTTGCTAAGGCTTTTCGTGCTCATGTTATTTCGTTTTGTGATTTTGCCCTGGGTGCAAAATTTCTACCCTTTGAGGATGGATTTTGTTGCTCTGTGGCAAGTTCCCTGACGCTGGAGCCTGGAGGCTCGAATCTCTCCTTGATGAAGATTTCCTCTGGTTTATCGAGCGTCAAAGGCCTGGGTTGTTTGGAAACCATTACCGGGCTTGGTTTGTCTAGCTTGATGAGTGGAGCTAGACAGGCTTTTGTAACTGGGATCTCTTTGCTCACTTTACGCAGGAAAGGTTTCTCAGGTTCTTTTGAATTCTCCAGCTCTGGTAGCTTCCCTGAGCTGAGAGATATTTGTGTGCGTCCTTCCACTAATGTCGGTGTGGATCTTACCGGCCTTTTGTGGATATTAAAGCTTAGTTCTTATTTTAGAAGCCGTAGGTGGGTTCATGATGGAGGTTACCTGTCTTAGAACGACAGGTATATTTTAATGTAAGTATCTCCCCATTTCGGTTCAGCATGGTCCGTTTCCCCAACTATTTTTGTCCTAAGAATTTCTTTTCTCCCTTACTTGCCCGGAGAAGAATTTTTTTTTTCTTTTGTCCGGAGAGTTTAGAAATTTTAATTCTTAGCCATTTTGGCAGTGAGTGAGGGAGGGGGGGTCGTCATCTCTTTCCACCTCTGTATCTGCTTGGCCATTTGGGTGGTGGGGGAAGTCTGCCCTTCCTTTTTTTTGTACTAAGCTTGTTGCCTCTCCGAGAGCTTTGTCCTTTCCTTTCGTGCGGTGCCCAGCTGCCCTTCCGCCTCCAGCTTGACATATTCAGCATCGTTGTCATGTGTGACGCCTGCCTTTACCATCTTGCCTCGGGGTTGGCATTGGTGAATATTAGTCGGCCGACTACAGGGGGGGGAGGCATGACCTGCACTGACAGTGTACTCAGAAACCCGAAGGTCAAAGCCATTTCCCCTTTTCTTTGAGCAGGCCCCTTTGGCGCCTTTTTGAAATTAGTAGCAGCCTTGAACAGAGTCTGAGGTAGACGTGTCAGCTCGCTCTCCGTCGTACGATGTTAAACTTTTAAAGAACCCCTTTTTTGTGGTATTAAAACCTGGGGCTTTATTTGATTGAACCTTTAGTGAAGAGAGTACCAGCTAGAACAGCTTCCGAAGTGGTTGTGTTTGGAGCTCGTCTCCGTCGGATAATTCAACGTTAAATTTTTAAAGGACTGTTCTCTGGAAGAAGAACTCCTTTTTTGGAAGAAAACCCTTTGGGAAGGCCCGAGGCCATTTTTATATGGAAGAAAACCCTATTGAAGAAGGACCCTTTTTTGAGACAATTATCTTTTAGAAAAGGATAATTTTTATTGTGGATTTGGGCTAAAGTACCCAACAAGAACTTTTTAACTTTTGAGGGTTAAAAATCAAAGAGGAAGACGGCTACGATATACTTGAACGGATATCGTATTCGCAGATTTTGGGCGAAGAAATCCCAAAGACTGTTACCCTTTGTGGGCCTTATTTGAAAGAAAGAAAGAGACTGGAAAAAAATAGGAACCTTTGATTTCCTTCTAAGGACAATTTTTGTTATATTTGTATGATTTCTTTTCAGCCCTTTTTCAAGTAAGACGTCTTCTTCTCTTTTTATGTATATTTGTTGTTAAGGCGAGACCTTATTTTTATCACCAGTATTTATTGTTGCCAAAGGCAATAATCTTTCTGTACGGATCTTTCGATCCACCCGGGTATTTTTGGCGTCGTTTGGGACGATAATATTTGTTGGAGTAACTTGTTTTTTCTCCTATTATCGTCTGAAACGGCAAACCCCTTTTTGGGGAATAGTCTTTTAAAGAGACTCCATTGTTTTCCTTATTTCATTGTATTTTTATTTTATTTTAATTGTTACTTTGGGTTAACTTGTTTTAACCCTGCTTTGGGAAACAAAAGCAGTTAACTAGTCTGTTACTAATAAACCATATTGAATTACATCTCTGGATATGTTTTTTTATTTGCTCCCTTTTTTGTCTATTTATTTTATTCCCTCTTTTTTTCACGGTAACAACCGACGGATTTCGGTGACGACCCCGAAAATTCCGTCAGTCTGCTTTTGCTAGATCATGTCGTGTGATGTTTATTTACTCTTCAGGAGGTTAGGCACAAGGCCAGTTTTATCTTACTCCCACAAGGTAAGATGTGACCCAAGATCGGGTTGGGAAAGTGGGGTTGTAAAAGCCAGCGCCCGAGAAAGTGAGCACTCTGGCCATTAAAAATTGCCTGGGCAGCCCCATCGGAATTCCTCGGTGGGGGCGCCTCAGGCAGTAAGGAATAAACTTACTCTTCCCCAAAGAGGGGAGGCAAAGCCTGGGAGGGTGGACCTCCTAGAACTGCACAAGACAAACCCACAGACAGGTGGAATCAAGCTCCGAAGGACAAGACGACACCGGTCTATAGGGTGCAGTATCCATCGGAACAGATACTACACTTTCTTCCTAGCCGAAAAGTGGCAGTCGTGTGATGAACAAACTGCTTCTGATACCCTCGAGTCAATATCTGCGAACGCGCATGATTTTTTTCTCCAGAATTACAAAACAATACACTTGAGTTAATTCACATTGCAAGTGAAGAAATTCCTCGGTGGGGGCGCCTCAGGCAGTAAGCAGTAAACTTTTTTCCCCCAGAATTACAAAGTAATACGCTTGTGTTAATTCACGTTCAAGTGAAGAAAACATGTATTTAGCAAACCAACAAATAGATTTAGAAATGAAAAAATCAGACACTTACTTCTTTAAGAGTTAAAACAAAAAATAACGGTACTGATATCGATCCTGAACCAGTTTTCGTACGGTTCGACTCGGAAGCGTTCGGCTATCCTACGCAAACGCCCGAGTGTTGACAAACCGATTTGTACCAGACGACAATTTTTATATGGTGCTGCGTCCTATGATAATAATGTTTTGCTTGTTTTGTTTTTTTTGTTAAAGGTTAGAGTTAGGGTTTAGAGTTAGGGTTAGGGTTAGGGTTTAGGGTTAGGGTTAGGTTTAGGGTTAGGGTTAGGGTAAAGATGAAATATCAAGAAAACTATGAATTTTGTTGATTTAGGTTAGGGTTAGGATTAGGGTTAGGGTAAAGATGAAATATCAAGAAAACTATGAATTTTGTTGATTCAGGTTAGGTTTAGAGTTAGGGTTAGGGTAAAGATGAAATATCAAGAAAACTATGAATTTTGTTGATTTAGGTTAGGGTTAGGGTTAGGGTTAGGGTTAGGGTTAGGGTTAGGGTTATGGTTAGGGTAAGGGTTAGGGTTAAAATATTTATTTGATAACAGTAATTTCGCTCTGTTTTGTTTGTTTTATTTGTTTTGTTGTTTAAAAAGTTTCTTGCAAATATAACTATTTTTAGTTATTTTTGCAAGAAATTTTTTAAACAACAATTTATAGGACGCAGCAACGTATCAAAAAAAAAATATTTATTTGATAACAGTAACTTCGCTATGTTTTGCTTGTTTGTTTGTTTTGTTGTTTTTTTTTCTTTTCGCCAATTTCTTGAAAAATATAACTTACAATCACAGGACGCAGCACCGTATCAAAATTGTCGTCTGGTACAAATCGGTTCGTCAACACTCGGGCGTTTGCATAGGACAGCCGAACGCTTCCGAGTCGAACCTCACGAAAACTGGTTCAGGATCGATATCAGTACCCAAAAAACAAAATGTGTTTTTTAAGGCCTATAAATGTGAAAGGGTATTACAAAAAAACAAAAAAACTTTTGAAAACTATTGATGACACAACAAATGTACAAACAAACTTTTATATTGTGAACAAAAAATTGTTTTAAGGCCTATGAATGTGAAAAGTGTTAAAACAAAAAAAAAATGTTTTAAGGCCTATAAATGTGAAAAGTGTTAACACAAAAAAAATTGTTTTAAGGCCTATGAATGTGAAAAGTGTTAAAACAAAAAAAAAATGTTTTAAGGCCTATGAATGTGAAAAGTGTTAAAACAAAAAAAAATGTTTTAAGGCCTATGAATGTGAAGTGTTAAAACAAAAAAAAAATTGTTTTAAGGCCTATGAATGTGAAAAGTGTTAACACAAAAAAAAATTGTTTTAAGGCCTATGAATGTGAAAAGTGTTAAAACAAAAAAAAAATTGTTTTAAGGCCTATGAATGTGAAAAGTGTTAAAACACAAAAATTGTTTTAAGGCCTATGAATGTGAAAAGTGTTAAAACACAAAAAAAATGTTTTAAGGCCTATGAATGTGAAAAGTGTTAACACACAAAAAATGTTTTAAGGCCTATGAATGTGAAAAGTGTTAAAACAAAAAAAAATGTTTCAAGGCCTATGAATGTGAAAAGTGTTAACACACAAAAAAATTGTTTTAAGGCCTATGAATGTGAAAAGTGTTAACACAAAAAAAAATTGTTTTAAGGCCTATGAATGTGAAAAGTGTTAAAACAAAAAAAATTGTTTTAAGGCCTATGAATGTGAAAAGTGTTAAAACAAAAAAAAATTGTTTTAAGGCCTATGAATGTGAAAAGTGTTAACACAAAAAAAATTGTTTTAAGGCCTATGAATGTGAAAAGTGTTAAAACAAAAAAAAATTGTTTTAAGGCCTATGAATGTGAAAAGTGTTAAAACAAAAAAAAAATTGTTTTAAGGCCTATGAATGTGAAAAGTGTTAAAACAAAAAAAATTGTTTTAAGGCCTATGAATGTGAAAAGTGTTAACACAAAAAAAAAATGTTTTAAGGCCTATGAATGTGAAAAGTGTTAAAACAAAAAAAAATTGTTTTAAGGCCTATGAATGTGAAAAGTGTTAACACAAAAAAAAAATGTTTTAAGGCCTATGAATGTGAAAAGTGTTAACAAAAAAAAAATTGTTTTAAGGCCTATGAATGTGAAAAGTGTTAAAACAAAAAAAAATTGTTTTAAGGCCTATGAATGTGAAAAGTGTGAAAACAAAAAAAAATTGTTTTAAGGCCTATGAATGTGAAAAGTGTTAAAACAAAAAAAATTGTTTTAAGGCCTATGAATGTGAAAAGTGTTAAAACAAAAAAAAAATTGTTTTAAGGCCTATGAATGTGAAAAGTGTTAAAACAAAAAAAATTGTTTTAAGGCCTATGAATGTGAAAAGTGTTAAAACAAAAACAAAAATGTTTTAAGGCCTATGAATGTGAAAAGTGTTAAAACAAAAAAAAAAATGTTTTAAGGCCTATGAATGTGAAAAGTGTTAAAACAAAAACAAAAATGTTTTAAGGCCTATGAATGTGAAAAGTGTTAAAACAAAAAAAAAATGTTTTAAGGCCTATGAATGTGAAAAGTGTTAAAACAAAAACAAAAATTGTTTTAAGGCCTATGAATGTGAAAAGTGTTAAAACAAAAACAAAAATGTTTTAAGGCCTATGAATGTGAAAAGTGTTAAAACAAAAAAAATTGTTTTAAGGCCTATGAATGTGAAAAGTGTTAAAACAAAAAAAAAATTGTTTTAAGGCCTATGAATGTGAAAAGTGTTAAAACAAAAAAAATTGTTTTAAGGCCTATGAATGTGAAAAGTGTTAAAACAAAAACAAAAATGTTTTAAGGCCTATGAATGTGAAAAGTGTTCACACAAAAAAAAATTGTTTTAAGGCCTATGAATGTGAAAAGTGTTAACACAAAAAAAAAATTGTTTTAAGGCCTATGAATGTGAAAAGTGTTAACACAAAAAAAAATTGTTTTAAGGCCTATGAATGTGAAAAGTGTTAACACAAAAAAAAAAAACATTACGAACGTTGGATTGCCAACTGAATAGAGTTCCACTCAACCAAGTGGTGATAAGGCCATCGACCTGATCACCGCACCACGTGATAATTACTGCGCTGCAGAGGTATCACGTGACATGAAAATTAGGCGCCAAATTTGTTCATTCGAAATTGTATCTTCAGTCCGAGAATAAAAGTTGTGCAATACGCATGTATTATTGTTACCCCATTCTATTCTTGTCTTTTCTTCTATGTCTTCGTGACTCATAGTCTACCACGATGTTACGCTCTGCCCCTCAACGCTTAACACAGTCATCTGAAGGTTGATGGTTCAATCCTCAGTGCGGGCGATACGAAGAATTGCGAATTACTTCTTCCCAGTCATGGCAGATGGAACGAGAGCATGCTACCCTCGTGGATTTAATAAAGGGTTTCGTTTGAAATTCCGGGAATCTTTTACGAGACTCAGCAGAGTAAAAACGCAAAAAAAACAAATTACAACAAATAAAAGTAACTGTAAGCTGTAAAAGTTAGTTTCAAACTTGCATGTGATATTTGTTTGTATTTTAAACCCGTTTGAAGTGCTATTTATTAGAAATCAATAGTTTTGACAGCGTAATTTCGAAAAACAACATGGCCGATTACTAACGAAATCACTAGGAGTGACCATATTGTTTTTGTGAAAACGTTGGAAAAAAAAAACAAGACATTTTTTTTTTTTACATCTAATGAAAACCCATTTATAATACGTAAAAATAAAAACAAATTACATAGGTAAGTAGAAAAATATCTATTCTCGTCGTAGGTCAACTTCACTTGTTGCAAATTTATGTTTTTAAACCCTTTCTCGTTCTTTTTTTGGACCCCGTTCGCGCCTCTGCTGAGTCTCGTAACATATACCCGAAATTCCGTCCAGATTCCCGAGTTCGACAAGGTACACCTGAAGAAGGTCGGAGGTTACATCGGCCGAAACGTTGTAATAAAAACACCCAAGATGAGAACAGTAGTCCGAATATACCAAATTCTACGAATTATCAAAAATTTCGAAACAAATAAAACCCTTCTTTTTTCATTTTTATTATTAAGTATAATTTGGTTTGAAAACAAAAACGGCCGTACTAAGACTCCCGGGCAATACAGGTAGGCCGCACATTAATTTTATAATATAAACAACGAAAGCTAAAAGTATAGGTTCCAGCGAGTTTCGAACTCGCGACCTTCTGCGTGTTAAGCAGACGTGATAACCACTACACCATGGAACCTTGATGCTTAAAACTCCTAATAAATGCTAGTTATCTATTGGAATTTCTATTGATGTCGAATTATTTTATATATTAAATATAAAACAAAATAAGTTTTATATTTAACTGTAACGTTTTCTATAAGCTTTCATTTTTTTATACAACGAAATGAAAACAAATTATTTATTTATTTTGTTTTAGATTTTTTTGCCGTATTCACCGCCATCATGGTCGCCATTATCATCGCTGTCGTCGTCGTCGTCATCATCATCATCATCATCATTACCATCATCATCAGCAACAGCAGCCGAACACCTGGCTTTTAAGGTTAAAGAAATTCACCTCAAGTTTTTCCTGGGGTTCGAAATGAATTACAACTCGGAATTAATTACAACTTGGACTTAATTTATCAATTTTATTTGTTATTCAACTAATAAATCTCATTTTATTTCTTTCATTTGCAAAATTATATTGTACGAATTAAAAAAAAAAAAGTTTTATTTAATTTTATCATCAAGTCAAAACGTCACTAAATTCTTTACGAATAGGCTATATTGCCGGTCCCGGCAAAATAACGATTCCTGCGTTATTTTGCCGGTTCATGTATATTTAACTAAATTGTTAAACATACAGTGACGCCCGGCACAATAATGAGTCTTACGTTATTTTACCGGCTCGTGTTTATTTAACTATAAATTACCTTTTTTTTTATTATTTAAATTATTTTTTTTGTATTATTTAAAACTTTATCAAACGAAATTTTATTTATAATTTAAAACTTTGCCTGATTGTTTTTTTTAGTTTTTTTATTTAAAACTTTGCCTGATTGATTTTTTTTGCTTGTTTTTAATTAATCTTTGCCTGATTGATTTTTTGTATAATTTAAAACTTTATTAAGCGACAATATATTTTAAAATAACGATAAAATTAATTTTTACTTCCGGTAATAATACATTATCGAAGTTTTTCTTCATAAAGAAAATCAGAATTTTACATTCCTTTGTAAAGCACATTTTTAACAAGTAAATGTTACCAAAGGCAACATAAATTATTCTTCTACCTGTATAAGTTTATTGGGTATCTTTCAGAATGATCAGTACAGTCGCGGACGGGGTCTAAAAAACTAACGAGAACGGGGTTATAAAAATAAATATGCAACAAGTGAGTTTAACCTACGTCGAGAAGAGATATTTGTCTACTTACCTATGATATTTGTTTGTATTTTTACGTACTATAAATGGGGTTTTATTAGATGTAAAAAAAATTCTTGTTCATTTTTTACTCGTTTTCTTTAGACAGTATGGCGTCTTACGAGCAAGCGCCATTTTTTTTTTTTTGCAAGTTCGCGTGACAAAACTATTGATTTCTACTAAATAGCAGTTGGAACGGTTTAAAAATACAAACAAATATCACAGGTCAGTTTTAAATTAACTTTTATCGACGACAGTTACTTTTATTTGTTGTATATTTGTTTTTTTGAGCGTTTTCAGCGTACTGATCATTCTGAAAGATACCCAGTTTATTTGTTTATTTGATTGTTTATTTTTATAAAAAAAAATCATTTATCAAAATAAATAATAAAATAAACTTATACAGGTAGGTAGAATAATAATTTATGTTGCCTTTGGTAACATTTATTTGTTGCTTATTTTTTTCTTTATATATAACTTATATATAACTTAAGGAAAATTTCAATTACTTAAATCGAGAGCAGACTTAGTAATGTTGGGAAAATTCATCAACATTAATTCTATTATGAAAAGTAAGCAGATATTTCTTTAACCGACACAATAGGGCAGGTCGATTTTTTTTGATTTCTTTAACCGACACAACTGATGATGAAAACAAATTGTTTTTAAATATTTGCCCTTATTTATTTAATTACCTTTTCTTTCGCAAGGCCATAACAATTAGGTTTTTAAAAATAATGAACCGGCATAATAACGATCCCTTTATATTAGTAAATAATTATTGTGCCGGGCGTCACTGTATGTTTAACAATTTAGTTAAATATACATGAACCGGCAAAATAATGCAGGAATCGTTATTTTGCCGGGACCGGCAAAATAGCCTCTTCCAATTCTTTAAGTGATATTTATCGTCAAATAATTTGTTACTTGTACCAGGGTTCTACTTTTGTAATAATGAAAAGGTTTTTCAAAATATGAAGCTTTTATTAATAATAAAATATACAAAATTGTTGTTATTGTTAGAATTTAAAAAAGAAAGAAACAAATATGCAATAATAATAAAATATATATTTATTAAATAAAAAAAATGAAAATTAAATAATTATTTTTGATTTCTTCACCGGGGTACTTTCCACGATATAATTTTATAGATTAATAAAATGTAGGTGCGGAAGTAAGTGTCCGATGGATACTGCACCCCTATAGACGGGTGTCGTCTTGTCCTTCGGGACTTGATTCCACCTGTCTGTGGGTTTGTCCTGTGCAGTTCTAGGAGGTCCACCCTCCCAGGCTTCGCCTCCCCTCTTTGGGGAGGAGTAAGTTTATTGCTTACACTCTGAGGCGCCCCTACCGGGGAATGCCGACGGGGCTGCCCAGGCAATTTTTAAATGGCCAGAGTGCTCACCTCTCGAGCGCTGGCTTTTAACCCCACTTACTCGACCCAAGCTGTGGTCATATCTTACTTGTGAGAGTAAGATAAAACTGGCCTTGTGCCTAACTCCTAGCGAAGGAGTAAATAAATATTATCTCGGCCTTATCTGTTCCGATGGATACTGCACGCCTGTCCTGTGCAGTTCTAGGAGGTCCACCCTCCAGGCTTCGCCTCCCCTCTTTGGGGAGGAGTAAGTTTATTGCTTACTGTCTGAGGCGCCCCTACCGGAGAATGCCGACGGGGCTGCCCAGGCAATTTTTAAATGGCCAGAGTGCTCACCTCTCGAGCGCTGGCTTTTAACCCCATGTGGTCACATCTTACTTGTGGGAGTAAGATAAAACTGGCCTTGTGCCTAACTCCTAGCGAAGGAGTAAATAAATATTATTGCCCTTGGCTATTCCATCGATCGCTCACACCCAAAATGTCGGCGAATAGACGTTGTACATCGCCCTTATGGAAATGGAAAAATCGTTCTAATTAAAGTTCTACTTGATATTTTTAAATTCTTTTGCGTACCGTGAGTGAGAAACTATGCCTGAATAAGTACAAAATACTGATTTTACACGAAAATAATTTTTTTCCAGGGACCCTGTTGTAAATAAGCACCGAATCTTTTTTTTTTTCATGAAACAAGTAATTTATTTAAAAAATAAACAAAATAGAATAAATCTTTTTATTTTTAAGAAACAAGTGATATATTTTGAGCAACGTGGAATGTATTTTCCCCCTTTTGAGAATAATAATAAATAAGTAATATATTTTTAAAAATGCCACTTCTGTAGTATATATGAAGCAGCTGCCGATTAAGAAATCGAAATTGAAGAGTTCCGTTTTTTTTTCTCCAAGTACCATTCATTCAGAATTCACCGGAAGTTGAATTTAGTATTTAGAAAATGGAGTTAAATGAGATTAATCTTCGAGACATTGGTAATTTAATGAACCAGCCGCAAAAAACAATAGATTTTTTACAGGCACACCGCCTGATTTCTTAGGTTTAGGGTTAGGGTTTTTTATTTAAAATTTTTTTACTTCATATAATAAAAAAAAAGAAATTGTTAATTGTTACCCAAAAACAAATCAGTCTTGCATTTTTTTTTTATGTTGTAAAAAAATCACTTCCGGTTGAATTACCTCCCTTTATTTTCAGTAGAAGGACAGAAAATCTGCTGCTTCATATATACTACAGAAGTGCCAAAAAAATAAACAATGTTTTTGAGCAACGGAATGTGTCATTTTAGAGGATGTCAATGGATTGAATAGAAACATAACGACAGAGATCAGGTTCTATAAAAAATGGCGTCCTTTATTTACATCAGGCAAAACATGAGTGCCCCGGTAAAGGGGCGTAACTCCAGACGGTGAAACTCTTATTCAGTCCCTCATGCAACATCTTCCCTTTTCTCAATAAATAAAAAACAGAAGATAAAAGACAAACAAAAAAACAAAACAAAAAGTCTGATAAGAATTAAAAACAGAGTCTACAAAACACAGTGATCTAGGCATTCATTGGGCTGACTACCCTCCTACCTAACAGGGATTATTCTTCCCTTTCACTTATGTTGTGAAATCCTTGAATCTCATAGGATCTCTTATTATCCTTCCCGACCGTGTTGTCCGCAACCTTTCCGGACTTGGTTTTGTGGGGAATGGGGTCGGGTTGAGGTTTTCTCTTATTTCACCTTCATATTGAGGTGGTTCTTAGTTACATATCTCTTCTGTACTCTGCCCTGTATTCTTGGGTAACTCGCTCTGCACTTCATATGGCTGTTGTATTACTGATGTGAGTGGGGGTGTCTCTGCAGTTTTCTTCAAATCTACTCGATTCCGTCGATATAAGTCCCCACCCACTTTTACATGGTATGATCGCTCATCCAGTCTCCCCCATACAACAGCTTTCCTCCACTCTTTTTGACCATTTATGTGTGGTTTCATCCGTACTACATCTCCAGGATACAATGGTTTAAGTGGTTTTACTTTGTGGTTGAAAGAACGTTCTTGCCTCCTGCAGTCTTGCTTCACTGATTTTCTCAGATTTTTGGGCAATGCTGGCTTGAGTAAATCCTCCCTGGTTGGGAGAAGTGTTTTTGTTCTCCTTGACATCAGCTTCTGAGCTGGTGATAAGAGACCTTTGGCTGGCGTATTCCTGTGATCCAACATTGCTAGGTATGGATCAGCCTTATCGTCCATCGCTTTCCAGAAAAGGTTCTTTGCCATCTTTATCGCAGATTCCACTTTGCCATTTGCCTTGCTATTGTATGGACTGACAGGTGTATGTGTAAAACACCACTTTTTTGCGAAGGCAGAAAATTCCTGGCTACTAAACTGAGGCCCATTATCAGTTACGACCTGATCTGGTATTCCATGACGTGCAAAATGGTGTTTAAGTTTGGTTATCACTGTCTTTGCTTGTGTATTGAGAAGATGATCGATTTCCCAGAAGTTGCTCATGTAATCAACTGTGCACAGGTAGTCTCTATCTGCAAACTTAAAGAGATCTACTCCCACTTTCGCCCAGGGTCTGTCAGGAACTTCATGGACCATTAATGGTTCTGCCGGGTTGGCCACTTCATATTTTCTACATATGGGGCACTTTGAAACATAGTCTTTGATGTCACTGTTCATATTTGGCCAATACAAACATTCTCTTGCTCTTCTGCAACATCCGTCTACTCGCAGGTGTGTGGAATGCAGTTTTTCTTTCAACACCGCTCGCTGTGTCAGTGGAACCACTACCCGGTTTCCTCTGAAAATTAAGCCATCTTGCAACGTCATTTCATTCCGCATATTAAAATATGGTCTCACCACTGGGTCAAGATGTATTTTTTCTTCTGGCCATCCTTCCAGAATTACTTGCTGCAACTGTTGCAAGCTTCTGTCTTCCTTCGTGGCTGAGCGCAGTTCAAGCAGCCTTCTCTCTGTTATAGGAATATATTCTGCTTCCTTGACATCATCTTCATCGTCCATATCTTCACTGCCCAATCCATAGATGTATGCTCTTGATAGCGTGTCTGCAAGGAACATTTTCTTACCTGGATGGTACAGAACTGTAGCATCGTAAGCCTGTAGTCGCATCAGCATGTTTTGAAGTCGTTTCGGGCATTTCACTAATTCTTTTTTCATAATCGCTTCCAGTGGCTTATGATCGGTTAGTACTGTTATCTGTCGACCAAACGTATATTGATGAAACCGTTCACATGCGTAGACTACTGCTAGTAGTTCCTTTTCAATCTGTGCATACCGAGTTTCTGTGTCGGTCAGTGCACGGCTGATATAGGCTAGGGGTTGACCTTCTTGTAGTAGTGCAGCCCCCATGCCCTTCTCACTTGCATCGCATTGGATGACCAAAGATTTGTTGGGGTCATAGTACCTCAACACTGGTGCCTCACTCACTACCTCTTTAATTTTCCCAAAAGCCTCTTCATGAATTTGGGACCATGTCCATGGCACATCTGCCTTCACCAAATTTCGAATTGGGGCCATCACATCAGATATGTGTGGTAGAAATTTTGCCAGGTAATTCACGAATCCAACCAATCGTTGCACTCCTTTCACATCTGTTGGACACGGCATCTCTTTTATGGCTCTTACTTTCCCAGGATCAGGAAGTAAACCATCACTGGTTATTATGTGTCCCAGGAAAGATATAGACGTTTGTCGTAGGTTCAATTTTTCAGCATTCAATCGCATCCCGCGATCACGACATCTCTGCAATAGTTTCCTGAGTTTTTGGTCATGATCAATTGTTGCTTCTTCCATCGTTTTACCCTTCCCAATCACCAGGAGATCATCCGCTTTGTTAACCACCCCCTCCAAATCGGACACATTGTTAAAAAGGGTCTTTTGAAATATCTCTGGAGCTGGAGAAATACCGAACGGTAAAACCTTCCACCGGAACCTACCATATGGTGTAGCAAATGTTGTTAAGCGACTGCTGGCTTCGTCTAATTTTACATGCCAGAATCCATCTCGTAGATCCAGGGTAGAAAATACCTTGCTGTCAGCCAGTTCTGGTAGTAAATCGTCCAGTGTAGGTAACTGAAAATGTTCCCTTTTTAGAGCTTTATTCAGTGGTCTTGGGTCTATACATATCCGCAGGTTTCCATTTTTCTTAGTTACCAGTGCTAACGCACTTACCCATGGTGTTGGGTCGCTCAGTGGTTCAATAACATTCTTCTTAACCAGTTTTTCCAACTCGACTTTTAGCCTGTCTTTAAGTGCCACTGGTATTCTCCGTGTTGCTGCAACATTTGGTGTTACTCCTGGATCCACCTGCAAATGTACCTCTCCTGGTAATTGACCCAATTCTTCCCTGAACACATCTCTGAAGTCATTGATAATTCTGTCCGAGTACTGGCTGCTGGATTCATTCATCTGGGAAACTTTGGCGACCATTTTGAATTTGTTGTTATTGATTGTGACGAGTTCCATTTTCTGGATTGCATTTGCTCCCAGTAAGGGATGGAAATCCTCTTTCACAATGATAAACTTAACCGCATATTTTTGTCCAGTTTTGGGGTTTATCATTTTAACTCGACATTCTCCCAACGGCTTCACTTCTGCTCCATTCCACATGACAAGGGTCTTATTTGAATGTTCCAGTGTTTTTCCAATCACGTGTTTCACATTCAATATATTCACGGACGCTCCACTATCGAGCTGAAAAGCAATTGGTTTTCCCTTGACCCTCATATTGGGTTTTGACAGCCTGCACCTTCTTTTTCCTTGGTACTTTGCATTTCACGCCAAAGTGGTTTTTTCCATTACATTGATAACAGGTCTTGCCAAATGCAGGACATAACTCTTTTCTTGGCTGTGCCGCAGTGCACACGCCCGGCAATCTCTGTCAGTTTGTGCCGATGTCTTTCTCCTGGGTTTAAAATCAGCCTTATTCACTCCTTCAGGCCTTAGGATTCTGGACTGGACCGTGGCATTTTCAGACAGCTTACAAATGTCAATACATTTTTGTAAGTCTAACTGTCTTATTTTCAATAATTCAGCTTGTGTCTGGGGGTTGTGTATTCCCAGCACTACCTGATCTCTGAGTACTGATGAAACGCAATTGTCACAAACATTGCACGTTTTTACTAACGTCCGAAGTGCCGTAATAAAGGATTCCACAGTCTCTGATCCTCCTTGCTTGAATTAAATACGTAACGCTCGTAGGTTTCATTCGTTTCCCCTATAGCGTATTTATCAAATGCCTGAATAATTTCGGTGGGTGTTCTTTCATCTTCAGGTGTTAGAAATTGAAATCCGTAGTAAACTTTCAATGCGTCATCTCCCAACGTGTGAAGCAAAAGTGCCGTCTGATATTGTAATGAATGTTTCGTCAAACACGTAATAATGGCGTAGTTATGCCATTTCAGTTTAAACAACTTCTAGTTCGCCGATAAATTATCGTCCATACATAAGGGCGCTGGTGGTCTTATACTAGCCACTGGTCTGTTTGTGTCTTCCGACATTTTTTTTTTTTTTCTTTTCTCCACGTGACGTACGTACGAATTTACAATTTGAAACAAGAATAATAAAGTTACTTATCTGTTTCTTATCCTTTTGTACATCTTACTTAGACATATCTTCATCCCACCGCTGCCACCATGTGTCATTTTTGAGGATGTCAATGGATTGAATAGAAACATAACGACAGAGATCAGGTTCTATAAAAAATGGCGTCCTTTATTTACATCAGGCAAAACATGAGTGCCCCGGTAAAGGGGCGTAACTCCAGACGGTGAAACTCTTATTCAGTCCCTCATGCAACACGGAATAATCTTTTTGAACGACGGAATGTGATTTTTTTTCCTTTTGAGAATAATAATAAGTAATTTAGAAACAAGTAATATATTAAAAGAATAAACAATGTTTTTGAGCAACGAAATGTGATTTTTTTTACTTTTTAAGAATTTTTTTTTGGTGCTTATGCATATCAGCCCTGACATTGAAATATTTAAAGAATGTATAAACTTTATTATGTACTTACGTGTTAGCTGAAAATAAGATTGTGCAGAAAAAAATACGCAAATTCATCCAGTAGTTATTTAATTATAAATAAAAAACGATTTTAACGATTTTATCACTCGGTAGATATTTCCACCATTTTGTATCTTAGATTTTCCAGTGGTCAAGGACGATAATTCATTTTCACGATTTCGGGGTTTGGGGTCTCCATTGTTTACAAAAATGTCAAAATGTACGTAAACTCATTTTTTTCTTTTTCTTATAATTAAATAACTACTGGATGAATTTGCGTAATTTTTTCTGCACAATCTTAGGGTATCTTTAAGAATGATCAGTACGCTGAAAACGCTAAAAAAAACAACAAATATACAACAAATAAAAGTAACTGTCGTCGATAAAAGTTAATTTAAAACTGACCTGTGATATTTGTTTGTATTTTAAAACCGTTCCAACTGCTATTTATTAGAAATCAATAGTTTTGTCACACGAACTTGCAAAAAAAAAATGGCGCTTGCTCGTAAGGAAGTGAGCAGAAGACGCCATTTTGTCTAAAAAAACGAGTAAAAAATGAACAAGAAATTTTTTTACATCTAATAAAAACCCATTTATAGTACGTAAAAATACAAACAAATATCATAGGTAAGTAGACAAATATCTCTTCTCGACGTAGGTTAAACTCACTTGTTGCATATTTATTTTTATAACCCCGTTCTCGTTCGTTTTTTGGACCCCGTCCGCGACTGTACTGATCATTCTTAAAGATACCCCAATCTTATTTGCTTCATATATACTACAGAAGTGCCCTTTTTTTTAGGGGCTGAAATATGAAAGGTGCACTTCTATAAATTCACCAATGATTTCAATATTATTTTTTGATTAAAACTAAAACTTTCTATTCTTGGATTTTTTTTATTAGGCTAATCCCACAAATCAGATTTTTAGAAATCCATTCTTAACATGGAGAGAGCGGGTGGAGGGGTGCTGTAACTTCACCGAAATTTGTTGAGCCGTAAAATAAAATTTAAAAAAAACAAACTTTTTTTCTGGGGTCAGTACAGAATCTCATTTTTATTTTTGTTTCTAAATACGAAGGGTGAGATGCCTCCCCCCCCCCCCCGTCCGCCCTCTCCATGTTAAAAGTATTGATTTACTCCTCTCCAGGAGTTAGGCACGAGGCCAGTTTTTATTTTACTCTCACAAGTAAGATGTGACCCAAGCTCGGGTCGGGAAAGTGGGGTTTAAAAATTGCCTGGGCATTCCCCGGTAGGGGCGCCTCAGGCAGTAAGCAATAAACTTACTCCTCCCCAAAGAGGGGAGGCGAAGCCTGGGAGGGTGGCCCTCTTAGAACTGCACAGGACAGACCCATAGACCGGCGTAAATCAAGCCCCGAAGGGGACAATACCCGTCTATGGGGTGCAGTATCCATCGGAACAGATACTACACTTTGATCTTAGCCAAAAAGCCAAGAAGACAAAAAATAAATAAATAAATAAAATTGAAAAAAAAGTCGAACGAACTTAGAAAGAAAAGGAATAACTAAACACGCTAGCATTTACCCGTCTATGGGGTGCAGTATCCATCGGAACAGATACTACACTTTGATCCTAAAAAAAAAAAGTTTTAATCAACAAATATTTATGATAAAAAATATACAGATGACATTTTCTGGACTACACCGGTTTGGTTTGGGACTAAGCCAAATTTATTAAAATGTTTGTTTAGCGTTTAGGAGATTATTTTTAAATAATTCGTAAAACAATCGAATTCGAGTATTTATAACCGAACGAAAAAAGGCGGTCAAAACAACAAATAGGCAACAAATAAATGTTACCAAAGGCAAGATAAGTTACTCTTCTACTAACCTGGATAAGTTTATTTGTGTTTTAACTTATTTTAAAATATTTATTCAAAACAAACCTGATGGCAGATTGATGACATTTATTTGATATATTTCTAACATTATTATTTTTAATTTTTTTTTTAATAATAATAATAATAATAAGAAGAAGAAGAAGAAGAAGATAAAAACGGGAATGGGAATTTATTGTCTCCCCCCCCCCCTCCGGCTGTCTAAGATTAGCCTATAAAACTTATACTATGTAGTTAAGTAACATATATATATAAAAACGGCCCCCCCCCCCGTGTACACTTTATGTGATATCTCCTTTATTTATTCACCGATTGCCCTTATTTTACAGGACATGGCAGAATCAACGACCGTGAATACACCAAGACCTCAGTGGGAGCTGGGACAAAGAATACACTGTGTTAAATTTTACTACAAGACAGGCTCGTTTAAGAAAACCCAGGACAGTTTCATGCATCAGTTCGAATGTGAAAAGGCTCCATCCAAAAGCAGAATTCAGGACTGGGTGGACCACTTCGAGAAGTATGGGACCGTGGAGAACCTCAACGCTGCCAGTGAGAACCGTCCAAGCCACTCGGGACGTCCCAAGAAGCGGACAGCCGAGCTGGTCGAAAGTGTAAGAGAGTCTCTCCAGGAGAGTCCGAAACGCTCTGTGCGTAAGCGAAGTCAGTCCCTTGGTATCTCCCGTGAGACTTGCAGGAGAGTGCTGGTGAATGATATCATGGCTTACCCATACAGAATACAGACGCTGCAGACCCTTACAGCCTCAGACAAGAAGCAGAGGAGCGCTATGGCAGTCAAGATGCTCGATAAGATCGAGGAGACACCAGGTTTCCTTAATCTCCTTTAGAGCCCACTTCCATCTTGACGGAAAGGCAAACTCTAAAACAAATGTCTTCTGGGGGTCCTCCACACCCAATGAAGGGATCAAGACTACAATAAGGACATCAGTTCATTAACACAAGACGCAGAACATATTCCGGAAGTCACCGGCGTCTTCCGGTTGACCTCGCAATACACGTGGTCGCTATTTACAAAACACTTGTAAATAAACCTTTTATTTATTTTAATAAATGCAGTATATTTCGGAATTTTTTTTTCTTTTAACATGTTAATATTTATTTTAAGGCAGAGGGTCCATAAATAAAACAAATAAAATATTAACATTTTTCTTTTAAAACATGTTTTTGTGCCACTATTTACTTGCCTCCCCACGAGGGCAGAAATGGGGGGGTATGAAATATTTATCGCCGTACTTAAGTAATCTTTCGTTTTGTAGGGAAAAATTAGTTTCTAAACGGAAGCAATTTAAAGTTTATGAAGTTTTTTCCTTTTTTTTCTGTAAGCAACAAATGAAATAAGATTTAACAAATACATAATTTTATTTACAAATCTTTTTATAACTTATTTCTTTTAATATATATATATATATATATATATATATATGAGAAAGGAAGGATGAGAGTAATCTGACGTAATGGGAAATGAAAAAAGAAAAAAAACAAAAGATATTTTTTATATATTCATCAACGTTTCGTCTTTATTGTAAGACTTCCTCAGGATGATAATATTAAGAAAAATGTCATGCAAATAAATCGAAATATTGGGTTGACATGATGGTTTGATAAGGAAAAGTAGTAGCCGTGGTTACTAAGAGCGCTGGACGAGGGTCCAGGCTGCAAGAAGTCAGTCAGTAGCAAAAACAATACACAAAAACATCAAACACCAAACACCATAGACAGACCTCTTCTCTTACCCAAGTATTCCAAATAACACATCCATCTGCAACACACTTAACAAACTAGGCCTTCCAACAGTACAAACCACATCACAAACCATAAAACAAACATTAAACACAGCAAGACATTTAAGAAAAAAACCCACATCCCATGCCGGCTTATATACTGTCCCATGTAACAAATGCCATCAAATTTATGTGGGGGAAACACAACGTGAATTAAAAAAAAGATTGAGTGAACACAAAAGGGGCATAACAAACAATAACTCTCTCGGTGCACTTTTCTCCTATGTATTAGAGCACGATTGTGCTTTCAAATTTGAACAGGCCAAAATCACCAAACATATTCATAACAAAGCTCGGCGAAGACTACTGGAAACTGCACTAATCACAGCCTCCAACACCATCAGACAACGAAATGGCTTCTACAATCTATCCTCCTTGATAAGCAAAATTATCCTGACCGAACAAAAACTAAACCTAGATCATGGCTAACCTTTCTTCTCTTCGCTCTCAATTGTACTTATATACAAGTCCCCGCATACACACTCACGTACAAACCCCTCCCACATACATTTTCATTCACTACGAATCAAAACTATTTAACCACAAATAACAGCCTTACAAATTAACACAATTTACACATCCTTACAAATATTTAGATATTTAAACCCTTTTTGCCCTCAATTTAATCACAAACCATCAACACATCCTGAACGAAACTACATTTCACTTATCTCTCGCCAAAATTAAAATCATTTTTCTTTTTCTTTTTCTTTATTGTCATGTTCTCAGCGCATTTCAACATATTCTTTCAAACTCACTTATATTCACACATTCTTGACATAGCCAGCTGGTCAATACTCCTACCCTCCAAAAATTTCACACCTGACCACAACAAAATCTCTCCTCTCTCCTCTCACCTATTTCACCCTTTCGACTACTTCTTTCATACTCTTACCCACCCCCGCCTATTTTCAAGTTATCTTCATTTCTTCAAATCTTTTTTCTAAAACTATGATACCACCTACATACCAAACACACAGAGTTCCCCCCTTCCCTCTTTTTTCCCCAGCCCCTCAAAATCCATGCCACACCTCACCACGACAAAAACCTCAGCACCCCCTCCCCTCTCTCCCACCCTAAGACAAATTCACTAACACTCTCACCCTCCCCTTTTTCACTGCTGCCTTAATGTACCCACTCAAAGCTTTCCTTATTCATTTCACTCTTTGCCTTCTGACTTCTCGCAGCCTGGACCCTCGTCCAGCGCTCTTAGTAGCCACGGCTACTACTTTTCCTTATCAACCCATCATATCAATCCAATATTTCAATGTACTTGCATGACATTTTTCTTAAAATTATCATCCTGAGGAAGTCTTACAATAAAGACGAAACGTTGATGAATATATAAAAAATATCTCTTGGTTTTTCCTTTTTCATTTCTATATATATATATGTATATATATATATATATATATATATATATATATATATATATATATATATATATATATATTTGTGTGTGATAGTGCACATTTCACCTTATTAAAAGGAGATAAACACTATCCCTGTGACAGGATCACAGGCAAACTAAACCTGGGCCTGGTGTAGCCACATACACCAACATATGAGTAATGCACAATAATAACAATGAAACCCGTGGGACTCAGAAGAAAGATCTGAGTGTCATGATGGGCAGGTGCTCCCTCAATGGCCAACATGGGGGACCCGGTCTGCATCCTTTGATTTCAGGAACAAAACCACGGACAAAAAACAGGTAAGTAACCTTTCCAATTCCAGGTATGACAAGAACACAGACAAACACAAAAAGGCAAAAATGAAGAAAAAACTAAAAAAATATAGAAAGAAAAGGACCACAAAGGAGAACAGACTAGTGATGGAATGCTACTACAAAAGTCGTCACCCCACAGAAAGAGGCTACCGGAAACGATTGAAACATCTTTGGAACGCTGCTACTGGCTACTATACAACGGAACAAAGGATAGCAGACCAAGCAAAACAGATCCTCAAGAGAGAATGGTTCTCAGAGATGGAACTGACGGAAATCAAGCAAAAGAGCGGAACAGAGCAAGAAACGTCGCCTGACGAACCCCCCCCCCTAAGAAGACAGACAAAACATAAACCCAGTAACGGAAGAGGTCGAAGTCTACAAAATCACAGAACTCACCGAAGTAGAACTCACCGAGGAAGAAACAAGAGAAGTAGAAAACATCAAACGATACATGTCTGAGAACAAAACAAATCTCCCATCTCTAAGGAACGAAGATTGGAAGAAGTTAAAAGTTGAAAAAAAGGTACTCGCGTACATCACAACATATACTATCACAGACCTAAGCAACTTGATATATGCGGGGGCAAAATCAGTAAGTATGAAACTAAAAAATAAAAAAGCCTGGCCAAAAGAATGGACTGACAAAACCTGGATGGAAAATCAGACTGGAAACCCAGATAACCAAACTCCGAAAAGAAGCTAACACCGTAAACAGGATGAAAGAGGATAGGAAAGGATGGAAGAGCAGAAATCCGGTTCACAAGGAAAGACTGAATAAGAAACATGAAGAATTAAAACAAAAGATAGCACCAATAGAGGGAAGACTGAGACGATATAGATACAAATCAGAACAGCAAAAACAGAACAGGACCTTTGAAAACAATGAAAGCCAGTTTTACAAAAACGTAAACGGAGAACGAATAACATCAGAGCAACCTGACCCGACAGAGACAAAACACTTCTGAAGCAAGATATGGGAAAAGCTTTAAACACACAACAAAAATGCCAAGTGGTTGAAAAACATGAAAAATGAACTACAGGAAATAGAAGAAGGAACAGAAACACCGATTACTAAAGAAACCATTAAGGACACCCTAAGGAAAATGGCAAACTGGAAAGCACCAGGCCATGATGGAATACATGCATATTGGTTTTAAAAATTCACGACCCTACATGAAAGACTGGCGCAGAAACTGAGAGGATGTATCCACAAAACAGACATACCAATGTGGATGACCAAAGGAAGAACAACGCTTATACCAAAAGATGCCAAAGAAGGAACGACCCGAAACAACTACAGACCAATGATCTGTTTACCAACAATGTGGAAAATCCTGACAGCACAACTGAGAGAACAAATCTACCAATCCCTAAACAAATGTGGACTACTCCCCGGAGGGCAACAGCTGACTGAGATAAAGATACAGAGAGGCATCTTCCAAGGAGACTCCCTATCACCACTACTGTTTATGATAGCTATGATGCCACTTAACTACATACTCAGAAAATGTGATGCCGGATACAAGTTTACAGACACAGAACTAAGAGTAAACCACCTGATGTACATGGATGACCTGAAACTATTTGCAAAAAGCAAGAAGGAATTGGAAAAGCTGATAAATACGAGCAGAATCTCCAGACAGGACATTCAAATGGAATTCGGAATGGAAAGTGCGCACTACTAGAAATAAAAAGAGAAAAACTGGAGAAATAGAGGACATGGAACTCCCCAACCAAGAGGAAATGAGGGCGCTAGGCGAACAGGATAGCTACAAATATCTTGGAGTTCTGGAAGCAGACACCATAAAATCTACAGAAATGAAAGAGAAGAATGGAAAAGAATATTTACGAAGAACAAGAAAACTCCTAGAAACGAAATTATATAGCAGGAATCTAGTAACAGGAATAAACACCTTGGCAGTAGCACTAATAAGATATTCTTGACCATTCATAGGCTGGACCAAAGAAGAACTCAGGCACCTTGATCAGAGGACTAGAAAATTAATGACCATGCACAACGCACTACATCTAAAAGATGATACGGACAGACTCTACATGAATGTTTAAAAATGTACAAGATACCCAACAGGATTATTAATTTCATCAAGAAAGCAATGGAAACATGGAGATTAGAACTGACAGCTGGAGGACAATACTTGACGGAGATAAAAATAAAGAGAGACATTTTCCAAGGAGACTCCCTATCACCACTACTGTTTATCATAGCCATGATGCCACTCAACTACATACTCAGGAAATGTGATGCCGGATACAAGTTTACAGGCAGAGAACAACGAATAAACCATCTCATGTACATGGACGACCTGAAGCTATTTGCAAAAAGCAAAAAGGAACTGGAAAAGCTGATAAATACGACCAGAATCTTCAGTCAGGACATTCAAATGGAATTCGGAATGGAAAAGTGTGCATTGCTAGAGATTAAAAAGGGAAAGTTGGAGACGACTGAGGGCATGGAACTACCCAACCAAGAGCAGATGAGGGCGCTAGGTGAACAAGAGAGCTATAAATATTTGGGAGTTTTGGAAGCAGACACAATCAAATCAACAGAAATGAAAGAGAAGATTGGAAAAGAATACCTGAGAAGAACAAGAAAGCTCTTAGAAACAAAATTATATAGCAGAAACCTAATCAAAGGAAGAAATACCTGGGCAGTATCACTAATAAGATATTCTGGACCATTCATAGGCTGGACCAAAGAAGAACTCAGGCACCTTGATCAGAGGACTAGAAAATTAATGACCATGCACAACGCACTACATCTAAAAGATG
Organism: Sepiola atlantica; assembly: GCA_963556195.1. Lineage (NCBI taxonomy): Eukaryota > Metazoa > Mollusca > Cephalopoda > Sepiida > Sepiolidae > Sepiola > Sepiola atlantica. The sequence continues at coordinate 7,559,501 of OY744549.1, forward strand.
ATACGGACAGACTCTACATGAAAAGAAACAAAGTGGGAAGAGGACTGGTAAGCATAGAAAATTGTGTGGAAGACTCAAAAAAAGATCTGGAAAAATACATAACTCAACACAGGGAAATCCTTATCACTGCAGCAAGAGACACCATTTCAACGAACAACTCGGGAAGCATCGAAACCAGAAACAAAACGAGAAGAAAAGAAAAGTGGGAAGAAAAACAACTACATAGACGCTTCAGAAGACTGACAAGAGAAGAAACCAACGAAAATAGCTTGACATGGCTAAGAAAAGGACACTTGAACAGAGAAACGGAATCTGTACTGATGGCTGCATAGAACAATGCAATTAGGACAAACTAGATTATAGCTAAAATAGATAAAACCCAGGAAAACAATAAATGCGTGGACAAAGAGACGAAACAATAAATCATATAATAAGTGAATGTAGCAAACTTGCCCAAAAAGAATACAAGAACAGACATGACTGTGTTGGGAAAGTAATACACCGGGAACTGTGCAAACAATTGAATTTCGAATACGCAGACAAATGGTACAAACATAAACCAGAAACAGTACTGGAAAACGAAAAACACAAATTCCTCTCGGATATGGATATACAAACAGACAAACTCATACAAGCAAGGAGACTGGATGTTATGATAATTAACAAGAAGGAAAAATCTTGTAAAATCGTAGACTTCGCCGTTCCAGCAGACAACAGAGTGAAAATCAAAGAAACGGAAAAACGAAGCAAATACACGGAACTAGCTAATGAACTGAAAGGAATATGGAGCATGAAGAAAGTCAGTATATACCAATAATCGTAGGAGCACTAGGAACAATCCCAAAAAACCTGAAAAAAGACTGAAAGAAATTGGAACCAAAGAGATCATTGGAACTATACAAAAGACGGCAATGGTTAAAACAGCTACAATCTTAAGAAAAATCATTGAATGCGGAAACCAACCCGTATACGCTACGAAGGGTCACACGGAATCTACTACAGGAAGAAAACAAAACCACACAAACAAAGAAACAAAGAAACAGAAAATGCAAGAAACATCGCTGTATAAGCTCCCCTCCCCCCAATCAATTACACCGGCCTCACCTGACCCAACACAAAAATGAACCCATGAACAGAAATAGCAAAAAACACCATCAACTCCTCCACCCCCCCAAAAAAAAATTAAAGAAATTTAAAAAATAAATAAATAAAAATAAATTTTTTTTTAAATAAATAAAAACGGTACCAGCCACACAAAATATTTGCATAGGGTTAAGGAGGATCAGAAGACCTTGGAGGGACAGCACAAACCAGACCTCCACTGGAAGTGCAGAGACTGCTGGGACCTTGGGGAGGCTTATTGCCACCCAAATCCCAGAGAAGAACAATGGTCCTTACCAGCAGGAAATCAATGGTAAACGGCTGTTGTGATACTGCAAGTTTATTTGTGGTGGCTATCGAAAAGAAGTGGA
>OY744549.1:7575233-7635233 GCA_963556195.1 Sepiola atlantica
TTACCTCCCTTAAATCCAGAGATTTCTTTATTATAATTACTTCGTGTTGTCTAAAGAACTTAAACACAATATTAATTAACGGTTTTCCCTTTAACCTCTTTTTTTCTCCCTCCTTTTAGAACGCACATCTTCAAACCCAAAAACAGTAATGGCCAATAATACAAATTCATAAATTGGCTCAAGGGAATTACATAGAAACTTTTTTATTTTTTATTTTTATTTTTTGTTTTATTTTCAAATTTTATTTTTAATTTTATTTTTATTTTAATTTTATTTTTATTCCCTTTAATCTTATATTATTATATCTCTCCAAATCTCCTCCGGTTTTAAATCTCAACAGTTTCATTACACTAAATTTAAATTACAACAAACATACAAAACACACTGAGCAAATAACGCGTCCCAACAAGAGTGTCATGTGACTTCACATTTCCAAAACAGATGACAACAGAAGCTGAAGAGAGCCGGATGGCTAAGTCCTTCGGTGCTTGAAACCGACGGTATGAATGTTATACTAATTTTTCTGTACCAAAATAAATAAATATTACGCTCTTAATTTTTAACTTTAATTCTTAATTAATCGAGCACTCTGCTGGGATTTTTCCTACTATATTACAAAGAAGTTTATATATATATATATATATATATATATATATATATATATATATATATATATATATATATATATAGAGAGAGAGAGAGAGAGAGAGAGAGAGAGAGAGAGACAGACTTTTCGCTACTTCAAAGTTCTTCAGTGTAGGATATACTATGAAATAAAATGCTGCGATGACAGGATTTGTGAAAAAAGACAAAAGGGAAAACAAATTAAATACAGGAATAAATCATCAAAAGCGAGAGATTTACCGGTTTCGTTCAGATTGACTGAAGACGTTCGTCGATCCGAACGAAACCGGCAACTCTCGTTTTTTTATGATTTATTCCTGTATTGTGTTGTCTTTTTCACCCCCCACATATATATATAAGTGTTTTAAGGTTCATTTTTTTTTTTTAAAGCATCTATTGTTAAATTTTAGAAGGAATAGGTAAAATAAATACCTTTTGAAGCATTAAGATGCGATATCAATTTTTTTATAAAAAAAGAAAAATAATAAATCGAAACCGATTTTTTTTTTTTTATTATAAACTAGCATTTTTTTTTTGTTAGTTTAAAGTGATACAGATATTTCGCCAAAACCTGGCATCCTCGGTGTGTAATATATCCTGATGTCATCGGATTTGTATTTTTTTTTCTCTCTCCTACCGGCTTGTTGTTGTTACTACAGCCGGGCCAAATGGGTTAGCTGTTGTTTCCCACTATCAAATATGAAGAACGTGAATGCAGCACGTGATTTGTATAAGTGTTTTAAGGTTCATATTTTTAAGCCGGTAAGAGAGAGAGAAAAAAAATACAAATCCGATGACATCAGGATATATTACACACCGAGGATGCCAGGTTTTGGCGAAATATCTGTATCACTTTAAACTAACAAAAAAAATGCTAGTTTATAAGAAAAAAAAAAGAAAAAAAATCGGTTTCGATTTATTATTTTTCTTTTTTATAAAAAAAATTGATATCGCATCTTAATGCTTCAAAAGGTATTTATTTTACCTATTCCTTCTTAAATTTAACAATAGATGCTTTTTAAAAAAAAAAATGAACCTTAAAACACTTATACAAATCACGTGCGGCATCCACGTTCTTCATATTTGATAGTGGGAAACAACAGCTAACCCATTTGGCCCGGCTGTAACAACAACAAGCCGATAAGAGAGAGAAAAAAAATACAAATCCGATGACATCAGGATATATTACACACCGAGGATGCCAGGTTTTGGCGAAATATCTGTATCACTTTAAACTAACAAAAAAAATGCTAGTTTATAATTAAAAAAAAGAAAAAAAAATCGGTTTCGATTTATTATTTTTCTTTTTTATAAAAAAAATTGATATCGCATCTTAATGCTTCAAAAGGTATTTATTTTACCTATTCCTTCTTATATATATATATATATATATATATATATAATAGAAGAATACCCGTCCTAGGACAGGTAAAATTAATTTCCTGAACAGAACAGTTTTGCACTATTTTATGTCTCCATACGAAGATTAAAATCAAAACATACTGCTGAACCTTATGTCTAGAATCCTAATTTTGAAGATTTAAGGCTTAACCTTAATACATCTTAAGAAGAAAATAACATTCAGGGAATCTTGCTCAATTGATGTGGCTGGCACCACCACATGTGTATGTATGGATGGATTTATGTATGTATGTATGTATGTGTGTATTTATGTGTGTATGTATGTATGTGTTTATGTATGTATGTATGGATGGATTTATGTATGTATGTGTGTATGTATGGATTTATGTATGTATGTATATATGTATGTATGTATGTATGTATGTGTGTATGTATGGATGGATGGATTGATTTATGTATGTGTGTATGTATGTGTGTATGTATTTATGTATGTGTGTATGCATGTGTGTATGTATGTATTAATGTTTGTGTGTGTATGTATATATGTATGTATGTATGGATGTATGGATTTATATATGTATGTATGTGTGTATGTATATATTTATGTATGTATTTATGTGTGTATGTATGTATGTGTGTATGTAGGTATATATGTATGTATGTACTTATGTATGTATGTGTGTATGTATGTATATAAGTGTGTATGTATGTGTGTATGTATGTATGTATGTATATAAGTGTGTATGTATGTGTGTACGTATGTGTGTATGTATGTATATAAGTGCGTATGTATGTGTGTATGTATGTATGTATGCATGTATGTATGTATATGTGTGTGTATGTATGTATATATGTATGTATGTAAAGAAGTGTGTATGTATGCATGCATGCATGCCTGCATACATGTATGTATGTATGTACGTGTATAAGTGTGTATGTATGTGTGTATGTATGTATGTATGTTGGTATGTATGCATGTATGTAGAGAAGTGTGTATCTATGTATGCATGCATGCATGCATGTAGGTACGTATGTATGTACGTATGTATGTACGTGTGTATGGATGTATGTACGTATGTATGAGTTTCCTTAGGTTCGTGTGATAGTTTTATGTGTTTATTATCTTTTTTATTTCAACTTACCTGTAGCGACAAGGCACCGAGATTTGAAAAAAAAACAAAAAAAATTCAAACGAAACAATCGAGAAATCTGATTGGTCGCAACAAGTGAATTTAGTCACAAGTACTGATCGCTAATGTTCCCCATTGTTCGAGTGAAACGCTATAAAAAGAAGTGTTTGCAAATAATATTAAAAATTCGTCAAATAATTACGTGACGGCAATGAAACATAAGCCGCTTTGATCGAAATGCTATTTGAAAGTCAAACAAAAATTCACAGTCACAATTAGACGACAAGACGCTTTCTTATTTGATTAGTGGTGACTCTTTGATGCGACGGAGGCGCTAGCAAATCCCCCTTCAACTATGGAGAATACCCGAAAAAAATATTAAAAACCTGCAGTTTGTTAAAAAAAACACAAAAAAAAAACACAGAAGAATTGGTATAACCAATAATTTCAGATTCGGCTAAACAGAAGGTATTTATGTTTAAAAATAACGTACATTTTAGTTTTTACGGCATATCAACCCCTTTCGGGATGTTTACTGTCGAATTTTGGTAAAGGTTTTTACGTTTTAAATTCTTAATATCTTTAAATATTTATTCATGGTGGTTGGTTTTGATTGTTTTGTTCGACGGCATATCAACCCTTTTCTGATTATTTAATGACGAATCCCGTCATTTTGGTAAAAGATTTTATGCTTCAAGAAACATGGAGCAGAAAGGGAATGCCAAAGGCCGGCAGCTCGATGTAAAGAAGCTATTAGAATAGAAGGCTCTTCGATTTCTGGGTACCTCAACAGTGAATGGATGGGTTTAGCTGATTGTCGGGTTGGTCGAGTGTATTTACGTTACATCCACAGGATAGTAATCCAAAGAATTTCAACCGGGTTTATAAAAAGTGCTCAATATCAAATAGAGCTTTTATATGATTATTTTTATTTACACAGACATGTACAAATTCTGCGACACTAGCATGTCGATGTTATCGATCAACAGCTATAATAAACTGAGATCTCACCAGGCAGAGTTAGAATCTGATCTTAACCTTAGATCATATTTGGAAAGAACCAAATATGATCTAAGGTTAAGATTAGATTCTAACTCTGCCTGATGAGATCTCAGTTTATAACAGCTGTTGATCGATAACATCGACATGCCAGTGTCGCAGAATTTGTACATGTCTGTGTAAATGAAAGTAATCATATATATATATATATATATATATATATATATATAATTTATTTGAAAACTATATGTTACGTATTTCAGAATGGTACCACGGTTTCATCCAGATGGGTTGGCTTTTACATTTTAAAAGTCTATACTTAAGGGACTCATCAGCGTACTGAATGAGGTAGATTATATATATATATAGGTATTTAAATATTTAATATTTATTAAAAAAATATTATTGTTTATCAGCCCCCCTCCCACAAGGGCTGGGCACTTTCGAGTAGCTTTAATAACAAGCAGTACTAATAGCTATATGCGCGATCCGAACACCGTTTCGTAAGATCACTCTAAGCTGCCTGGTAAATGGCGGCCACGTGTCGCTATTACTCTATATTTACTAACTAATTGACGATGGCCCTTTGGTTAAGATCACCGACTACGAATCAGTGGCGATTTGTGTTCGGGGTTAGCGCCCACCGACCGTCGGGAATTAGTTCCTAGACTGAAGATTGCGTTAGCATGAAACATCGATGTCTCTAGGTATTTAAATATTTAATATTTATTTAAAAAAATATTATTGTATATATATATATATATATATATATATATATATATATATATATATATATATGAGTCTTCATGCCCCGTTCTGTCTCGTTCTCTGGCCCCCTCTCTCGCTATCGCCCTTTCGTTCTCCCCCTCTCACCTCTCTCTCTCTCTCTCTCTCTCTCTTTCTCTCTCTCTCTCTCCTCCTCCAATCTTCTCACCTGGTTCTCTCCCCTCCTCTTTCTCCAACTACAACACTGACTACTATTCTTATCTTGGTTGTTATTTTCCCAACGTTTCGGCCGATGTAATCTCTCAAATATTTAACCTTTTATTTCCCTTTTTTTGTAGGTAGGTCTGTCCTCAATGAAGAGTCAGTCAACACAGGCAGCGATCAGTTTTGTTCTCATGAACGGGTTCATGGCGATGTTGGCATCGACCAATGCGCATGAAGGTTGGAGAACACTCGGCCGAGATGACGCACAGAGAGAATATAACGCTGCAGGCATCGACGTCCACAGAACTCGTCTTAATCTGGGCAGACCGCCGTCATGGTCTTTCCGAAAAAACTATGGGATTTATCGAAATTTCCGAAAATATGTGAGAAATCAACCGGTGTTGGATCGAGATTTCAGTCCACAGTTTATTCCGGAAAATGACATTTCAACTTTCATGGATCTCGCCACAGACGTCAAGGCGAATCCCAGTATGAATTCTGAAAACGCATCTTCTATGGGTGTGTTAATAGATTCCAAGATAAATCCGAGTAGAATTCTGGAAAACGCAACTTCTTTGGGTTTGTTGAGCGAGTACAAAACAAATTCTAGTAAAATTCTAGATCTGGATCTGTACAAAGATTCCAAGAAAAATTCTAGTAAGTTTCTAGAAAATGAAACTTCTCTGGATTTTCTGATAGATTCCGAGACGAATCCGAGTAAGTTTATGGAAAACGGAACTTCTCTGAATCTGTTAATAAACCCCAAGACATATTCTAGCAATCTTCCTGAAAACGCAACTTCTCTGAATCTGTTAATAAACCCCAAGACATATTCTAGCAATCTTCCTGAAAACGGAACTTCTCTGAATCTGTTAATAAACCCCAAGACATATTCTAGCAATCTTCCTGAAAACGGAACTTCTCTGAATCTGTTAATAAACCCCAAGACATATTCTAGCAATCTTCCTGAAAACGGAACTTCTCTGAATCTGTTAATAAACCCCAAGACATATTCTAGCAATCTTCCTGAAAACGGAACTTCTCTGAATCTGTTAATAAACCCCAAGACATATTCTAGCAATCTTCCTGAAAACGGAACTTCTCTGAATCTGTTAATAAACCCCAAGACATATTCTAGCAATCTTCCTGAAAACGCAACTTCTCTGAATCTGTTAATAAACCCCAAAACATATTCTAGCAATCTTCCTGAAACCGCAACTTCTTTGAATCTGCTGAGAAACTCTAAGACGAACCCTACTACGATGTCTAACCCTGCGATTTCCCCTTCGCTATATCTGCCCGGAGATTCTAATGCGAGCTCCGGTAAGATTCCTGAAAACCCGATTTCTACTTCTACCGATCTGTTGAGAGACTCCATGACGAACCTCAATACGATTCTAGAATTGACTGATACGAAGAATAAAATAAAAAGTTCCGTTAAGAACTATGTTCCGATCCAAAGAAACGGTGGAACAGGTGCTAAATGGCAAGGTCCTCGGGTGTCCAAAATTTCGTCAACGGATCCATTTTTCGGATCAAAGGGTTTGAGTTTAAACCGCTTATATGAAATGGCCAACCAATCTATTTCAAGGTCACCTCAATTGAGTTTCGACCGACCGAACCGACACGCGATACAATCGCACAATAAAGCCAATCTAGAAAACTTCGAGGTGAATATTACTCCTACAACTACACCCTTATCTGATCCACCATTTTTAGCAAAGTCGAAAACCATTCTTCTGCAATTCGAAACAGGATCACAAAAGACTCCAATGACGGCATCTCGTGTAGTAAGAGACGTTACAGATGACCGATCCGTTACAATGTTACGACCAGTTGAAGAAACGCCTGACCAACCTGAGACACAGACAATGAAATCGCATCGTGAACCAGCACCGGTAAAACTCGATCTATATATCAGTTCTGCGAGTCCAAACCTATCAGATCTATCATCTTCCGTCGAGCAGAAACCGGTAAAAGATATTTTTCCCGGATCTGAAATCGAATCTGAAAAGACTCATCTAATTGCGAGCCAAGAAACTGGTTTAAACTATTTAGATAAAATAGTTAACAGATCGCCTGCGATTTCAAATCCGCTACAAGTCGGTTTCGAAGCATCGCAAAAACAGACGAAACAATCAGACACTACATCAGACTTGACATCAGACACAGTAAGCATTGGAGTGTATACTACTTCAACAAAGAAGTCGGAAAATATTCTTAACCAATCCGAAAAAGAATCACAAACGACTCAAATAATGTCGGATCAAACCGGACGAGATTTAGACGGTTATAAAGTTGACATCGACCGACCTTTTAAAGGTTCAAATCACCATCAAAAACAGACGGTAGAGTCGCATAATACGCAACCCCCAGTAAGCATCGGTGTAAATATTAGTTCTAGAACCATAGGACCTTCTGATCGATCATTATTACAGTCAAAGAATACTCTTAACCGATCCGAAAAAGAATCACAAATGACTTCGATAATGTCGGCTCAAACGGGACGAGAGTTAGACCGTTTAGCTGTTGACATCGACCAGCCTTTTAAGGGTTCAAATCAACCTCAAATGCAGACGATACAATCACACACTACACAAAACCCGGTAAACGTCGACGTAAATATTGGTTCTCCCAATATAGGCTCGTCTGATCAACCATTGATTTATCCAAAAGTGAATAAGTTGGGGAGCATCCCCCTTGAATTGGAACCCGGATTTCAGAAGACCTTAATAATGCCGAATAAAAAAGGCACAGATTTGGGCCGTTTGCAAATAACAGCACATCGATCTGTTACAAGTTTTATACCACCTCAAGTGACCACTGGTCAACGTTCAAAATACGCAATAAAATCGCGCGATGAATTAAGCATCGATAGGGATAATAGTTCTGCAGCTGAACTCACAGCAGATGTCGGAATATCCCTTCAACAGAACAGGGCAACAATAATTCCTTTCCAATCCGAAAAAGGGGCCGAAAACAATCCAGTTATTTCAAAAGAAGCAGAATCGAGCCGTTTGCACGTTATAATCGACCGATCTATCATAGATGTATTGCCAGCTCAAGCAAGATCCCGAAAACCCCGAAATGTTACAACAAAATCGCACAATAAATCAACACCAGTAGGCTCTGATACGAATACTAGTTCTAGGAAACCCCGCTCTTCAGGTCCAGCATCAACGCCGAAACAGGAACTGTCCCAAACTAGTCCTCCGCAATCCGAAACAAAACCCCAGCAGACTCTACAATCCGATCAATCAATTACAACTTTGATATCACCTCAAGTAAGATCCGACCAAACACAAAAAGTGGCGGTATTATCGCATAATTCAACACCGACAAGATTTGATGCGGATATTAGCTCTACAAAACCCCGCTCGTCAAGTCCACCATCAACGTTGAAACAGAAGCAGTCGAAAACTAGTCCTCCGCAATCTGAAACAAAACCCCAGCAGACTCTACAATCCGATCAATCAATTACAACTTTAATATCACCTCAAGTAAGATCCGACCAAACACAAAAAGTGGCGGTACTATCGCATAATTCAACACCGACAAGATTTGATGCGGATATTAGCTCTACAAAACCCTGCTCGTCAAGTCCACCATCAACGTTGAAACAGAAGCAGTCGAAAACTAGTCCTCCGCAATCCGAAACAAAACCCCAGCAGACTCTACAATCCGATCAATCAATTACAACTTTAATATCACCTCAAGTAAGATCCGACCAAACACAAAAAGTGGCGGTACTATCGCATAATTCAACACCGACAAGATTTGATGCGGATATTAGCTCTACAAAACCCTGCTCGTCAAGTCCACCATCAACGTTGAAACAGAAGCAGTCGAAAACTAGTCCTCCGCAATCCGAAACAAAACCCCAGCAGACTCTACAATCCGATCAATCAATTACAACTTTAATATCACCTCAAGTAAGATCCGACCAAACACAAAAAGTGGCGGTACTATCGCATAATTCAACACCGACAAGATTTGATGCGGATATTAGCTCTACAAAACCCCGCTCGTCAAGTTCACCATCAACGTCGAAACAGAAGCAGTCGAAAACTAGTCCTCTGCAATCCGAAACAAAACCCCAGCAGACTCTACAATCCGACCAATCAATTACAACTTTAATATCACCTCAAGTAAGATCCGACCAAACACAAAAAGTGGCGGTACTATCGCATAATTCAACACCGACAAGATTTGATGCGGATATGAGCTCTAGAAAACCCCGCTCGTCAAGTCCACCATCAACGTCGAAAACTAGTCCTCCGCAATCCGAAACAAAACCCCAGCAGACTCTACAATCCGATCAATCTATTACAACTTTAATATCACCTCAAGTAAGATTCGACCAAACACAAAAAGTGGCGGTACTATCGCATAATTCAACACCGACAAGATTTGGTGTAGATATTAGCTCTACAAAACCCCGCTCATCAAGTCCACCATCAACGTCGAAAACTAGTCCTCCGCAATCCGAAACAAAACCCCAGCAGACTCTACAATCCGATCAATCTATTACAGTAAGATCCAGCCTGACCCCAAAAATGGTGATACACTCGGACAATTTAACACCAGTAAGCTCTGAGAGTAATACTAATTCTATAAAACCCCGCTGGACAGGTGCACCGTCAACACCGAAACAGAGGCAGTTGGAAACTAGTCCTCCACTTTCCGAAATAGAACCGCAGCAGACTCTACAATACGACGGATCTATTTCAACTTTAATATCACCTTCGGACCAAACACAAAAAATGGTGGTACTATCGCATGATTCAACGCCGACAATATTCGATGTGAATACGAGTTCTACCAAACCCCGTTCGTCAGGTCCGCCATCAACTTCGAAGCAGAACCGATCGGAAACTATTTCTCCCCAATCCATAACAGACTCACGGCAGACTTTAAGAACTCCAACGCAAACAGGATCAGATTGGCACGGATCAGTGAAACGTTTATTTACATCAGAATCGCCATTTAATGGAAGTTCGAATCAAACTCGGAAAACGACCGAAGACTTGAATGGTATTTTAAACCGAGCACAATTGAGCGTAAATACGGCACCAACGAAGCTGGAAGATGGGAAGGAAACAAAAACTGTCGACTCGACGCAAATTGAATCCATAAATCCACCCGATTCTCTGACGAGCAATAAAACTGTGAAGCGCGCCTGTCACGGGTGCAGATACGGCAAACAGAATTCACTTACGATAAAAATACGCGGACCGGCGAACAGACGAAGAAACCAAATTATCCGAATCCAGATTTTAAATAAGAAAAATCCGAAAGTAAAAGGACGCAAACAAAACGTTCTGCCGATTGCGCCTAAAACAGAAAAAGAAAGAATGAACAAAGATACGACCTTCTCAAACCCAGGATCGCGAAACCGACAGACCATTTTGATTAAAAATGCAATCTCACCAAAGAAATCCGTCACAATCAGAGAAAAAGTCGCCATTGCGACAACGATACAAAATGGCGACATTTCACTTCCGGTTCGTGTATATCCCGCCATTGCGACAACGATACAAAATGACGACGTTTCACTTCCGGTTAGTGTATATCCTGCCATTGAACGATCCTCGTCTGGTTTGATTCGAACAAACGTTCAACCGACACAGTCTCAAAGCGGAATCATTCAAACATCGATCGATAAGTCCCAGATACTTCGATCTCTAAAAGATCGACTCTCCCAAACAAACAGTTTTAATAAAAAATCAACCGAAAGTTTTTTAACTGAACAAATGGTTCGGGAAGACGTGCCAGATTCGAGAAAAGGACAAACATTTCTCGAGAAAAAGACTGACGACTCGATACCGTCGGTTTCAAATATGTTGTGCACTCATATTCCACAGCAAAGGCAAATTTCGGATCAATTAAACCTGCGCAAATCAACGTCTAGTGATCGTTACGTAATCCCAAATAAAACAAACCCCGACGGCAGAGTTTCAAATAAAGAAAACCCACTCAGCAGCGGCAACGAAAGGAATCCGAAGACGGTGTCAAATGCAACAGCGGACTCGGGCCGATTTCATGGATTTAATATCTCAATGAAAAAAGTCTACGAAGGTAAAGTAGTCATTTTATCAAGTTGGAAAGCAAGTAATGTCGTTTTTGTCCAACACATTTATTTCATCTGAAACATTCACATTAAGGAATTTTTAATCTTTACAATAATTTCCCTCATTTTCTATGACTTCTGTCCAACGATAAACTAGCTTCTTGATGCCTTCTTCAAAAACAAATTTCTCTGATTTTTGAGTGAAAAACAAATCTAGGTCATTTTTGAGTTGGTCGTCATTTTCATAAATTTTATTGTTTTAGTGATGTTGCAACGATCGGAAAAAAATAGTAGTTGGATGAAGCAATATCACGTGAATAAGGCGGATGAGGCAAAACTTCCCAATTGAAACTCATGACTTTTCCCTGATTGAGTTTTGCTGTGTGAGGTTTCATGTTATCATGCTGAAGCACGACACCCTTCCTATTGAGCAATGCTGGTCGTTTTTTTATGATAGAGCAATTCTTAGATCATCCAGCTGCGAACAATATTTTACTGCTGTGATTGTTTGATTAGGCTCTAGTAACTCATAATGAATCAGTCCTCTCATGTCCCACCATAAAGAGAGCATAACCTTCTTTGGGTGTTTTGTAACAGGCTGTGGACTTTGCTTTCGGTCTAAAAAATCCAGAACTTTGTACAAATTAGGAGGCTGCAAAGTGATGAAGTAAAAAAAAATACGACATTATTTTCTTTCCAACCTGATATTATTTTGTGCAGTTGTTTTGTTTTACGGCATATCAACCCTTTTCGGGTTATTTGATGCCGAATCCAGTCATTTTGGTAAAAGTGTTTATGCTTCAAGTTCTTTATATCTTCAAATATTTATTCAGGGTGTTTGGTTTGGTTGTTTTGTAGAGGAAAATTGTTGTTTCTTGAAACTTAGGTAATTTTTTAGTTGGTCGTAATTTTCATTAATTTTATTGTTTAAGTTATGCTGCAACGACCGAATTTTTTAAAAACATAACTCAATCCCAAAACTAAGTTATATTGCTTTCGTTTTTTTATTATTGTAGAGAACAAATGCCGACCGGAAGTGACTCTTAACTTCAAACATGGCTTCCGGGACATTTTCGGTAACAATCCTGGTTTCGGGTCGGAAAATGTTGGCTTGAAAAACGGGTGCGCCATTTTCAACGGGAAAAGTAAAATCAAGCTATGGCGCTTGAAGGACGCGGTAATCGGTCAGAACTTTATCATCCAACTCCGATTCAAGCCAAACCCGAGCGCCCATCGACTAAACCTTAACAAAGAACACTTACTTTCAAATTGTGGCTGGAAGGTGGTCCCCTCAATCGAAATCTTCATCACTCCATACAATGGGTTCATTTACTTTACCGTAAAAACGACCCATTCAAGGCTGACACTGAAGGGGAAATATCATGTAAGTACGCCATATTTGTGCCACAATTTCGTTTAATGATTCGAATTAAAACATGGCCGCTAGACAAAATGTTACGGAAAGAGATTAAAATATTCGGAATGATTAGACTTATTATTTTATTGATATAATTATTATCACAATCAGGTTTCGGGGTGAGAGCAATGGGGGTAATGTTATTTTTTGACCAACACCCAAAAGTAAGTGCTAGTGACCGATACCCAGGAATTAAGAGTAATGTCCGCCATCCTAGACTTATCGACTTATGATTTAATGAGCGCCACCTTAGTTTTAGGGTTAATAGCCGACACCCCAGACTTCGGGTCAGTGACCATCACCCTAGGTTTATGGTTAGTCACCATTACCCCAGACTTAGATTTAGTGACTGCAAACCTAGTCTTAGGGTTTATCACACCCAAACCCAGACTTATTCACTGCTGACCGCGACTAAGGGTTGGGGTTGGGGTTAGTTACTGTTGCCCCAAACTTAGGATTAATTTGGATTGTGGTTTAGGTTAGTGACTATTACCCCGATCTTAGGATTTATTTGGGTTTGGGTTAATGTTAGTGACTGTTACCCCGGACCTAAGATTAATTTGGGTTCGGGTGAAGGTTAGTGACTTTAGCCCGAACTTAGGATTAATTTGGGTTTGGGTTAAGGTTAGTGACTGTTACCCCGATCTTAGAATTAATTTGGGTTTAGGTTAGTGACTGTTGCTCCGAACTTAGGATTAATTTGGGTTCGGATTAATGTTAGTGACTGTTATCCCGAACTTGGGATTAATTTGGGTTCGGGTTAAAGTTAGTGACTGTTTCCCCGAACTTGTGATTAATTTGGGTTCGGGTTAATGTTAGTGACTGTTACCCCGAACTTGTGATAAATTTGGGTTCGGGTTAATGTTAGTGACTGTTACCCCGGACTTAGGATTAATTAGGGGTTGGGTTAATGTTAGTGACTGTTACCCCGAACTTGTGATTAATTTGGGTTCGGGTTAAGGTTAGTGATTGTTGCCCCGGACTTAGGATTGATTTGGGTGGTGGTAAGTGACTGTTACCTCGAACTTGTGATTAATTTGGGTTTCGGGTTAAGGTTAGTGACTGTTACCCCGGACTTAGGATTAATTTGGGTTTAGGGTTAAGGTTAGTGACTGTTACCCCGGACTTAGGATTAATTTGGGTTCGGGTTAAGGTTAGTGACTGTTGCCCCGGACTTAGGATTAATTTGGGGTTGGGTTAATGTTAGTGACTGTTTCCCCGAACTTAGGATTAATTTGGGTTGTGGTTAGTGACTGTTACCCTGAACTTGTGATTAATTTGGGGTTGGGTTAATGTTAGTGACTGTTACCCCGGACTTGTGATTAATTTGGGTTCGGATTAAGGTTAGTGACTGTTACCCCGGATTTGGGATTAATTGTGGTTCGGGGTAATGTTAGTGACTGTTACCCCAGAACTTAGGATTAATTAGGGTTCGGGTTAGGGTTAGTGACTGTTGCCCTGAATTTAGGATTAATTTGGGTTCGGGTTAAGGTTAGTGAGTTACCCCAGACTTAGGATTAATTTGGGTTCGGGGTAAGTTAGTGAGTTACCCGGTCTTAGGATTAATTTGGCTTTGGGTTAAGGTTAGTGAGTTACCCCAGATATAGGATTTATTTGGGTTCGGGTTAAGGTTAGTGAGTTACCCCGGTCTTAGGATTAATTTGGGTTCGGGTTAATGACTGTTACCCCGAATTTAGGATTAATTTTGGGGTCTAGTTGGGTTAATGTTAGTGACTGTTACCCCGGTCTTAGGATTAATTTGGGTTAGGTTTAAGGTTAGTGACTGTTACTCCGAATTTAGGATGAATTTGGGTTTGGGTTAAGGCTAGTGACTGTTACCCCGGACTTAGGACTAATTTGAGCTTTACTAGAGAGATTAAAACTTTGCAATTCTATTTATTTTTCTGAGTCAATTGCATTATCAGCAAATACACAACTCCCCACATAGGATGCTCCCTATTAATCTTACCCCTACTCACAGTAGCCCCTTACGTCTCAATGGCAATATGCTTTTTGGGGGGCTGAGGGGTAATTAAAGGAAAACGAAAACAATTCTTACATATCTTGTTAATCTTTTCATATTTGTGTCATGACAATACCATGATGCCTATTCACACGATTTTCTGTCTTTTAATCATATTTTATTTACTGAGTTTTGGGTGTTTTTTTAAAAACTTTTTCAGGCAAATTCCTGGAATGAAATGGAATTTTCGTACAATGGAAAACAATTACGGAAAACAGTAAATGGCATCGTATCATCTCATTATTTATCTGGTGAGTTTGTGGTGAACACCACAATTAAGGTACTCTCTTTCTTTCTTTCTTTGTTTAACCCTTCTTTGCCCCTGAAGTGGTGAAACTCGCGAAATCTCGCCTAATCACGTTGGCCGGAGGTTTCTGACCAATGGGCGGCCGACAGGTCAGCTCGGCCGCACGTGATCTTAAATCTATAAAAGAGGGGACAAGTCTCTTCCTCTTCCTCTTTTCCCCTCAGCGTTCTGAGACCAAGAACGCACAAAGAACACTCGGCGATTCCCCCCCCCCCCACCAGCTCGAACGAGCTGTGTGGAGGAGGGAGGAAGAGAAAGGTAACCCTTTTGATTCAAAAAAATCTATCTATCAATTTGATGAACATTTCCTTTCATTCCCAACGAACTCTTATTTCTTCAACACGTATTGCATTCTACACACAAAAAGACATTTCAACACGCACTGCATCATACGCCCCAATTATGAACTTACAATCTCTTTTAAGTATTAAATAAATTGTTTTGTTAATATAAATGTTATTCCTTTCCTTTTTTATTAACCATTATAAAAGGCCTATTCGTATATGTGTATAGCTTCATCATTCCTTCGCTTTCTTTAAGGTAAGTTTAAATAATATTTTCTTCCTTTCTCTTGGTTGTCTTAAACTGTTTTATTTAATCCCCACGTGGTCCGATGGTGGAAGCCTAACGGTGTAATAACATGCAGTTATAAATGTCATCTATTACACTACCTATGGTTGGGGGGATTCATTATCGCAAAACCATTTGTCCGAAATCCTTCGCGACTGTGGTTAAAATCCAAAATCCATTGTTCTCCCTTTTGAATCTCCCGCCATTATACAAAGACCACTCATCCCGGCCATAAGTTCATCTTTACAATCATGTAACGTTATGCGTTTAAGAAGGAGGGTCGATTAAAATGGCAAAGAATTACAAAGAAATAATGGATCAAGAGAACAATAGGGACCCCAGATCATTAACACAAGACGCGGGACATATTTTGGAAGTCACCGGTTGACCTCGCAATACACGTGGTCTCTATTTACAAAACACTTGTAAATAGATCTTTTATTTATGTTAATAAATGCAGTATATTTCGGAATTTTTTTTCGTGTTGTGTATTTTAAGAAAAAGTGGATACTTTTTTTTCTTTTCGTAGGGAGGCGAGTAACTAGCGAAGTTTTATTTATTTGTTTATAATTGTTGCTTACAGAAAAAAAAGGAAAAAACTTCACGAGGGTAGAAATGGGGGGGGGGTATGAAATATTTATCACCGTACTTAAGTAATCTTTCGTTTTGTAGGGAAAAATCAAGCTTCCCAAAAAGGGGCACTCTGGATCTTACCTCAGTTTAGAAGGATTTTTCCATACTACACATTGCTCCTAGCCTGAGGAGGCAAAACGGATGATTACGCAAGTTATTTTAATAAATAAACGAAATATATACGCTTTTTAAAAAATCGGCTGACTTGTAATCTTTCGTTTTGCCTCCCGACGAGGGCGGAGTTAGACTTCAAAAATCAGTTTCTAAACGGAAGCAATTTAAAATTTATGAAGTTTTTTCTTTTTTTTTCTGTAAGCAACAATTATAAACAAATAAATAAAACTTCGCTAGTTACTCGCCTCCCTACGAAAAGAAAAAAAAGTATCCACTTTTTCTTAAAATACACAACACGAAATATAGAATTGCGTTTAAAATTTGTTTTTTATTTAGTAAATAAAAGTAAAAAAAAAAATGATAAATTGTTTTGTTTATTGCAAAACGACAGATTTCAAGTCAGCCGATTTTTAAAAAAGCGTATACATGTTAAAAGAAAAAAAACCCGAGTTGTTTTGTAAATAGTGACACAAAAACATGTTTTAAAAGAAAACATGTTTATTTATGAACTCTCTGCCTTAAAATAAATATTAACATGTTAAAAGAAAAAAAAAATTCCGAAATATACTGCATTTATTAACATAAATAAAAGATCTATTTACAAGTGTTTTGTAAATAGAGACCACGTGTATTACGAGGTCAACCGGTGATTTCAAAAATATGTCCCGCATCTTGTGTTAATGATCTGGGGTCCCTATTGTTCTCTTGGTCCGAAATAATGTATTTAAGAAAGAAATGGATCACTCGGTGAAGAGGATTATTGTTACACGCTGATTTCTGTATAAAACAAATTGAACGACGTGTATCGAACCAGCGTCGATTACAATAACAACAAATAATGTATTTGTAAAAGGGATACCCATCAGTGGAGATGCTTATGAATTGCCACACGGCTTTCTGTATGAAACAAAGTTATTAGGCGGCTTGTTGTTTATAGTGGATCGCTTACTATTGAAACTAGACCACCCGTGACCCGTTGGGTCAGTTTGTTATATTAGCTATGGAATTCATGTATGTGCGTTACACTTGTGGCATAAAGAAAATAGGTTTTTTTTACATAACAGAAGCATTTCTATGAAAGTATATTAAAATGGAAGAAGAATATAGATAGATTTCTATGCGTCGTTCTGTTTATTATAATTGTTTTGTTTTTTTAAATTACAGTTACTGAATTATAAGTGGTTGGCCATACTTATAGGTAAATATGCACTGAACAGGTACCATAATACTTATTATAGTTAAATTAAAATTTTTATATATCATCTTCTAAATGAAATTGTTAGTTGAAAGTACAGAAAAATAAAAGGGCGATTTGAGAAAGGAAGGGGGTACAACAGGCTTTCTCGCGTACGTAACGAAAACAGAGGGAGTAGGAGTGGTGAAATCTATGAGAGGGAAAGTGGGAGGTGGTTTCGTTCACCGCCGCTATTATGGCTGATATTAATAATGATTGTTGTTGTTTTGTTTGTTTGTTTTTGTTTTTTAAAAGGGAGGAGGTTTTTTGAAACTACGACAGACTTTACGAAGTCCTGCCGTTGAATGTTTTTAGCCGTGGAGAAAACAAAAAAACTATTTGATGAAATTAAATGTAATTGTTTTATATTAAAAGCGATATAAACATTTCCAGAATGAAAAATTTCATGCGTTCGTTAATCAGAATAGAGAATAACGGAATTGGAATAACAGATTGAAGACGATGCTATTTACGCATGGGCAACCGGATGTTGAAAACCGGAAAGCTGATTGCAAACAGACAAGATCAATAGAGTTTTAGTATTATATAGATTGTTGTAACTAGTATGTTATTTGATTTAATTGCAAAACGTCTTCGTTCATTATTAAAAAAAAATATTGTAATAATAGATTTGGTAGTAATAATGATAATCAGAGTAATATATGCTGTACCAAAGTGAAATAACAGAAAACATTTAAATTGCGTTTCTTTTTGTGTGTTTTGCTGTTAATTCTCCCACGGAAGCCGCTAGGACGACAATGTTGGCGAACGCAACATCTCTAATGATAGCAAATACCTGATGCAATGCAAAGGCAGTTGTAAATGCTGATTTGACATCTGCCATGGTGTTAATGGTTTTACTGTATTTGATTGCCAGGATTGGGTCCTCAGCTTAAGATAGCAATTCTCCTTGGCGGTGGTGGAGTTGGTTACATTGTCGTCCTAGCGGCTTCCGTGGGAGAATTAACAGCAAAACACACAAAAAGAAACGCAATTTAAATGTTTTCTGTTATTTCACTTTGGTACACTGTTGCAATGATGATGATTTAGTGAATATGTGACCAGCTAGTGTGTGTGTATATGTGTGTGTGACTGTGTGAGTGTGTTTGCGTGTCTGTGTAGCGTGTTGTAGTTGATTTAGTGAACGTGTGACCTGCTAGAGTGTGTATGTATGTGGGTGTGTCTGTAGCGTGTTGTAGTTTTGTGGAACGTCGTTTAATTATAGACTCTGTTATTTTTTTTTTTGTGGTGGTGGAGTTGGTCACATTGTCGTCCTAGCGGCTTCCGTGGGAGAATTAACAGCAAAACACACAAAAAGAAACGCAATTTAAATATTATATATTTTATTCTATTTCACTTTGGTACAAAGATGCTGATTTAGTGAATGTGTGACCAACTAGAGTGTGTGTGTGTGTGTGTGTGGGGGGGGGGGGGGGGGTAACGTGTTATAGAAGCGTGTGGAGTGTCCCGTGCTTGGCTTGCATCGACCTGCGACAAAAAACTAACTCTGTCTTTGTTTCTTTATATAAACATTTCGTGTCTTTTCTATATTTTTGTTTGTTGTTTTCGACTAATTACACTGATTTACAAAGAAATTGAGGCAAACACAAGGATACCCGTTTTTTTCCTAATTTGAAATCCGTTTTTACTCATCTAGTTTACTAAAAATCATCTATCCCCATCCTTTCCTCAGACCCCCAATTTTTTTTTGTAAACCAATGTTATTTTTTATCATGCATTCCGACATTGACTTTAGTTACATTTTCTTTGTTTCTAACCAAGAATATTTTTAGTTTAAAAACCAATAAAACATTTTTAAAACATTTTTTACCCACTCCCTCCAAAAGTTTTTTTCACCCTCCCCCATGAATACTAATATTTTCAGTTTAAAAAAAAGTTCGCCCCCCTCAAATTTATTTTTTGCCTTTCTCCGTAATAGTAATATTTTCAGTTAGAAAAAGAGAAAAATAAGAGAAAAAAATGTCTACCCCCCCCCTAAATTTTTTTTTGTACTCTTCCATGAATAGTAATATATTTTCAGTTAGAAAAAGAGAAAAATAAGAGAAAAAATGTCTACCCCCCCCCCCCTAAATTTTTTTTTGTACTCTTCCCCATGAATAGTAATATTTTCAGTTAGAAAAAGAAAAAAAAAAATTCACCAGCTTTGAAAGCCTTGTTCTTGGCTTTCTATTGTTCTCGTGGGAGAGGCAAGTGAAATCAAGAAAATGCTATTGTGACATTAAAACATTGCAAGGGCTGTCAGCGTTTTTCTTGGCTTAGGATTGACAGAAAGCTGGGGGTGACGGCTGCCGGGTTAAGGGTTAAATCAAAATTAAAGTGCAATAAAATGTGTTATATTTTTTGAGAGGGGTCCACTCGAACTAAACCCTTATGACTGTTCTCATTCGCTCATATGAATCTGGATTCCACTATATTTCAACGTTTTTCCATTTTGAAATGTGTAACTTTCTTCAGTTGGTGTTCATCTCTAACCCTGACCTCCTTTTTCTTTGTAGGAGATGTGATACCAAAATCTGCTTCCGTGATGATTGGCTTCTGCAGACTTGAAAATGGTTTTCATGGATGTATCGACTATGTAAGTATGTAGTGGTGGTTGTTTCTGTTTTTCTTCTTCTCCCTCCTCCTCCTCTCTCGACTGTTATCTGTTATCTGCAATACTTTTATTTGCACGTCGAAAAAGAAAAAAAGAAAAGAAAAGAAAAAAAGAAAAAGAAAGAACAAGAAAAAAAAGAAGAAAGAAAAGAAAGAAAAAGAAAAAAGAAAGAAAAAGAAAAAAGAAAAGAAAGAAAAGAAAGAAAAAAAGAAAAAAGAAAAAGAAAAAGAAAAAAGAAAAGAAAAAGAAAGAAAAAAAAGAAAGAAAGAGTGTGTTTATGTTGTGGCTCCCTATTTAGAGTTGGTCAATTTCCGTTGAATGTTTTTTTTTTTTTTTAAAAAAAGCAAGCGAGATTTACGAAGTTGTCGAAAGTAAACCCAACATCTATTTTCTACTCTGCAAAAGTTTAGTCATATTTCGATTCTTCATTCATTTTAATTATTTCTTCTTTTCTTCTCATTTTTTCAGGTGAAAATCTTTCTTTGCAAATCAGATGCAAAATTTCGACACCGAAACGGGAAGATTCCCGACAGGAAGAATCTACTGGAAGAATAAAAGAGTACATCCGGTGTTGCCCTGGAGTTGATTGACTGAAATCTTATGCAGCAATATAATCAGAAATGGATTAAATGTACACAACAGATATCCCCCCAATTTTTTGTTTTATCTCATTTTTTTTTTTTTTTGAAAAAATGTTTTTCAGATCATGTTTTTTTTTAATAGACTTGTTCAATTTGCTATGTAATCTTAATGTAAAACTAGACCGTTGGGTCAGTATTTGTTATATATATTTTTATTAAATACATCTCTCCTGTCCTATCTCTCTCTCCACTACCTTTCCTTCTTTCTCTCTCTCTCTCTCTTCATCCTTTAGTATTGATTACATGTAAAGCCACCAAATATTTCAAATAAACACACTAAATTAAACTTAAAACGTTGTTTATGACTGTTGGCAATAAATTCGGAATAGCAGCGTGTCAGCGACAACAGAAATTGGGGACTACACAAGTGTTCGCCCCCATCTGGCTAACTTGTCTTCTTCTTTTGAGAGCAATGTTCCATCTTTTTCTTTAGCAATTGGGTACACGGTTCTCATGTCCTTACGTGCTGCAGCTATCTCGGCCTCCTCTGCCATGTTCTCGAGCCATACTCGTTTGTCTTTTCTGAGCGCTGTGTTTTACTTCCTTGTCCTTATCAATATACCGTTGGTATCAGTCTATGGTCTTACGAGTGATATTGTGCCTCTGCTGATGTAGTGTTTTCCTTTTCGCTGATCAGCTTCCAAGTGTTGTCACTAATCCAAGCTTCCTTAAGGAACTTCTTGTATTCTTTCATTCCTGCCACCAGTTAACCGAGTTTCGTGTAGCATCTGATAAAACAGTGAATCTATTTCTCAGAAATGTCTCAAAATTAGCTTCAGTGTCCTTGTTTTTCAATTTGGAGGTTTCGAAACGTCTCTGTGTTATTGTCTTCTTTTGTTTCATTTTCATTTTGCCAATCGACAGATATTGATCGCTACAAATATCGGCACCATGATAGACTGTTCTCCATTTCGGACCAATGGCGATGTGGTCTACTTGTGTCTTCGTCTTATGGCCGTTTGAAACCCAGGTAATTTTGTGGATGCACTTATGATCAAAAAGTGATGAGCCAACTTTTATGTTGTCCATGCCGCAAAATTGGATGAACCTGTCCGTTTTTTACAAAAGCATGTGGCACCAAGTATGTTTGAACCCCATTCTGTGCATTCATGTCAACCATGAAGATGCGAATATCATGCCTTGGGGATTACTCGGCTACATCTTGAAGTTGTTGGTAGTTCATTGTCGTCTTGATCATTGGGGGGGGGGGGGGGGGGAGCATAACATTGAACGACGCTAACCCTTGCATG
Source organism: Sepiola atlantica (assembly GCA_963556195.1). Lineage (NCBI taxonomy): Eukaryota > Metazoa > Mollusca > Cephalopoda > Sepiida > Sepiolidae > Sepiola > Sepiola atlantica. The sequence continues at coordinate 7,597,152 of OY744549.1, forward strand.
AGAAGTGGTGAATCTTGCCGTTATTAATCGTTCATTAATAGGCGTCCATTCCTCAACGGCACTGTTGATAGATTTGTCCATGATGATTGAAACGCCACCTCGATGGTCGACCTGAGAATAGGATGGTCTTGCTCTCGTGCATAAACTTCCCGGAATCAGTTCAGCGGACTTTGCTGATACCCAAGATGTTCAAGTTGGAACTGTCCATTTCTTTGATGATTTGTGCAAGTTTGGATGATTGGTACAGAGTATGTTGACAGCAAATGTTCTAATTTTATTTTAAAGTTAGAAATCGCATTTTTGCTGCATTAGTTCTTATCACACCAAACCCCAGATTTGGCCGATCTACGTCAAGCAAAAGCAAAGAAAAAAAAGGAAGAGAAAAAAAGGAAGAGAAAAAAAGGAAAAGGAAAAAAAAAAAGGAAAAAAAAAGGAGAAAAAAAAAGGAGAAAAAAAAGGAGAAAAAAAAGAGAAAAAAAAGGAGAGAAAAAAGAAAAAGGAAAAAAAAGAGAAAATAAAAAGTGTCGTTAATTTGGCCGATCTACGTCGAGTAAAATAAAAATTTAAAAAAAATAAAATTTAAAAAAAAAAAAAAAGGAGAAAAAAAAGGAGAAAAGAAAAAGGAGAAAAGAAAAAAAAAAGAAAAAAAGAGAAAAAAAAAGGAGAAAAAAAAGAGAAAAAAAAGAAAAAAAGGAGAAAAAAAAGGAGAAAAAAAGGAGAAAAAGGAGGAAAAAAGGAGGAAAAAAAAGGAGAAAAAAAGAGAAAAAAAAAGGAGAAAAAAAAAAGGAGAAAAAGGAGAAAAAAAAAGAAAAAAAGAGAAAAAAAGAGAAGAAAAAAAAGTGTCGTTAATTGTCAAACTCACGAACAAAGAAACAATAAAATCAAAAATAAATCTCATATTTTATTCAGACAAAGATTAAAAAAAAAAAAAAGTTTTAAACATTATCTGATATTTGTGTGCCTACATCATAAAACAAAGTCAGTTTAAAGAAATCTAAAATGCTTTTCCATGAATGAAGTAGTCACAATTATTATCAAAAAAAAAAAAAAAAAGAAAAGAAATGTGTATATATTTATATGTAACTTCAGAACATTGCACGAGATAAAAATGTGTCCGATTTATTAACCCACAAATGCATACATTTTGTTAGAGTATAGATATAGATATATATATATATATTACATACATATGTACACACCCATATACATATATACACGTTGGCAGTGAGTATCAGCTTTTTTGGGGCCGGCTCAAGAGTCTTCGATTTGCACGTGGATACAATCCTCGATGCCTTCTCAGACAGAGCTCCATAGTACTTAAAAGAATTGCGCGTTTTTAGTTGGCCATAATCGCAGCTTCCCGCTCGTTTGCGATCGGAAGATCACAAAAGAAAGTTAAACTGATTACGACAGTGATTTCTTTGAAGAACTATACATACACACACACACCTAAAGAATTATATCTCGTGATGACCATTTCATGCTCTTTTGCAATTTTCATGCAAAACTGGTTCCTTTAGCAGTTGCTGCTGTTACAGTTTAAGCATAATTATAAAAATTACAAAAAACATGAAACAGCTGCTGTGAGAATTTAAAAAATATATATATATATACACACACACATTTTTATGGATTAATAAATACGATATATCTTATCTAATGAAATGTTCTGAAATTAGCTATATTGTATTTAAGAGAAAGAGATCCATTTTTTTTTATAAATTTATATTAAATGTGTGTAACTGACCCGGAGCATGGAGTCACAAACGCAAAATAAGTAGTGCCGACGAAATGCAGACTGTCAACAGGATTCGAACCTGTGCTCTTTAGAGTGACCACCCTAATAGCCAAGGAGTGCCTTCATTTCTCGGCCACGGAAAACTAGCAGTTAGACACGGCTGAATCTCAGGTCAGAAATCTACATTTCGCGCCCACACCATTACTCTGCGGTTTGCTCTCCATTTTGTTATTTTTTTTTTTTGCCGTTTTCATATCTGAAAAGTAAAACCAAACTTTTTTATGGATTAATAAAGCCGACATATATCTTAACGAAACGTTCTGGAATTATGATACATGGAGTGAGAGGGGAGGAGAGGGGAGGGGTTACTGCTAGGGCTTCGTTGCCGAGCGGTAAAAAGCACCCCTTGGCTATAAGGTGGTCACTTCAGGGCACAGGTTCGAATCCCGTTTTGTTTTTAGAATCCAGTTTGAATGTATGTATAAATAGATAGAAACCAGATTTCTTGTTCAATAAAGTGTATATAATTTTCAGAACGTTTCGTTAAATAAAAATAGATATATGTGGCGTTTTTTTTTTTTTTTTTTTTTTTTTTTTTTTTAATTGTAAGTCATGTAACGTGGTGTCGCGCTAAATTTAGCGAGAGCTTTGATTACTTGGTGGACCCCATTAAGAAAATCTTTTTCCGTAGCCAGTTTTCTCCGTTCCCTTATAGCTAGCATGCCGGCTTCTGTACACACACTGCGAATTTCAGCGCCTGCAGATCGAAAAAAGAGGAACGTAATTTGATGAGAGAAATAAAAGTGAAAAAGGGGTCAGTTTCATCGACATTAAAATGCCATAAAAATAGGAATAGAGTGGGGAGAGAAACGTCACAGAGTGGAGAGCGAGGGAAAGAAACGTCACAGAGTGGAGAGCGGGGGAAAGAAACACCACAGAGTGAAGCGGGGGAGGAAAACACCACAGAGTGGGGAGGGAAACGCCCCAGAGACAGCTAGAAGAACCCCCACCCCAAAAAAAGAAAAACTTTCCCTGTTGTGATTTACCTGTACTGTTCGGACATTTTCTTGCCAACATTTCAAAACGGATTTTCTTTTCTACATTCATCGGCTTAGCATGAATTTTAAAGATTTGTGTACGGCCCTAAACAAAAGAGAAAAGAAAAATGTTTGAACAATAAAGAATATAGAATCGTATTCAATACACAAAACTATGGTAAGTTTCTTTAAAAAAAACACAACTCGGCGTATTTACGGTCATCATTACATAGCATATACATTACTTTCTTTGTAAACATTAATAAAAAGGAAAGAGTGTCGAAACCACTTGAATAATAAATGAATAAAAAAAAAAATTAAGTAAAGGGAAGGAGGTAGTTGACAAACCTCATGATCCGGGAGGCCAAATTCAATTTTTCGATCCAAACGTCCAGGTCTCATTAGGGCTGGATCCAGAGTATCCGGTCTGTTTGTAGCCATCAATACTTTGATGTTACCCCGGGGATCAAAGCCGTCCAGTTGGTTGATTAATTCCAGCATAGTCCTCTGTACTTCATTGTCACCACCAGCGCCATCATCGAATCGGGCACCTAATAATTGGAAACGGAGAACACGACTCAATTAAAAACTAAGCTTGTATCACCAATAATCTGTAAACGACGTCTAGGCTGGCTCGGACACGCTCTAAGATTGGCCCCACAGAGATTTGATAACCAAGTGCTTTAGTGGACCTCTGATGGGAAAAGAAAAAGACGAAGACCAAACATGAACTGGAAGCAAACAATCGGTTGGTTTGGTTGTTTTACGGCATATCAACCCTTTTCGGGTCATTTAATGTAGAGTCCAGTCATTTTGGTCAAAGTTTTTATGATTCAAGTTCTTTATATCTTCAAATATTTATTCATTGTGTTTGGTTTGGTTGCTTCATTTTATGGCGTATCAACCCTTTTCGGATTACTTAATGCCGAATCTTACGTTGGGAGCTGTGCAGCAAGATGTATGTTTACATTAGTTTTAAATTTCTGCATGTCAGTACAGTCGAGGAAAAAGGGAGCAGGAAGGGAGTTCCACAGGCAGCACAAGGACAGAAGCTATTGGAGTAGAAGGCTTTCCGGCATCTGGGGACCTCCACAGTGAATGGATGGGATTTAGCTGATTGTCGGGTTGGTCAAATGTATTTAGATCGAGGGGGCACCAGAGCAACAAGTTCATTGGAGCACATTCCATTGAAATACTTGTAAAACAAGCACAAGGATTCAACATTGTGGCGATGGGACAGAGTCTGGAGCTTGGTGGATAGTGAGGGACCTATTAGATTAGAGATTCTTTTTTGGACCTTGACAAGGAGAGAGAGACTAGTAGATGGTACACCTGCCCAGATGTGGCAAAAATCCTCCATGCATAATAAAGATATAGGATACTGTCACCCTAATTCTCAGTAGTCTCTTATGTCTACAGTGGCAACTTGCCTTGTTTGGGGTGAAATAAGTTTTTTTTTTAAATAAAATAAAAAGATTTGTTATATGCATTTAAACAAAATTTTTATTTTATTTTTTTAATTAATTTATTTAAACTTAAATCAAAGTTTCAACTGAACCCCCCTTGGAATTGATATTTTCCATGAGAACTTCTTCAACACACTTATATTTGATACTTCTTTTTTTTTCTTTTTTTTTTTATTAATGAGTCATAAACTATCAAGGCTAAAAGCCACTCGAGGATCAGGGTTAATGAGCTAGGTAGATTGTCAGTTGAATGATGAAGAATATTATGAGAGGATTGAAAATGATGAATCGAATGAATAAAATCTGATTAGTTCTGAGGATCAGTTGATGATATGAAATGGATATGAAAACAATGTTATAGCCTGCGGGGAAGCAGTACCATATGCTGGAAGGCCTTCTACTCCAATAGCTTCTTTCCTCGAGCTGCCGGCATTTGGAACTCCCTCCCTGCTCCCTGTTTCCCCGACTATACCAACATTCAGAAATTTAAAACTAATGTGAACAAGCATCTCGCTGCACAGCTTCCAATTGAGGATGACCCCCTAAACTTTCACCCTAATTCTCAGTAGCCTCTTATGTCTACAGTGGCAACTTGCCTTGTTTGGGGTGAACTAAGTTTTAAAAAATAAAATAAAAATAATGAAAGATTTGTTATATGCATTTTAAACAAAATTCAGAAAATAGATTAAAAAAAAAATAACTTACCCCCAATTGCATCAATTTCATCAAAGAAAATAATGCAAGCTTTTTTGTTTCTGGCCATTTCAAAAAGTTCTCGAACCATACGTGCACCCTGGGGAAGAAATAGCAGATAAATTAAGGGTTTTTTTTTTTTTAACATTCACAAATGTTAGAATTCTTGAGTACAAAATTAAGTATTAAAAAAAAAAAAAAATTAAAAACTTTTTTTTTAAATTAATTTATTTAAACTTAAATCAAAGTAGAATTTTAGTAAAAAATAAAATAAATTTGCTATTCGTAGTCAGCGAACTCGGAAGGACAAGATCGCATGACGTCTCCATATCAGAAGAAGGGGCATAATGTTCCGAACTAATCCACCGGAAATTCTAGGCACACATTCAGGAGCACCATCACAATCGACGTATTCATTTTCATTTTTTTTACTAAATAAAAAGATTTATTGAAAAAAAAAAACTTGACCAATAGAGAAAAAATAATTTAAACAGTTAAATAAAAATGGTTTGATTTCGTTTGGTTGTTTTTACAGCATATCAACCCTTTTCGGATTACTTAATGCCGAATCCGGTCATTTTGGTAAAAGTTTTTATGCTTCAGGTTCTTTATATCTTCAAATATTTATTCATGGTGTATGTTTTGGTTGTTTTGTTTAGGAAAATTTTTGTTTTGATTTTTGACTTTGCAGAAACTGATTGAGGTATGGTTTGGTAGTTTTGTTTTACGGCATATCAACCCTTTTTGGGTTATTTAATGCCGAATCTGGTCATTATAGTAAAAGTTTTTATGCTTCAAGTTCTTTATATCTTCAAATGTTTAATCATCGTTTTTGGTTTGGTAGTTTTGTTTTACGGCATATCAACCCTTTTTGGGTTATTTAATGCCGAATCTGGTCATTATAGTAAAAGTTTTTATGCTTCAAGTTCTTTATATCTTCAAATGTTTAATCATCGTTTTTGGTTTGGTAGTTTTGTTTTACGGCATATCAACCCTTTTTGGGTTATTTAATGCCGAATCTGGTCATTATAGTAAAAGTTTTTATGCTTCAAGTTCTTTATATCTTAAAATGTTTAATCATCGTTTTTGGTTTGGTAGTTTTGTTTTACGGCATATCAACCCTTTTTGGGTTATTTAATGCCGAATCTGGTCATTATAGTAAAAGTTTTTATGCTTCAAGTTCTTTATATCTTCAAATGTTTAATCATCGTTTTTGGTTTGGTAGTTTTGTTTTACGGCATATCAACCCTTTTTGGGTTATTTAATGCCGAATCTGGTCATTATAGTAAAAGTTTTTATGCTTCAAGTTCTTTATATCTTCAAATGTTTAATCATCGTTTTTGGTTTGGTAGTTTTGTTTTACGGCATATCAACCCTTTTTGGGTTATTTAATGCCGAATCTGGTCATTATAGTAAAAGATTTATGCTTCAAGTTCTAAAAATAAAATAAAAAAGGGGAGGGAGAAAGGGAGAGGGGCTGTTGTTTTTGTTTTTGGTTTTGTAGAACATAATTAAGTTTTACAAAAAAAAAAAAAAAAAAAGAAGAAAAAAAAAAAACGTCAATGTAGGTGAATTTCGTCTCAGGGAGCCACAGGGCAGCCTGATCTGGTATCACCAGGAAACTGATTGAGTTTTTGCGAAGGGAGCGAATAAAAAACAATAAGATCAATGTTTGGTGGATTTTAAGTGAGGAAGCCAGCATTTTCAGACAGCCTGATCTGGTAGCACCAAGGGTTAAAAAAGGGGTGGGGGTGGGGAGGGGATGGGGTTAAAGAGTGCAGATCCTATTCTTACCTCTCCCACATACTTCTGTACCAATTCGGAACCAATAACTCGAATAAAACAAGCATCAGTTCGATTGGCCACAGCTCGAGCACATAACGTCTTGCCAGTTCCTGGGGGGCCAAATAGAAGAACACCTTTCGGGGGCTCAATTCCAAGATCCACAAACCTTTCGGGCTAGAGTTTAAGAAGAAAAAAAAAAAAAAAAAAAGATTTGAAACAAAGAGAAAACGGGCGTTAGATGGCGTTACATTCTAAAAATTATTTTGCTGCTGCTCCAGACAAACCACGATATGGAATATTATCTTCAAAAAGAAAACGGCACAAAAAATTTATCATGTACTTATCTGTTAGGGAGCGAAAAAAACAAACAAGAAAACACAGTGCACCAAAATTCAACCAGTATTTTTTTTTTTTTTTTTTTTTTTAAATAAATGCAAGTTTTATCACTAAACGATTTCTCACCGCCATTTTCAAGGTCAAGGGAGATAATTCAAACTGGGTAAGCATCAAAATAAAAATTTGCATTTCACAAAATTTTGGATTATCTCCCTTGATCTTAATAATGGCTAAATTTGTTTTTTTGTTGGGTTTTAAGACCATTCAATCCTTATAAGGTCATCTCAGGTCAAACTTTTTTTTTTTTAAATTAAATATTATTGTACAAGTTGGTTTTTTTGAGAAACCCTATTATTTGAAACGGGCTATATTTTCAAATAATTTTTTTTTAAATTAAATATTATTGTACAAGTTGGTTTCTTTGAGAAACCCTATTATTTGAGACGGGGCTATATTTCCAAATAATTTTTTAATATTAGTTGCTTTGTAGTATTTACTGCGTACATGTGTATATTTCTTGAATTTAAGTAATATGTGTTTTATTGTTTGTCCTTCATTGCAGTAGTTACACCAAGGCTTTTCCTCTCCTCCCAGTAGGTGCATATGGGTCAGTCTTGTGTGACCAATACGTACACGTGTCAACACTGTGTCCTCCTTTTGGTTGGTCGTCATGTTTTGGTTTTCTGTTCCAACTATAGATCGATGTTCGTACAACTTGTTTTGAGGGAAGGTGTTCCATATTTCTTGCCATTTTGATTTCATATGCTCCTTAACTTTTCCTTTGAAATCTGTATATGGGATTTTGATATTACTTATTTCTTTGTTAAGGGCTTTTTTGGCCAATTTGTCCGCCCTTTCGTTGCCTTTAATACCCACATGGCTTTGTATCCAGGCCATGATTACTTCCTTTTGTGTTTTCATTAAGTTATGTTTTTCCAGTATATTGAAGATATAAGGGTGGTACAATCTCTTTTCTTCTAAAGCAATGAGAGAAGATAATGAGTCTGAATATTATGAACTTTTTTCTGAAATTTCCCTTATAAGATCAATTGCCATGTTTATTGCTTTCATTTCGGCAGTAAAGATTGAAGCATCGTTGGGTAGCCTTATACAGGGTGGGCAAAAATAAGGGTCCTATTTTAAAAAATTCATAACTTTTTTATTTATTGATTTTTTTTATAATAAGTAAAGGACCCCTTTCCGAAGCAAGCATGAGCCGTATTAGCCCTAAGGAACGTACCCTCATTTAGAAAACATTATTTTTGCTTAAAAAACTCAAAACAGTGTAAAAAACAATACTTTAGTTTTTGTAAGTTTTAAGAAGTGTTTTTCGACTAAAATTTGTTTTGTTTATTTCAAAAAATCTCGGAAGGGTCAGTCTACACACACATAAAGTTTGGTGAGTTTAACTTTTATTTTGTTGAAGTTATTCAAATTTAAAGATAGGACCCTTATTTTGGCCCACCCTGTAGTTTTGTTTGTTTGTAAACGCTATAGGCTGCTGCTCCCCACTTTTCCCTCGTCTTTAGACCCATCTGTATAAATTGCTATATGTGTTGCCTATTGTTCTTTTAAGTGCTCCAAATCCGTATTGATATTCGTTTTCAGGTGTTGATTCTTTTTTTTTAATTTTTATTTCCTGTCTCATTATGAGGTCTATTTTCAGTTTAGCCAGCATCCATGGTGGTATATTAGAGTTTGTCCATCGCGATATGTTGTCAGGGTTATTGTTAATTTGGGAGATGGCTTCTTTAATGCGTATTCCTAGAGGACGTATGACTGAGGGTTTACTGGTGTAAAAGTGGTTGTATTGTTATGTGAATATTTTTTTATATGTTGGGTTATCAGGGTCATTTTGGAGTTTTAGCATATATTGGAGTGAAAGCTTTTCCCATCTTAGATGTAATGGGAGTTTGTTGGCTTCGACATGGAGACTTTGCATAGGAGAGGTCCGAACAGCATTCAGACATAATCTTAGTCCTTAATTTTGTATGGGTTGTAGTTTTTTTAGTTATGACTCACGAGCTGCACTATAGATTATACAACCATAATCTAATTTTGATCTAATCAATGCTCTATATATGAGTAACTTCATTTTGCGATCCGCTCCCCAGTCCTTTTTTGATATGATTTTTAAGAGATTTAAACTTTTAATACATTTTTGTCTTACATATTTTATGTGGTCCTTGAAATTCAATTTGCTATCAAGAATGAGTCCTAAATATTTGGTTTGTTGAACTATTGGTATGTTGGTATTATTTATTTTAAGTTGCGGATCAGGGTGTAGTGCTCTTTTGTTACAGAAATGCATGCATACTGTTTTGTTTTTAGAAAATCTAAATCCATTTCTGTTTGCCCATTTTTTTTATTTTATTAATGCTGTTTTGCATCTTCCTTTCTGCTATTGACGTCAGCCACAAATAGAGATTTCTCAATTTCAGGATTGACCTCCTGGATAATACTATCTATACAACACGCTACATACATACACACTCTAGCAGGTCACACGTTCACTAAATCAACTACAACACGCTACACAGACACACAGATACACACTCACACACACATATATATACACACACACTAGCTGGTCACATATTCACTAAATCATCATCATTGCAACAGTGTACCAAAGTGAAATAACAGAAAACATTTAAATTGCGTTTCTTTTTGTGTGTTTTGCTGTTACTTCTCCCACGGAAGCCGCTAGGACGACAATGTGACCAACTCCACCACCGCCAAGGAGAATTGCTATCTTAAGCTGAGGACCCAATCCTGGCGATCAAATACAGTAAAACCATTAACACCATGGCAGATGTCAAATCAGCATTTACAACTGCCTTTGCATTGCATCAGGTATTTGTTATCATTAGAGATGTTGCGTTCTCCAACATTGTCGTCCTAGCGGCTTCCGTGGGAGAATTAACAGCAAAACACACAAAAAGAAACGCAATTTAAATGTTTTCTGTTATTTCACTTTGGTACACCATATATTACTCTGATTATTATTATTACTACCAAATCTATTATTACAATATTTTTTTTTAATAATGAACGAAGACGTTTTGCAATTAAATCAAATAACATACTAGTTACAACAATCTATATAATACTAAAACTCTATTCTTGTATGTTTGCAATCAGCTTTCAGCTTTCCGGTTTTCAACATCCGGTTGCGCATGCGTAAATAGCATCGTCTTCAATCTGTTATTCCAATTCCGTTATTCTCTATTATGATTAACGAACGCATGAAATTTTTCATTCTGGAAATTTTTAAACAATTTCATTTAATTTCATCAAATAGTTTATTTGTTTTCTTCACGGTTAAAAACATTCAACGGGAGGACTTCGTAAAGTCTGTCGCAGTTTCAAAAAAAACTCCTCACTTTTAAAAAAACAAAAACAAACAAACAAAAAAACAACAAATTATTAATATCAACCATACTAGCGGTCGGTGAATGAAACCACCTCCCACTTTCCCTCTCATAGATTTCACCACTCCTACTCCCTCTGTTTTCGTTACGTACGCGAGAAAGCTGAATCGGTAAATGCACACATTTCTATTACATTAAATAGTGTTTCCTTTTGTTGTTTTTTAAACAGCAAATACTTGAATCATATGTTTTACACATATTACATCCAAAAAAAAAAAACAATTATAATAAACAGAACGACTCATAGAAATCTATCTATATTCTTTTTTCATTTTAATATACTTTCATAGAAATGCTTCTGTTATGTAAAAAAAAACTATTTTCTTTATGCCACAAGTGTCACGCTCATACATGAATTCCATAGCTAATATAACAAACTGACCCAACGGGTCACGGGTGGTCTAGGTTATTATAAAAAAGGGTCACTCCTTTTGTAAGCAAAAGCTGTACTCACGTGAAGTAACGGCGTTTCAACAACTTCACGCAATTTTTCAATCTGTTCCTTGCAGCCACCGATGTCTTCATACGTAACATCTGGAGTCTCTTCCACCTGGAGAAAAAAAAAAAAAAAAGAAATTTCATTTTGAGAGTTGGTACCAAAATGGCAGTTAAAGAGTCCGGCTTCATATTCTATACAATCTAATATATAAAGAAGAGTTAGTCCGATTCTCGACTTCAGACCTAAACAGTAATGCATCTGACAAATTAATATTTGATTCCGACGAAAGATTTAACATTCTGTTGCAAACAGGATGTATTCTAACCACAGATCACAAAGAGGTCAAAGTAACCGACCCTGCGTAATTGTGGGAGCCGGTGAACATGACGTCATCTGTTCTCGAGCTGACCGGAATTCTGGGGGATTTAACAGTCCCGATAGAAGCTTGGACGAGACAAGACACGTTTGTAAGACGATTTAACAAAACAATAATAATTAAACCAAGCGCTTAAAATCTTGACTTTGCAGCTCACTGGATGATCAAGTGCGACCACTATGAATAAATCATTCATCATCTTCTAAGAGATCTTGTGTTGAATCAATTAATTGAATAATTCATGTTCGAAGCATATCAGATGGCTTTCTATTAGAGTAACAAAATCGTACTCAGTCCAAGGATCACTACAACACACGCGCGCGACAAGGTATAATTTTAAATTGACTGAAATATTAATTATATAGCGACTTTTTATAAGTACATGATGAGGCTATGCATCAATTTAGTGAAATTAAAAAAACGGCTCAACTCGGATCTGAACGTGTTGAGCCGTGCCTGCCATCCACGATCAATTTCACATGCACACAAACGGCTTACCTGCATCATAGTAACAGTCGGATCAATTTTGGGTGGTAACGGAATGTGAATCTGGTATTTATTTCGATCCACACTGAAAAAGAAACAATTAATTAATTAGAAATTTGATATTTACAACATCTATTCAGTTAAAAATAAGTTAGAAAAAAAAAAAAAAAAAAAAAAAAATCAATATTAAAAAAGGCAAATAAGCTGATTTCGAGTTATTTAGTGCCGACAAGTTCTTTATATGTTCAAGTATTTATTTATTGTGTTTGGTTTAGTTGTTTTTTTTTTTAGAGGAAAAATGTTGTTTTTGGCTTTTCAGAACATGATTGAGTTTTGCAAAAGAGAAAGGAAAAAAAAACATCAATGTTTGGTGCACTTTTGGTCAGGAAGCTGGTATTTTTAGACAGCCTGATCTGGTAGCACAAGATCAAATAAGCTGAAAAATGCCAACAACATTTAATCAACAGAAAGAAACAGCAAAATCTGCAGTGTACTTGATGGACTTGTGCATCATCTGGAAGTCAACCCTCTCTAACAATCTTCAGAGAACTTTTTTAGGGCCACACTGGAACCAGTCTGGCTTCACGGCTCGACAGTTTGGATACTGACAAAACAGCAAGTAGCATCATTTGATGGAACATACACAAGGATACTACGAATTGTCTTGGACATCGGACGGAGGAAAGAGCCAACCCAGAGACGCCTGTATGGACACACACACACATATATATATATATATATATATATATATATGTAATGCTTGAATGGATGGCTGAATATAGCTAGCTCCCAACTGACGAAGTTAAAAGAGCTCAGCTCAGCTCTTAGTTTCGTATTCAAATGACCTAAATAGGCATTTGCAAGCAAATTGATGTAACTTTAGGAAAGTAAAAAATTACCCTCAAGTGAATTCGAATTTCTATTAAAAAATGATAGAATTTATTAACTATTTTAAGAAATATTACTGAATTAAAATTTATAAATTTTCACACAGCTTTTAGGATGTACTAGCTCTGAACTGAAAAACTCACATTTTGAATTTTTCCCCACACATCAGTTTGCTCTTTTCTTTGTTTTCGCCGAAAGATGACCCACTGTATAGTGTAGGTTTTTTCAAGACATTTTAAGCCAATAACTTTTTATTCTTTGTGGATTTTTCTGATGATTTTGTAATGTTGCAGAGACGATATTGACATAAAAATGTTGTTTGGCGCACGGCAAATGAAACGGACCGTAAAAAATACATCTCACAGAAATGTTATGTTTTTTGGAAATGTGAAAAGAATAAAATAAAAACATGGTCATTGGAATATAAAATGAATCTGACTTATATATGCTCTGTTGTTACTGATTGACAATCATCGAGCTAAATCTTTAAAAGAGACTGCTAATTAAAAGGCACTGATAGTATATGCTAATACATATATTTTCATAATTAATTATATATATATAGCTTTTTTTTTTTTTTTTTTAAATGCAACCTTAATTCCTATATAATTTTATTTCTAGCTACCATATCGTAGAATGGTTCGTAGGTGTAGTGTTTAGATAGTATTTTTTTATTATTATTATTAGTAGTAGTAGTAGTAGTATTACTATTGTTATAAAGAATTTTATTTGATATGCAAATTACCATATCACACGATAGTCTTAAGGGTAGTATATTATTATTATTATTTTATTATTATTTATTTATGTATAAGTAACATTTTAAGCTGAATTATTTCGACACTTGATTATTGGGGAAATGGTAGTTTTATCTGTACCATTGGAGAGCCATGCATATAACTGTCCTGTTTTTAAATCTCCGAAACAGTTACATGGTAAACAGCTGAAGATCCCCGTGTTAATATTAGATGCTTACGTTAAGGTCTCCTGCTTTTGTTTCACTATTAGATACTTAATCCCCCTTTTTATTTTATTTACTTACTATTATATATTATTTATTTATGAATTTTCCAACAAATGTTAAGTCTACACTATTTTGGATTTAGTTAGTTTCTCTGGGAATTTAAACTGCATTTTCCTTCTTTTTTGTCTTTTTGTTTAAAATAACTCAAAGCTTCTTTAGACTATATATATGTGTGTGTGTGTGTGTGATACAAGCAGATGTTGCTAAGTATAAATTTCTTCGCCTCTAAGAAAAAACAACAGAAAACAGTGACCTCCCATCGGTTAGGGTTAGGGGTATGTGCAATTTTCATTTTTTAAACAAGCCAAGTGAGGAGAAGATGACGCACCCAACTCGCATTCCTTCCTCGATGTCTGTGGGTGCTACATGATCACCGAGGTCCACCACAAACTTGGCGAACTGTTTCACGTTGATGATATATTTGGGGTCGTCAGAGTCGGCATTAATTATTTTTGTACAACGAGCAACCTGCAAGGGCTGATCATCTGTCAAAGAAAAACAAAAAGAATTAACTTATATTTATATTTAAGAACAAAAATGTTGTAATTAATGTGAAAACGTTCTTTTAATGTTTAAAAATGTAACGGATTTTCAGATATTAAATTTTGCAGAAGGGAAATAACTCATTACATGATTACTTCCCTTTAATCCATAAAATTATTCAGAAGGGAAATAACTCATTACATAATTACTTCCTTTAAATCCATAAAATTATTCAGAAGGGAAATAACTCATTACATGATTACTTCCTTTTAATCCATAAAAATATTCAGAAGGGAAATAACTCATTACATGATTACTTCCTTTTAATCCATAAAATTATTCAGAAGGGAAATAACTCATTACATGATTACTTCCCTTTAATCCATAAAAATATTCAGAAGGGAAATAACTCATTACATGATTACTTCCCTTTAATCCATAAAAATATTCAGAAGGGAAATAACTCATTACATGATTACTTCCTTTTAATCCATAAAAATATTCAGAAGAGAAATAACTCATTACATGATTACTTCCCTTTAATCCATAAAAATATTCAGAAGGGAAATAACTCATTATATGATTACTTCCCTTTAATCCATAAAAATATTCAGCAAGTAAAGAAAAAGTCTTCAGTTTAAAAAGTATTTTCAAAAGGAAACTAACGCAAAATAAAATATGTTCAGAAAAGAAAGTAAAAAGCTAGTTGGAAAGCAATATTGATATATCAGATGGATTGCTATTTAGGTCGGACTTTGCAAATTTGGCAAGATAACTTTATATGTTAGATATTAAATGTGAAAACAGCATGGAGTGGAGAGAATTGTGTATTGGTTATGGAAAAGTGTCAGTCGTAATGACGCAGTGTTCTTTCAAAAGACACTTTGCCCTACGTGGTATTGGTCTTTTAATGGAGGGAAACATAATTCTATAAGTGAGTTTCTCACTTTAGACAAACATCATCGACTTTAAACAAGACAGGACTGTAGCAGCTGTGCAAGCTTCAATACAGCAATCTCCTCGACATTCCGCACGCAAACACGCATCTGTCTTATGCATGTCTGTTCGCAGAATCTTACACATTCCCACCACATCATGGTTGTACGGAAGCGAAGTGAGCGTGATTAGGAAACATCTTAAAGTAGCAATAACTCTGAAAATCATTCATTTAGACAAAAATAATAAAAATCATAATAAAAAAATAAAAATCATAAAAAAATTTTCTTGTAATTTAAAAAAAAAAAATTTTTTTTAAATTACAAAAATAAAAATGTAAAAATAATCATAATAAAAAATAATCATAATAAAAATAAAAAAAATAATCATAATAAAAATATAAAAAAAATAATCATAAAAATAATAAAAATAATGATAATAGAAACTCACTCTGCAGGTTCTGTTTGTCATTTGCTAAATCCCACAAAGCGGGTGGAGCCAATCCTGTGTCGGATTCTTTTAAACCTATTAAAAAAGAAAGATATATTGAAGAAAAGAAAAAAAAAAAACATTTATCAAACTTAGAAAAAACTAGATCACATGCAAATTGTTGGGTCAGTATAAATAAATACTTAGGAAGAGTACTTTACTAAAGGATTTCCCCCTCTCCACTCTCAAATTAATTAATATATATATATATATATTTTTAGTTAAAAATTGAAAAAGAAAATTCCCCCCCCCCCTAAATATTTTTAGTTAAAAACGAAAATGACATTTTTTTGACCCTCCTTCCAAATATTTTTTAACCCCCCCCCCACATAGAAATATTTATAATTAAAAAAAAAAAAAAATTTCCCCCCATACATAGAAATATTTTTAGTTAAAAAAGAAATTTTTTGCCCCCCCACCCCTAAAAAATTCCCACCCCACAAAAAAACTTTTCTTTCTTTCTTATACATGTCCCCCCCCATACATAGAAATATTTTTAGTTAAGATGAGGAAAAAAAATTTAGCAGGCGCATCGGTCATATCAAAGAACCAATTTTGTTATTCTTCCAAAATGGTCACCCATTTAGTAATGGCCAGGATATGCTTGGCTTAATTTCAATTTACAACAAAACACCTTGTCTTAACAACATAAGGTTTTGGGTGTCATCCTAAGTTAGGAGCTGTGCAGCGAGATGTCTGTTTACATTAGTTTTAAACCTCTGCATGTTGGCACAGTCGAGGAAAAAGAGAGCAGGGGAGGGAGTTCCAGAGGCTGGCAGCACGAGGAAAGAAGCTATAAAAAAAAAAAGTAGAAAGTTCTCCGGCATCTGGGGACCTCGACAGTTAATGGATGGGATCTAGCCGATTGTCGAGTGGGTCTAGTTTATTTATGTCGAGGGGGCACAAGAGTAGCCAGTTTATCGGAGCACGATAATTACTTGGAATCTTTCAGAGTTAAAATGTTTGGGTTTTTCAAATGGTAAAAAATGTTAATCAGTTCGCAAATATGTGTTCCGTTTTGTTTCCATTTGAGAAGGCGTGACATTTCAATGTTGTCTATTATGGTTTAATTGTCCTTCATAATTTGAACAAGCACCTAACATTTGATGGAACATCCAAATCCGCCCGACTGTTGCACAGGCATTTGATGTCTACCTGTGATTTCCAACTGAAGACAGAACTTTAATTAAGGTAACCGCGACAGTGTTCTTTTAACCCTAAATGCTTTATTTTTCATATTGGTTTGAAAAACATTTATCAAAGATACTGATTAGCTATTTAGCGGGTGTGCTGATGCAACATCATACTAATACCTACTCATACTTGCCAACAGGTTTGTTGCAGATGTGAAACAAGTTGCAGTTTGACACATTTTTGTTGAATATATTAAATAGGTATTTTGTTGAAATGTGTCATTTGAAACACAAAGCATTTAAGGATTAAGACAAAAAAAAAAAGTTAAAAACATAGAAAAAGAAGAAAAAAGGAAAATTAAAAGGAAAAAGAAAAGAAAAAAAAAGAAAAAAGAAAAGAAAAAAGGAAAAAGAATAAGAAAAAGGAATAAGAAAAAGGAAAAAGAAAAAAAGGAAAAAGAAAAAAAGGAAAAAGAAAAGAAAAAGGAAAAGAAAAGAAAAAAGAAAAGAAAAAAAAGGAAAAAGAAAAAAAAGGAAAAAGAAAAGAAAAAAGGAAAAAGAAGAAAAAGGAAAAAGAAAAAAGGAAAAAAGGAAAAAGAAAAGAAAAAAGGAAAAAGAAAAGAAAAAAGGAAAAAGAAAAGAAAAAAAGGAAAAAGAAAAAAATGAAAAAAGGAAAAAGAAAAGAAAAAAAGGAAAAAAAGAAAAAGAAAAAAAAAAAGAAAAAAAAAGGAAAAAAAAAAAGGGAAAAAAAAAAGGAAAAAAAGAAAAAAGGAAAAGAAAAAAGGAAAAAAGGAAAAAAAGAAAAAAGGAAAAAAAGAAAAAAGGAAAAAAAGAAAAAAGGAAAAAAAGAAAAAATCTTACCTGTAAGTTCATTGACTTTCTTCAGATTGTTTTGTACGTCTTCTTCACAGGCTTTAATCAGTTTGCTGTATTGGCCGACACCCTAAAAATGTTAATATTAACAATTGTCACATTTTGATTTTCATCATCAAAAACAGTTTCATATACAAGTCATTAAATAAGGTCAATATTTTGGGGTTGAAACATTTACTAAGGCCTAAAAGCCACTTAAGGATAAAGGGTCAATGAGATGGATAGATTGACAGTTGAATGATGGTGAATACTATGAGAGGATTGGAAATCTCCACATACTACCAACTCAAAACAATGGCTAATTCTTTCAACTTTTGTCAGAATGTGACGACTAAATGACAAAATAGGGGTTTTTGGTTGTTTTGTTTTACGGCATATCAACTCTTTTCGGGTCATTTAATGTTGAATCCGGTCATTTTGGTAAAAGTTTTTATGCTTCAACTTCTTTATATGTTCAAGTATTTATTCATGGTGTTTCGTTTGGTTGTAGAGGAAAAATGTTTTGTTTTTTTTTTGGGGGGGGGTGCAGAACATGATTGAGTTTTGCAAAGGGAAAGAAAAAAAAAACAATAACATCAATGTTTGATGGTCAGGAAGCCAGTATCTTCAGACAGCCTGATCTGGAAGTACCAAATACGGGGGGGGGGGGGGGGGGATAAGGGTAAATGCGATGGATAAATTAAGAGTAGAATGATGATGAATACCATGAGAAGATTGAAAATATCCACATACTACCCACTAAAAACAATGGTTCACTTTCTATTCTTCAGCATTTTAAACTCAAAAAATTAAGTAAAAACAATTTCTTCTAAGACATAAAAATTAAAAAGCAAAATGTTAAAAATTAATGAAATTAATAGAAAAAATTGCTTTAGATATAAGTATTTTAAATGAAAAAATTTTTTTTTTAAATATTGATAAAAATTAAAAAGCAAAATTTTAATAAAAATTTATAAAATCAAGAGAAAAAATTGCTTTAGATATAAGTATTTTAAATGAAATTTTTTTTTTTTAAATCTTGATAAATTAAAAAGCAAAGTTTTATTAAAAATTAATGAAATCAAGAGAAAAAATTGCTTTAGATATAAGTATTTTAAATGAAATTTTTTTTTTTTAAATCTTGATAAATTAAAAAGCAAAGTTTTATTAAAAATTAATGAAATCAAGAGAAAAAATTGCTTTAGATATAAGTATTTTAAATGAAATTTTTTTTTTTTAAATCTTGATAAATTAAAAAGCAAAGTTTTATTAAAAATTAATGAAATCAAGAGAAAAAATTGCTTTAGATATAAGTATTTTAAATGAAATTTTTTTTTTTTAAATCTTGATAAATTAAAAAGCAAAGTTTTATTAAAAATTAATGAAATCAAGAGAAAAAATTGCTTTAGATATAAGTATTTTAAATGAAATTTTTTTTTTTTAAATCTTGATAAATTAAAAAGCAAAGTTTTATTAAAAATTAATGAAATCAAGAGAAAAAATTGCTTTAGATATAAGTATTTTAAATGAAATTTTTTTTTTTTAAATCTTGATAAATTAAAAAGCAAAGTTTTATTAAAAATTAATGAAATCAAGAGAAAAAATTGCTTTAGATATAAGTATTTTAAATGAAATTTTTTTTTTTTAAATCTTGATAAATTAAAAAGCAAAGTTTTATTAAAAATTAATGAAATCAAGAGAAAAAATTGCTTTAGATATAAGTATTTAAAATGAAAAAAATGTTTTTCAATATTGATAAAAAGTAAAAAGCAAAATTTTAATAAAAACAAGCCGCGCATGCGTGGTCCCCCTCTGTATGTGACGAGTGTAAAATGCAATAAATTTGGGCAATTTGGGGCATTTTTGACCCCCCTTTGACCCCCTGGGGGCGCGAACCAGAATTTTTCTGAGGTCAAGGATGCTCATTTTATATCCAGAACAATTGCCTCTACATTTTGGCCAAGTTTCAGAAAAATTGAATGGATGGATGAAATGTTATGGGAGGAAAGGGTAATTTTTTGCCATTTTAGGGGGCTTTTGACCCCCTGGGGGCGCGAACCAGATTTTGTCGAAGGTCAGCGATACTTATTTTTTATTAGGAACAATTGCCTCCACATTTTGGCCAAGTTTCAGATAAATTGAATGGATGAATGAAAAGTTATGGGGCAAAAAATGTCATTTTTTGCCATTTCGGGGCCTTTTGACCCCCTGGGGGGCTAACCAGATTTTTTTTTTTTTAAATCGGAGAATGTCACTTTCTAACCTGAGCAAAGTTACAACTTCATGCAAAATTTCAGAGAAATTCAATGGATGGTTGCGGAGAAAAATCCGGACGGACGGACGGAAATGCCTCAAAACATAGGTCCCCCGATTTTATAAATCAATTAATGAAATCAAGAGAAAAAATTGCTTTAGATATAAGTATTTTAAATGAAAAATTTTTTTTTTTCAATATTGATAAAAATTAAAAAGCAAAATTTTAATAAAAATTTATAAAATCAAGAGAAAAAATTGCTTTAGATATAAGTATTTTAAATGAAATTTTTTTTTTTTAAATCTTGATAAATTAAAAAGCAAAGTTTTATTAAAAATTAATGAAATCAAGAGAAAAAATTGCTTTAGATATAAGTATTTTAAATGAAATTTTTTTTTTTTAAATCTTGATAAATTAAAAAGCAAAGTTTTATTAAAAATTAATGAAATCAAGAGAAAAAATTGCTTTAGATATAAGTATTTTAAATGAAATTTTTTTTTTTTAAATCTTGATAAATTAAAAAGCAAAGTTTTATTAAAAATTAATGAAATCAAGAGAAAAAATTGCTTTAGATATAAGTATTTTAAATGAAATTTTTTTTTTTTAAATCTTGATAAATTAAAAAGCAAAGTTTTATTAAAAATTAATGAAATCAAGAGAAAAAATTGCTTTAGATATAAGTATTTAAAATGAAAAAAATGTTTTTAAATATTGATAAAAAGTAAAAAGCAAAATTTTAATAAAAACAAGCCGCGCATGCGTGGTCCCCCTCTGTATGTGACGAGTGTAAAATGCAATAAATTTGGGCAATTTGGGGCATTTTTGACCCCCTGGGGGCGCAAACCAGAATTTTTCTGAGGTCAAGGATGCTCATTTTATATCCAGAACAATTGTCTCTATATTTTGGCTAAGTTTCAGAAAAATTGAATGGATGGATGAAACAATTGCCTCCACATTTTGGCCAAGTTTCAGATAAATTGAATGGATGAATGAAAAGTTATGATGCCTTTTGACCCCCTGGGGAGCTAACAAGATTTTTTTTTTAAATCGGAGAATGTCACTTTCTAACCTGACCAAAGTTACAACTTCATGCAAAATTTCAGAGAAATTCAATGGATGGTTGCAGAGAAAAATCTGGACGGACGGACAGACGGACATGCCTCAAAACATAAATCGGGGAACCAATTAATGAAATCAAGAGAAAAAAATTGCTTTAGATATAAGTATTTAAAAAAAAAAAAAATGTGTTTATATATTGATTGAAATTAAAACATTAACATAAAAATTATTTTTAAATTAAAATCTTTTCTTTTTTTTTTTAAATATTCAGCAGTGGTGGCGGCCTATGTTAAAAAAAAACAAAAAAAAATAAACTTGTCTTAAGTAATTAAACTTAGTTCATTTCACTGATTCTCATCTTTCAACTGATTGAGTGGCTCTTGGCCTTGATAAATGACGACCCTACAGAAAGAAAAGAAAACATCTAGTGTAACCTTGCTCAGAATCACCGTGCATGGACGGCCATGGTTCAGGCTACAGAAAAAGCCGACCTTGGGGTCCGCCACTGCAGCAACATTGATGACTTCATACGTTCCCCGAAGATATTAGTGTAAATTGAGCAATAGATCTAGTAGGATTTTAAATCCGCATAATCCAAGAAGTGGTCAACGACAAAACATGAAAATACGATCCTGGCTGAAACGCGTAGAATGAATCAAAAATTGCCGTTCTCATTTCCATGAAAAATTGTGACGCATAATGTCATCGTCTTAACTGGTACGGCCACATCAGTCATCGTCAGTTATCCAAAATGCTCCCAAGAGTGTCCCACATCGATGTCAACGACCTAAGGTCACATGGTAAACAGCTTAAGACAGGGAGGGGGGGGGGGTCTGTTGGCTGACGACCTGATCCTAGCAGGCAGCGCAAGTGAAATGGCAACAGAGAGAAGTCGAAACGTGGAGACGGTAAAAATGAAAATTATAATGCATACTTACATAAGTTTTTAGGAGGGCAATATCACCTTCGTCCAAAGCTGAAAAAGAAAAAAAGAAATAAAAGAAATTAAATAATGGGGAAAAAAAAAAGAAATTAAATAATGGAAAAAAAAGAAAGAACTTAAATAATGGAAAAAAAAGAAAGAACTTAAATAATGGAAAAAAAAGAAAGAACTTAAATAATGGAAAAAAAAGAAAGAACTTAAATAATGGAAAAAAAAGAAAGAACTTAAATAATGGGAAAAAAAGAAAGAACTTAAATAATGGAAAAAAAAGAAAGAACTTAAATGATGGAAAAAAAAAAATTAAATAATGGGGGAAAAAAATTAAATAATGGGAAAAAAAAGAGAAATTAAATAATGGGAAAAAAAAAGAGAAATTAAATAATGGGAAAAAAAAAGAGAAATTAAATAATGGGAAAAAAAAAGAGAAATTAAATAATGGGAAAAAAAAAGAGAAATTAAATAATGGGAAAAAAAAGAAAAATTAAATAATGGAAAAAAAAAGAAATAAAATAATGGAAAAAAAAGAAAAAAAGAGAAATTAAATAATGAAAAAAAAAAAAAAGAAATTAAATAATGAAAAAAAAAAAAAAGAGAAATTAAATAATGGAAAAACGCCAGACTGTATTTCGAAGGGATTCAAAATCTCACCGTACAAGTGTATGCCGAGACACATAGCGCTTACCTGTATTCTAATAGGAAAATTCCACCCAACTTATGTTTAACCATGTGTGGAAAATTCCCGATTCACATCGAAACATTATTGTAAGTGTCCTATTGTATCTGATCAAAAGCCGAAGAAATAACAAATGAACAAAAAAATGCAGGTCGATCAAGAAAACAGTGTGAACTCCATTCATCGACTTCTTAAAGACTTCATTGTTACAACTATATGCACGTCACAGCTTGTTTTTCAGTTAAGCGGTTTAACTAAAAATACATTGTTTGACGAATAACTACATTATCCGTAATTGAAATAGGAATTAACCAATATATCTATTACTCAAAAATGACTGAAATTATTAAAAAAACAAAAAATGCTTCGCCTGTGTTCGCATTCACTATTTATTTAGGTATATTACGAAAACCCACCACCCTATAATAAAGAGCAATGTGTATTTATTCATTATATATATATATCCTTCCTGTCACATAAAGGTTAACAAGTAAAAAAAAAAAACTGCTGGACATTTAAAGTATTTAGGTGAATTGAGAATGTAAATAGCAAGTTGGACACTCCCCACCTTGAATCTATTTCTATAATGAGAAGTTTTTTTCGGCACTTGTACAGATGCGGTACACGAGCCAAAATTTATTTTAGAAGAGTTCCAATGGTGTAAGAAGGGGCAGACAACTCTGATTCTCCGAAAATGGACGTAATCGACGTGAATGCCTTGAATATGCGCGAGTTATTATATTTAACAAGTACTCAACAGAAAGTGGTGGATTTTTTGCAAATGTTCTATCAATGTACTCTTGATTTGGCGCTCTTGTATAAGCAGTAACCGATCTGAGGGAGAAAACTTTATTTTTCTTAGCCGCCGCTATTCAGAATTCATGGTGCAATTTTAGTTAAAGGCCGATGCAGTTAATTATTTTCATGTAAAAGTATTATTTTGTACTTACTCAGTCATATTTTATCTCTCACGCCACGAAAAAGAATTTAAAAATATCAAGCAGAACTTTAATTAGAACGATTTTTCCATTTCGATATACAACCTGTATTTGTGCCCGAGCCGACATTTTGGGCTGTGAGCGGTCGGTAGAATAGACAAGGGCATTAACGGCGACACTTATCTGCCCTTAGTTAGCTAACCGGCCACTCCGAAAATGACAGACTCGACATTTCATATCGCCCTTATGAAAATGGAAAAATCGTTCTAATTAAAGTTCTGCTTGATATTTTGAAATTCTTTTTCGGGGCGTGAGAGATAAAATATGACTGAGTAAGTAGAAAATAATGCTTTTACATGAAAATAATTAACTGCATCGCCCTTAAACTAAAATTGCACCGAATTCACTTCTACTTTGGCAAGGGAGATAACTTTGTTTATCGCAGCATGAAAGAAAATAACTTTTCTTTTTATGTTTATATAAAGTGTATACAATTTGTGGCATGTAAATAAAAGTGCTTAAAAGTTATTTTGAACGGGTTAGGGGTTAGGGTTTTTAACGCATTTCAAAACCGTAACATGTTTTTTTATTAATAAACAAAGTTATCTCCCTTACCAAAGTATAAGCGAATTCGGAATAGCGGCAGCTAAGAAAAATAGATCGGTTACTGCTTATACAAGAGCGCTGTTGATTTTCACAACTGTTAATTTCTGCGATAATTTAATATTTTAAACTTTAAACTATTTTAAACTATAAAAATTTTTTTTAAATCTGTTAATCCAAACAAGAGGACTGTTCGTTTTGTTGGTTTTGAAATGAAAAAATATACTGTTCATTTTCCCAAATTCTATTTTCTTCAATAAATGTTCTATCGATATACTTTTGATTTTCACAAATTTTAATTCTTCGAAAAATGTTCTATTAATTGAATTTGCATGACTTCTTATTTAAAAAAAAATGGATATTTTCCATTTTCGGAGAAATTGCGTACTAAAAAAAGAGTTGTCTGCCCCTTACACAATTGGAACTCTTCTAAAATAAATTTCGGCTCGTGTACCGCATCTGTAAAAGTGCCTTTTCTTGTTTGTTTTTTTATTTATTTTTTTCCATTTGTAAACTTTCTTTGGGATGTTTATTTTCTTATTTTCAAATAAGAAAATAAACGTCCCAAAGAAAAGAAAAACAACTTCTCATTATAGAAATAGATTCATGGTGGGGAGTGTCCGACTTGCTATTCACTCATTTGGATTGCATTTTATATAAATATGAGTGCCAACACTAACTTTTTTCCATCGTTTTTGATGGAGGGTATACACTCATATTCATATAAGATCATAGAATCGCGTCAGTAATTTAATTTTTCATATATAAATGCCATTTCTGATGACCTAAACAAAAATAAATAGATGCCCAATGTTGACTTTGGTAAATTTGTAGAAGTGCACCTCTCGTATTCTCTGGAGTAGTACCAAAAAAAATTATGAAAATTGTTATTATTTTAGATGTTAGGAGGGGTGGGGGATCACTTTCCTATATAAGTTATACGTAAAGTGAGCACCCATTTCTTGTCCACGGAATCTGACACCTCACATTTTTCCCTCTAAATAAATAAAAATTCTACTTTTTTTTTGGCAAATTACATGTAAACAGCCATCACAAATATCTGCTATGAAAAATGTTATTATTTTAGATGTTAGGAGGAACCCTAACCCTGTTTACATGTAATTTGCCCAAAAAAGTAGAAACTTTGGGTATCTTTTACAATAATCCGCAGAGTCGCGGACGGGGTCCAAAAAACGAACGAGAATGGGGTAAAAAAAAATAAATATACAACAAGTGAAGGTGACCTACGTCGAAAATAGATATTTTCCTATTTACCTATGACATTTGTTTGTATTTTTACGTAGCCTAAGTGGGTTTTTATTAGATGTAAAAAAAAAAATTCTTGTTTTTTTGGGGGGGCACGGATTTTTACTAAAAAAAAAAAAAAAAATGGCGCCGACAAACCTATTTTCAAGCATCGCTTACGAATCCCCCCCCCATGTTCGTGTGACAAAAATACTGATTTCCAATAAATAGCAGTTGAAACGGCTTAAAAATACAAACAAATGTCACAGATAAGTTGGAAAATAACTTTTATCGGCTACAGTTACTTTTATTCGTTGTATATTTGTTTTTATAGCGTTTTCACTGCGGATTATTGTATAAAAGATACCCTTTATTTTTAACACTTCTTGTGTTATCCTAATAAAAACAATTGGGCACTCCGGAAAGAAATTCGACTCGTATTCAGCAGCAACCGGTGAATGGCCAAATTCTGTATCTAATATTAAAAAGTTCCATAATCTAACTGCCGAGTCGAAAACGAGGCTGTATAAACAAAACGAGGCTGTAAACAAAACTGGAAAAAAGAACTGACCAATCAGGTTGCTGCAAAGCAGTTTATAGCAGCCGATAATAATTTGAAAAGAAACGCTAAGCAAAACGCAAAATGAATTTCGAGCAGTTGTGTGATACCTTAAAATCTCCGGAGCAAGTGATGAATTTCTGCCATCAGAAATGTCATCTGCCGACCAGAATGCCGTGCGGCAGATGTGCACGACTTTGCTGCTTGACGAAGAGAACACAAATATCGGACAAGTATGCATGGAGATGCCCCACCCAGGAATGCAGGGCTTGGGTGGCTTTGCGATCGGGGACATTTTTTTCGCGGTCACGTCTGGAGATAGTGACGATACTGAAGCTGACCTATCTGTGGTCCCAGGATATGGCGACAGGAAAAAAAAATCTACGAAAAGAATGCGGCATATTGTCTCTGACCACACAAGTGGATTGGAAGAATTTTCTGCGGGAGGTCTGCACCGAATATCTGTTACGCAACCCTCGACGACTCTAAGGCCCAGGGCATACGGTGGAGATCGACGAGACTCTATTCAACCGGCGTAAACACAACGTCGGTCGTGTTCTCCAGCCGCTCTGGGTCTTCGGAGGATACGACCCCGCAGAGAAGGAGGGTTTCCTGGTGACAGTGCCAAACAGGAATGCCGAAACCCTCCTTCCAATAATTAGGCAGTACGTCGTCCCTGGCACCACGGTAGTCTCTGATTGTTGGAAGGCCTATAACAGGTTAGGAGAGGAGGGGTATTGACACCTTACGGTGAACCACACCGAAAACTTTGTGGACCCGACGACGGGTGCCTGCACCAACCACGTAGAGAGGATGTGGAAGGAAGCGAAGCAGAGGAACAAGAAGGAGTGTGGGACGAGCAGGGCACTCGTAGACGGCTATCTGCGGGAATTTATGTGGCGTCAGAGATAGCCAAACTATCCCATCGTCAGCCATCCTTCTGCTCCTCCACGAACCCTTCCTCCTCTGCCTGTCTTTCGCTAAGTCCCTCAAAACAAGCGCCAGCAGCAACAACAGCCGAATACCGTGAACCTCTCCGCGAAAAAAATGTCTCTCCCCCCCCCCATAAAAAAAAAGACTTGCCTAATTGAAAAAAAAAATGGTTCAAAAATAAAATGTTTATAGTTCTTGAACTATGGTTTGTTCATTTTTCATTTAAAAAAAAAATATATGCATTTCTTTCTTTCCGTATTCATCGTCTTATATTGTCGTTTGCCAACCTTCCATTTTTGCACGATTTTCAGTTTTGTTTATACAGCCTCGTTTTCGACTCGGCAACTCTCGGACGCTTCCGCGACCTATCGGATCGCTGCGGCCGAGCAGTCACGGAAATTAGGCGCATAGGCTGGATTAGTAATTATTTTCCTACTTACCTATCACATTAGTTTATATTTTTACGTAGTATAAATGGGGTTTTATTAGATGTAAAAAAAAAAATTTTTTTTTAGCACGGATTTTTACTAAAACAAAATGGCGCCGACGAGCCTATTTTCCTGCCTAGCTTAAGAACCCCCCCCCTCCCTCCCATGTTCGTGTGACAAAAATATTGATTTCGGTACTTGTCCAGATATTGAACCTAATTTCCGTTACTGCCTGGCAGCAGCGAGCCGACAGCTAACGGAAGCGTCCGAGACCTGCCGAGTCGAAAACGAGGCTGGCGTAAAGCAGCCGATAGCGATTTGAAGGAGAGACGCTTGTTAACCAATTGCAAAAAATGAATTTCGAAGTGAAGCGGTGTCGCACGATTGGATCAACGGAGAAGTGCATTTAAACTTTTGTCAGCAGAAAGCTCCGCTGGCAAAAGTAATGCGGTGTATGAGATGCGTCGACGGCCGACTTTGCCGGTTAGCACCGCGAAAGACTGTGGCGGACAAATATGCCTGGAGATGCCCCACCCAGGAATGCCGGGCTTGGATTTCGTTGCGATCGGGGATGTTTTTTTTCGCGATCAAAAACCGTAGAAAACACAACGTCGGCCGTGTTCTCCAGCCGCTCTGGGTCTTCGGGGGATACGACCCCGCAGAGAAGGGTTAGGGTTTCCTGGTGACGGTACCAAATAGGAATGCCGAAACCCTCCTTCCAATAATCAGACAGTACGTCGCCCCTGGGACCACGGTCGTCTCCGATTGCTGGAGGGCTTATAGCAGGTTAGGAGAGGAGGATGGATATCGATACCTAACTTAAAAAAAATTAAAAAACAAGCCCTTACCCCTCCAGAAAAAGAATCTTCAAAATCCCCCCCCCCCCATAAAAAAGTTAAAAAAAAAAAAAAAAAAAAAACTCTCCAAAAAATGCTAAAATAATGAAGAAAAACAGGTAAAAACGTATTGTAGTATCCATATTTTGGGAGGCTCTGCGCATGCGTCAGATTCATTCATAAAAAAAGTCGGGGCATCTTTTACTAGACTCAGCAGAGTAAAAACGCTAAAAAAAACAAATTTACAACAAATAAAAGTAACTGTAAGCTGTAAAAGTTAGTTTCAAACTTGCATGTGCTTTGTTTGTATTTTAAACCCGTTTGAAGTGCTATTTATTAGAAATTTAAGTTCGACACACGGTTTTCGAAGAATTCAAAATGGCCGCTCTACGTAACAATATAGAGGCATTTTCTTTGAGTAACTAGATGTTTTAAAAAAGAAGAAATTTTTTTTTAACATCTATTAAAAAGCCATTTATACTACGTAAAAATACAAACAAATTACATAGGTAAGTAGAAAAATGTCTATTCTAGACATAAGTCAACTTTACTTGTTGCAAATTTATGTTTTTAAACTCTTTCTCGTTCTTTTTTTGGACCCCGTTCGCGCCTCTGCTGAGCGTCGTAACATATACCCAAAAGTCGTAGTGAGTGATTCAAACCAGCGCATGCGCACACAATTCAGTTTGTAGGAAAAAAAAAAACCGTGTTTCATATTTTGTTTTAGATAAAAAAAACACGTGTTTCTTTCGTGTTTGTTTTCATTTTCAGTTGTTTTTATTCTTAACACCTTTCGTTTTCTTCACTTTCAGCGTGTTTATTTTCAGCGATAGTAACTCAATTGTTAAAATGCCCACTTTTTGTTTTAGCGTGTTTGTTCTCATTCTGTTTCCTCTGCGCATGCGCTGGTTTGAATCACTCACTACGACTTTTTTATGAATGAATCCGACACATGCGCAGAGCTTCCCAAAATATGGATACTACAATACGTTTTTACCGAAAAAACAATGCGTAATTGCAAAAAAAAAAAAAAGTTACAAAAAGTTTTTATTATTTTAGCGTTTTTACAAAAGTTTTTAAAAAATGGTTAAAGAAAGTTTATTTCATTTTTTGTATAAAAATATATGCATTTCTTATATTGTTGTCGTCTGCCGACTCGGCAAGTCTCGGACGTTTCCGTTAGCTGTCGGCTCGCTGCTGCCGGGCAGTCACGGAAATTAGGTTCAATATCTGGACAAGTACCATCGATTTCTAATAAATAGCAGTTGAAACGGCTTAAAAATACAAACAAATGTCACAGATAAGTTGGAAAATAACTTTTATCGGCTACAGTTACTTTTATTTGTTTTTTTGAGCGTTTTCACTCTGCGGGTTATTGTAAAAGATACCCGAAACTTTTTTCTTTTTTTTTAGGGGGCGAAATACGAGGAGGTGCACTTCTAGAAATTTACCTTAACTTTTTTTTATCATAGAGTGAAGGATTTCTTTCCGAATTCATCTCAGACAGCAGACTAAGTCTGAGGTGGTTGTCTGACTTGCTATTTGCTTTCTCCCTTCCCCTCATCACTTGAAATGGTTTCGTCTTTTTCATCATATATAAATGACATTTCATTCAGTTTGAAAATTCTGATGTCGTCTGCTTACTCGTCTCACTTCGGGGCTTTTCGGCGTTTAACGTAAACCGCCGGAAAGCACCGATGCCGAGGAACTTTCAGCGCGGGTCCCAATGTAAAAGAGTACCGGGTTTCTTTTACGACGCTCAGCAGTCGCGAACGGGGTCCAAAAAAAGAACGAGAAAGGGTTTAAAAACATAAATTTGCAACAAGTGAAGTTGACCTGCGACGAGAATAGATATTTTTCTACTTACCTATGTAATTTGTTTTTATTTTTACGTATTATAAATGGGTTTTCATTAAAAGTTGTACTATGGTAAAAAACGAACAAGACTGATCCCCCGTCTTAAAATGTAAATTTTTTAAAATTTCTTTCCAAAAACGCCGGAATTCTCTCGTGACATGATAGGTAATTGTAAGCAGAAGAATAATTTTTGAAATTTGAGATGGTTAAAAAGAGGGGGATCAGTCCACGTTGAATTTACATTGAAAACTGATCCCCCGTCTTAAAATCACAATTTTTAAAAATTTCTTTCCAAAACCCCCGGAATTCTCTATTGACATGATAGGTAATCGTACACCGAAAAAGATTTTAAAAAAAAAATGAGATGGTCAAAAAGAGGGGGATCAGTCTACGTTGAATTAACATTGGAAACTGATCCCCCCTCCTAAAATTTAAAATATTTGAAAAAACAATTCCAAAAACGCCGGAATTCTCTAGCAGCCTGATAGGTAAGTGTACACCGAAAAAAGAAAAGAAAAATGGTCAGTAAAAAGTTGTGAAAAACGGACAGTGGTTAAAGACGAACATGTGCCAGAACGAGAAAGGGTTTAAAAACATAAATTTGCAACAAGTGAAGTTGACCTACGACGAGAATAGATATTTTTCTACTTACCTATGTAATTTGTTTTTATTTTTACGTATTATAAATGGGTTTTCATTAGATGTAAAAAAAAAAAAAATTCTTGTTTTTTTTTACACTGGTTTTCACAAATTCAATATGGCCGATTCAGGTGCATTCGTTAGTAACCCCCCCCCCCCCAAATCGGCCATTTTTTTCCCCAAGTTCCGGTGACAAAACTATTGATTTCTAATAAATAGCGGTTGTAACGGTCTAAAAATACAAACAAATGCCACAGGCAAGTTAGAAAATAACTTTTACAGCCTACAGTTACTTTTATATATTGTATATTTGTTTTTTTTAGCGTTTTTACTCTGCTGACCGTCGTAAAAGATTCCCAGAGTTCCTATTATTCTTACCAGGTTCCTATGTCGACACGAGTTGTTGAAGTATTTTATGGAATGCAAAACAGTAACTGTTTTTTTTTCGTTTTCTGTTTCAGGTTTAATTTTTGACTCGAGGCTGCTCTCGGCCTGCCAAACAGTCGAAGAAAACTATGGACTGTGATACGATTATATATAAGGATTCAGGATTTCTTGATATTGAACTAAACAATGTCCAAGCGACGAATGAAGGATTTATTAATTATTTTTAATCTACTTACCTATGTAATTTGTTTTTATTTTTACGTATTATAAATGGGTTTTCATTAGATGTAAAAAAAAAAAAATTCTTGTTTTTTTTACACTAGTTTTCACAAATTCAATATGGCCGATTCAGGTGCATTCGTTAGTAACCCCCCCCCCCCAAATCGGCCATTTTTTTCCCCAAGTTCCGGTGACAAAACTATTGATTTCTAATAAATAGCGGTTGTAACGGTCTAAAAATACAAACAAATGCCACAGGCAAGTTAGAAAATAACTTTTACAGCCTACAGTTACTTTTATATATTGTATATTTGTTTTTTTTAGCGTTTTTACTCTGCTGACCGTCGTAAAAGATTCCCAGAGTTCCTATTATTCTTACCAGGTTCCTATGTCGACACGAGTTGTTGAAGTATTTTATGGAATGCAAAACAGTAACTGTTTTTTTTCGGTTTTCTGTTTCAGGTTTAATTTTTGACTCGAGGCTGCTCTCGGCCTGCCAAACAGTCGAAGAAAACTATTGACTGCGATACGATTATATATAAGGATTCAGGATTTCTTGATATTGAACTAAACAATGTCCAAGCGACGAATAAAGGATTTATTAATTATTTTTTGAATTATTTATCTTATAGTTTACTTTTTCACCGAATTTTTGCCAATATCGGTAACCATGGAGGCTGAAAAAAAAAAAAAAAGCATTGATACAGTGATGTGGGTTCAGGGCTGGGAGCAAAAGTGCGCATTCATTACCGAGTAACACCGGGTGCGGTTATAAACAATACTATAGTAAATAAAAGTGAGACCCTTTTTAATTAACTGCTTAAAAACGCGTTAGAAAACAATTTAAATATATTATTGTTATTATTCACTTGAAAACGGTAGACATGTTGTTTTTTTTTTCTTTCAACATGACACAGCATTTTAGCAGAGTCATGTCTTCGATATATTTTTTTTTGTTGCTTTT
Source organism: Sepiola atlantica (assembly GCA_963556195.1). Lineage (NCBI taxonomy): Eukaryota > Metazoa > Mollusca > Cephalopoda > Sepiida > Sepiolidae > Sepiola > Sepiola atlantica. Next base: position 7,629,284 of record OY744549.1, read on the forward strand.
AAAACATTAATAAAATAATTATTATTTACCCTGAATCGGTTTCTCTTTCTCCGACTCATCTTCCTTCACTTTCCTCTGTTCGTTTCCCAAGTAGTCAGGCATAACTTTGGCGGATTCCGGGCTGAATTAAGAGACAATAATTAAAATACACGCCAACTTTCTCGCATTCGCTTCCTTTATGAGTCGAAAAGCCCGGAAGTGACGTCACAACGACAACGGGCGCCGCCTAGCGGCAACCGGTGAAAGCAGCACTTAAACAAAAACGATAATCCAGTTTGACTTATTGTCATTATTCCGACGACTAATTTTTTTTTTTTACCATAGTTCACAGGGTTTGCAGATTGGCCTTTTTATGGCCAAATTTCACGAATTTAGCCTTTTTTTTTTAAAGCAGTTTGGCCTTCGAAATTTATGTTTGGCCTTTTTTAAATTTGTCCTTTTTCCGATTAAAATTTGGCCTTTTTCCGATTATTTTATATAAATATTCACTTCATAGTAGTTATTAAAGAAAACGTAACTTTAAAGCAGTTTGTATTTTAAAACTTGTAGGCTTTTTAAAAATGTTGGTCTTTTTTTCTTTGATTCATTGATTTGCATGAAAAAAATATCTGAACATTTGTCATTTAAACAAATATTTATCTTGTTCTAAGTAAAACACTGAGGAGATCCCACTCCCAGATTGGCCTTTTTTTTTTTTGTAAACTATGATAACAAGGGTGAATATTCTGGAGTTAATGTCTGTTTATGAGACCTTTTGAAATGTTCAAATGTTGTGTTAACATCTATCATATTTGCTAAACGTCTATATGGCACTTCTCAGAGACTTCAGGGTTGAGTATTAAACTGGTCAGGGACAACTTTTTATTATTGCTGGCGCCTTGGCCCTGTCCAGTCAGGTCACCTGGTCACTAAATATATCTCCTCTGAAATAATTGATGTTTGAAATTGTTTACACTTAGTGCTTTGAACTTAATTGAATCAATTTTCAATTTATGCAAAATTTGAAAACTTATGACTGCTAAGCTACCTCTCATATAGAAACAGTTGTATTTGTAAAGATATATTTAAAAATAATTTTATTCATTTTCCTGGATAAGTCCCTAAAATTTCATTAAAAATCGATAATTATATGTGATATCTTTTTAAAATTTTCCAAATATTTTCAGTCAATAGACACATTAGATTTTTCTCGACCCTCAAGCTGGAATAAAAGTGTAGATTTAGAGTTATGAATAAAATTAAATTTATCATCATTTTAGCCTGAAGATTCCCCCCGGGGATGAAACGCGGGAGCCTCTGTGTAGCTTAATTGCCATAAATATATTTTCATAGCTTACTATATATATATATACATATATATATATATATGTATATATATATATATATATATATATATATATATATAGAGAGAGAGAGAGAGAGAGAGAGAGAGAGATAGAAGAAAAAAGAGTGATAAATATGCGACGATTGTCCAAATTTATTTCAAATTTCAATTGTTCAATGCAAGGTTGTCAGTAATAAACTAGTGTTTATTTTCCTTTCCTTAAGCCAAGGCTTTTCAAAGATCGAAATCTTATCATCAGAGGAGAAATACAGATGGATAAGTTGGCTTTCGAAAAAACCAAAGTTCAAATATTTGAAAAATATGAGAATTATTTTTTAAAAATTATTAAAATAATTTTTGTCAAAAAACGTACTGAATGAAAAGAAAATTTCGTGAAAAAGAAATACAATTGTCCGGGTGGTGAGTTTCCGTTGAAAAGGTTCGGTGAAATTGTAGAAAGTGAATAAAAACACTTTGCATGGGAGCAGGTTGTATAACGGGGACCCCACGCCTCCTGCTCTTCTACCCGTGCGACGGCATCATTTATAACATCAAATGTAATGTAATGAGAACCGTCCCGGTGCAGGAATCCTTCCTGACTGTGAACACCTTTTCTTTGGCTCGTGATTTCGTCTGTAGTGGCTGTAAAAAGAAAGATGGCTCGAATCTCCCCCGGGTCTGATGAATGACGACTTCGTGATTCTGTGAAGGCAAGATTACTTAGCAGGACAACTCGATAACAGAATAACTCGACAAACGGCTAGGTCTTTTCACAACAATAATTATTTAATAAAAATGAACGGTGGGTTTTTAACCCAAAGTCTATTCTTCGATAATGGCTTTTTTCTAACTATCTTATCTTCCTTCTCTCTGTGTGTGTGTGTGTGTGAAACTCCCTTTACGAGTGTTAATCCTTAATTAAGTTGTGACTTGTCTATTGAAAACGGTGGGGGGGGGGGGACACTATTGTTAACACCTCCCAGACAAGAAGCTGTTCGCGCAGCATCTCGTCTGGTGATCCCCTAGCCCGACGGAGACGTCCGTTCTCGACCAATTCTTAGATCTGACTGACTGCGATCGCCTTCTCATCTCAAAATAACAAAGACGAAAAACGTATAACTCATACTCTCTCTCTCTCTCTCTCTCTCTCTCTCTTCTCGTCGTGTGGTACGCGCGATGCTGACTTACTCTCTTTCTTTCCCCATCCCTTCTTCTGTGTCCCCACCCCTCCCCCGAGGTGGGGTGGTACGGGCAATTGTAATTCGTCGTTTTGGTTTCTCTTTAGATCTTATCTACACTAAAGAAAGCCATTAGCCTCTCTTTCTCTATTGGACCACCCATCGAGCTGACATCCATCGTATCTCAAAAGCCCCATGACCAAATTGTTCAGCTGGTCAAACTCATCCATTGTATCTGGTTAAGTGCCACTGACAGCCTACACGCTCTATCCCGCCAGGCTGGCGCCGCCTCTCGGCCAAGGTTTAGACAGTCAAAAATATGTACTAGCTCCCAGACTTCCACTTGTCTCTACGTGGGGCCTGATCTCCCCGATGCATTCCAGTGCACCCCGGGGTGCAGACTCCGTCGCTGAAACCACTGTTTCACATCCGCCCAATCCTTATTTCGTGTCAATTGGTCGAAATTGACACCTCCCAGACCGTCACCTTTCTCCACGTGGGGGGCTGATCTCTCCGATGCATATCGGTGCGCCATAAAGGGGGCAGATACGTCGGATGAAATCACTGTTTCACATCCGTCCACCCTTATTTCGTGTCACTTGGTTGCAATTGACATCTCCCAGACCGTTACCTTTCCCCACACACAGAGAGAACAACGGATAATACAATCAAAACAATAATAATCAAAAATTAAAACAAACTGTAGCTAAAAAATGGAACAAAAGTTTTCTTTTTCTGTTCTGTTTTCTTTTGGTCTGTCCTTCTTTTTCTCTTTCCAGTCTATTAAAACATCAGGACTACGTATGTATGTGTGTATGTGCGTATGCATTTTGTGGTTTCTGTGTTGGGAGGTGGGTAGGTGACAAAATGAATTATTATGCATGCAATTAAAAGTTTGTTAATATAGATTGGAGCTCGCAACGCCCCTTACAAATTACGTCACCATCACCCTCTCCTCGGAATCAATCTCTACTTCTTCACTGGTCATCCACCTGGATTTCCGACAGGGCAGGGATTCCTGCTCCCGCTCGCGATCTGGGTGAAGTGTACTCAAGGGTAACCCTCCCTCGCTCATGCACTCGGCCGTCGGTGTGCTCGCGCCGTCCAATTTCTCCCTATGTCTTTCTCGCGCCCTTTGTCTTTTCTGCAAAAACTAACCCTATTATTTATGTGCACAATTCTCACTAACATCGACCAAGCCCTATCGTGCCCGTGTCTAGTTCTACCTTTTAACGTGAATTTTCCCTTCCTGACGGGGTTAATCGAACCCTCAATCTCTCTAAAGCTAACAGCTTGTTACCTTCTGGTTATGCAACGCATTTTAACACATTATAATACTTTCATAACTGTTCGATGGGGTCGACCGGTAATCGCAAACGATTTGGTAATTCGGCTTTAATCTGCCGAGATGATTATATTCGGCGACAAGTGTCTTAGCGATTGCATATCCAACTGTGCACCTGTGCACTCACTCGTCAGTATCAACAACTGAAATTCTCTTGGTACGGACCTGTCTGGTTCGCATACCGTCACTATCATTGCGTCGGCCACCTCGGCCGGATTCTCTTCGTTCCCTTCTCTGGGAAAAACAATTCTCTCAGACTAACACCTTCTTGGCTCACTTCGGCCCGGTGACATTCGATATCGATGCGCCTTCTCTGGCTGCATGCGACAGTAACCCTTTTGGTTCTTCCCTATAACTTCCAATTTCTTCATAATCATTCTCTCATCGCTTCCCGACACTGTCCCTAATTACTCATCGAGTGCCTCTCCCAGCAACGGGGGGCCACTGATTTCTTCTGCTTCGTCTGTATCAACACTATCTATCTTAGATAGGATCTCATATCCTTCTCTTCGCTTATCATTACTTCTGTGCCCTTTCGTAAGGCGCACCACAATCTGTCATATTCACGGTGGTTCGAACATCTGTCGATTACTTCAACCTTCTTTTGCTTTTACAACTCACTATATATCTGCCTGGTCGTTCGGCAACAGCCCATCCAGCTGCAGGTATATTACTACTTGTGATCGATCATTTGGATCTAACCACGACGACCCTCCATCGGTCCCAGTTATGCATCTCTTTCTATCCTTATATGTCCGTTTTATCTCGGGGGGGAGGGCATCCAGGACAACTGTCCGCGCCACAACCACCAGCACCGCACACGCATGGGGGCCCTCCCTGCGCGCGGTGGGGCCAACGAATGCGACACAGCACAACCTCGGCCTCTCCCCCAGGTCCTTGACTATCTTTGGCTTGGCTTTCCTACTATTCTGTGGTGGGGCGTCTGCTCCCCTCTACCGTAACTTCATAGGTAATTCCTCTACCTTTTTGGCTAACCGATTTTCTCTCAGTCCCTTCTGGAGCTGGGCAGGGGGGTATTTTGCCGCTCTCCTCCCACTCGCTGGACTCGTCAACCGACCTAGCAGTCGCGTTTAATTCGATCTCTCTCTACGGGGGGGTTCATTGCTTCTTGCGGTTTCTCATAAACCGGCGAACAAAACCCAAGCCCGTCTTCTTCCCATTCTACCGTAACTTCATAGGTAATTCCTCTACCTTTTTGGCTAACCGATTTTCTCTCAGTCTCTTCTGGAGCTGGGCAGGGGGGTATTTTGCCGCTCTCCTCCCACTCGCTGGACTGGTCAACCGACCTAGCAGTCGCGTTTAATTCGATCTCTCTCTACGGGGGGGTTCATTGCTTCTTGCGGTTTCTCATAAACCGGCGAACAAAACCCAAGCCCGTCTTCTTCCCATTCTACCGTAACTTCATAGGTAATTCCTCTACCTTTTTGGCTAACCGATTTTCTCTCAGTCTCTTCTGGAGCTGGGCAGGGGGGTATTTTGCCGCTCTCCTCCCACTCGCTGGACTGGTCAACCGACCTAGCAGTCGCGTTTAATTCGATCTCTCTCTACGGGGGGGTTCATTGCTTCTTGCGGTTTCTCATAAACCGGCGAACAAAACCCAAGCCCGTCTTCTTCCCATTTAAATTCGCTATCTTTCACTAAACTTATCATTCTGGTGGCCACCCTACTTTTTATACTCTGTGGGGTGGCCTCTGGGCGCTTCCCTGGTTCTTTACCCTAGCGTCAGGTGGCACACTAAGGTTCGGAATCCTAATTCCTCACCTCCGATCTATGCTGCTGTGCACCACCGACTCTCATGTCCGAACCGACCACACCTAGTGCAGTTCGGTCTAACCGAGCCGCGTGGGCGCCCATAATTTGTGGGACACTCTGCTGCTCCATGCCCCTCACCCCTACAGGTCCAGCGGACTGATACCTGCCTTGCCGGTGCGGGCCTATCGTGCTCATTTCGAAGGTCCCATGCCTTCCTTCTAGGATCGGAGTCTGCCTCCCGATCTTCTCCGCCCCCTCTCTCCATTCGGGGCCCCGGGCTCGCCCTGCCCCCACCGTTTTCCTTCTCCCAGGCCTTTCCTCGCCATTGCT
>OY744549.1:7642733-7710233 GCA_963556195.1 Sepiola atlantica
TTGAATTTTCAAATGAAAAAAAGAGAAATACGACAGACAACATGACATCGTATTTTTAGCATAAACTATTTTCAAATGAAAAAGAAAAAATCAAACGCGTTCCGTATGATGTCGAAAATCTATTTGATTCAACTCAAAATTGTAAAATAATGATTTGTTTGTTTCAGAGTTATCTAAAAAAATAAGTTATTAAAATGAAATTAAAAAAAAATACTTGTAAAAGTAAATAAACGAAAAGTAGTGAGTAAGTATAAACATTTAAAAAGAAAAAAAGTAGTTGCCAATGCTAGTGTCACTTTATTCGGATTTTAAAAATTATTTTAAACATTAGGCATTTCATTGTTTACTTTTGAAAAGCCACTTCATACATAAATTGTAATTTCTAGAGAACTATCTCTCAACTATACCGTTTTCTCTTCCAAAAATGGGTTATTCAAAAAGTAGACTATGCAACGATTTATATTTTACTAAATTGTTAATATGGTATTTATTTAGAGTTGACAATTTATTCGAAAGTTTAATTATTAAACTTTAATCCAAGTCATGAATTCTATGACTAAAATTACCTTAAACCTTAAAAAATGACTTTAGGTGAATTAATAATCTCTACTTTTTTTTAACCATCCTTCCTTTTCCCTTGGCGCGGTTTTCGGGTGTACTACTAGTCTTTTACACATGTCTATAAAGTTTTATTACCCTGTCTTAAAAACAAATATTAACCTCAACACGCATCAGTTGACAGAACTTCGAGCACACAAAATGACAGACACCCCAACAGTCAACACCGGCAATTCGAGAAGTATATGGTGTGTTTATTTTACGCGACAAGACACAACGTCTTGCAAACATTTTCACCTATTAAAAAATTAAAATTTTTATCTGTCAAATAATTTTGACAATATTTCATTTTCATCATCATTTTTGCTTAATTTTATTTGTAAAATTATTTTGTTTGTTTAAATAAATTTTCGTTTTTTAATTTCTTGCATTTCTGAGTTATATTTTAGCTTCTGATGGGTTAAAGAATTAGATAGAATGTATATTCAAACTCAGTTTTATTCTTCAGAAATCTTTCATGAATCTTTGGTCACTGTTTTAACGAGTTAACAATTAAAAAGATATCAGAACTTTGATTACAACAGTCAACACCTTAAAACTTATATGATTCATATCATGGAGAATGATTCAGTCACAAAATTATCGAAACAGTGGCATAATTCAACTAAACGTTGAATAATAACTAATCATCACACAAGAGAATGAATAGCTTCCATGATAAAAAAATTTTTTTCAAAAAAAACGAAAAACCGAACCGTAAACCGAGGTTTTAAGGGAAAAAAACCGAAACCGATACCGAAACCAAAATTTCAAAACCGCCCAACTCTAATGTATATATATATATGTGTATGTATATATGTATATATATATGTGTGTATGTATATATGTATATATATATATATCTAAGTATGTATATATATATATGTAAGTATGTATATATGTGTGTGTATATATGTGTGTGTATATATATATATATATAGAGAGAGAGAGAGAGAGAGAAAGAGAGAGAGAAAGAGAGAGAGAGGGCTTTATGAAGCCCTCCAAAAGGAGTGCACTCCAGGAGCGCACTCCTTTTTGCTGGAACGAAGAAGAGGAGTGCTCATTTTATATTCAGCAGGAGTGGAGTGGGAGCAACTCCATTTGAAACTAAAGAGCGCGGTTTTATCGCTCCGCGCTTCTTGCTCCAAAATTATTTGATTTTTTTCTTAAACATTAGTTTTTTATTTAGCAATAAAAAGGAAAAGAAAAATGTCTCAGCTAAACTCTGAGTTATTTAAAAAATTATATCTCTGGTAAATGTATATGAGATATGGAGAGAGAGAGAGAAAGAGAGAGAGAGACGGGGGAGAGAAAGAGAGAGAGAGAGACGGGGGGATAGGAAGAGAGAAGATTTTCACATCTACATGTTACATTTTTGATGGGACAGTTTTCTTAAAGCAGGAGACAATTTGGCAACCAATGTCTTCAAATGCGCAGGTGAGTCTATAGATGTCTTTGAAGTTATTTTCTTAAAGATTTGAACTTTTTTTTGTATTTATGACAAGGATGTTTATTGCTGATTAAATAAATAAGCTATTTTTTCTTTTAATTCGTGTTTTTAAATAAAGAAGTTTAGGATCAATTATACTATAAACGCCGTTGGATTTTCTCGCTCATTTCGCTCGGTATTCACCCAAATGTTCAATAAAATCGATTTTTGGAGTGAAATGGTACATTTTGTCCTGACAAAAAATTCTAATTTATTTTTTAGTATATATCAAATTGAACTTTTATGCCACATTTTTACCTGTCGTCTTTTCGGCGACATTTTGTTATTCTTAAATTCATGACTAGTATGTTTTAACCATTTCATGTTTGCTTTTTAATTCGTTAAATTCCGTTAAAACTTGCTTTTGTAAATAGAATGTTCAAAGTTTGTTTTTTGTGTTTAATAAAATGTTGAAGCAGTAAAAATATCTTCAGTCCAAGGAAAAAATATCTTTAGTCTAAGGAAAAAAACAATAAAAACCGACATGGCCGCAAGCGATTAAAACCTGGAATTAAAGTTAGATTCTCAACACTTTAAAAAGTAAATGAGAATTTTATTGCAGGACCAAAAATACAATTAAGACCAACAATCAGTTTCATCCTAAATTTGGGCAAATACCAAGCGAAATGAGCGAAAAAGAAAACAGCGGTCCCTATTCTACAATTAAAACAATGTTTAAACTTAATTAAATTAAAGAAAATGTCTTAAATTTTTATTTAAAAAAGCAAATAATTAGACTTTCTGACTAATTTGTTGTCTTTTTAGAACCGAAAGTAGATTAAATATCTGTCTTTATCTTAAAAAGTCTATTATCGAATATTAAAATTGTAAACAGTTTGCTTTTGTTAAAGATTTAAAATATAGACGTTTTGACCTTTTTTATGCACATTTTTAATCTTAATAAATGTTTTTGCCCGACCTAGGAAAATTTGCTCCAGTTAATTTTTCGAGGGAGGAAAATTTGATCCGATATTTTTTCAACTTCCAAGGTCTAGGCCAGATATTTTGTATGAAATTTTAATCTCTGAATTGTTTATTAACAATTTATTGATATTTTTTGGCCAACTTATGAAAAATATTTTTTATTCAATCTTTAAAAAATAAACTTCATTGGTTTTATTTGCCTCAATTGTACTATTGAAAAAAAATTGGATAAATCGATGGTTTGAAAGTACTTGTGCGTTTCTCTGTGGTAAATAATAATATACATTATACAATATAGTTACGTTCGTAAAACAAACAAATATTAAACAACAGCACGACGATTAATGTTGCCCTGGTGTCTCTCCTCTCCCAGAGAAATGTTTTCTTTAAAAAGAAAACTTTATTTACTTAAAATAAATATAAATTACCTTCCAAAATAAATAGAAAAAATATCGGGTCAAATTTTCCTTTCCTGAAAAAATAGGTTGTTAATGCAATGAAAATTAAAATTGTTTTAAAATACTTCAGGGATTTTTCTATTTCTATTTTATACCTCAGGAAACGAAAATTTACGTATAATCCTATGCTTCATCCGACATGTTCTCCTATAAATCTCAAAATATTAGCGACATTTTGTTAAATATTATCTTACAGTCTTACAATTAAAGTGCTACCCCAACCCATATTGACGAGATCCTTTGACGCCCACCCCAACCTTCGACCACTCATTGGCAGAATAGAACGTTTATGAAAGAAGGTACATTTTCATTATGGAGCGCTAAAAAAGAGCTGCTCTTTTTTTATAGGAGTTTGAGCTGGAGCAGCTCGTTTTTCAAAATGGGGAGCGTGAGAGGAGCCAGCTCCAATTTTGGGCGTTGGAGCAGGAGCAGGAGCAGCTCCAAAAGTAGTGGAGCGCGTAAAGCCCTGTATATATATATTTTTATTTCGAATAGGCTATATTGCCGGTCCCGGCAAAATAACGATTCTTGCGTTATTTTGCCGTGACCGGCAATATAACGATTCCTGCGTTATTTTGCCGGTTCATGTATATTTAACTAAATTGTTAAACATACAGTGACGCCCGGCACAATAATGAGTCTTACGTTATTTTGCCGGCTCGTGTTTATTTAACTATAAATTACTTTTTTTTTATTATTTAAATTATTTTTTTTGTATTATTTAAAACTTTATCAAACGAAATTTTATTTATAATTTAAAACTTTGCCTGATTGTTTTTTTTTGTTTTTTTTAATTTAAAACTTTGCCTGATTGATTTTTTTTGTTTGTTTTTAATTAATCTTTGCCTGATTGATTTTTTGTATAATTTAAAACTTTATTAAGCGACAATATATTTTAAAATAACGATAAAATTAATTTTTACTTCCGGTTGATTCGATTAGGAGTGAACTCTTCAAAATTACGACTTATTTTATGATTTCATTGAAAGAACATTTTAAAATAGAAACTGTTTAAATCCAGTGATTTTCTGTATATTTTAACATTATCGAAGTTTTTCTTCATAAAGAAAATCAGAATTTTACATTAAAATCTTTCCTTTGTAAAGCACATTTTTAACAAGTAAATGTTACCAAAGGAAACATAAATTATTCTTCTACCTGTATAAGTTTATTTGTTTATTTGATTGTTTATTTTTATTAAATAAAATCATTTATCAAAATAAATAATAAAATAAACAAATAAACTTATACAGGTAGGTAGAATAATAATTTATGTTGCCTTTGGTAACATTTATTTGTTGCTTATTTTTTTCTTTATATATAACTTAAGGAAAATTTCAATTACTTAAATCGAGAGCAGACTTAGTAATGTTGGAAAAATTCATCAACATTAATTCTATTATGAAAAGTAAGCAGATATTTCTTTAACCGACACAATAGGGCAGGTCGATTTTTTTTTATTTCTTTAACCGACTCAACTGATGATGAAAACAAATTGTTTTTAAATATTTGCCCTTATTTATTTAATTACCTTTTCTTTCGCAAGGCCATAACAATTAGGTTTTTAAAAATAATGAACCGGCATAATAACGATCCCTTTACATTAGTAAATAATTATTGTGCCGGGCGTCACTGTATGTTTAACAATTTAGTTAAATATACATGAACCGGCAAAATAACGCAGGAATCGTTATTTTGCCGGGACCGGCAATATAGCCTCTTCCTATTTATTTATATATGTGTGTGTGTGTGTAATCCATATGTTTACTGCTGGTTGGCAAACAGAAGAAACCTGCAAAATAAAAGGTGAAATTAAGGTGCCAAACTATGTTGCAAGGAGCCTTGCATCAAATCGAGAAAAGACTTCCTGAAGCTGGCAACATTTTTAAAGGGCTCTCACTTCTCAATCCTGATAAAGTTCTTAGTCAAACTTTAAGAGGAAAATTTGAAGATTTGCCATTTCCACATCTCATGGAAAATAAAAATATAATTTAGGCAGAAAGATTTGTTTGGTAGAATGGTGTGACGAAACATGTTTTGCAGAGAGTGGCATTTCTTCTAGATTCTCTGAAATTCTGGCAAGGTGTGGCAAAACACGATAATTTCAAAGAACTTGCAGCATATGCGTTAACATCTTTAATCACCCCTGCAAGCAACGCAACTGTTGAAAGAATGTTTTCTTTAGTCACTGCTATAAAAACAAAGCCCTGTAATAAGACACAAATTAAATTGCTGGATGCTATTCTAAGAATTTGTTCTTACCTTTTATATAACGGAATTTGTTGCAAAGACTTTATATGCACAATTACACTTCAACTCTCATCAACTGATCCACCCTGGTGAGAGGTAGAACCTCTATTTATAGGCTTGTAACAACCTGCCACCCCCATCTTAACACATATAAATTTCACCTCTTTATTTCTGCTCATGTTGGTTTTTTCCCCCACCCCACTTGAGGGTCGGCACCAGCAACGGTATGTATCACTTTCTTTTTTTTTTCTTACACACTCCCAACAAAAGACAAAATAAAAAGTTAGAAAAAAAAAAAGAAGTATCGAAATCCTCGATTTTTCAACTTTCAAACTCTAATCTGGTATGCGAAAAAATAAAAATGTAAGTCATGCAAAACGGCTCTCTGTCGAGAGTGTAGCAGTTACCTCCTCCTTTCAAAACATAACTACATCGGTTTGCCGGTAGGTGTCGCTTTTTCACCGACAGGTGGCACTGTAAAGCGACACCAGAGTTATCTGCCCTTCTGACTATAAAAACTGTTGCAAACGGAAAATCCATCTCTTGTTCACCGACCAGCCTCGACAGCCTAACGCTGGCACCAGCGCTCCGTCTCTCTCTCTCTTCTCTGGTCGACAGAACGACGCTAATACACCAGCGCTTCGTCTCACACTTTTCTCTTCAAATGGCATCGGCAATAACAACTACCAACACACGTGGTCAAACAACGGTAAGAGTTTCTCAACTCATTTTCTTTGTGTACGGCTTTCAAAGACTTTCCTCTCGCCGGATTCATTTCCTCTTATACCTTTTTCAAGAACTGTTTTTCCATCGACACACATGCATACATCACACACTTCACCATTCCACGTACACACACGTTCAATAAACGTTATTTGAACTACTTCATTTTGTTTATAAATTGATTACTCTGTCTTTTGCATGCAACATTGCTTGATTATACGAACACGTAAATAATCGGGGGACACGACTCTCGATCCGAACAAGAGGAACGCTAATCGTATACAAACTCCAATTTTAACTTTTTAGTCAGGTAAAGAAGAAAGCAGCAGCAGCATATATAATGCTGAAAATAAGTATTTAGAAAATGTCCTCCACTATCTGCCATGAGTAATGTAATGGCTCCACCACCATTCATTTCAAAGAACTTTCAACTTATTACCTTTTATTTCGTCTCCATGTTTCGCATGTTATAGACATTTTCAGGAAGAATTAAGTTTCTCTGTTCCACATTAACCAAATTTGAAATACTGTCTTTTTCACCATTATAAATAACTAGACCACCCGTGACCCGTTGGGTCAGTTTGTTATATTAGCTATGGAATTCATGTATGAGCGTGACACTTGTGGCATAAAGAAAATAGGTTTTTTTTACATAACAGAAGCATTTCTATGAAAGTATATTAAAATGAAAAAAGAATATAGATAGATTTCTATGAGTCGTTCTGTTTATTATAATTGTTTTTTTTTTAAATTACAGTTACTGAATTATAAGTGGTTGGTTAGGGCGATTTGAGAAAGCAGGCTTTCTCGCGTACGTAACGAAAACAGAGGGAGTAGGAGTGGTGAAATCTATGAGAGGGAAAGTGGGAGGTGGTTTCGTTCACCGACCGCTAGTATGGCTGATATTAATAATGAGTGTTGTTTTTTTGTTTGTTTGTTTTTGTTTTTTAAAAGGGAGGAGTTTTTTTGAAACTGCGACAGACTTTACGAAGTCCTCCCGTTGAATGTTTTTAGCCGTGAAGAAAACAAATAAACTATTTGATGAAATTAAATGAAATTGTTTAAAAATTTCCAGAATGAAAAATTTCATGCGTTCGTTAATCATAATAGAGAATAACGGAATTGGAATAACAGATTGAAGACGATGCTATTTACGCATGCGCAACCGGATGTTGAAAACCGGAAAGCTGAAAGCTGATTGCAAACATACAAGAACAATAGACTTTTAGTATTATATAGATATATATGTTCAGATGTAACTTTTTCACAGAGACATTTTACTCCATTTGAAAATGTTCCATCAATTATTATACATAGATTCAATTCTACATACTTTCAATAATACACCTTTCGTGTGTATATAAAAAATCAGAACAATTGACCTTTGTGAACAAGTTATATTTCTGTTACCTTTCTACCACATTTACCTCTGTTCTCACACCCTTATTTATTCTCGTGGACCATCACAAACATTTATGTGCATAGCGGCATTTCAATTCAATATTCGTTTTATCTTTTGATGTTTTTAAAATCTGATGCATGTAAAACCTCAACTGGCAATCTCGTTCTCTTATATTTTGTGTATTTGTGGATAACTCCAATCTATAAAAAATAATCAATGAAAAGTATTTTGAACACATTTTTCACCTATATTGAAGACGTTAACTCTCAAATGTCTGGCGTTTTCTCTATTGGTTTCGCCTTGTTTTCTTTGCGGTGAGGATTCAAATATCCTTTTTGTTTTAGAAATTAAAAAAAAAGTATTTAGATAAATAATAAATACCTCGGTTCTAACACCCTTATTCCCGTGGACCATCACACACATTTATGTGCATAGCGGCATTTCAATTCAATATTCGTTTTATCTTTTAATGTTTTTAAAATCTGATGCATGTAAAACCTCAACTGGCAATCTCGTTCTCTTATATTTTGTGTATTTGTGGATAACTCCAATCTATAAAAATAATCAATGAAAATTATTTTGAACACATTTTTCAGCTATATTGAAGACGTTAACTCTCAAATGTTTGGCGTTTTCTCTATTGGTTTCGTCTTGTTTTCTTTGTGGTGAGGATTCAAATATCCTTTTTGTTTTAGGAGTTAAAAAAAAGTATTTAGATAAATAAATTTGTGCAAAGAAACATAAATAATAATAATAATCTACAATTTACTTACTATTTTAAAATCTGGAGAACATTAATTAAAGAGAGTATAATATTTTTAAGTGTTATATTTAAATAATTTAACTTAATAATCCTGTAAAAAACGCACAATTTATCTCCGTTGGCAAAATAAATTCTGGTTATATGCTCTTAAAACGCTATCCGGTTAGACAATGCTCGGAAATGGCTGATCATTTTACGTTAAATTTATATGCGAAACTGATCCGTGACTCTAAATTCTAAAATAATTTTTTCCCAAAGTTTTTCAAGGTATTCACACGAATCGCCTAAAAAAGTAGAATCTAATTATTTTTTTTGGGGGAGGGGGTGTCTTATCTACAAATTTACCAACTTTATCTTAAATTATTTGATACTAAAATAGTCAAATTATTATTTAAGGTCCTCTGGTACGATTTTTTTAAATATGTAAACTGTATTGAGTTTATTTATTTAAATATTACCCCCCCCTCCCAACATATATTTTTCGGTTCTTGGCCTTTTGGCTAAGATCAAAGTGTAGTATCTGTTCCGATGGATACTGCACCCCATAGACTGGTATTGTCTTGGCATTCGGGGCTTGATTTACGCCGGTCTATGTGTCTGTCCTGTGCAGTTCTAGGAGGTCCACCCTCCCAGGCTTTGCCTCCCCTCTTTGGGAAGGAGTAAGTTTATTGCTTACTGCCTGAGGCGCCCCTACCGGGGAATGCCGACGGGACTGCCCAGGCAACTTTTAAATGGCCAGAGTGCTCACCTCTCGAGCGCTGGCTTATCTAATCCCACTTTCCCAACCTTGTGTCACATCTTACCTTGTGGGAGGTAGATAAATAAAAATATATTTTTCGGTTCTTGGCCTTTTGGCTAAGATCAAAGTGTAGTATCTGTTCCGATGGATACTGCACCCCATAGACCGGTATTGTCTTCGCCTTCGGGGCTTGATTTACGCCGGTCTATGGGTCTGTCCTGTGCAGTTCTAGGAGGTCCACCCTCCCAGACTTCGCCTCCCCTCTTTGGGGAGGAGTAAGTTTATTGCTTACTGCCTGAGGCGCCCCTACTGGGGAATGCCGACGGGGCTGCCCAGGCAATTTTTAAACCCCACTTTCCCGACCCGACCTTGGGTCACATCTTACTTGTGGGAGTAAGATAAAAACTGGCCTTGTGCCTAACTCCTGGAGAGGAGTAAATCAATACATAGAGAACGTATTTGCTTCATCACCGCTATAAAACAATACGAAACTAAAAGAGACAAAAACATGCACACATCTGGGAGTTAACAACTTCAATATAGTCAATTTTTCTTTATAATATATCATTTTTAATTTGGCTCTTTTTTGGCCTTTTTTCCTCCTAAAAGTGTAACTTCAGTTTTCAATTTGGCCTTTTCTTCCGAAAAATTTGGCCTCAAACATTTATCATAGTCTGGCAACCCTGTAGGCCGCCACTGTAGACGTAAGGGGCTACTGAGAGTTAGGGTAAAAGGTCATCCTAAATTGGGAGTTGTGCAGCGAGATACTTGTTCACATTAGTTTTAAATTTCTGCATGCCATGTGGCTACTCCTCGTTCGTGAAAGAAATTGTTTGAGTTGTTCAGACATAAAAGAGGCTCCACGATCTGAATAGATGTAGGCTGGAACACAAAAATGGCAAATAAAGAGCACAAGCACCGTATCACCGATTTCGCTGATATGTCCGGACAAGGAAATGCGAATGGGAATCGTGAATATTCGTCGATGACGGTTAGAATGTAACGATTCCCATTATT
Source organism: Sepiola atlantica (assembly GCA_963556195.1). Lineage (NCBI taxonomy): Eukaryota > Metazoa > Mollusca > Cephalopoda > Sepiida > Sepiolidae > Sepiola > Sepiola atlantica. The sequence continues at coordinate 7,653,096 of OY744549.1, forward strand.
AGATGGTAGTGGACCCTTAAAATCGATGTTTATTCTCTCGAACGGTTGTGTCGCTTTTATCAGTGTCCCGGTTTTAGGCCTGAAGAATTGTGGTTTATGTTCAGCACATATTGTACACGATTTGATCATTTTCTTTACGTCATCCGAAGAATATGGTAGATTTCTGGTTCGTACAACGTGTGTCATTCGTGTTATTCCTTGGTGGCACAGTTTATTGTGTAATGTCCGACGCTCATCCGTGTTGGGTATCGAGCTACATACTCTCGATAGTGCGTCAACCGCAGCATTCTCTTTACCGGATCGGTAGATTGCATCAAAAGAAAAACAGGAGAGTTCTATTTTCCACCTCGCTATTTTATCATTTTGGATTTTGCGTGTTGTCCTGGTGTTAAACATAAATGCGACCGATTTTTGATCAGTAATCAGTCTAAAATGTCGTCCGATCAAATAGTATCTCCACTTTCTGAGTGCTTCCACTATAGCATAAGCCTCTTTTTCGATTGCTGAGTGTCGCTGTTCTGAACGCGACAAGGTCCTTGAAAAAAAAGCGACCGGACGCCCGGATTGTCTTAGAGAGGCAGCAATTGCATAATCAGATGCATCTGTCTCCACCACCAGAGGAATAGCGGGGTCTATAGCCGTAATTGCTGCATTGGCTATATCCTTTTTAATATTCTTAAAAGCCTCCATTACTGTGTGCGAGAGAGGGAAAGTGTCCGTTTGTACCAATGGGTGAATTTTGCTTGAAAAAGAAGCAATCCACTGTGAGTAATGTGCAAACATACCAAGGGCTTGTTTTAGGGCACGCATATTATTAGGTATTGCCAGTTTTAGCAGCGGCTTCAATCGTTCTGGGTCTGGTGACATAGATCCTTTGCTTACGGTATATCCTAGTAAATTAATGGTGTCTACGCTAAAAGTACATTTATCGTTATTTAGTGTGAGGTTGTATTTTTTTATCGTCGCCATAAATCGTTTCAGATTACGATTATGGTCTGCATAGTTGTGTCCACATATTGTTACATTATCAATGTAGGCAAAAGTGCCCTCCAATTTTTCATCGCTAATTATTTTATCCATAATTCGCTGAAAACTGGCAACACTATTCGTTACTTCAAATGATATTCTTTTAAACTGGTAGAGGCGGCCATTTGCCTCAAAAGCCGTGTAGGGTCGATCGACTGGTTTGATAGCCACTTGGTGATAGGCACTTGTAAGGTCTAGTGTGCTATACAGTTTATATTTAGCGATTTAGCTTATAATTTCATCTATCCGTGGTAGTGGGTACGCATCCAGTAGAGTAAACCTATTTATTGTTTGAGAGTAATCGATTACTAGTCTTTTTTTTTTTTGGTTTTCGGAAGATGTTATTACTACTTGTGCCCTCCATGGAGACTCACTCATTTCAATGATTCCTTCACCAAGCATTCTCGTAATTTCGGTTTTTATGAACTGTTTATCCTCAAGTGAGTAGCGTCTAGATTTCATCGCTACAGGTTTGCAGTCTTGAGATAAATTATTAAAGAGAGATGGGTACTGAACATTGACTGCTGTTAAACCACAAATGCTAAGGGCTGGTTTGAGTCCTCCGAAGGGAATCTCAATACGAGAATGATACTGAAGAAAATCGTGCCCCAGTATCACGTCACTGCAAAGGTTTTTCATTATCAAAAGTTTGATGTTTTTGTATGAAATATTTTTTAAAAGTAAATTAACCAGACAATATCCAATTACTTGTGATGATAAAGAAGCATTCGCCATAGACACACGAGTAGAACAAGAAAATATTTTAACCCGCATTATACTTTTCGAGAGGGAGTCTGGAGACGCAGCTGTTATAGTAGCTACCATGAGAGAGGCGATAGAATTTTTAGAAACATTATTTTTGGTAGACCTACACACCTAAGAAAAATGTCCCAATTTCCCACACTTGTGACACCTAGCATCTCTGGCCGGACAAGAAAAACGAGGGTGTGTACTTAACCCACAAAAGTGGCATTTACGACCTGTGGAAGCAGCGGTGATAGGCAACTCTGAAAGGTTTGCAGTGCCCGGAATTTCCTGGTTAGGGAAAGAAGTCACAGAGGAGGGGTCCGGAGAAGAATGCACACAAGAGTGTGTGTTGTTCAAAGCAGCACCGACCGTATCCGACTGCAGGTAGAACACCGACTGTTTTTGGGCAATTTCGAACGTATAAGCCTGTTCGTAAGCTGTTCTGAGATCCAGACATTTGTTTTCGATCATTCTTTGTCTTACCTGCACATTTTGGAGTCCGTTAATAAAAGCATCCATAATGTGCTCGTCTCGAATGTCTTCGCCAGACATTACCCGGAAATTACAGTCCTTGCTAAGAGTTCGTAATTCCTTTAAAAACTGCACCAAAGATTCGTCATTTTGTTGTCGCCGTGTAGCAAGTAAATATCGCGAAAATATTTCATTTTTGGGCTTTCGGTAAGTGGTGTGTAATGTTTCTATAGCCTCTTCATAAGTGCTGCAGTCCATAATAATTTCGTGTATCGTGTGAGATACATAGTTAGTTAGTAGTCCGAATTTGTTTATCGGTCGTAGTGGATTTTCTGCATGCAACGTTTGCAAAAAGTTTTCAAATGTCGCTCTCCAATGAGTCCAACGTTTTTCAGAGTTAGAAGTGTCAGGTTCCACGTCGAACCGTTGTGGGCGCATTAATTGTTCCATGTTGATTGTGTGCTGAATAAATTGTAAGGACTAACGAGAACAGACGTAACTTGGGAAAGCTTTATTCAGCACACAATGTCGGTACAGTATTAGTACTACTATTTATAGTGGTGAGTAGAAGCAGGAGAGTTCTCCAAAAGGGAGATAAGTCAGAGTAATGAAAGTTACTTGTAATTATTCATTACACAAAATTCATTACGCGAAATTATTTTAAAATTGGTTGATTTCCTGAATTTTGATTCCATTAACATTGAACTTTTTTTTTGTATAATTTTTAAACAAATTTCAAAGTCTGAATTACTTACGGTTGATTGGGTTAGAAGTTTAAATAATGGTAATTCATAATTCAGTTTTTTGCAGTATTTGATCGTGAATTATTATTTTCTTTAAATTTATATTGAATAAAGATCAGTTTCAAGATGAATCGAATTGTGTTCTTTTCTTTTCTTTTTTTTACATGCAATTTTTAAAGTTTTCTAATGCTTTGTTTTAAATATTTACAATATCGTATGGTCAACATGTTTTGATATTTTGAATAACTTTAGTAAAGGTGTTTTTTGTTTACAAGAAATAATACATTTGCACCAAGCTTTATAATAAAGTAATGGATTTATTATATTCCGTGATCATTAATTAATAAATCCTGAAAATTTCATTAAAATTGGTTGATTTCCTGAATTTTGATGGATTATTTAGTGAATGGAGAAGTCGAAATGCCTTCTTATTGTTATTACTACGGTCCTTGTTTTGACACGGAATGCAGTGACGTCAGAGGGGAGCAGGAAGTTAGTTGCTTGGCCTTGTCAACTCTCGGTGGCCTCGCCTTACCTCGTTACGGACCCCCCCCCCCATCGCTTGTCCAATGTTCGTGTGACAAAAATATTGATTTCTAATAAATAGCAGTTGAAACGGCTTCAAAATACAAACAAATGTCACAGATAAGTTTGAAAATAACTGTTATCGGCTAGAGTTACTTTTATTTGTTGTATATTTGTTTTTTGAGCATTTTCACTCTGCGGATTATTGTAAGAGATACCCGTAGTTGTTATTTCGTTTTTCGTTTCACTAACCCGAGTTTAATTTTGTGTGGTCGCCTTTCGACTGTTGTCGTAATACGTTACCCCGGATTCTACCGAACTAATATCGTCAGCTATAGGGGATGGTTCGTCTTTTTCCATAGTCCGTTTTTCACAACTTTTTATTGACCATTTTTTTTCTTTTTTCTATCAGGCTGCTAGAGAATTCCAGGGTTTTTTTTTTTTTAATTTCAAATATTTTACATTTTTGGAGGGGGGATCAGTTTCCAATCTAAATTCAACGTAGACTGATCCCCCTCTTTTTGACCATCTCAATTAAAAAAAAAATCTTTTTCAGTGTACAATTACCTATCATGTTGATAGAGAATTCCGGGATTTTTGGAAAAAAAATTCAAATATTTTACATTTTAGGAGGGGGGATCAGTTTCCAATGTAAATTCAATGTAGACTGTTTTTGACCATCTCAATTTAAAAAAAATCTTTTTCGGTGTACAATTACCTATCATGTCGATAGAGAATTCCGGGGTTTTAGAAATTTTTTCAAAATTAGATTTTAAGACGAGGGATCAGTTTTCAATGTAAATTCAACGTAGACTGATCCCCCTCTTTTTGACCATCTCAATTAAAAAAAAAATCTTTTTCGGTGTACAATTACCTATCATGTCGATAGAGAATTCCGGGGTTTTAGAAATTTTTTCAAAATTAGATTTTAAGACGAGGGATCAGTTTTCAATGTAAATTCAACGTAGACTGATCCCCCTCTTTTTGACCATCTCAAATTTTTTAAATTTTTCTTCTGTTTACAATTACCTATAATGTCGCGAGAGAATTCCTGGTTTTGGGGAATATTTTTCAAATATTTGAAATTTTAGGAGGGGGATCAGTTTTGACCATGTTGCATGTGTTGTTTGTTCTTATGGACCAACTTTTTTTTTCTCCCCCAGTGTACAATTACCAGGTCGCTAGAGAATTCCGTTGAATTTACATTGGAAACTGACCCCCCCCCCCCTCCTAAAATGTAAAAATAAATGGTCAGTAAAAAGTTGTGAAAAACGGACTATGGAAAAAGACGAAACAGTACCGTAAATTACCTTAAAATCTATTTAAAATAACGAATCTTTTTTTTTCTTCCGATTTCTTTGTTTATTTTTAACTGTTTAGCGTTTTAGGAGGCAGGATGCCAAGACCGGAAGTGTCTCACCTAGCGTTCAAAGAGACACGCATAACCGGAAGTCATCGACTGCGCATGTGTCAGACGTATAAACAGAGATTTTTTTTTTCCTCGCCTTTCCAAAACCTAACAGAAGGAAACGAAACCCCCGAATAGGTTGTAGCTCGTCTCGTAACAACGTTGTTTGGACTTTTTTTTTTTTCAAAACCAAACGGCTCAAGTTCGAGCCTTGGAACAGGTACGTAATTACTCGCCAACCTTTTAAATCGCCACAAAATTCGATCGTATACTGACACCCAGAAGCAAATATCGGTAAAAACGAAAACAGAAAAAAGTAAGACATTGTAGTTAGTTAAAGTTAGTTTTTATTAATAAAATCGAAGTATAACAAATTATTAAACCATATTTTACTGATTAACGAAGTTATTGGGTTGTTTTTTTCATTAAAAAAAAAAACAATAATGTTTTAAACTTTAATTAAATAAAATAAAGTCGATTTTCAACTTTTATTATTATTGATGTTCTGTAAAAAAAAAACCCAAAACGAAGACTAGTTTAATCTGGAAAATTAAAAAAAATAAACTATTAATTTCAATATGGTTAATGTTTCAGTTAAAAAAATCGCTTTATAGAGTTAATTTTCTGAAAACGCGTTTTATAGATTCCACCTTTTTCTTTTACAAATAACCGCCATAGTGTTGGTAAAAGGCAGGGAACCGTTAGCGGAAACGATTCACTGCGCATGCGCTCGGCAAGCCGGATGTTGTAAGGGAGCGTTTTGTATGTAACAAGTGTTTCGTCGAAATTCTGTTTCGCGAGTTTTGGGTTAATTTGTCGTTTCCCAGCTGAAATAAGTGAACCCAAATAAATTGTTTGGGACTTATTTTTTTTTGTACTCTTATAGCTGACGAACCATATTTCCGTGACTTCGCGTCGTCAACGTTCGGGCAGGTCACGGAATCGCCCGAGAGTTGACGAAACTATTAATCAAGCAGCCGATAACTTTTGAAAGAAATTAATCGCGTTAATTAATTAAAAAAAAAAGGGTGCTTGTACAGAGAAACGTACGTATTAAATTATCAAAACCATAACAAGAAAAAAAAACAGTATATTATTATATACTTACGCAGCAGATTTAAATAAGTATCCTCACCAAAAAGTAGGAAAAATAATCGAGTATTGATTTACTCCTCTCCAGGAGTTAGGCACAAGGCCAGTTTTTATCTTACTCCCACAAGTAAGATGTGACCCAAGGTCGGGTCGGGAAAGTGGGGTTTAAAAATTGCCTGGGCAGCCCCGTCGGCATTCCCCGGTATGGGGCGCCTCAGGCAGTAAGCAATAAACTTACTCCTTCCCAAAGAGGGGAGGCAAAGCCTGAGAAGGTGGACCTCCTAGAACTGCACAGGACAGACCCATAGACCGGCGTAAATCAAGCCCCGAAGGCCAAGACAATACCAGTCTATGGGGTTCAGTATCCATCGGAACAGATACTACACTTTGATCTTAGCCAAAAGGCCAAGAAAAATCAAGGGTATATGTTACGACGCTCAGCAGAGGCGCGAACGGGGTCCAAAAAACGAACGAGAACGGGGTTATAAAAATAAATATGCAACAAGTGAGTCTAACCTACGTCGATTAGAGATATTTGTCTACTTACCTATGATATTTGTTTGTATTTTTACGTACTATAAATGGGTTTTTATTAGATGTCAAATAAAAATTTCTTGTTCATTTTTTACTCGTACTTTTTCTAGACAAAATGGCGTCTTGTGCTCACTTCCTTACGAGCAAGCGCCATTTTTTTTTTTGCAATGTTCGTGTGACAAAACTATTGATTTCTAATAAATAGCAGTTGGAACGGGTTAAAAATACAAACAAATATCACAGGTCGGTTTTAAATTAACTTTTATCGACGACAGTTACTTTTATTTGTTGTATATTTGTTTTTTTAGCGTTTTTACTCTGCTGAGCCTCGTAAAAGATGCCTAAATCATCTTTCCGGTTCACAACAACAAACATTAGATTTAACGGTGCTTTTATCTATCTTGAACCAGCTGTCGTGACGTTCGACTCGGAAGCGTTCGGCTGTTCTACGCAAACGGCCGAGAGTTGCCGAACCGAAGCAGCGAGCAGCCGACATTTTTGATACGGTGCTGCGTCCTATGATAATAATATTTTGCTTGTTTTTTTTTTTTGTTAGAGTAAGGGTTTGGGGTTAGGTTTAGGGTTTAGGGTTAGAGTAAGGATTTTTTTAAAGAAACAAAGAAAATTAAACATATTTACATGAATTTTTTGGAAGAAACAACAGGAAAAAAAAACATAGCGAGGTTACTGTTATAAAATGAATACTGTATTTTTATTTACAAGGAATTTTTTTGAAGAAACCGAAAAAAAAAAAAAACTTACCAAAATTACTGTTAATACGACATATTTTTTTTGTAACAAAGTTATCGGCTGCTCGCTGATTGGCTAATCGCAATCGGCTCGTCAACACTCGGCCGTTTACGTAGGACAACCGAACGATTCCGAGTCGAACGTCACGACAGCTGGTTCAAGATAGATAACAGTACCGATTTAACAATGGTTCCTTTGACAAAAATAAATAAATAAAAATAAACATCTAATTACTAACAGTTTTTTTTTAGCTATGGTTTGTTCGTTCTGTATTTTTATATATGTATTTTAGTTTGATTTTTTTTCGTCGTAATTTATCGTCTTCAATTTAGCGTTTGGTAGTTTTCGCCTCGTCAACTCTCGGGCGCTTCCGTAACCTGTCCGAACGTTGACGACGCGAAGTCACGGAAACATGGTGCGTCAGCTATAAGAGTATCATTATTTTAAAAGAAAATCCAGTTGGGAAATAACTCCCAAACAATTTATTTGGGTTTACTTACTCAGTTGTGAGATCGAAAAGAAAAAAAAATCAGAAAAACGCAAACGACTCATTGTCAGCTATTTGGGCTGGGAAACGACAATTTAACCGATTTCTGAGATGAGGATTGATACTTTGTATTATTTGGTCGTCATTTTCACAACGTTTCGGCCGATGTAAGCGTTCGGCTGTCATACGCAAACTGCCCGAGTGTTGACGAGCCGAATGGTACCAGACGACAATTTTGATACGTTGCTGCGTCCTATAATTTTTAGTTATAGTTGGAAGAAATTTTTTAAACAAATAAAACAGAGCGAAATTACTGTTATCAAATAAATATTTTTAACCCTAACCCTAACAACAAAAAAAACAAAACAAGCAAAACATTATCATAGGACGCAGCACCGTATCAAAATTGTCGTCTGGTACAAATCGGCTCGTCAACTCTCGGGCGTTTGCGCAGGACAGCCGAACGCTTCCGAGTCGAACCTTACGAAAACTGGTTCAAGATCGATATCAGCACCGTTTTTGTTAAGTCAGCCATGACTGGTTAAGTGTTAATTAATTATTATAAGTGTTAATTAATTATTATAAGTGTTAATTAATTATTATAACGTGTTAATTAATTATTATAACGTATTAAAGGCGAAGCGGAGTTAAACTGAGATGAATCAAGCACTTTTAGTATCCCAGAAATCAATTTTGGGTATCTTTTACGACGCTCAGCAGAGTCGTGAACGGGTTTAAGAAAACGAACGATAAAGTGATTAAAAACATAAATATGCAACAAGTAAAGGCGACCTAGGTCGAGAATAGATATTTTCCTACTTACCTATCACATTTGTTTATATTTTTACATAGTATAGATGGGTTTTTATTAGATGTAAAAAAAAAGTCTTGTTTTTTTTTTGCACAAAAACAAAATGGCGGTCGGTCGTGATTCTCTTACATACCCCCCCCCCCACGACCGCCATCTTGGATTTTGCGATTTTGGTGTGACGAACAATTTAGTTTCTAATAAATAGCACTTCGAACGGGTTAAAAATACAAATGCCACAGGTAAGTTTGAAAATAACTTTTATCGCCTACAGTTACTTTTATTTGTTGTATATTTGTTTTTTGAACGTTTTTAGTCTGCTGAGCGTCGTAAAAGATACCCTCAATTTTAATAATTGTTTCTTAATTATTCAATTGTTGGCACTCGAAAGAAATTCGACTCTGGTTCAACAGCAACCGGTGAATGGTCAAATTCTGTATCTAATATTAAAGAGTTCCGTTTTTTTTTTTGGGGGGGGGGGGGGTGTTAAAAATAAGTAATTGAGGTAAAAAAAAAAAATGGTGCTTGTGGACTGTAGGTCCGAAAAAAAATCTTTAATTTGAGGAGAGTCAAATAAGGGGGAGAGAACTCTTGTTTCAAGTTTCAACCACGCTTTATCTGAAAATGGATTTTACTATTGTAATTATTCTAAAATAAAGCTCTCCAGAAGGGTTCGCGATCCTGCTGACTTCCGGGTTATTCTGCAGTAAATTTCAAGTACGGATGATTCTAAATGATAAAATAAACTTTTTTGGGTATTTTTTTTACTATCTTACCCGGTGCAGTTTACCCCGAAAAAGTTACTTTTTTTGTGTGCAAATACATTTAAACAGCCTAAAAAAATATCCGCAAAGAAGGAATTAAAAAATATATATATATAATTAAGATTTTAGAGTGGGGGATCACTTTTCGTTTATAAATTAAACTTAAAATGAGCACCCATTTCCTGACCACTTAGCATAAAACGAGACATGTAACCGACTTGAGTTTTCAATTTTGTGGGGGGGGGGGGGGTTAAAAAAAAAAAAACACGTAAAAATTTAGCCAATTTAATCTTTTTTTTGGGGGGGTGGGTAGCGGTTAGGGTTAGTGTTTATTAAATAAGTAATCCCCCAAATAATAAATTGGTTAAATTTCTACGTATTTTTATTAAGTTAAAAAAAAAAATCCCCCCAACAAAATCTAAATTGCCTAAAGTTTTACGTTTTTATGAAATAAATACCCCACCAAAAAAAAACACGAAATTGGCTAAATTTTTACGTGTTTTTACAAAAGTCGGTTACATGTCTTGTTTTACGCTGAGTGGTCAGGAAATGGGTGCTCATTTTACGTTAAATTTACAAAGGAAAGTGATCCCCCACGCTAAAATCTTAAATATTTAATTATTTTTAAAAATTTCTTCTTTGCGGATATTTTTTTAGGCTGTTTAAATGTATTTGCACAAAAAAAAGTAGAATCTTAACTTTTTAAAGGGGTAAACTGCGCTGTGTAGGGATAGTAAAAATTTACCCTTTTTTAACAGGAAATTTAGAATTTTTATTATACTAAAATAAAAGATTTTTTTTTATGAAAGTATAACAAATCTTTAAGAAATCTGTTTTTATGAATCAAATATGTTAAAATGTCTTTTGTTTGTTTTTTTCATGAAAATATCACAAATCTTTAATAAAAAATATTTTTTATGAATCAAATATGTTGAAATGTCTTCTTTTTTTGATATAAATAAAGTTTTGAAATATCTTGTATTTTGTGAAACAGCTTTGATATTTTATGAAAATATAATAAAATAGCTTAGTATTTTAATATAAATTTTTAAAGCAAATGTCTTTTGTATTTTGTGAAACAGCAACATAATTTAGGGAGGGCCTGTGGACGAGTGGTTATAGCACTTGTCTTTGGGCTGGACGACCCGGGTTCGATCCCACTCACGGCATGCGGATTTTCGGGTCTGAAAACTCCCTCTGTCAACCCAGCAGTAAATGGGTACCTGACTAAAAACTCAGGGAAGGTTCAAGGCAGCGGAAGGAGAGGGATGGGCTCCGCCTTCCATATGCTGTGCCCTAGACACGGTGATTCTTAACAAATCCCCGCCGCTACGGCCATGGGCAGTGTGCGATGTCGGCAACGACACTCGTGCGTGTCCAGGCTATGCGACTTTTACCGTTACCTTTTTAACATAATTAAAAGTATTTAAAAAGAATAATAAAAGCGTATACAATAAAGAATATTGCCGAAATAATTTTGTTTTATTTGGCGCCGCCAGAGAAATTCTTGAAGGTAGCTGTTGAAGTTGTCAGCGCTAGACATTTAAAAACTTTATTTATATCAATTAAAAAAAAACAGATTTATTTTATTAAAGATTATTAAAAATATAAACAAACATATATTTGATAATTTGTTTTGCTCACAACTTATTTCATACTAAAAAAAACAATTCCGTTAAAAAAAAGTTTCTTTTATCATTTATGATCATCCATACTTGAAATTTACTGCAGGATAACCCGGAAGTCAGCAGACTCGCGAACCCTTCTGAAGAGCCATTAAGTTTTAAACATGTATACATAAAAGGAACTGTTTTCAAACAAATTGGCGAATTTTACACAGTGTAAAACTTGCATTTATTTCAAAAACTTTATTTCCCTTGTTTCATGTTTTTTTTCTTCTCTTCCATTTACGTATTTTTTCTATTTTTTTCCTTGTTCTTCTGTGATAATTTATTTTAATAAAATGATTTTGAAAAATAAAATCATTTTATTTTTCAAAATCATTTTATTTTTCGTTCGTTCCGAATGTGTTGTGATTGTGTTATTCCTAAATTATCCTTTTATGTATGCATTTTTTAGGTACGTGCAAAAATGGCCGTCTCTTGTACGGACTATGCTTATTAAAAAGCGCTTATCATTAATTATTTAATTAGTTTCCGTGTAAACTTTGATTGTGTTTGAAAGATAAAAGCCTAAACTTAATCTCTAAACGAAAAAAACTGCATATTTACGTGTGAAAAATAAATTATAATGAAATATGTTATCACGACGGCTAAAAAACCCAAAAATTCAGTAAATTTTGAACTTTGAAAAAATTACTTGTAAAAATCCCTTGAAAGATAATATAAGTTTTTTATAACTATTTCAAAGATAATTATTAAATTAAAGTCATAAGATACTGAATTAAAACAAAAACATTCCCACGTTTTACTAAAAATTAGCAAAATTATCCCCCCCCAAAGTCATAAATTAGTAAAATCCGGCATCAGTTCATCCGAAAACGACTTTGTTTACCAATTGACTATCGCTATGCAAAATATATGGAAGACAAAAATGTCATAATTTATCATTTTTAACTTTATATATAAAAATGGTTTTGTAATAGTTGATAGAAGTTGAAAAATTATTATCCATTAATTTCTTTATTCTTTTTAAGGTTATAAAGACATTTAAGTACCCTTATTTTGTTATAATAAAAAAGGAAATGCTTATTTAATTAAAATATTTGTGAATGTACGCAATTAAGATTTTATTTATTTTTAACTAAAAAGGTTCATATTTAACTTGGTATTAGGTTTTAGTTCAGTAATACTCTGAAATTATTGATGTAATGATAAATTACATTGATTCTTTTTAAAATAAAGTGTATGTTTTATTTTAAGTGTGAAAAAGTAAATTAAAGTCAATGACTACACTGACAATTTATTCATTGAAAAAAAAAGTTAAAACAGTTATTTATTGATAAACAGAATTCAATTTTGAAAGAAAATGTCATGTTTGAATTCTCTTTCTTTATTAATAAATAATTGTTTTTAACTTTTTAAATATTTATTAATGAAAAAAAAACAAAACAAATACAAATCTTTCCAAATAATTGACGATGAATTGTGAAATTAACGAAATTGTTGAATCTCTAAAAAATAAAAATTAGAGGGCGGTGTAACAGTGAGTGGCTGTTGGAAGGCTAATCCCAGCTGGTTATTACAGAACGGGGCTACCATACCAATCAAAGTTCATCGTTAGAAATTATTCAATTTTTAAAATTCTTTTTTTCGTTAAGTTCCTGGGTCTCAAATTTGTCAATTTTTGGTTTATTTTCAAGATTATAAAACAAATTTCTTGTGCTGATGATGTCACGTTCATGTATGAAAGGGAAATATAATTATGTCGCATTTTTTATTTTCCTAGAAACTCTAATTATTAAAATCACATGGAATATTTTTTGCAATTATATTATTTTTTTCGTGAAAATATTGATTAAACAATGCTTTATTCAATAATAATATCGCTAATTCAAAAAATTAATTTTTCTTCGAGTTATAGTGATTTTGTTAACACAGTATTTAGGGGCCTTTTTCGTAATATATAAAAAATATTAAAAACATTTTTTTAATTGTTAACATCTACAATGCTTTATTTTCATAAAAAACAAAAAAAATTAATGCATTTTTTTTATTAATATATAAAAATATAACTTTAGTAAAGGTGTATTTTGTTAAAAAAAAAAAAAAAAATACATTTTCACTAAGATTTGAAAAAAAAGTAATGGTTTCATTATATTCCTTGATTGTTGATTAATAAATATTGAAAATTTAATTAAAATTGGTTGATTTCCTGAATTTTAGTGAATTTTTAAGTGAAGGGGGGGGGGTCAAAATGTTTTTCTATTTCGGGAATCGGCCATTGATTTTGCACGTATCTAGCATTTTTTAAAACTTTATTTTAGAATAATTACAATAGTAAAGTCGATTTTAAGATACATCGTGGTTGAAACTTGAAACTAGAGTTCTCTCCCCCTTATTTGACTCTCCTCAAATTAAAGAAATTTTTTAATTTTTTCTGTACCTACAGTCCACAAGCACCCCCACCCCCACCCCACCCACCCCCAAAAAATAACTAAGCAAATAGATGTTATGGAAAAGCATAGAAGTTTTGGGAATGTTTAACAATAGCCCTACAACTCGCGAGTCGGGTTGAAAAAAAGTTGTAGAACGTAGTAAAAAAAATGAATATGCAACAAATAAATGCGACGTACGTTGAGACTGGAGATTTTCCTAGTTTTCTATTCCATTTGTTTGTATGTTTACGTATGGTAAATGGGTTTTTATTAGACATGGAAAAAAAAAAAAATTTTTTTTCTGTTCACAAAAGAAAATGGCGTCAACAGCTTTGCTTGCTTCGCGTTTCGTTGTCACGGGGTGTGTTTTTTTTTTTTTTTACCGGGACTCATAATCAAAGCAGCATTTTTTTTTTGGGGGGGGTTGTTCTTTTGCTTGACTGAAGTATGAAAAATTGGGGTTTGGGTTAGGTTTAGTTAGGGCTAGGTTTAGGGTTTTTTATGTTACGGTATGGAATTTTTTACAGAAACAACAGGAAAAAAAAACATTACGGCGTGACGAATGAAAATAATATGTAAATAAAAGCATAATGACGTGTACATACAAAGAAAATGATTTTATTTCTTTTGCTTAAAATGTAGTTTTGTTTTTTTCTTTTGCTTGGCTGAAAAATGAAATTGCGCTTTGAATATGAGTCCGAGTAAAAAAAAAAAAACACGAAAATGTGAAAAGGCGGCGGCCATTTTATTTTCCAGTCTGCGTGTGATAAAAATATCGATTTATAAAAAAAACAGCACTTTTAACAGATTATAATCATTAATAAATGTCACAGGTAACTTTGAAATCAACTTTTACATGCTACGGTAACTTTTATTTGTTGTATATTTGTTTGTTTTTCAGCGTTTTCGTTGTAGGGCTATTGTTAAAAATACCCGAAGTTTTTTTTATTTTAAATAAAATTATTTGGTTAAATCAAAGATGTTTATGTTTTTGTGACTTCCTGTTTAATCGTGAAACAAATACCGTGTCACGTGACGTTCAGATGACCAGAAATAAAAAAATAAAACGTTTTTATTATTTCGGGTTTTTGCAAAATTTTTGTTATTGTTCATTCGAATTACAGTTATAATAATAATGTATTTGTTTAATTATTGTTTTTTTAGTTTACTGTAGAATTAAACAAATAATATTAACATTGAAAAAAACACATTGTATTATTAATGTGTTTGAAATCAATAAAACCATAAGATTGAATTAATTTAAACAAATTATCAAACAAAAGTTATTTTTTCTTTCTTAATAACGTTACTTTTTATGACACGTCATAACATTTTCTAATCCCATAATAAAATGTCATTTTTCAATGTAAAAAAAAAAAGAACTTTCGGTTGGTAATTTGTTTATTAAAATTAATTCGGAAGACGCGGGACATGTTTTGGAAGTCACTGGTTGACCTCGCAATACACGTGGTCTCTATTTACATTTGTTGCTTAAAGAAAAAAAAAGGACAAAAACTTCATAAACTTTAAATTGCTTCCGTTTAGAAACTGATTTTTGAAGTCTAACTCCGCCCTCGTGGGGAGGCAAAACGAAAGATTACAAGTCGGCCGGTTTTTAAAAAAGCGTATATATTTCGTTTATTTATTAAAATAACTTGCGTAATCTTCCGTTTTGCCTCCTCGGGCTAGGAGCAAAGTGTAGTATGGAAAAATCCTTCTAAACTGAGGTAAGATCCAGAGTGCCCCTTTTTTGGGAAGCTTGATTTTTCCCTACAAAACGAAAGATTACTTAAGTACGGTGATAAATGTTTCATACCCCCCCCCCCCCCATTTCTGCCCCCGTGACACAAAAACATGTTTTAAAAGAAAACATGTTAATATTTTATTTGTTTTATTTATGGACTCTCTGCCTTAAAATAAATATTTTAACATGTTAAAAGAAAAAAAAATTCCGAAATATACTGCATTTATTAAAATAAATAAAAGATTTATTTACAAGTGTTTTGTAAATAGAGACCACGTGTATTGCGAGGTCAACCGGTGACTTCCAAAACATGTCCCGCGTCTTGTGTTAATGATCTGGGGTCCTTATTGTAGTCTTGGTCCATTAATTCAATAAAATGCCATTTTTTCAATGTAAAAAGAAATAACTTTCGGTTGGTAATTTGTTTGTTGAAATAAATTCAATAAAATGTTTTATTATTGGGTCGGTACAAAAACAATGGCGTTTTTTGACTATCAACTTCAAAAGACCATAACTTCTTTTATCCAAACTTTATTAATCAAAATAAGAACCATTAGAATCAACACATTTTTGCCAATGAGAAACAAATTTACTTATTCCATTATCTTAAAAATCGGGAGTTCTAGAAGCTAGGAAGTCATTGAAGGCCGATTCGGCATCCTCTCGGCTTTTGAAGCATTTCTCGCGCAGGATGTTGTCGAGATGCTTGAAAAAGTGATAATCGGTGGGCGAGAGGTCCGGTGAATATGGCGGATGAGGCAGTCTCGTAGCCCAATTCATTCAGCTTCTGCGGGGTCAGTTGTGCAACATGTGGGCGAGCGTTGTCATGGAGGAGAATTTGTTCCTGCATATTGACCAATCCCGGGCGCATACGTTGGAGCTTCTGGTGCATTTCGTCAATTTGTTGACAGTACTTCTCCGCCGTAATCATTTCGCCCCGATTCAAGAAGCTGTGATGGATGAGACCACCATAATTTTTTGGGGTGCAATTTTGGCTTCGGGAAGTGCATTCAACCACTGTGCCGAACGTCGCCGATTGTCATAGAGGATCCACTTCTCATCACACGTCACAATTCGCTTGAGAAATGGGCAGTTTCTGTTGCGCAGTAAGAGCGTAGAAGACACCTCAAATCGACGATTTTTTTTGATTACTGTTCAATTCGTGCGGCACCCATTATACCAGCTTTTTTGACTTCCCTATTTACTTCAAATAGCGAACGACTGTTGAGTGGTCGATCTCGAGTTCATTAGCAACTTCTCGTGTGGTTTTGTGAGGTCGGCTTCAATTGAGGCTTTCAGATCTTCGTTATCAACCGCAGTCGGCCGGCCTTGACCGTCTTCATCTTCAAGGCTATCGTCACTATTGCAAAATTTCTTGAACCACTTTTGTGCCGTACGTTTGTTAGTGGTTCCTGGGCCAAACACATCATTGATATCACGAGCTGTCTTGGCAGCTTGTCGGCCTAGTTTGAACTGGAACAAGAATATCGTGCGGATTTCAATTTTGCCCAGGCTGTCGAAAAGCCTGCAAAAACAATAAATGAAGAGATTAAAAATGGAAACGAATAACACGATTCGATAGAGCAAAAAACGCGCTTAAAAATGACCTATAACAACGCTATATTTATCAATAAGCAATTGTGTCCAGCGGTTTGGGTGAACATAAGACACAAAGATCAGGCAGACACATACAGTTACTATTTTATACATATATAGATTTTAATCTTCGTAAGCAAATATAAAAGTGTTTCAAAACTTTTCTGTCATTTATTTCAAAAACTTTATTTCCCTTGTTTCATGTTTTTTCCCTTCCATTTACATATTTTTTTCTATTTTTTTCCTTGTTCTTCTGTGATAATTTATTTTAATAAAATGATTTTGAAAAATAAAATCATTTTATTTTTGCAAAATCATTTTATTTTTCGTTCGTTCCGAATGTGTTGTGATTGTGTTATTCCTAAATTTTAATTTTGTTCATGCTGTCGAAAAGCCTGCAAAAACAATAAATGAAGAGATTAAAAATGGAAACGAATAACACGATTCGATAGAGCGAAAAACGCGCTTTAAAATGACCTATAACAACGCTATATTTATCAATAAATTAATTCAGAAAACATATATGAATATAACATATGTGAGTAAACGTCATTGTTTTTGCACTAACCTAACATTAGTATAAATAACGTTGAAAAATGGAGTTAAAAGCCACCCCCATTGGAGAAAAGTGCTCAGTCGACCCTGGAAGAGTCAATTTTTTTTTCCGGTTCCGAGATATTAGACGCGCCTGGGCTGGCCGGTCGGAATGATGTCACCCGGTTGACCATTTGTTGGGTACTTTCGGAGGAGAAGCTTTACATACATACAGACAGGTGGGATTTATATAATAGACTAGCGGGGCTACCCGGCGTTGCTCGGGGTCAAAAAACATATAATTGAAGAAAAATCGTGTGTGTAACATCTTTATATACAAACTTCTATTTCTCCCCCCCCCCCCTTTCTCTATAGCCGTCTCTTTATCTTTCTACCTTTCTCTTCCCTGGTCACCCAATTTCAGCGCTACTTTCTAATTTTGCCTTTTGCGAAAGCTGTTTCTTCCCCACCATTTCTCCTACGTTGGCCAGGGCAATAGTATATCATATTTCTATAAAAAGTAACACCTCTATCTGCGCCTTCTATATAAGAACTTATCTCCGCCCCGGTGTTCATACTATATACGTATCTATCATCACCCCGGTGCGCATACTATATACGTACCTATCGCCGCCCCAGTGCACATACTATATATGTACCTATCGCCGCCCCAGTGCAGATACTATTTAAGTACCTATCGCCGCCTCGGTGCGAATGCTAAATAGTACCTATCGCCGTCCCGGTGTGCATGCTACATAAGTACCTATCGCTGCCCTAGTGCGAATAATTAATATGTACATATTGCCGCTTTGGTGCGAATGCTAAATACGTGCCTATCGCCGCTTTGGTGCGAATGCTAAATACGTACCTATCGCCGGCCCGGTGCGAATGCTAAATACGTACCTATAGCCGCCCCGGTGCGAATGCGAAATACATACCTTTCGCCGTTCCGGTGCATGTGCTATATACGTACCTATCGCCGCCCCGGTGCACGTGCTATATACGTCCATATCGCCGCCCCGGTGCGCGTGCTATATATGTACTGACTGCCGCCGCAGAGCGCATGCTATGTACGTACTTATTGCTGCCCATGTGTACATGTTATATACGTAGCTATCGCCACCCCTAAATTCTGAATACGTACCTATAGCCGCCCCGGTGTGGAAGCTAAATAGGTACTAATTGCTGCTCCGGTGCGAATGCTAAATACATACCTATCGCCGCCCCGGTGTGAATTCTAAATACGTACCTATCACCGCCCCGGTGTGAATTCTAAATACGTACCTATCGCTGCCCCGGGTCGGAAGCTAAATACGTACATATCGCAACCCTGGTGCGAATGCTAAATACATACCTATCGCCGCCCCGGTGTGAATGCTAAATACATACCTATCGCCACCCTGGTGTGAATGCTAAATACATACCTATCGCTGCCCCGGTGTGAATGCTAAATACGTACCTATCGCTGCCCCGGTGTGAATGCTAAATACGTACCTATCGCCGCTCCGGTGTGAATTTTAAGTACGTACCGTTCGCCGCCCCGGTGCGCGTGCTATATACGTACCTATCGCCGCCCCGGTGTGAATTTTAAATACGTACCTTTCGCCGCCCCGGTGCGCGTGCTATATACGTACCTATCAGCGCCCTGGTGCACGTGCTATATATGAACCGATCGCTGCCCCAGTGCACATGCTAAATACATGCCTATCACCGCCCCGGTGCACATACTATATACATACTTATTGCCGCCGATGTGCACATGCTATATACGTACTTATCGCCACCGCTGAATGCTAAATAAGTACCTATCTCCGCCCAGGGGTGAATGGTAAATACGTACATATTGCCGCCCCGGTGTGCATACACCATATGTACCTATCACTGCCCCAGTGTGAATACTAAATATGTACATATCGCCGCCCCTGTGCGAATGCTGAATACGTACCTATCGCAACCCCAGGGCGAATGCTAAACACGTAACTATCGCCACCCCTATACACTACTATATACGTACCTATGCCACCCCAGGGCACATACTATATATAAACCTATCGCCGGCCTGGTGCACATAATATATTCGTACCTATCGCGGCTCTGGTGTGCATACTACATACTTACCTATCTCTGCAAGGGTGCACATACTATATATGTACCTATCTCCAGCCCAGTTAGCACACGTAAGAACTCATATTAGTGCACCCCTGTCGTGTTTGAAAAACAAAATAGTGTTCATTCATGTATTGTCACTATCATAAATATAAATAATTTTAGTTAAAAACAGAAAAAAAGAAATGTTTTTGCCTCCCCCCACGAACATTTTTTTCCATCCTCCCACATACTTAGAAATATTTTTAATTTAAAAGAAATAAAAAAGAAAAGAAAATTTTTTGACCCGCCCCAAAAATTTTATGTTCCCCCCATACATAGAAATATTTTTAGTTTAAAAAAAGAAAAAAAAAATTTTTTTAGCTCCCCCGCCCCGAAAATTTTTTTTTTCATCCTGCCCCATACATATAAATATTGTCAATGAAAAAGATAAAAGAAAAGGAAAAAAATGTTGCCCCCCACCCCAATTTTTTTTTACACTCCCGGTGCGCATGCTATATTCGTACTTATGGCATCCCATGTGCACATGCTATATACGTTCCTATCGCCACCGCTGAATGCTAAATACGTACCTATAGTCTCCTCGGTGCGAATGCTAAATAGGTACCTATCGCCGCCCCGGTGCGAATGGTAAATACGTTTATATCGCCGCTAAAAATTTCCACGACCACCAATCTCTCCAGGCCCCCCAACTTTTTTTTACTCTCGCCCAACCCTGAGTAATATTTTTAGTTCCAAAAATAAAAAAATAAAAAAATTTGGCCCGACCCCTAAAAAGTTTGTCCTGACCTCTAAACATTTCCCCGAGCCCCCAATCTCTTCAGAACGCCCCCAACTTTTTTATTATTCTCTCCCAATCCTAAGAAATATTGTTAGTTAAAAAAATAAAAAAACAAAAAAAATTTGGCTCGACCTATAAAAAGTTTGTCCTGACCCCTAAAAATTTCCCCGACCCCCCAATCTCTCCAGCCCCCCCCCCCCAGTTTTTTTACTCTCGCCCACCCTGAGTAATATTTTTGTTCAAAAAATAAAAAAATTTGGCCCGACCACTTAAAAGTTTGTCCTGACCCCTGAAAATTTCTCCGACCCCCCAATCTCTCCAGCCCCCATCAATTTCTTTTACTCTCCCAAACATGAGAAATATTTTGAGTTCAAAGAAAAAAAAAAAATTTGGCCTGACCCCTAAAATTTTCCCCGACCCCCTAATCTCTCCAGCCCCCCCCCCCCCTCCAACTTTTTTTCACTCTTCCCCTGAGGAATATTTTAAGTTCAAAAAAAGAAAAAAAAAATTTGGCCGGACCCCTAAAGAATTTGGCCTGACCCTTAAATTTTCCCCGACCCCCTAATCTCTCCAGCCCCCCCACCAACTTTTTTTTTCAGTGTCCCACAACCCTGAGAAATATTTTAAGTTAAAAAAAAATAAAATAAAATATTTGGCCTGACCCCTAAAAAATTTGTCATGACCCCTAAAATTTAATTGTGTTTTTAAACGTGAGTTAACGCACTTCCTTAGCTATCCTCTAACAAATAAATTTCATTAAAAAACATTAATTGGTTTATGAACTTGAGGTATTACGTAATTAAATTACAATATGACTCAGCAATTTCAAATTACTATAAAATATAATGAAAAATAAATGAAAAGCCACCTCCCCCCCGATGAAATATTCCCCATGGACCCCTAAGGGCTGGGTTAATAGATTCGAGAATACTCTCATCATCTTACTCTGTGAATTTTACATAAGAATACACTTTTATATGTTATGTATATATTCTCTAACCTTGTTTTAAACACCTTAATTTTGTTTTTAAACGTGAGTTAACGCACTTCCTTAGCTACCCTCTAAAAAATAAATTTCATTAAAAAACATTAATTGGTTTATGAACTTGAGGTATTACGTAATTAAATTACAATATGACTCAGCAATTTCAAATTACTATAAAATATAATGAAAAATAAATGAAAAGCCCCCTCCCCTCCCCCCCCCCCGATGAAATATTCCCCATGGACCCCTAAGGGCTGGGTTAATAGATTCGAGAATACTCTCATCATCTTACTCTGTGAATTTTACATAAGAATACACTTTTATATGTTATGTATATATTCTCTAACCTTGTTTTAAACACCTTAATTTTGTTTTTAAACGTGAGTTAACGCACTTCCTTAGCTACCCTCTAAAAAATAAATTTCATTAAAAAACATTAATTGGTTTATGAACTTGAGGTATTACGTAATTAAATTACAATATGACTCAGCAATTTCAAATTACTATAAAATATAATGAAAAATAAATGAAAAGCCCCCCCCCCCCCCCGATGAAATATTCCCCATGGACCCCTAAGGGCTGGGTTAAAAGATTCGAGAATACTCTCATCATCTTACTCTGTGAATTTTACATAAGAATACACTTTTATATGTTATGTATATATTCTCTAACCTTGTTTTAAACACCTTAATTTTGTTTTTAAACGTGAGTTAACGCACTTTCTTAGCTACCCTCTAAAAAATAAATTTCATTAAAAAACATTAATTGGTTTATGAACTTGAGGTATTACGTAATTAAATTACAATATGACTCAGCAATTTCAAATTACTATAAAATATAATGAAAAATAAATGAAAAGCCCCCTCCCCTCCCCCCGATGAAATATTCCCCATGGACCCCTAAGGGCTGGGTTAATAGATTCGAGAATACTCTCATCATCTTACTCTGTGAATTTTACATAAGAATACACTTTTATATGTTATGTATATATTCTCTAACCTTGTTTTAAACACCTTAATTGTGTGTTTTAAACGTGAGTTAACGCACTTCCTTAGCTACCCTCTAAAAAATAAATTTCATTAAAAAACATTAATTGGTTTATGAACTTGAGGTATTACGTAATTAAATTACAATATGACTCAGCAATTTCAAATTACTATAAAATATAATGAAAAATAAATGAAAAGCCCCCTCCCCCCCGATGAAATATTCCCCATGGACCCCTAAGGGCTGGGTTAATAGATTCGAGAATACTCTCATCATCTTACTCTGTGAATTTTACATAAGAATACACTTTTATATGTTATGTATATATTCTCTAACCTTGTTTTAAACACCTTAATTGTGTGTTTTAAACGTGAGTTAACGCACTTCCTTAGCTACCCTCTAAAAAATAAATTTCATTAAAAAACATTAATTGGTTTATGAACTTGAGGTATTACGTAATTAAATTACAATATGACTCAGCAATTTCAAATTACTATAAAATATAATGAAAAATAAATGAAAAGCCCCCTCCCCCCCGATGAAATATTCCCCATGGACCCCTAAGGGCTGGGTTAATAGATTCGAGAATACTCTCATCATCTTACTCTGTGAATTTTACATAAGAATACACTTTTATATGTTATGTATATATTCTCTAACCTTGTTTTAAACACCTTAATTTTGTTTTTAAACGTGAGTTAACGCACTTCCTTAGCTACCCTCTAAAAAATAAATTTCATTAAAAAACATTAATTGGTTTATGAACTTGAGGTATTACGTAATTAAATTACAATATGACTCAGCAATTTCAAATTACTATAAAATATAATGAAAAATAAATAAAAAGCCCCCCCCCCCCCGATGAAATATTCCCCATGGACCCCTAAGGGCTGGGTTAATAGATTCGAGAATACTCTCATCATCTTACTCTGTGAATTTTACATAAGAATACACTTTTATATGTTATGTATATATTCTCTAACCTTGTTTTAAACACCTTAATTTTGTTTTTAAACGTGAGTTAACGCACTTCCTTAGCTACCCTCTAAAAAATAAATTTCATTAAAAAACATTAATTGGTTTATGAACTTGAGGTATTACGTAATTAAATTACAATATGACTCAGCAATTTCAAATTACTATAAAATATAATGAAAAATAAATGAAAAGCCCCCCCCCCCCCGATGAAATATTCCCCATGGACCCCTAAGGGCTGGGTTAATAGATTCGAGAATACTCTCATCATCTTACTCTGTGAATTTTACATAAGAATACACTTTTATATGTTATGTATATATTCTCTAACCTTGTTTTAAACACCTTAATTTTGTTTTTAAACGTGAGTTAACGCACTTCCTTAGCTACCCTCTAAAAAATAAATTTCATTAAAAAACATTAATTGGTTTATGAACTTGAGGTATTACGTAATTAAATTACAATATGACTCAGCAATTTCAAATTACTATAAAATATAATGAAAAATAAATGAAAATCCCCCCCCCCCCCCTCGATGAAATATTCCCCATGGACCCCTAAGGGCTGGGTTAACAGATTCGAGAATACTCTCATCATCTTACTCGGTGAATTTTACATAAGAATACACTTTTATATGTTATGTATATATTTTCTAACCTTTTTTTAAACACCTTAATTGTGTGTTTTAAACGTGAGTTAACGCACTTCCTTAGCTACCCTCTAAAAAATAAATTTCATTAAAAAACATTAATTGGTTTATGAACTTGAGGTATTACGTAATTAAATTACAATATGACTCAGCAATTTCAAATTACTATAAAATATAATGAAAAATAAATGAAAATTCCTCCCCCCCTCGATAAAATATTCCCCATGGACCCCTAAGGGCTGGGTTAATAGATTCGAGAATACTCTCATCATCTTACTCTGTGAATTTTACATAAGAATACACTTTTATATGTTATGTATATATTCTCTAACCTTGTTTTAAACACCTTAATTGTGTGTTTTAAACGTGAGTTAACGCACTTCCTTAGCTACCCTCTAAAAAATAAATTTCATTAAAAAACATTAATTGGTTTATGAACTTGAGGTATTACGTAATTAAATTACAATATGACTCAGCAATTTCAAATTACTATAAAATATAATGAAAAATAAATGAAAATTCCCCCCCCCCCCCTCGATGAAATATTCCCCATGGACCCCTAAGGGCTGGGTTAATAGATTCGAGAATACTCTCATCATCTTACTCTGTGAATTTTACATAAGAATACACTTTTATATGTTATGTATATATTCTCTAACCTTGTTTTAAACACCTTAATTGTGTGTTTTAAACGTGAGTTAACGCACTTCCTTAGCTACCCTCTAAAAAATAAATTTCATTAAAAAACATTAATTGGTTTATGAACTTGAGGTATTACGTAATTAAATTACAATATGACTCAGCAATTTCAAATTACTATAAAATATAATGAAAAATAAATGAAAATTCCCCCCCCCCCTCGATGAAATATTCCCCATGGACCCCTAAGGGCTGGGTTAATAGATTCGAGAATACTCTCATCATCTTACTCTGTGAATTTTACATAAGAATACACTTTTATATGTTATGTATATATTCTCTAACCTTGTTTTAAACACCTTAATTGTGTGTTTTAAACGTGAGTTAACGTACTTCCTTAGCTACCCTCTAAAAAATAAATTTCATTAAAAAACATTAATTGGTTTATGAACTTGAGGTATTACGTAATTAAATTACAATATGACTCAGCAATTTCAAATTACTATAAAATATAATGAAAAATAAATGAAAAGCCCCCCCCCCCGATGAAATATTCCCCATGGACCCCTAAGGGCTGGGTTAATAGATTCGAGAATACTCTCATCATCTTACTCTGTGAATTTTACATAAGAATACACTTTTATATGTTATGTATATATTCTCTAACCTTGTTTTAAACACCTTAATTGTGTGTTTTAAACGTGAGTTAACGCACTTCCTTAGCTACCCTCTAAAAAATAAATTTCATTAAAAAACATTAATTGGTTTATGAACTTGAGGTATTACGTAATTAAATATGACTCAGCAATTTCAAATTACTATAAAATATCATCAAAAATAAATGAAAAGCCCCCCCCCCCCCCCGATGAAATATAAATGCACATTGGTCTTTATTATAGATAAATATAAATGCACATTGGTCTTTATTATAGATACAAATAAATGCACATTGGTCTTTATTATAGATACAAATAAATGCACATTGGTCTTTATTATAGATACAATTAAATGCACATTGGTCTTTATTATAGATTTTCTTAATACCCCCCCCCCCCCCCCCCAAGAAAAAAATTGGCCTGAGGCGCTCACACCGGCGAATGCCGTCACCCCCCTCCCAATTTGGCATGAAAGGAGGAGGTAATGCCTATCATGATAACGGAAGGGAGGGGGAGGAATATTAGCGTCTATTAAAAGGTTGTAGTGTGAGTGAATTTCTTCCTGACACTTTGCATTATTTTTCAAATTATCTGCCACTCTCTGACGTCATGATGACCTGATATAACCGGACACAATTTAGAGCAAGACCGGGTACATCCGGCAAGGGATTATGGGACAGGTGCGGATGTGATTGAGCAACCCTTGTTTCACTACACACACTTAACATAGGATTCCTATGTTGTTATTGATGCATCCGGACAGAAGTTATTGGATGATCTGATACAACCGGACACAATTTAGGGCAAGACCGGGTACATCCGGCAAGGGATTATGGGATGTTTACAGTGACTCTGCATTTTTATCGGATTAGTACACAAATACATTAGAGTAATTTACTCCTCTCCAGGAGTTAGGCACAAGGCCAGTTTTTATCCTACTCCCACCAGTAAGATGTGACCCAAGCTCGGGTCGGAAAGTGGGGGTTGAAAAGCCAGCGCCCGAGAGGTGAAATACATTAGATTATTTCGAATATGTTAAAAAAATGGCGTATAAAAGCTATGTTGAATTAGAGAAAAACGGCCTAGAGGAGTCTAAAAAATTTTGTTGATATTTAAAACTCATGTAATAATTTGTTAAATAGTATTGTACAATGTTTGTTGAAAGAAAATCATAGTTATTATTACTTGTTAATTTATTAAAGTAATTTGAACAGTGTATAGTGGATAGGCTGCTGTACTGCAGTAGATTTGTTATAAATAATCCAGTAAATCTCATAAAATTTTTTAAGCTTTGTCGGCCTTTTGGCTAAGATCAAAGTGTAGTATCTGTTCTCGGCATTTTTGCCTTGAGATCAAGTGTATTATCTAGTCCTATCCGATAGGTGTCGATCTTACACTCTCGAATCAAAAATCAGATTATCATTTTATTTTTTAATCCCTTTTCCTTTGGTGCACTTCCTCTCCCCGAAAGTACGGCTGATCGCGCCCACGGTAGGGATCTCTCTCACGCCGACTAATACTCAAACTCCCCAAAATTTCGCCTGAGCCGCTCATACCGCGAATGCCGACATTCCCCCATCCCCAGGTTTGGCCTGAGGCGCTCATACCGACAAATGCCGACATTCCCCCTCCCCAGATTTCCCCTGAGGCGCTCATACCGGCGAATGCCCACATTCCCCCTCCCCAGATTTCGCCTGAGGCGCTCATACCTGCGAATTCCGACATTCCCCCTCCCTAAATTCGGCCTGAGGGGCCCGACTGCTGACATTCCCCCTCCCCAGATTTGGCCTGAGGCGCTCATACCGGCGAATGCCGACATTCCCCCTCCCCAGATTTGGCCTGAGGCGCCCCACCACCGAATGCCGACACTCCCCCTCCCCCAAATTTCGCCTTAAGCGCTCATACCGCCGAGAACCGACACTCCCCCGCCCCCAAATTTCGCCTGAGGCGCTCACACCGACGAATGTCGACACTCCCCCTCCCCAAATTTGGCCTGAGGCACTCACATCGGTGAATGCCGACATTCCCCCCCCCCCCATTTGGCCTGAAAGGAGGAGGTAATGCCTGGAAGTATTATATCAGGATAACAGAACAGCCATAGTGAGGAAGGGAGGGGGGAAGGAATATTAGCGTCTATTAATAATTAAGAAAGAAAGTGTGGGAGTGAGAGGGGAAGAAGAAAGAAAGAAAAAAAATGGTTGTAGTGTGAGTGAATTTTTACCCGCCACTCCCTTACTCTGACGTCATATCTAGTTTATCGTGACTTTGCATTATTTTTCTTCTCAAATTAGTATAAATAACGTTGAAAAATGGAGTTAAAAGCCACCCCCCATTGGAGAAAAATGCTCAGTCGACCCCGGAAGAGTCAATTTTTTTTTCCGGTTCCGAGATATTAGACGCGCCTGGGCTGGCCGGTCGGAATGATGTCACCCGTGTGACCGTGTGTTGGGTACTTTCGGAGGAGAAGCTTTACATACATACATACATACATACATACATACATACAGACAGGTGGGATTTATATAATAGATTAATTTAGAAAACATATATAAATATAACATATGTGAGTAAACGTCATTGTTTTTGCACTAACCTAACATTAGTATAAATAACGTTGAAAAATGGAGTTAAAAGCCACCCCCATTGGAGAAAAGTGCTCAGTCGACCCCGGAAGAGTCAATTTTTTTTTCCGGTTCCGAGATATTAGACGCGCCTGGGCTGGCCGGTCAGAATGATGTCACCCGGTTGACCGTTTGTTGGGTACTTTCGAAGGAGAAGCTTTACATACATACTGACAGGTGGGATTTATATAATAGATTAATTTAGAAAACGTATATAAATATAACATATGTGAGTAAACGTCATTGTTTTTGCACTAACCTAATATTATAGCATGTTTCTATTGATTTCAAACACGTACATTAATAATAAAAAATTTTTTTTCTTTTTTTAATGTCAATATTATTGGTTTATTACTACATTAAACTAAAACAAATAATTAAACAAATGTATTATTATTAAACTATACTGGTCATCCGTACGTCACGTGACGCGATATTTGTTCCACGGTTAAACAGGAAGTCACAAAAACATAAAAATCTTGGATTTAACCAATTATTTACAAAAGCAAAGGAAAAAAAATAATTTCAAGTAATTTTTGGTGCTTATGTATCGTAGGGCCGAAAATAATTTTTTTTATCTTTTAATTTTGAAGAGTCAAATAAGGGGGAGATAACTCTAAGTTTTCAACCAGTGTTTATCTTAAAATGGATTTGACTATTGTAATTAATGTAAAAATATAGTTAAAACAACGACATATGCTGGTGTACCCCAGGGATCTATCCTTGGACCCTTGTTGTTCCTGATCTATATAAACAATCTCCCTGATGGCATAGAGTCTGAGATTGGTTTATTTGCTAATGACACCACCCTTTACTCTCGCCATGTTGGCAAAACAGATGCGATCATATCCGAGGCAATGGCTGAATCTTTAGAAAATGACCTCCAGGCTGTAGTGGATTGGGGTAATAAATGGTTGGTAACTTTTAATGCCGCAAAGACAAAACTCCTTTCCTTCAATAACTACAAGGAACCTTTTCAACCACCGATTGTCATGGCAAATAACACCCTACCTGAGAGTTCATCATTCAAACTCCTCGGCCTAACCTTCACAGGTAACATGAATTGGAACAAATACATTGAAGACATTGCCAAGGCTGCCGCAAAGAAGGTTGGCTCCCTCTACCGTGCTAGTAAACTCCTCACACCTGACATTATCCTGTATCTCTACAAAGCCACCATCCGCCCATGCATGGAGTATTGTTGTCACATCTGGGCTGGTGCATTATCTACTAGTCTCTCCCTCCTTGACAAGGTCCAAAAAAGAATCGCCAACCTAATAGGTCCCTCACTGTCAGCTAAGCTCCAGCCTCTGTCCCATCGCCGCAATGTAGCATCCTTGTGCTTGTTTTACAAATACTTCAATGGATTATGCTCCGATGAATTGGCTACTCTGGTGCCCCCTCGACGTAAATTCACTAGACTAACTCGACAATCAACTAAATCTCATTCATTCACTGTGGAGGTCCCTAGATGTCGGAGAGCCTTCTACTCAAATTGCTTCTTTCCTCGTACTGCTGGCCTCTGGAACTTCCCCCCCCCCCCCTGCCCCCTGTTTCCCCAACAGTACAGACATGCAGAAATTTAAAACTAATGTAAACAGACACCTCGCTGCGCAGATCCCAATCTAGGTTGACCGCCCCCTACCTTCTCCCCTTTTCTTTTTCTCAGTACCCCCTTACGTCTACAGTGGCGGCCTGCTTTGTTTGGGGTGAACTATGTTAAAACAAAAAACAAAAAAAAAACAATGTGTATGTAAAAAAGGATATTTTTAGAATAAACAATCACAACGCTTTATGGTATTCGGCACAAATGAAAAATAAAATGATTTATTAAAATAAATTATCAAAGGAGAAGAAAAAAAAATAGAAATATACGTAAATGAAAGGGGGGGGGAAACATGAAACAACGAAAATAAAGTTTTTGAAATAAATGAAAGTTTTTACACTCAGTAAAATTGAGCAATTTGTTTGAAAATAATTCCCATTGCAGTGTCATATCTCTGATTAAATATCAAATATCTTGCAAGTTCAGAATGTTAAAATCGATTCTAAGATAAACCGTGATTGAAAACTTTGAGTTATCTCCCCTTTATTTGACTTTTCAGAATTAAAAAATAATTTTTTTTTTCGGCCCTACGATAAATAAGCACCTAATTTTTTTTTTAATAAAAATAAGTATTCACATAGGTTATTTACTGATTTTAAATATTGAAATATAATAAAATAATTAAAAAAAAAATTTTTTTTTTTTTAAATGTTGTCTCCCTTGGCAGTGGTGGGGATCTTCTTTAAAAGATCCGTTATTTTTTTTTTTTAACATAAAAATCATAATACTGTCAGATGTCAGCTATTATATTAGCAATACACATCGACCAGAAAACGGTTTGGATAATCACATATTTGAGGGTAGTTCTATTAAAATAGTCATATCTTAAAAACTAAAGCACTTTAAGTGCTCAAAATACCATCATTTTGTTAGGAAATGAATATCCTTTCAGGTGCATTCATGAATAATAATATACATTATATATTTTTAAGAGTTTTGAGCAAATAAAGGCAAAAAAATGTTAACGCTATTTTCAGCAATTTACGTCACTTTTTTTTTAACCCCCCTTCGTTTAAAAGCTTCGTACCATTGCTGTATGTGGAATTTCGTCCTGAAATTTGGAAACTAATCAGAGAAAGTATCACTTTTAATGTTTGTCGGTGTACAAAGTAATTCGGCTCATTCATTTTTTTGAAATTTAAAAAATAAGACTTCAACTCGACGTCGGTTGAACATTTTTGCAAAATACATTTCCGTCGCCCAATTAGTAAGTAAATCAATCATTTTACTTTTTTATGCATTAAAATTATAATTGTATATATGTGTTCTCTTTTGGTAGTCATGATATTTCATGACCCTATCCGGAAGAAAAAAAGCGTTTTCTATTTATAGTTTGAAAAACATTGTAGTAGCAGCAGTAATAGCAGCTATAAACACGAGGCGATTTTTGTTTATTTTCATTCTAGAACGAATTTAAAAAGTTTGAAAATATGAATATAGAAAATGTTGTTACAATTTTCTGGTACCCAACTAGTAAATAAATTATTCTTTAATTTTTTTATGCATTAAAATTATAATTGTATGTTGTTTTGTCTTTCCGTAGTAGTAATTTTAAATTACCTTATCCAAAAAAATAGTCCTTTTTTTGAGCGAAAGTCAACAATGGCTGCTAGTATTGCTGATATAACAATCAATCAGCAGCAGCAGCTAACTAGTCTTGTAAAGCTTTGTAAAAATAAGACAAAAAAACTTAAAAAGTGAATCCTGTTTGGTTCTTTTATAAAAAATACTTAAAAAAATACTGTTTTTCACTTAACTTTCGAACTTCTAGTAGTAATGACTTTCTAGTCGCCAATTTAAAAAAAAAAAAATTAAGATTCTACTTTTTTAGGCGATTACGTGTAAACACCCTTAAAGTCTTGGCGAAAAAAAGAAAAAAGAAAACAAAAAATAATTTAAAATTTAGAGTGGGGGATCAGTTTCGCATATAAATTTAATGTAAAATGATCTCCGATTTCCCGGACATTCTTGCCTTTTTAGTGAAATTTATAAAATAAATAATTACTCTACCATTAACTCTAGGTACGACTAACAAGCCCACCTCCTAAAAATGATTTCTTGAACGTATCGTACCATTAACCTTAAATATGAGTGGCAAGCCACCCCCTAAAAAACTCCCTTAACCCTAACACTAAGTCCGAATGGCAACCTCCATCCAAAACAAAACCCCTTCCTTAACCTTATCATTAACCCTAAGTCCGAGTAGGAAGCCCTAATCCTACAAAAAAGCCCATTAAAACCAAACATAATCGTCTAAAAAAAAAAAATAAAAAAATAAAAAATCAGACCCCCATTAAAAAAAACCGCACAGGATTTATTTGCCATAGAAAAAAATTTATTAATGCCCTAAAACGCTAGAATGGCCCGGAAATGGTGAATTATTCTGCATTAAATATATGTGAAACTAATCCCCCACTCGAAATTCTAAATGAATTGTTTTTTTTTCTTTCTGCTAAGTTTTCAGGGTGTTCACACTTAATTGCCCCTAGCCCTACCACTAACCTGAAGTTCAAGTGGTAAGCCCCCCCCCCCTCCTCCCACAAAGACCCTCATAATCGTCTAAAAAAAAAACAAGAAAAAAACAAGAAAAACGCACAGGATTTATCTCCCATAGAAAAAATAATTAATTGTCCTAAAACGCTAGAATGGCCTTGAAATGGGGGATTATTTTATGTGAAACTGATCCCCACTCTAAATTCTAGAATAATTGTTTCTGTTTCTTTCTTTCTGCCAAGTTTTTAAATTTTTTTTAATTGCCTAAATAAAAAAAAGTAGAATCTCATATTTTGGGGAGGTAAGGAGGTGAGTTAGCGGAAGGTGTTAATCTACAATAATGCCGAAGAAATCTTGCAATATATTCATTTTTAAACAGTCCTAGTATTAGATTTTAGTTTCTTGTACATAAAATGTATTACAATTCAACTTTGAGTTTTCTAACTTCTTTCTTTTAATGGATTCATGGTATTTTTAAGGTATTGCAGCATATTTATGTGCACTTAGTGCAGATTACTTGGAAACCATTAATTTCTGGAGATTTTCAGTGGCATATTCTGATTCCTTGTACAAAAATACTTATATGGTAAATTTCATTGCTTAATCTTGTGTTTTAACAAAGATATAACATTTTTACTGAAAAATTTGTGTAAAAAATGTGACGAAACGCATATGGTCTTAAAGAGGGGAAAATATCCAATTGTGTGAGGCACAAAAATAGTCATAACTTCCTTATTTTTAGTCAGATTTAAAAAATTTAAAAAGATTCTTTCTTAGATCATCAAGCTCTTTCTATATATGCCATTATTGAGATATTTTAAGCAATTTAAATTTTTTTCATGTGTATTGCTAGTTTATATTTGTTTGTTTTCCAGCGGCAATGCCTTCCAAACAACAGTTGGATAAAGAAGCCTGGGGTTGGGTGGAGACGACCCAACCAAATGAAGTCACCATAGAACACGTCAGATATGCCTACCATTTAAATTTGCAACCCTGCGGGGTGGCGACTTGCAAGTACGTACTTTTTGCTTTTCCTGTTTCGACATTCTTTTATTTGTTGCGCACCACCGATTATTATGTTCGTTGCAAGAGTCGAGGTCCTTTCACTGAATACAGCTCAATCGAAGACGTCGCTCTGAGCCGCCTCCATGTCCTTCAGACTCGGCCTGAACCGGGAGCATGCGGCCATTACAGTGTCCTGCGAGAGATACGTGGACACCAGTTTGATCCTGGCAATCAATTCGTCTTCGGTGTCGCAGGCGGTATGGTTGGTATCTTTTTCAACCGCACCCCATAAATAACAATCTATAGGGTTGCAATCAGATGAGTTGGGACTGCTACTTCTGTGTTTCCCCAAAGGTGAGACGGAGCTGAGTCCTGCTGCCATACACATGGCCTTTCCGCAGCCACCCTCTCCACCCGGCGCTTGAGAACAGCGAGTCCTTTTTTCAGGATGTTGGGTGGCATGACATGGCCATCGCTGTAACCACCCAAAGACCATCAGTTTGACATGAGGGGTTTTGCTGTGGCCGAACCAGAGCATTCTCGGCTCTACTGAGTGTTTAACCGCGTTAAAAAGTTACTTACTTTCGTACACGTTCCTCTTGATCGTTGGCGGTGAGTATCTGCCAGTTGCGACTCTTGTATTAGTAGCAAAGATCCTCGATCAGCTCTTTCTTTAATAACCGCCACTCCGATGTCCATCTCTCTCGCTAAGGTCCACATTGGATTGCCTGGATCTTGCCACACTACTTTTTTGTACACAGAAACAGCTATCCATTGCATGTTATCGCTATAAAATACCAGAAATGAAATGGCAAAAAATTATCAAATTTATCCTGAACACCCTGTATGACAGTCTGATACCTCAATCCCAACGCTAACCTCAACCCCAACCCTATATGACAGTCATATACCCCATCCCTAACCTTAACCCTTACCCTGTATGACAGTCAGATACCCCAAACCCAACCTTAACCCTGTATGACAGTCAGATACCTCAACGCTAACCTCAACCCCAACCCTAACCCTACATGACAGTCATATACCCCATCCCTAACCCCAACCATAACCCTGTATGACAGTCATATACCTCAACTCCAGCTTCAACCCCAACCCTAACCATAGTATGACTGTATGACAGTCCGATACCCTAACCCCAACCCTAACCCTATATGACTGTCCGATACCCTAACCCTGTATGACAGTCATATACCTCAACCCCAACCCCAACCCTAACCCTGTGTGACAGTCAGATACCCCAAACCCAACCTTAACCCTGTATGACAGTCAGATACCCCAAACCCAACCTTAACCCTAACCCTACATGACAGTCAGATACCCCAACAATAACCCTGTATGACAGTCAGATACCCCAACCTCAACCCTGTATGACAGTCAGATACCCCAACCTCAACCCTGTATGACAGTCAGATACCCCAACCTTAACCCTGTATGACAGTCAGATACCTCAACTCCAGCTTCAACCCCAACCCTAACCATAGTATGACTGTATGACAGTCCAATACCCTAATCCCAACCCTATATGACTGTCCGATACCCCAACCCTAACCCTGTATGACAGTCATATACCTCAACCCCCAACCCTAACCCTGTGTGACAGTCAGATACCCCAAACCCAACCTTAACCCTGTATGACAGTCAGATACCTCAACCCTAACCTCAACCCCAACCCTAACCCTACATGACAGTCATATACTCCAACCATAACCCCAACCATAACCCTGTATGACAGTCAGATACCCCAACCGTAACCCTGTATGACAGTCAGATACCTCAACTCCAGCTTCAACCCCAACCCTAACCATAGTATGACTGTATGACAGTCCGATACCCTAACCCCAACCCTAACCCTATATGACTGTCCGATACCCCAACCCCAATCCTAACCCTGTATGACAGTCATATACCTCAACCCCAACCCTAACCCTGTATGACAGTCATATACCTCAACCCCAACCCTAACCCTGTATGACAATCAGATACCCCAACCCCAACCCTAACCCTGTATGACAGTCATATACCCCAACCCCAACCCTAACCCTGTATGACAGTCAGATACCCCAACCCCAACCCTAACCCTGTATGACAGTCAGATACCCCAACCCCAACCCTAACCCTGTATGACAGTCAGATACCCCAACCCCAACCCTAACCCTGTATGACAGTCAGACACCCCAACCCCAATCCTAACCCTGTATGACAGTCAGATACCCCAACCCCAATCCTAACCCTGTATGACAGTCATATACCTCAACCCCAACCCTAACCCTGTATGACAGTCATATACCTCAACCCCAACCCTAACCCTGTATGACAATCAGATACCCCAACCCCAACCCTAACCCTGTATGACAGTCAGATACCCCAACCCCAACCCTAACCCTGTATGACAGTCAGATACCCCAACCCCAACCCTAACCCTGTATGACAGTCAGATACCCCAACCCCAACCCTAACCCTGTATGACAGTCAGATACCCCAACCCCAACCCTAACCCTGTATGACAGTCCGATACCCCAACCCTAACCCAACCGTAACCCTGTATGACAGTCAAATACCTCCTAAGATGGAGTATTGCTGCTACATCTGGGAATGTGCTGCTAAGAGCACCCTTTTTTGCCTTGACAGTCACCACTTATCAAGATCAAAAGCTACTTGAGGATAACGGTTGATTAGATGGATTGCTAGGTGAATAGTGAAAAATACTAAAAGGATTGAAAAAGCTTGAAAGGGTTATTGAACCGCAAATAAGATGAATTGGAAATCGTAACATTCCTTTTTACCTAGCGACAATAAAAATAATAGGATTGAAAAAGCTTGAAAGGGTTATTGAATCGAAAATAAGAGGAATTGGAAATCGTAACATTCCTTTTTACCTAGCGACAATAAAAATAATAGGATTGAAAAAGCTTGAAAGGTTTATTGAATCGAAAATAAGGGGATTTGGAAATCATAACATTCCTTTTTACCTAGCGACAATAAAAATAATAGGATTGAAAAAGCTTGAAAGGGTTATTGAATCGAAAATAAGGGGATTTGGAAATCATAACATTCCTTTTTACCTAGCGACAATAAAAATAATAGGATTGAAAAAGCTTGAAAGGGTTATTGAACCGCAAATAAGAGGATTTGGAAATCATAACATTCCTTTTTACCTAGCGACAATAAAAATAATAGGATTGAAAAAGCTTGAAAGGGTTATTGAACCGCAAATAAGAGGATTTGGAAATCATAACATTCCTTTTTACCTAGCGACAATAAAAATAATAGGATTGAAAAAGCTTGAAAGGGTTATTGAACCGCAAATAAGAGGAATTGGAAATCATAACATTCCTTTTTACCTAGCGACAATAAAAATAATAGGATTGAAAAAGCTTGAAAGGGTTATTGAACCGAAAATAAGGGGATTTGGAAATCATAACATTCCTTTTTACCTAGCGACAATAAAAATAATAGGATTGAAAAAGCTTGAAAGGGTTATTGAACCGCAAATAAGAGGAATTGGAAATCATAACATTCCTTTTTACCTAGCGACAATAAAAATAATAGGATTGAAAAAGCTTGAAAGGGTTATTGAACCGAAAATAAGGGGATTTGGAAATCATAACATTCCTTTTTACCTAGCGACAATAAAAATAATAGGATTGAAAAAGCTTGAAAGGGTTATTGAATCGAAAATAAGGGGATTTGGAAATCATAACATTCCTTTTTACCTAGCGACAATAAAAATAATAGGATTGAAAAAGCTTGAAAGGGTTATTGAACCGCAAATAAGAGGATTTGGAAATCATAACATTCCTTTTTACCTAGCGACAATAAAAATAATAGGATTGAAAAAGCTTGAAAGGGTTATTGAACCGCAAATAAGAGGAATTGGAAATCATAACATTCCTTTTTACCTAGCGACAATAAAAATAATAGGATTGAAAAAGCTTGAAAGGGTTATTGAACCGCAAATAAGAGGATTTGGAAATCGTAACATTCCTTTTTACCTAGCGACAATAAAAATAATAGGATTGAAAAAGCTTGAAAGGGTTATTGAATCGAAAATAAGAGGAATTGGAAATCGTAACATTCTTTTTTACCTAGCGACAATAAAAATAATAGGATTGAAAAAGCTTGAAAGGTTTATTGAACCGAAAATAAGGGGATTTGGAAATCATAACATTCCTTTTTACCTAGCGACAATAAAAATAATAGGATTGAAAAAGCTTGAAAGGGTTATTGAACCGCAAATAAGAGGATTTGGAAATCATAACATTCCTTTTTACCTAGCGACAATAAAAATAATAGGATTGAAAAAGCTTGAAAGGGTTATTGAACCGCAAATAAGAGGATTTGGAAATCATAACATTCCTTTTTACCTAGCGACAATAAAAATAATAGGATTGAAAAAGCTTGAAAGGGTTATTGAACCGCAAATAAGAGGATTTGGAAATCATAACATTCCTTTTTACCTAGCGACAATAAAAATAATAGGATTGAAAAAGCTTGAAAGGGTTATTGAACCGCAAATAAGAGGATTTGGAAATCATAACATTCCTTTTTACCTAGCGACAATAAAAATAATAGGATTGAAAAAGCTTGAAAGGTTTATTGAATCGAAAATAAGGGGATTTGGAAATCATAACATTCCTTTTTACCTAGCGACAATAAAAATAATAGGATTGAAAAAGCTTGAAAGGTTTATTGAATCGAAAATAAGGGGATTTGGAAATCATAACATTCCTTTTTACCTAGCGACAATAAAAATAATAGGATTGAAAAAGCTTGAAAGGGTTATTGAACCGCAAATAAGAGGATTTGGAAATCATAACATTCCTTTTTACCCACCGACAATAAAAATAATAGGATTGAAAAAGCTTGAAAGGTTTATTGAATCGAAAATAAGGGGATTTGGAAATCATAACATTCCTTTTTACTTAGCGACAATAAAAATAATAGGATTGAAAAAGCTTGAAAGGGTTATTGAACCGCAAATAAGAGGATTTGGAAATCGTAACATTCCTTTTTACCTAGCGACAATAAAAATAATAGGATTGAAAAAGCTTGAAAGGGTTATTGAACCGCAAATAAGAGGATTTGGAAATCGTAACATTCCTTTTTACCTAGCGACAATAAAAATAATAGGATTGAAAAAGCTTGAAAGGGTTATTGAACCGCAAATAAGAGGATTTGGAAATCGTAACATTCCTTTTTACCTAGCGACAATAAAAATAATAGGATTGAAAAAGCTTGAAAGGGTTATTGAACCGCAAATAAGAGGATTTGGAAATCGTAACATTCCTTTTTACCTAGCGACAATAAAAATAATAGGATTGAAAAAGCTTGAAAGGTTTATTGAATCGAAAATAAGGGGATTTGGAAATCATAACATTCCTTTTTACCTAGCGACAATAAAAATAATAGGATTGAAAAAGCTTGAAAGGGTTATTGAACCGCAAATAAGAGGATTTGGAAATCGTAACATTCCTTTTTACCTAGCGACAATAAAAATAATAGGATTGAAAAAGCTTGAAAGGGTTATTGAACCGCAAATAAGAGGATTTGGAAATCGTAACATTCCTTTTTACCTAGCGACAATAAAAATAATAGGATTGAAAAAGCTTGAAAGGGTTATTGAACCGCAAATAAGAGGATTTGGAAATCGTAACATTCCTTTTTACCTAGCGACAATAAAAATAATAGGATTGAAAAAGCTTGAAAGGTTTATTGAATCGAAAATAAGGGGATTTGGAAATCATAACATTCCTTTTTACCTAGCGACAATAAAAATAATAGGATTGAAAAAGCTTGAAAGGGTTATTGAACCGCAAATAAGATGAATTGGAAATCATAACATTCCTTTTTACCCACCGACAATAAAAATAATAGGATTGTAAAAGCTTGAAAGGGTTATCGAACCGCAAATAAGAGGAAATGGTAACATTCCTTTTTACTTAATGCCAATAAAATACGATTCTGATTAAAATGAGATGACAACTTCCTGTATTGACCGGATGAACAATGGGACAATTGGAATCTGGGGAAACTTGGGGAAAATAAGCTGTTGTAAAATTGATAAACAAAATGGAAAATTTAAGTCTAAAAGAATGTTAAAATCATCGTCGGGTAGTTATCAGAATCTGACGACGTCAGATTATTTTCTATTTACTAATGTGTCATCGGTTATCAAAGCCAAAAGCCACTCGAGGATAAAGGTTAATGAAATTGATGGATTCTCAATGGAATGCTGAAAAATATTATGAGAGGATTAGAATGTAATGAACAAAATTTGGTTATTTATGGTGACTGTTTATGAGAAGTATTTGTTTACATTGGATTTGAAGATGATCATGTTGCAGCTTGTAGGGAAGCAGTCTCGTGGTAATTGTGTTACACAGACGGGAAGTTCTTGGAAATAAACTCTGTTCATGGAAGTTTTGCCTGAGGCACACGGAAGAAGGAAACGTTCCTTTCAGTTGTGGTAGAAGAAAAGTTCTTGTTGTGTATATTTTTCATTGAGGATCCAGACATCGGAGCACAGTCAGGCATCTTCCATGGAAATAATGATAGAGTAGAGAAAGACTAGCAACATCTCTTTGGTGAGAAAGAGGCTTACGTGATTGAAGTTGATTTCGTAATCAGTGTGGTTTTGGTTTTTGCTATTAAAATCGTCACGCCTCGGTACTGTGCGTACACACTCTGCGGTCCAAACTCGGGACTCCAAATCACACGCCCTTCTCTGAAAATAGGCTTATTGCATGTGGGTAACGAAACTATTTTTACTTGCTACGTTTGACGACAAGGCATTTTATCACACTGTCAAAGCAGGAAAAAGTGCTCTGCGTGGCACCTCCAAGATGTGGCAACAGTACGCCATATCAGAATATCAGTTAATTTACTTTCTGTTTTAAAAACAAAACAACTTTATTTCACCTAAAAAAAAAAAAAAGAAGCAAACTGAGATGTAAGAAGCTACTGTGAATTAAGGGCAAGATGTTTGTTCGCATTACATTGAAATTTCTGCATGTTGGAGAATAACATTTTTAATTACACATTTACAGATCAACTTTCTCGGCATTTGGATTTCACATTCTAAGCCTCAATCACTTATGACTTTTACGATGAAGAAAATTGTTTCTCACAATCCCACTACTCGAATTTATGTTGTTCCATGATGTTTTTCAAACGGAGAGTATTTATAAAAGTAATGTATTTCTTTCCATCACATTTAGGAATGACGATTCCAGTAATAATCTTGGAATCTCTGGAGTTTCTCGTTAAAGAATTGTCACCGTTTTTACAATTAAAATAACTGGTAATCCAAAACTTACTTTCAGCTACTAGTGTATCTAAAGCGATTCTCATGTGACTTTCGTTGAAGAATTGTCACCGTTTTTACAATTAAAATAACTAGTAATCCAAAACTTACTTGCAGCTACTAGTGTATCTAAAGCGATTCTCATGTGACTTTCGTTGAAGAATTGTCACCGTTTTTACAATTAAAATAACTGGTAATCCAAAACTTACTTTCAGCTACTAGTGTATCTAAAGCGATTCTCATGTGACTTTCGTTGAAGAATTGTCACCGTTTTTACAATTAAAATAACTGGTAATCCAAAACTTACTTTCAGCTACTAGTGTATCTAAAGCGATTCTCATGTGACTTTCGTTAAAGAATTGTCACCGTTTTTACAATTAAAATAACTGGTAATCCAAAACTTACTTTCAGCTACTAGTGTATCTGAAGCGATTCTCATGTGACTTTCGTTGAAGAATTGTCACCGTTTTTACAATTAAAATAACTGGTAATCAAAAACTTACTTTCAGCTACTAGTGTATCTGAAGCGATTCTCATGTGACTTTCGTTGAAGAATTGTCACCGTTTTTACAATTAAAATAACTGGTAATCCAAAACTTACTTTCAGTTACTAGTGTATCTAAAGCGATTCTCATGTGACTTTCGTTGAAGAATTGTCACCGTTTTTACAATTAAAATAACTGGTAATCCAAAACTTACTTTCAGCTACTAGTGTATCTGAAGCGATTCTCATGTGACTTTCGTTGAAGAATTGTCATCGTTTTTACAATTAAAATAACTGGTAATCCAAAACTTACTTTCAGCTACTAGTGTATCTAAAGCGATTCTCATGTGACTTTCGTTGAAGAATTGTCACCGTTTTTACAATTAAAATAACTGGTAATCCAAAACTTACTTTCAGCTACTAGTGTATCTAAAGCGATTCTCATGTGACTTTCGTTGAAGAATTGTCACCGTTTTTACAATTAAAATAACTGGTAATCCAAAACTTACTTTCAGCTACTAGTGTATCTAAAGCGATTCTCATGTGACTTTCGTTGAAGAATTGTCACCGTTTTTACAATTAAAATAACTGGTAATCCAAAACTTACTTTCAGCTACTAGTGTATCTAAAGCGATTCTCATGTGACTTTCGTTGAAGAATTGTCACCGTTTTTACAATTAAAATAACTGGTAATCCAAAACTTACTTTCAGCTACTAGTGTATCTGAAGCGATTCTCATGTGACTTTCGTTGAAGAATTGTCACCGTTTTTACAATTAAAATAACTGGTAATCCAAAACTTACTTTCAGCTACTAGTGTATCTGAAGTGATTCTCATGTGACTTTCGTTGAAGAATTGTCACCGTTTTTACAATTAAAATAACTGGTAATCCAAAACTTACTTTCAGCTACTAGTGTATCTGAAGCGATTCTCATGTGACTTTCGTTGAAGAATTGTCACCGTTTTTACAATTAAAATAACTGGTAATCCAAAACTTACTTTCAGCTACTAGTGTATCTAAAGCGATTCTCATGTGACTTTCGTTGAAGAATTGTCACCGTTTTTACAATTAAAATAACTGGTAATCCAAAACTTACTTTAAGCTACTAGTGTATCTAAAGCGATTCTCATGTGACTTTCGTTGAAGAATTGTCACCGTTTTTACAATTAAAATAACTGGTAATCCAAAACTTACTTTCAGCTACTAGTGTATCTAAAGCGATTCTCATGTGACTTTCGTTGAAGAATTGTCACCGTTTTTACAATTAAAATAACTGGTAATCCAAAACTTACTTTCAGCTACTAGTGTATCTAAAGCGATTCTCATGTGACTTTCGTTGAAGAATTGTCACCGTTTTTACAATTAAAATAACTGGTAATCCAAAACTTACTTTCAGCTACTAGTGTATCTGAAGCGATTCTCATGTGACTTTCGTTGAAGAATTGTCACCGTTTTTACAATTAAAATAACTGGTAATCCAAAACTTACTTTCAGCTACTAGTGTATCTAAAGCGATTCTCATGTGACTTTCGTTGAAGAATTGTCACCGTTTTTACAATTAAAATAACTGGTAATCCAAAACTTACTTTCAGCTACTAGTGTATCTAAAGCGATTCTCATGTGACTTTCGTTGAAGAATTGTCACCGTTTTTACAATTAAAATAACTGGTAATCCAAAACTTACTTTCAGCTACTAGTGTATCTGAAGCGATTCTCATGTGACTTTCGTTGAAGAATTGTAACCGTTTTTACAATTAAAATAACTGGTAATCCAAAACTTACTTTCAGCTACTAGTGTATCTAAAGCGATTCTCATGTGACTTTCGTTGAAGAATTGTAACCGTTTTTACAATTAAAATAACTGGTAATCCAAAACTTACTTTCAGCTACTAGTGTATCTAAAGCGATTCTCATGTGACTTTCGTTGAAGAATTGTCACCGTTTTTACAATTAAAATAACTGGTAATCCAAAACTTAGTTTCAGCTACTAGTGTATCTAAAGCGATTCTCATGTGACTTTCGTTGAAGAATTGTCACCGTTTTTACAATTAAAATAACTAGTAATCCAAAACTTACTTTCAGCTACTAGTGTATCTGAAGTGATTCTCATGTGACTTTCGTTGAAGAATTGTCACCGTTTTTACAATTAAAATAACTGGTAATCCAAAACTTACTTTCAGCTACTTGTGTATCTAAAGCGATTCTCATGTGACTTTCGTTGAAGAATTGTCACCGTTTTTACAATTAAAATAACTGGTAATCCAAAACTTACTTTCAGCTACTAGTGTATCTAAAGCGATTCTCATGTGACTTTCGTTGAAGAATTGTCACCGTTTTTACAATTAAAATAACTGGTAATCCAAAACTTACTTTCAGCTACTAGTGTATCTAAAGCGATTCTCATGTGACTTTCGTTAAAGAATTGTCACCGGTTTTACAATTAAAATAACTGGTAATCCAAAACTTACTTTCAGCTACTAGTGTATCTAAAGCGATTCTCATGTGATTTTCGTTGAAGAATTGTCACCGTTTTTACAATTAAAATAACTGGTAATCCAAAACTTACTTTCAGCTACTAGTGTATCTAAAGCGATTCTCATGTGACTTTCGTTGAAGAATT
Source organism: Sepiola atlantica (assembly GCA_963556195.1). Taxonomy (NCBI): domain Eukaryota; kingdom Metazoa; phylum Mollusca; class Cephalopoda; order Sepiida; family Sepiolidae; genus Sepiola; species Sepiola atlantica. The sequence continues at coordinate 7,696,311 of OY744549.1, forward strand.
GTCACCGTTTTTACAATTAAAATAACTGGTAATCCAAAACTTACTTTCAGCTACTAGTGTATCTAAAGCGATTCTCATGTGACTTTCGTTGAAGAATTGTCACTGTTTTTACAATTAAAATAACTGGTAATCCAAAACTTACTTTCAGCTACTAGTGTATCTAAAGCGATTCTCATGTGACTTTCGTTGAAGAATTGTCACCATTTTTACAATTAAAATAACTGGTAATCCAAAACTTACTTTCAGCTACTAGTGTATCTAAAGCGATTCTCATGTGACTTTCGTTGAAGAATTGTCACCGTTTTTACAATTAAAATAACTGGTAATCCAAAACTTACTTTCAGCTACTAGTGTATCTAAAGCGATTCTCATGTGACTTTCGTTGAAGAATTGTCACCGTTTTTACAATTAAAATAACTGGTAATCCAAAATTTACTTTCAGCTACTAGTGTATCTAAAGCGATTCTCATGTGACTTTTGTTGAAGAATTGTCACCGTTTTTACAATTAAAATAACTGGTAATCCAAAACTTACTTTCAGCTACTAGTGTATCTAAAGCGATTCTCATGTGACTTTCGTTGAAGAATTGTCACCGTTTTTACAATTAAAATAACTAGTAATCTAAAACTTACTTTCAGCTACTAGTGTATCTAAAGCGATTCTCAAGTGACTTTCGTTGAAGAATTGTCATCGTTTTTACAATTAAAATAACTGGTAATCCAAAACTTACTTTCAGCTACTAGTGTATCTAAAGCGATTCTCATGTGACTTTCGTTGAAGAATTGTCACCGTTTTTACAATTAAAATAACTGGTAATCCAAAACTTACTTTCAGCTACTAGTGTATCTGAAGCGATTCTCATGTGACTTTCGTTGAAGAATTGTCATCGTTTTTACAATTAAAATAACTGGTAATCCAAAACTTACTTTCAGCTACTAGTGTATCTAAAGCGATTCTCATGTGACTTTCGTTGAAGAATTGTCACGGTTTTTACAATTAAAATAACTGGTAATCCAAAACTTACTTTCAGCTACTAGTGTATCTGAAGCGATTCTCATGTGACTTTCGTTGAAGAATTGTCACCGTTTTTACAATTAAAATAACTGGTAATCCAAAACTTACTTTCAGCTACTAGTGTATCTGAAGCGATTCTCATGTGACTTTAGTTGAAGAATTGTCACCGTTTTTACAATTAAAATAACTGGTAATCCAAAACTTACTTTCAGCTACTAGTGTATCTAAAGCGATTCTCATGTGACTTTCGTTGAAGAATTGTCACCATTTTTACAATTAAAATAACTGGTAATCCAAAACTTACTTTCAGCTACTAGTGTATCTGAAGCGATTCTCATGTGACTTTCGTTGAAGAATTGTCATCATTTTTACAATTAAAATAACTAGTAATCCAAAACTTACTTTCAGCTACTAGTGTATGTAAAGCGATTCTCATGTGACTTTCGTTGAAGAATTGTCATCGTTTTAACAATTAAAATAACTGGTAATCCAAAACTTACTTTCAGCTACTAGTGTATCTAAAGCGATTCTCATGTGACTTTTGTTGAAGAATTGTCACCGTTTTTACAATTAAAATAACTGGTAATCCAAAACTTACTTTCAGCTACTAGTGTATCTAAAGCGATTCTCATGTGACTTTCGTTGAAGAATTGTCACCGTTTTTACAATTAAAATAACTGGTAATCCAAAACTTACTTTCAGCTACTAGTGTATCTGAAGCGATTCTCATGTGACTTTCGTTGAAGAATTGTCACCATTTTTACAATTAAAATAACTGGTAATCCAAAACTTACTTTCAGCTACTAGTGTATCTAAAGCGATTCTCATGTGACTTTCGTTGAAGAATTGTCACCGTTTTTACAATTAAAATAACTGGTAATCCAAAACTTACTTTCAGTTACTAGTGTATCTAAAGCGATTCTCATGTGACTTTCGTTGAAGAATTGTCACCGTTTTTACAATTAAAATAACTGGTAATCCAAAACTTACTTTCAGCTACTAGTGTATCTGAAGCGATTCTCATGTGACTTTCGTTGAAGAATTATCATCGTTTTTACAATTAAAATAACTGGTAATCCAAAACTTACTTTCAGCTACTAGTGTATCTAAAGCAATTCTCATGTGACTTTCGGTGAAGAATTGTCACCGTTTTTACAATTAAAATAACTGGTAATCCAAAACTTACTTTCAGCTACTAGTGTATCTAAAGCGATTCTCATGTGACTTTCGTTGAAGAATTGTCACCGTTTTTACAATTAAAATAACTGGTAATCCAAAACTTACTTTCAGCTACTAGTGTATCTGAAGCGATTCTCATGTGACTTTCGTTGAAGAATTGTCACCGTTTTTACAATTAAAATAACTGGTAATCCAAAACTTACTTTCAGCTACTAGTGTATCTAAAGCGATTCTCATGTGACTTTCGTTGAAGAATTGTCACCGTTTTTACAATTAAAATAACTGGTAATCCAAAACTTACTTTCAGCTACTTGTGTATCTAAAGCGATTCTCATGTGACTTTCGTTGAAGAATTGTCATCGTTTTTACAATTAAAATAACTGGTAATCCAAAACTTACTTTCAGCTACTAGTGTATCTAAAGCGATTCTCATGTGACTTTCGTTAAAGAATTGTCACCGTTTTTACAATTAAAATAACTGGTAATCCAAAACTTACTTTCAGCTACTAGTGTATCTGAAGCGATTCTCATGTGACTTTCGTTGAAGAATTGTCACCGTTTTTACAATTAAAATAACTGGTAATCCAAAACTTACTTTCAGCTACTAGTGTATCTAAAGCGATTCTCATGTGACTTTCGTTAAAGAATTGTCACCGTTTTTACAATTAAAATAACTGGTAATCCAAAACTTACTTTCAGCTACTTGTGTATCTAAAGCGATTCTCATGTGACTTTCGTTGAAGAATTGTCATCGTTTTTACAATTAAAATAACTGGTAATCCAAAACTTACTTTCAGCTACTAGTGTATCTAAAGCGATTCTCATGTGACTTTCGTTAAAGAATTGTCACCGTTTTTACAATTAAAATAACTGGTAATCCAAAACTTACTTTCAGCTACTAGTGTATCTGAAGCGATTCTCATGTGACTTTCGTTAAAGAATTGTCATCGTTTTTACAATTAAAATAACTGGTAATCCAAAACTTACTTTCAGCTACTAGTGTATCTAAAGCGATTCTCATGTGACTTTCGTTGAAGAATTGTCACGGTTTTTACAATTAAAATAACTGGTAATCCAAAACTTACTTTCAGCTACTAGTGTATCTGAAGCGATTCTCATGTGACTTTCGTTGAAGAATTGTCACCGTTTTTACAATTAAAATAACTGGTAATCCAAAACTTACTTTCAGCTACTAGTGTATCTGAAGCGATTCTCATGTGACTTTAGTTGAAGAATTGTCACCGTTTTTACAATTAAAATAACTGGTAATCCAAAACTTACTTTCAGCTACTAGTGTATCTAAAGCGATTCTCATGTGACTTTCGTTGAAGAATTGTCACCGTTTTTACAATTAAAATAACTGGTAATCCAAAACTTACTTTCAGCTACTAGTGTATCTAAAGCGATTCTCATGTGACTTTCGTTGAAGAATTGTCACCGTTTTTACAAGTAAAATAACTGGTAATCCAAAACTTACTTTCAGCTACTAGTGTATCTAAAGCGATTCTCATGTGACTTTCGTTGAAGAATTGTCACCGTTTTTACAATTAAAATAACTAGTAATCCAAAACTTACTTGCAGCTACTAGTGTATCTAAAGCGATTCTCATGTGACTTTCGTTGAAGAATTGTCACCGTTTTTACAATTAAAATAACTAGTAATCCAAAACTTACTTTCAGCTACTAGTGTATCTGAAGCGATTCTCATGTGACTTTCGAAAGAGTGGTCAGTAGATATGTGAAATTCAAACACCATAGATCTCATTTCATTTTCAATTACAGCAGATTATTACAATTAAAAATATTTAAATTTACACTTTCCCATCAGGAAAAAAGTGTTAGTCGATTACATCGATAATATATATATAATGTATATGGATAACTTTGTCAGCTCTTTCAATTTCTCGTATTAGGACTGGTACTTCATCACCTGGATTGTTTAGTATTTTTTTCCTTTTTTTTTCTTTCCTTCTCTTATTCTTATTATTCCCCACCTCTCTAACCCTAAGTCTAACCCTAACCTTAACCCTAACCCCTTCTAGAAGTATTCTCTCTTTTTGTTACTTTGTTTCTTTCTGTTTTTCCTTCTTTTTTTCGCTTGAATTCTTTCTTTTTCTTTTCTCCTCCCGCTATAAATAAATAGAGGTTATTATTTGAGAGAGAGAGAGAGAGAGACAGAGCCCCCTTTTTCAATTTCTCGTATTTGGACTGTCACTCATCACCTGGATTAATCTTCAGTCAACCTCTGGATGTCTTTCCTGATTGTGTTTTTAAAATTGTATGATTAGGATGGATTATATAGATTTAACAAAAAAGTATGTTTTTGGGTTGATATATTTGATGTTATATGTATTTGTGTATATATTTTCAAAGTTTAATTTTATTACCTGTAGTAGTATAACTGCGGTAATGGTCCTCTGAGGAGAAGAATTATCTTTGAAAACTCATGAGCTAAGGACTTTAAGATACTTTGCTTGAAACTTGAATTATAATAAAATTTGATTGAATCCTTATTTTATTACTTCATTTTATATTATATATATATATATATATATATATATACACACACAGTCATTCAGGGGAAATGGGGAGCAAGGAGGGGATTCCATAGGCAAGTAGTTCGAGAAAAGAAGCTATTAGAGTAGAAAGCCGTCCTGCATCTGGGAACCTCTGCAGTAAAGGGGTGGGATTTTGCTTCTTGTCAGGTTTTTCAGGGATTGTAAATTTTTCTGAAAGCTTTATTTTACCGCCCCAAAATAATGCCAGGGATTACTGTGATTAAGGGTCAGTTATAGGGGGCATCTTAAGTAGGGAAGTTGAGCAGCAAGATGGGATTTTGCTCCTTGTCAGGGTTTTTCAGGGGTATTTATATTTAGATGGTACATTTTTCTAAAGACTTTATTTTACCGCCACAAAATATTGCCATAGAAACGTAAGAGGTTACTGTGATTAGGGGCCAGAGTTATAGGGGTCATCCTCAGTGGGTAGTTGTGCAGCAAGATGTTTGTTCACATTACATTTAAATTTCTGCATGTATGATACAGTTGTGGAAACGGGGAGCAAGAAGGGAATTCCAAAGGAAAGCTATACGAGGAAAGAAGCTATTTGACTAGAAAGTTTTTTTAGCATATTGGACAAACAAATTATTGAAATAAAAATTCCATTCCGAATCCACCTTGGACAAGAAATATGTATTTCCAAGCAGAAAATATAACGACAGAAATGTCCATCTTTGGCCCATGAACCGCTACGGAGTGAACCATTTTCACCGTAAAAGCATTTTGGCTCAGACGTAGAGATGCAGCAGCAACAACGAAAATTGAACATAAACATTTTTGAGATGAGGGTTGACAATTTGTAGAATTTGGAATATTTGGACTACTGTTCTCATCTTGGGTGTTTTTATCACCACGTTTCGGCCGATGTTACCTCCGACCTTCTCCAGGTGTACCCTGTCGAACTCGGGAATCTGGATGGAATTTCGAACGGAATCCTTTATTAAATCCACCGGGATAGCATGCAAGGACCCGTGGCGCAGTGGATATAGTACTAAGTAAAATTCAGTTCAAAGTGGCAGTCATCTGAAGGTTGAAGGTTCAATCCTCAGTGCGGGCGATACGAAGAATTGCGAATTACTGAAGATTTCTTCCCAGTCATGGCAGATGGAACGAGAGCATGCTACCCCCGTGGATTTAATAAAGGGTTTCGTTTGAAATTCCGTCCAGATTTCCGAGTTCGATAAAGTACACCTGAAGAAGGTCGGAGGTTACATCGGCCGAAACGTTGTGATAAAAACACCCAAGATGAGAACAGTAGTCCGAATATTCCAAATTCTACACAAATTTTTAGTGACCTAGAAATTGTTGTCTCGTCGTCGTCGTTGTAGCATCATCATCATCATCATCATCATCATCATCATCATCATCATCATCATCTATATCATCATCATCTATATCATCATCATCTATATCATCATCATCATCATCTATATCATATCATATCATCATCATATCATATCATCTATATCATCATCATATCATATATTATATCATCATCATCATTATCATCATATATCATCATCATCATATCATCATCATTATCATCATCATATCATTTATCATCATCATTATCATCATCATTATTATCATATCATTTATCATCATATATCATCATCATCATATCATATATTATCATCATTATCATCATCATTATCATCATCATCATTATCATCATATCATTTATCATCATCATATCATCATTATTATCATCATATCATTTATCATCATTATTATCATCATCATATCATTATTATCATCATATATCATATCATTTATCATCATATATCATCATATCATCATCATCATCATCATATCATCATCATTATCATCATGCGTCAAAGTTATTTCCTTATAAAAATATTCAATTTCTCTTTTAAATACAAAATATTGAATTATTTTCTAACGGTACCTGATGGGTTTCCCAATGTTTTTGAATAAGCGAGAATGTTGAAGTTGTATTCTTTATTCGCAGACTTGAACGCGACCAATTACGGTCGAACTAAATTAAGATCTGAGACGTGTTTTGTCATTCGTTTTCTCTTTTTTTCTCTTTTCAAATCTCCAGACGGAATTGTCGTGGCAACCCATTCTGTCTGAATGGCATCGGTGAACGCGTGTGGCTGTGCCAGATTGATGAACGTAAGTGGCACGACATTGAGGACCCTAACCATGAACGACGCAGCCTGGTGGGTAATTTTAAAAAGGCTGACAGTGTGTATGCGCGCGCGAATAATTCCTTATTCTCCCCTCTCTTCTTTTCTCCCCTCTCTTCTTTTCTCCCCTCTCTTCTTTTCTCCCCTCTCTTCTTTTCTCCCCTCTCTTCTTTTCTTCCCTCTCTTCTTCTCTTCTCTCCCCTCTCTCTTCTCTTCTCTCCCCTCTCTCTTCTCTTCTCTCCCCTCTCTCTTCTCTTCTCTCCCCTCTCTCTTCTCTTCTCTCCCCTCTCTCTTCTCTTCTCTCCCCTCTCTCTTCTCTTCTCTCCCCTCTCTCTTCTCTCCCCTCTCTCTTCTCTTCTCTCTTCTTCTCTTCTCTCTTCTTCTCTCTCCTCTCTTCTTCTCTCTCCTCTCTTCTCTCTCCTCTCTTCTTCTCTCTCCTCTCTTCTTCTCTCTCCTCTCTTCTTCTCTCTCCTCTCTTCTTCTCTCTCCTCTCTTCTTCTCTCTCCTCTCTTCTTCTCTCTCCTCTCTTCTTCTCTCTCCTCTCTTCTTCTCTCTCCTCTCTTCTTCTCTCTCTCCTCTCTTCTTCTCTCCCCTTTCTCTTCTCTTCTCTCCCCTCTCTCTTCTCTTCTCTCCCCTCTCTCTTCTCCCTTTCTCTTCTCTCTTCTCCCTTTCTCTTCTCTTTTCTTCCTTTCTCTTCTCTTCTCTCCCTTTATCTTCTCTCCCTTTCTCTTCTCTCTCTTTCTCTTCTCTCCCTTTCTCTTCTCTCCTTTTCTCTTCTCTCCTTTTCTCTTCTCTCCTTTTCTCTTCTCTCCTTTCTCTTCTCTCCTTTTCTCTTCTCTCTCTTTCTCTTTCTCTCTCTTTCTCTTTCTCTCTCTTTCTCTCTCTCTCTCTCTTTCTCTCTCTCTTTCTCTCTCTTCTCTCTCTTTCTCTCTCTTTCTCTCTCTTCTCTCTCTTTCTCTCTCTTCTCTATTCTTTCTCTTCTCTCTCTTTCTCTTCTCTATTCTTTCTCTTCTCTCTCTTTCTCTTCTCTCTCTTTCTCTTCTCTCTCTTTCTCTTCTCTCTCTTTCTCTTCTCTCTCTTTCTCTTTCTCTTTTCTCTCTCTTTTCCCTTCTCTCTCTCATGTTTTTCTCTCTCTCCATTTCTCTCCCCATCTTTCTCTAATGTAGTACATTTTTCTATTGCATATTCATGTAATGGTGCCGAGATATGAGGAAACACACCCTGGAGATTATTAAATACGAGTAGGGTATTGGCTTGTTAGCCTCCTCCTTTTTAGAAATAGGTTACTTTGGAAGTCAATTTTTAAAAGCCGTCCAACACATGCCAGCATGTCAAACAGCTTCAAGATTTAATTACTAAAGTGTAAGATTTTAAAAGGGGGACTCTGAGGGTTAGTTTTTCCTTTGTCTAACCGCGCGCCATTGCATCGGACCGTGTTTCCATATTGTAATATTTGTAATTTAAAAAAAAAAACAATAATTTTTAATTTATATTGTTTTAATTTATTTTTCAAAAGTTCTAATTGCCATTTTGTGATCATCTGTTGTGCATATTTTCATGATAAAATTGCATAGTTGTTTAAAGACATATCTTATTGTATAACATAGCTTAATTTTCTGTATTAATACTGATTTGTAGGTTCATGAATGTCATATATATATATGTCATATATATATATATATATATATTTTAATAAAACATCTCCACGACACTAACCTCTTTCGTCTCATAGAATCGTGTTTAATCCTACGTCATAATAACACAATTACTCAAAAACCATGATTCTATAATATTTCTACATCTTCTGCCAGATCGATTCTAATCGAAATGAACCTATACCAATATGATAACGGATAACTTCTACAACTTTGAGTCCGTCTTCCCCCTCCTCCTCCCCCTCCTCCTCCCCTCCTCCTCCCCTCCTCCTCCTCCTCCTCTTATTGGTTTAATTCCTTGCTGTCATTAATTTTAAATTACTACTAATCTTCCTTCCCACTTTATTAACTTATGGTGTTTCCGATCGGCGTTTATATGCCAATTGCTGATTTTTTTCTTTTTCTTTTTCTTTAACATTTCTTTCTTTCTTTCTCCCTTTCTACTTTGTCGTCTCATAGAATCGTGTTTAATCCTAAGTCATAATAACACAATTACTCAAAGACCATGATTCTATAATATTTCTACATCATCTGCCAGATCGATTCTAATCGAAATGGACTTAAATCATTATGATAACGGATAACTTCTACAACTTTGAGTCCGTCTTCTTCCTCCTCCTCCTCCTTATTGGTTTAATTCCTTGCTGTCATTCATTTTAAATTACTACTAATCTTCCTTCCCACTTTATTAACTTACGGCGTTTCTATGCCAACTGCTGACTTTTTTCTTTTTCTTTTTCTTTAACATTTCTTTCTTTCTTTCTCCCTTTCTACTGTTTATTACACGTGACTATGTTTCCCCCCAAATTGCGTTCTTTGTATAAATTTGAAAACTTTTCTGTTTTTAATTAAAGTACTGCTACCAACTGATGATGATTGTATTTTAACAATCGAAATATTTTGGTAGAACTTTTCAATATGTGTTTTTGAGTTTATTTTTGCTAGTTGTTGATTTGCTTATCCTTTATTCCATTTTTATTTTTACATATATATATATCTAATATATAAAGAAAACTCTGCCGGCTTAATTTTCTGTATTAATACTGATTTGTAGGTTCATGTATGTCTATATAGAAGTAAATTTTGTTAGAATAAAATAAGATAACAATTATATATAAAAAAAATATTAAATAAATAATATTAGAAAAAAAAAAAAAAAAAAATTAATTGAACACTGCTCTTGGCTGTTATCCCTACATCCCCCCTCCAAACGAAAAAATCACTTTATTCACCATGACTTAGACACATTTTTGATATTTCAAAAATCATCAGTCAATTTGTTTATATTGACTACTTGATTAGAGAAAATGACATAATACAATCAGAAAGCAAATTCAACAATTTACAAAATCAAATACTTTATGAACAAAATAATGTTCGGAGAAACAATTTTGATAAGTTTTACAAAATGTTTGTTACATATACATCTTTTTTTTTTTATTAATTTTTTTTTTTACAGAAGATGAAGATACTTTTTTCTTCATGATACAGTCTTAATAATAAACAATTAACAAGAACATAACATCTATGTAAAAAGGGGAGAAATGTCAAACATATATGATAACTGCTTGGAAAATTATGAATTGATAGTATATTTATATACATATATATATATATATATATATATATAATTAATTATTGAAGACAATATATGTATACTCATATATCATCAGATCCTTTTAGTTTGTAGTCTCCTTAGAAGATTCAGCTCAATGTTTGTCAATTATTGATAACAGAGCAAAATATAGAACAGATATTTATTATATTCCAATAACCATGGTTAGTTTTATTACTTTTATTTTTGTTTTTATTTTTTTCACATTTCCAAAAATTCCAAATTTCTGTGAGATATATTTAACGGTCCGTTTCATTTGTTTTGTGCCAAACAACATTTGTATGTCAATATCGTCTCTGCAACACTACAAAATCATCAGAAAAAGTTCACAAATAATAAGAGTTCTTAGATTAGAGTGTCTTGAAAAAACACCCACATCATACATCAGTTTCATTTTAAGGTGAAAATAAACAAAAGAACAAACGAAAATTACAGAGCAGTCACTCACGTGTGTATTATCAAGTTAATCAGCCATTTTGATTTTTACTTTTAATGGCTGATTAACTTGATAATACACACGTGAGTGACTGCTCTGTAATTTTCGTTTGTTCTTTTGTTTATTTTCACCTTAAAATGAAACTGATGTATGATGTGGGTGTTTTTTCAAGACACTCTAATCTAAGAACTCTTATTATTTGTGAACTTTTTCTGATGATTTTGTAGTGTTGCAGAGACGATATTGACATACAAATGTTGTTTGGCACAAAACAAATGAAACGGACCGTTAAATATATCTCTCAGAAATTTGGAATTTTTGGAAATGTGAAAAAATAAAAACAAAAATAAAAGTAATAAAACTAACCATGGTTATTGGAATATAATAAATATCTGTTCTATATATATATATATATATATATATATATACTAGCTGGACCCGTCCACCGGCGTTGCCCGGGAGAAATATAAAAGAATTAATTAAAATTTGTCAGCATCCGACAGAACGTACAAATTTAATGTTTAGAATAATTGTCGGTTTTGAATTGTTGAAGTGTGAAAGAAGGGAGAAAGGAATGAAGGAAGGATGGAGACGCGGTTGTAGGAGTCTTCCTGGCCATCCCATGGTACTGGTATTTCCTAAACACCCGCTCTATCTATGATAATGAGCACTTCTAAAATTAAAGAGGCCTACAGAGCCCTATTAAATCCAATCCCCCTTCTGCTATCTTTGTATAGAAATTCCATTTTTTTGTGAGGGGAAAAAAAAAGAAGAAAAATGAGTATGCCTCCTGAGCACTACTGAAACACACAAATATAATTAAAGAGGTCTGCAGAGCACTAATAAACCATGTGTGTTCGAAGATGATATTCACAATAGTTAAAGTACTACCTATTACATTGATTGCTTTTCAAAAAAAAATCCGGCCCATAATCCTCCCTTCCCCTCCTCCCTCGTAGGCAAAAGTTTAACAATGTAAAAAAAAATGTGTGTCGACTGGAGTCGAACCCTAAAGCTCTCGGTCTAGGATCTACGTCGATAACCACTTAGCCACAAACGCGATTCAAAAACTATTGAAAAATAGGTCAGTAAAACAAAGCATGTAGCTGCCATGCGTTTTATATTACGATCCGAAAGGCGACCAAATGTTGGGTCCACCAGTCACACGTTTTGGGTCATTTCTATACGAAGAAATATGTTTTTTTTTCCAATTTTTGGATGTTATGCGTGTGAAAGGTGTAGGATTCAAGAAATGTCAACTTTATGCAAGTCTGTCTCGTAGCTTGGCATATATTGACTTAATTCGGAAGTCGAGTCGCTGAAGAAATTGTAACCGCCATGCTGAACAATGAAACACTGCAAGGAACTATGTTCGTTAATTGCATTCTCTAAAAACCGGAATGAGTATAAATGTATACGTAAGAGGTAGAAATAACGTATCTGATATTCTCGAAAATCAGCGAGATTAGCGGGAGCGTCCATTAAATGTGTGCGTAATATTTTGTATTATGTAGTAAATTAATAGCAGATAAATCGTAAATATTAACGGACACTTTTTTGAAAAGTAGATGTTGTTTATTAGTTCCCGGTGTCAATGGGGAGAGTGTTAGTAATAAAATATTAGCGGGAAAAGTTTTTGCTACCACCTATATGGAGTATGTTTTGCGGAGAGTCGAAGATGGTGGGCTAAAAGTAATATTTAGTGTTAGCTGGAAAAAAATAATAACAAATTTACTAAAACACGCTCGCGTGAATAAGCGTAATATAGTGGTGAGTTTAGTAGCCTGTGATGCATGTGGTTATTTTCCTATTCTTCCAAGATACAGGGGGAAAATCGTCTTAACTTTATATATATATATATATATATATATATATATATATATATTAGTGTTATAATGGAATAATTCCAGGAAGAAATCCGGGTAAGAGAGCTCAATGTGGTAAACAGAGCAGGAATAACGTAAAATATAATAACACGAAATTACATGATTGTCGATGCAATAATTTATTTCAACCTTGCGGTTTTATTCAAGCATCCAATTTGACAATTACATTTTTGAGACTGACAGAAAACTGAATTTACCCTCGACACTTCAAACACAACCAGAGAGAGTGGTGGTCGCAGCCAGTCTGAATACCTATTACAGAGCGAGTAGGAATTAACATCTTATATTTAACTAAAGCAATCGAAAGGGATCTTATGGTTTTTTTTGTTTATTTTTATTAAAATAATAACGTCTGAGTTAAGCGCACATATTCTTTCTACATTTCCTCCTTCCGGTAATTAATGTCTTATCTCTCTTCTTCCTCCTTCCGATTAATGTCTTATCTCTCTTCTTCCTCCTTCCGGTTTAATGTCTTATCTCTCTTCTTCCTCCTTCCGGGCCGAAAACTGAATTTCGGGCTAGCCAAAAATTGTGTGTGTGTGATGTTAAGAATAGGTATATGTGTGCGTGTGTATGGAGGCATATGAACGTTAAATGTCACCAGGCCGGAAATGTAGAAAGAATATGTGCGCTTAACTCAGACGTTATTATTTTAATAAAAATAAACAAAAAAAACCATAAGATCCCTTTCGATTGCTTTAGTTAAATATAAGATGTTAATTCCTACTCGCTCTGTAATAGGTATTCAGACTGGCTGCGACCACCACTCTCTCTGGTTGTGTTTGAAGTGTCGAGGGTAAATTCAGTTTTCTGTCAGTCTCAAAAATGTAATTGTCAAATTGGATGCTTGAATAAAACCGCAAGGTTGAAATAAATTATTGCATCGACAATCATGTAATTTCGTGTTATTATATTTTACGTTATATATATATATATATATATATATATATATATATTACTATTTCATGTATCCACATAAAATTTTACAAGGAGATATAATTTTTTATGTATCAATTTTCAGTATTTACTTCAACAGTGCTCGATACGTAAGTAGAGCAAGGTAGTAAGCTATGAAAATATATTTATGGCAATTAAGCTACACAGAGGCTCCCAGGAAAGAGCGTCGAATTAAAACAGCACTAGCAAACCACTATTGGGAGCTCAAAGAAAATGGACACTCACCAATAATAGAATGGAAAATAATACGACAGGCAAGTTCATGTAGAAATTTAGACGACCCGTGTAGATTATGTCTGAATGAAAAATTTGAAATCCTAAACTTTAAAGACTCCCGAAATCTATTAAACTGTAGAAGTGAGATAGCAAACAGCTGCCTACACAGAAATAAATTTACCTTAGGCTAACGATAAATAAATAAATAAATAAACAAATAAGTAAAAAAAATAAACTAAACAAAAACCTAACATT
>OY744549.1:7712733-7975233 GCA_963556195.1 Sepiola atlantica
ATGAGTACTTATTGGAAGGAGAGGAGTCTCCAATATGTATAGCGTGTCAACAAGCCTACACAGTCAAACACATACTAATAGACTGTCAAGATCTACAGCAAACCCGTAACAAGTATTTCGACTCCCCAAATTTAAAACACTTGTTTGAAAACATAAATGTAACAAACATTCTAGACTTCATCAAGGAAGTTGGATGATACAAAAGAATTTAATTGCAAATTCATCTTTTCACCTTTCATTGTCTGTGAAGACAATGTGAAATTCATTGACAAACTTTATTCGGCATTATATAACCCATAGTTGGTTGCTATGCCGTAAAACAAACCAAACCAAACCAAATTCCTCTAGGCTGGGATGGTGACAATGACGATGATGATAACGCCGCCGATCTGGTTGTCTCGTCCAGCTACAAACACACTCCCATGTTGAAACTGTTTATATTAGCGAGCGATCACTGGCCGAACTCAACGTATAACACTATATTACGTGCTTTTCGTCTTTTTTTTTGCCTTTTATAATATTCCATTTTTGACGTGGGATCATGGGATGCAGTCAGTTTTGATTGGGTTAGACATTTATCTAAATGAATAAATGCGAAAGATTTTTCATTTATCACTCCTATATTACCATTAAAACGGGTTACTGTTATTTAAATGAATAATACAACATTTTATTTACCTCCCCAGGAGGTTAGGCACAAGGCCAGTTTTATCTTACTCCCACAAGGTAAGATGTGACCCAAGGTTGGGTCGAGAAAGTGGGACTTGAAAAGCCAGCGCCTGAGAAGGTGAGCACTCTGGCCATTAAAAATTGCCTGGGCAGCCCCGTCGGCATTCCCCGGTAGGGGCGCCTCAGGCAGGAAGCAATAAACTTACTCCTCCCCAAAGAGGAGAGGCAAAGCCTGGGAGGGTAGACCTCCTAGAACTGCACAGGACAGACCCATAGACTGGCGTAAATCAAGCCCCGAAGGCCAAGACGATACCAGTTTATGGGGTGCAGTATCCATCGGAACAAAGGCCGATCGATAACACAATATTAAATTTTGATATTCTGTATATATAGTGAAGATAAAAGATTAAGAGCGAACCCTTTGACTGCCTAATTAGCATAACTATTTTTTAAACCGTTCATAATTAATTAATGTTTAGTATTATTAATTTGGAATTGCATTGGCTTATGTTGACTATCTATATGCAATAGTTTCGTCTATATTAACAGTAATTAATTAAAGTTATTTAATAAATAAATCGGAAAAATAACTAAAACACCTTAAGTTTTAACTCCATGCGCTCACTGACGACCTTACCGAAGGTTGTGACTTGCTACGGCGAGGCAGAAGCAAGAAGAGAAAAGAGGAGTGGGAGGGAGCGTGTGGTTGTCCTGACTTGCTACGAACGAGGCAGAAGCGAGAAGAGAAAGGAGGAGTGGGAGGGAGAGTGTGGTTGTCTTGCTCTCTCTCTCGCCCTCTTTTTGCAGTTTTTACATTTTACATAAATAAATAACTTTTTTTATAAATTAAGTTGATGTCTAATTTATAAATTTTAACAACAAACTTTTTAATGTTTACAAAGACCATTGCACTATTCTCATTGACAAATGAAAACAAAAGTTTAGTAGCACTGTGATCTGTCCAAATTACGACAAAAAAAAAATGGAGATTCATATTTTGGTATGATTGTAGATTAACATCCTCGCTACCCCCCCCCCCCCCCTCCCTAAAAAAAAATTTCAACCTTTTTTTAACTTGATGGAAAGAAAAGAAAAAAAAAAAAAAAACAATTATTTTATAATTTAAAGTGGGGAAAATTTTCGTACATAAATTCAATTTTTCCGGCCAGTTTTAGGGTAGTTCAGTCAAACTTAGTGTTAAAAACATTAACTGCCCTAACAATCTGGACCCCAAAAAGAATATAATTTTTAAAGGGGAGGGGGGTGATAATTTACCTGAGGATGTTAATCTACAAATTTACGAAAGTTTGTTAAAATTATGGAACCTTTACTTTAGGGTTAAAAACTTATAGCACTTCCAAATTTAATCTTTTTTGAAAATTTTTTTAGGAGAGGACTTTTGGAACCATAGTGCATAAAAAATCTTTTTTAAATGTTATTATTTTAGAGAGGGGATCACTTTCCTATATAAATCTAACATAAATCACCCACTTCTTGGCCAAGTTCAGGATAAAAAAGCTCATAGCAGTGTCTGACCCATAAGATGTTGATATGCCGTAAAACAAACAACCCAAACATTTCTATTTTTTTTTAATTTCTATAATTCTCAAGTTATAAATAAATAAAAGTTAAACATATATCCTTTTTATGGATGTCAAGCGTGAACAGAGACTCATGAAATTGTTGTACCCTTTTTGATCAAACTGAAATGTACTTCTCCAAGTACCTTGGTTAACAAACGTGCTCCTTCAGAATTTTAGCATTATGCAAATGTCGAAGAGAACTTGACATTAAACGGATATGAACCCTACTCTGTGCCGATCATCGTGGTCATCCACGAATCCATAATTTCAAAAATTCCACCATGGGAATTAAAACAACCCACCTACATCCTCGATTTAGCAACAGCTTCAAAGAGCCAAACGAATCCTATTATATTTCAAGAGGAATATGAATATATCAAACACGAACATTCCGACTACAAATACATCTATACAGATGGATCTAAAGAATCAAATAGAGTTGGGTGTGCGGCTGTCTTAAATAAGACAGAAATGCAATACCGAATAACTGACAGTGCGTCAATATTCAGCGCAGAAGCTGCAGCCATATACTTGGCTTTAAAGATAATAGAAGGTAGTAGCACTGATAGATTTATCATCTTCTCTGACTCCCTATCTGTGATCACAGCAATGAAAAATAAAAAATTTACATAACCCGTTGATTGTAAAAATCTTAAATAAGATTACTAATCTTTACAACAAAAAGAAATGTAAAATTAAGTTATGCTGGATACCGAGCCATGTTGGTATTCATGGAAATGAAAGAGCGAATAAAGCCGCAAAAAACTCCTTAAAATTGACACCAACAAATACAAGGATCCCATACACTGATCTTCGACCTAATATTAACAAGATCAGCAAACAAAAATGGCAGGAATGTTGGGATGAATGTCAAATCAACAAATTGTATCAGATTTGGCCAACTATAGATGAGTGGCCCCTGGAATGTAGAAAAATAAGGAGAGAAGAGGTTATAATAACCAGACTTCAAATAGGACATACGCAGATCACTCATGAGTACTTATTGGAAGGAGAGGAGTCTCCAATATGCATAGCGTGTCAACAAGCCTACACAGTCAAACACATACTAATAGACTGTCAAGATCTACAACAAACCCGTAACAAATATTTCGACTCCCCAAATTTAAAACACTTATTTGAAAACATAAATGTAACAAAAATTCTAGACTTCATCAAGGAAGTTGGATTATACAAAAGAATTTAATTGCAAATTCATCTTTTCACCTTTCATTGTCTGTGAAGACTATGTGAAATAATTCGAATTGCATTTTTATTCGGCATTACATAACCCATAGTTGGTTGCTATGCCGTAAAACAAACCAAACCAAATTCCTCTAGGCTGGGATGGTGACAATGACGATGATGATAACGCCGCCGATCTGGTTGTCTTGTCCAGCTACAAATACACTCCCATGTTGAAACTGTTTATATTAGCAGGCGATCACTGGGCGAATAGCGACCGGTTGGCTCTGTCGGGGTGAAAGATCATTCAAAGAAGAACAAAAGGAAAAGAACAATGTTCAACAAATCGGTCTGGGTTTTTTTTTGTATAGAAGAGTAATTATTAATAAAATAAAAGAATTGATTTTACATTGGTCAATAGTAGGATTAATGTCTACCGTGCTCGTAAATGTCTTTAGCAAAGGTTGTTTTTTCTCTAAGTTATTTTGCTAGTTCTGTGTGTGCGAATTCTTTACAGCGTAAGTTGTTTAAGTCACAAATTAACGGGCGAAGGCGGTGGCTAGAATTTCGTCCACTTCGACGCATGCCCGGGCGTCAACTCTCCCGGACATCAGTCCGACTCTATCTGCCGTCAATCCAACTCTCTCTGCCTCGTGCGTGAAAAAAACATATTCTTTTATTGAAGATGTCTATGGTCGTACACACCCCTTTCTCCGCCATCTTACTTCTTGCGTGTCTTCCTCTCTCAAAGAGGGTGGGGACGGGTGCCTCACTCCCCCCTTCCTTAAAATAAACGGAATTTTCTTTCTAGCACATCGTTATCGCCAAAACAAACGCTTTCTCATTCTGTCACAAAGCTGGGGGCG
Source organism: Sepiola atlantica (assembly GCA_963556195.1). Classification (NCBI taxonomy): domain Eukaryota; kingdom Metazoa; phylum Mollusca; class Cephalopoda; order Sepiida; family Sepiolidae; genus Sepiola; species Sepiola atlantica. The sequence goes on from OY744549.1 coordinate 7,717,034, forward strand.
CTCTGTGCTCAGCTTGTAATTAATGATGACAGGCCCAAATAAATCTGTCAAGTGAACTCGTCTTTCCCAGGTCTTCAAAACAACCGTCATAGAATCGTGGTTCGGGCAGATGAGAATTCTAAGTTTTTTTTATTGAAATCTGTTTTTTGTTTTTTTTATTTTAATTAATTTAAAAAAAAAAATTTTCATTAATTTTTTTTTTTTAATTTTAATTTATTTATTTTTTTAAATATTAATATTAATATTAAAATTTTTAAAAAATAAATTAAAATTTAAAAAAAGTAAATAATTACTTTTTTTAAATTTTAATTTATTTTTTAAAAATTTTAATTTATTTTTTTTAAATTTTAATTTATTTCTATTTTTTTAAAAAGTTTAATTTATTTCTATTTTTTTTAAAAGTTAAATTTATTTCTCTTTTTTTTTTAAATTTTAATTTATTTTTATTTCTTTTTAAATTTATATATTTAAAAAAAAATTTTTTTTAATTTAAAAAAAATTTTTTTTTTTTTTTAAATTTTTTTTATTTTATTTATTTTATTTTTTTATTTATTTATTTTTTTTAATTTAAATTTTTTTTTTTTTAAATTTTTTAAATTTATTTTGTAGTTTTAATTTATTTTTTTAATTTTAATTTATTTAAAAAAAAAATTAATGTATTTTAAAAAAAAATAATATTAAAAAGCTGATTGGTTGATATGTTTAATCACACTGATGAATAGTGAAACGACGAGATAACTGTCTGTATGGTTAGATTACATATATATACATATATATATATATCTTTATTGGCTAAATATATGCATACGTTTTTCAGCTGCCATTTCTTTCGAAATATAGCCTCTTCAGGCCACGTAAAAATAGATTTAAAAAAATTTTTTTTACGTGGCTTGAGGAAGCTCGATTTCGAAAGAAATGGCAGCTGAAAAATGTATGCACATATGTAGCCAATAAAGACAGTAATGTGTTCTTTCTGAAAATGTTAATTTAATTTATAAAATGGTTAGATGACTTTTGTTTCATCAAAAATGACTTCCTTTTCCTTCCCCCACTTGGTATCTTTTTCTTATTTTGACTTTCTTAGTTGAATGGTCCTGGGTATGACCTTAAAAGACACCAAGTGGTGAGCCCTTTATTAGGGAGTTGTGGGGAATGTGGAGTTGACCCTTAGTTGCCATTGCTCCCAGGTCCACTCTGGCCCAGAGTGGTAGTACCTGTAAGGGTCCCATCTATGGGTCAAATAGAACCTACTGGCACTACCAAATCAGGCTGTCTCAAGTTATTGACTTCTTGACTCAAAATGCACCAAACATTAATGTTTTATTGTTTTTTTTTCTTTGCAAAACTCAATCATGTTCTACAAAATCCAAAACAAAAACAATTTCCTTCCCTTCCTTCTTCTCCCCTCTTTCTCCCCCTCCTTTCACTCAACCAAACACAATGAATAAATACTTTCCCTCCTCCTCTCTACCCCTCAACTTTCCTTCCTCCTGTCTTCCCCTTCATCCCCCCCCCCCTTCACTCAACCAAGCCCCATGAATAAATACGTAAACATATGAATACACTATGAATAAATATTTAAACATATAAAGAACTTCAAGCATAAAAACTTCACCAAAATGACCGGATTCGGCATTAAATAACCGGAAAAAGGTTGATATGCCGTAAAACAAAACAACCAAACCAAAAACCATGATTAAACATTTGAAGATATAAAGAACTTGAAGCATGAAAACCTTCACCAAAATGACCAGATTCGACATTAAAAACAATTCCAAATACCAAAACTCTTAACTAATGACTATAAATGACCCACTGACTTAAGATTCAAATGAAGGATATTTCTTTTTACATTCATGGCATTAAATGACCCAAAAAGGGTTGATGTGCCATTAAGCAATATCTTACCTTACCTTCTTAGTTGAAACTGATCCAAGTTGTTTAGGAAATTTTTTTTGCTGCTCTCTCTCTCTCTCTCTCCACAAACACAAGAGGGCCATGGCTCCCTAGGTTTGGAAATTTATCCTGATTTCAGTTTTTTTTTATTTTAGCATTGGCTACTCACATCTCACAAATGCCTTTTGGCTAAGATCAAAGTGTAGTATCTGTTCCAATGGATACTGCACCCCATAGACTGGTATTGTCTTGGCCTTCGGGGCTTGATTTACGCCGGTCTATGGGTCTGTCCTGTGCAGTTCTAGGAGGTCCACCCTCCCAGGCTTCGCCTCCCCTCCTTGGGGAGGAGTAAGTTTATTGCTTACTGCCTGAGGCGCCCCTACCGGGGAATGCCGACGAGGCTGCCCAGGCAATTTTTAAACCCCACTTTCCAGACCCGACCTTGGGTCACCTCTTACTTGTGGGAGTAAGATAAAAACTGGCCTTGTGCCTAACTCCTGGAGAGGAGTAAATCAATACTCACATCGCACAAATGAACAACAAAATGAATGTTGCTTGTATTATTATATAAGACTAAGCACATGGCCTCGTAGATAAGTATTCACAGAATCAGTTCTACCCGGAGGTTTTAAGTTCAATCCCTGGCATTTCTTAGTTCTTTTAAAATCCTCTTTTCTTAATTTAAAAAATAAAAGTTTTTCTAATGCCTTTTTTTTTTTTCTTAACCTCTTTTTTAGATTCTGAGTGGACGCCTTCGTCTATTTGCGGACATTTGCAGTTAATCTTTGCCCTTCTTGAGTTTAGTAAGCAAAGGTGAGTGTCAGTATTAATCAAACTCGCTGGACCCTGTGGAAATTCCACGGTTGTCTTCATCTATCTGTATGACTTATATAATAATAAAAATAATAAAAATAATAATTAATTTGAGATAATGAATGTCTGTCATTATCAATCATCATTTAACATCTGTCTTACATGCTGGCATGTGTTAGACAGCTTTTAGAAATTAATTTCCAAACTCACCTATTACAATACAATAAAGGAATAATGATAGTTGCCTTGGTCATAATGACAGAGACACTGAATGAGCTGGAAGAAAGATTAAAAGTATGGAAGAAGGGCATGGAAGCAAAATGTCTGAGGGTCAACAATGGTAAAACAAATGTGGTGGTAGCTCAGAACTCAATTCTTTGAAGAACTCTGGTCGCGGTATGTAGAAGGAGGGTTAGGAGCAATGCAATACAGTGCAACCACTGCATTCTATGGGTGCACAAAAGTGCAGCGGAGTGCATGATATGTTCACACCAGATCCAAACTTCAGATGTAAGCGATGTCTAGGCCCTGCACGCTCAGTTGAAGACCGCCCTTACGCAGAAGTTGAAATAGGCGAGGACACCATGGAAGTGGTAGACTTGCACGCCCAAGTGTGAAGTTATTTCATTAATATTGATTAAAAATTGAAATATTTGGTATTATATTTCATCTAGTTTAGCAACGTGTGGGTGGAGTAATGAAATTCTCGACAGACATAGGGGTTGCTAAGATTTGTTGTGTATTATGTATTATATACGTACATGTGTCGGAAAATAAAAGTTGAAAATAAATAAATGGTGAACAAAGACATTTCATTTATTAATAGTTTGTCTAGGATAGATTATAAAGACAGCAAAACGAGAAATGTTATACATCGATTAAATATGGAATTAAATACATTGTTCCCATAGACATAAGAATGCACAAAGCTGTTTTTCAGAAGGTAAAAAATGGTCTTAAGCACAAGATAGATTTTACATTTTTCCTGTGGCCTTTTCTCTGTTAGGACGGCCCATGGAGCGTCGCCTGTCTGTTCTGCATATAGTTTGCGCCTTTTTGTTAGATTGTCTCTGTGAGCTGGTTTTTATGACTCCAGTTTGCGCCTTTTTGTTAGACTGTCTCTGGGAGCTGGTTTTTATGACTCCAGTTTGCGCCTTTTTGTTAGACTGTCTCTGTGAGCTGGTTTTTATGGCCCCAGTTTGCGCCTTTTTGTTAGACTGTCTCTGTGAGCTTGTTTTTATGACTCCAGTTTGCGCCTTTTTGTTAGACTGTCTCTGTGAGCCGGTTTTTATGACTCCAGTTTGCGCCTTTTTGTTAGAGTGTCTCTGTGAGCTGGTTTTTATGGCCCCAGTTTGCGCCTTTTTGTTAGACTGTCTCTGTGAGCTGGTTTTTATGGCCCCAGTTTGCGCCTTTTTGTTAGACTGTCTCTGTGAGCTGGTTTTTATGTCCCCAGTTTGCGCCTTTTTGTTAGACTGTCTCTGTGAGCTGGTTTTTATGACTCCAGTTTGCGCCTTTTTGTTAGACTGTCTCTGTGAGCTGGTTTTTATGGCCCCAGTTTGCGCCTTTTTGTTAGACTGTCTCTGTGAGCTGGTTTTTATGGCCCCAGTTTGCGTCTTTTTGTTAGACTGTCTCTGTGAGCTGGTTTTTATGGCCCCAGTTTGTGCCTTTTTGTTAGACTGTCTCTGTGAGCTGGTTTTTATAGCCCCAGTTTGCGCCTTTTTGTTAGACTGTCTCTGTGAGCTGGTTTTTATGACTCCAGTTTGCGCCTTTTTGTTAGACTGTCTCTGTGAGCTGGTTTTTATGGCCCCAGTTTGCGCCTTTTTGTTAGACTGTCTCTGTGAGCTGGTTTTTATGACTCCAGTTTGCGCCTTTTTGTTAGACTGTCTCTGTGAGCTGGTTTTTATGGCCCCAGTTTGCGCCTTTTTGTTAGACTGTCTCTGTGAGCTGGTTTTTATGACTCCAGTTTGCGCCTTTTTGTTAGACTGTCTCTGGGAGCTGGTTTTTATGGCCCCAGTTTGCGCCTTTTTGTTAGACTGTCTCTGTGAGCTGGTTTTTATGACTCCAGTTTGTGCCTTTTTGTTAGACTGTCTCTGTGAGCTGGTTTTTATGGCCCCAGTTTGCGCCTTTTTGTTAGACTGTCTCTGTGAGCTGGTTTTTATGACTCCAGTTTGCGCCTTTTTGTTAGACTGTCTCTGTGAGCTGGTTTTTTATGGCCCCAGTTTGCGCCTTTTTGTTAGACTGTCTCTGTGAGCTGGTTTTTATGGCCCCAGTTTGCGCCTTTTTGTTAGACTGCCTCTGTGAGCTGGTTTTTATGGCCCCAGTTTGCGCCTTTTTGTTAGACTGTCTCTGTGAGCTGGTTTTTATGGCTCCAGTTTGCGCCTTTTTGTTAGACTGTCTCTGTGAGCTGGTTTTTATGGCTCCAGTTTGCGCCTTTTTGTTAGACTGTCTCTGTGAGCTGGTTTTTATAGCTCCAGTTTGCGCCTTTTTGTTAGACTGTCTCTGTGAGCTGGTTTTTATGGCCCCAGTTTGCGCCTTTTTGTTAGACTGTCTCTGTGAGCTGGTTTTTATGGCCCCAGTTTTCGCCTTTTTGTTAGACTGTCTCTGTGAGCTTGTTTTTATGGCTCCAGTTTGCGCCTTTTTGTTAGACTGTCTCTGTGAGCTTGTTTTTATGACTCCAGTTTGCGCCTTTTTGTTAGACTGTCTCTGTGAGCTGGTTTTTATGACTCCAGTTTGCGCCTTTTTGTTAGACTGTCTCTGTGAGCTGGTTTTTATGGCCCCAGTTTGCGCCTTTTTGTTAGACTGTCTCTGTGAGCTGGTTTTTATGACTCCAGTTTGCGCCTTTTTGTTAGACTGTCTCTGCGAGCTGGTTTTTATGACTCCAGTTTTCGCCTTTTTGTTAGACTGTCTCTGGGAGCCGGTTTTTATGGCCCCAGTTTGAGCTTTTGTTGTTCAAGTGAATTTGGCATTGCTTTCTGTTTTCGTATTTACTTCGATAATATAAAATATTAGGGTGTTAATCCTATATCACTCTTTCTCTTGATGCTCATAAAGACCTGAAGAACTATTGGGGAGTGGTTGAATTAAAATAGTGGGAACGGGGCGAGAGAAATACATAGATAACTTAGAGAGAAGTGGGTTACTTTTTGGTTACTTCATTACGACTAATTAGAAAAATAAAAACAGAAATCCTTTAAACATAATTCAATCCTAGAACAACGGTATATTTTAGCTCGTATTTTTGTTTTTAACACATATAGGAAGGTGTCTTATCGATTAAAACTTTGATTTTTACTCACATTTAGTATAATAATCGATGATGGCAGAGTATTTTATAATTTCTCAGTTTCTCGCCAAGGGATAGAACTCTGGTCCTGACATAGAGATTAAAATTTGAGAAAGAAAACGTTGTTAACGGTGACTTCAATCATAAACATAGCTCAAATAATGTAAGGGGGGGGGGGGATAACTCTAATTTTAAATTGAAGAATATAATAGGAGTTGTCTACCTTACATCACAAATGTTATTTCATCTTCTGTATGAGTTTAAAAATTTAAAACTGAAATGATTGATATAGGAATAGTTATCCAAGTATGGCTAAGATCAAAGTGCAGTATCTGTTCCGATGGATACTGCACCCCCATAGACTGGTAGTGTCTTGGCCTTCGGGGCTTGATTTACACCGGTCTATGGGTCTGTCCTGTGCAGTTCTAGGAGGTCCACCTTCCCAGGCTTTGCCTCCCCTCTTTGGGGAGGAGTAAGTTTATTGCTTACTGCATGAGGCGCCCCTACCGGGGAATGCCGACGGGGCTGCCCAGGCAATTTTTAAACCCCACTTTCCCGACCCAACCTTGGGTCACATCTTACTTGTGGGAGTAAGATAAAAACTGGCCTTGTGCCTAACTCCTGGAGAGGAGTAAATCAATATCCAAGAAAATTTTAATACTTAAATTAACCAAGGAGAGTAGAAAGTGACTAGCGGGTTTACTTTTGGCAGTCTCGTAACTCTCGCTTCCCTTATTTTGTCGTCACATTCAATGAGCGATGTTTCTGACAAAGGGGGATAAATTGCTGTTCTCTGGGTCAGAATCTATCGATATAATACTTATCGTTGGCTAGTTTTTGACCTTGAAGTAGTACTTTTGGTGCTCCTGGATAACCTGTAACCAATCTGAGGGAGATAACTCTATTTTTCTTAGACGCCACTATTCTAAATCCGCTGTAACTTTGGCAAGGGGGATAACTCTTTTTTTTTTTTTTTTTTTATCGCTGCATGAAAGAAAATGCAAATGTTTTTGTAACTGTCCGTTTTTATTTACATGTCACAAACTTTATGAACATTTTTTTTATTAATTGTTATAAAGTTTATAAAGTTTGTGACATGTAAATAAAAACGCTTAAAGGTTATCTTTAATGCGACTTTATCAAAAATTAGCGTCGTATTTTTTCCTTCTTTGCGTTAAAAAGCGTAACATTCTTTTTATTAATTGTTATAAAGTTTGTGACATGTAAATAAAAACTTACATTTACAAAAACATTCGCATGAAAGAATATGCAGCGAAAAAAAAAAAGAAAAAAAAAAAAGTTATCTCCCTTGCAAAAGTTACAGTGGATTCGGAATAGCGGCATCTAAGAAAAAGTTATCTCCCTCAGATTGGTTTACGGCTTACCCAAGAGCGCTGTACTTTTTTTTTTTTAGCTCCTTACATCAAGTGGCTTCATGCCTTGTCTGGAGCGATTTCCATTAAAAAAAAAAAATAATGAATTCCGAGTTTCACCAAAGACTTTCGAGATTGGCGGACTTTACGAAACAAACTGAATGTATTAGTGGTTTTTTTTTTTTTTTTTTTTTTTTTTTTTCAAAAAGTTATTTGACGAAAGAAACTATCATTTTTATCTTATGTTGTTTCTGTACTTCTATACAATACGAATCGAATTCTTTGTTTTTACGCTAACCCTAACCGAAGTTTTAGGTTTAGTTCGGTAAAGGTCGGTTTAGTTCAGTTGTAATTGATTGAAAAATAGTCGTCTGTAAAAAAAACAAAAACTAACAGCGCCTTTTTTATTTGTATATTTCGGTAAAAGTTGGAACTTTATTCGTCTTTCTCCGTTCGTAGTTGGAACTGCTTACGTCACAACTGCAAATCTTTGGATACCTATTCCTAAAAAGCATCGACTTTACTCTATCCCAGGTAACGCTGAATGAGATGCAACTTGTTTAATTAATACTCTACAAAGAATTAAATTTCGTTTTTTTATCTTTTCTTATTTTCAGGTATATCGACCCAAGCAACTTCATAAAGCACCTTGGACTGAATACTGCTCAGCAACAAGTAAGCCTTCAACCATTCCTTCGATGGTTGTAATTTTTTTTGTTCATCTGCAAGTTCCACCCACATCTAAATATTACTACACTGTAACCTGACTTCATTCTTTTAACTAAATCTTACAAAATATTACTATAGTATTTTTTTATTTTTTGCCTTCTTCTGTGATAATTGATTTATTTTTCAAAATCATTTTATTTTTCAAAATCATTTTATTTTTCAAAATCATTTTATTTTTCAAAATCAATTTATTTTTCAAAATCAATTTATTTTTCAAAATCAATTTATTTTTCAAAATCAATTTATTTTTCAAAATCAATTTATTTTTCAAAATCAATTTTATTTTTCAAAATCATTTTATTTTTCAAAATCAATTTATTTTTCAAAATCAATTTATTTTTCAAAATCATTTTATTTTTCAAAATCAATTTTATTTTTCAAAATCAATTTATTTTTCAAAATCAATTTATTTTTCAAAATCAATTTATTTTTCAAAATCATTTTATTTTTCAGAATCAATTTATTTTTCAAAATCAATTTATTTTTCAAAATCAATTTATTTTTCAAAATCAATTTATTTTTCAAAATCAATTTATTTTTCAAAATCAATTTATTTTTCAAAATCAATTTTATTTTTCAAAATCAATTTTATTTTTCAAAATCAATTTTATTTTTCAAAATCAATTTATTTTTCAAAATCATTTTATTTTTCAAAATCATTTTATTTTTCAAAATCATTTTATTTTTCAAAATCATTTTATTTTTCAAAATCAATTTTATTTTTCAAAATCAATTTTATTTTTCAAAATCAATTTTATTTTTCAAAATCAATTTATTTTTCAAAATCATTTTATTTTTCATTGGTGCCGAATGCGTTGATTGTTTTATTCCTAAATTATCCTTTTACGTATACATTGTTTAAACTATATTTCAGAATAATCACAATAGTAAAATCCATCCAACTGTAATTATCTCCCCTTTATTTGACTATCCTAAAATTAAAGATAAAAATTTTTTTTTCTTCGGCCCTACGGTAAACAAGCATCGAAAATTTTTACCGATTAACGGATAACGTGGAAATACGGCCGCCAGTACGGCTTATTATGAATTTCGATTATCTCCCTTGAATAAGCCGTAATGGAGGACGTACATCAAACAGATATTCCTCAGTTTTTTTTGTTTTTTTTGTTTTCGAATGTCTCCCTTAATCTGGTTAAGCACCCATTTATTTGTTGCCTATTTGTTGTTTTTTTAAAAAAAATTTTTTTTTAACATAGTTCACTCCAGACAAGGCAGGCTGCCACTGTAGACGTAAGGGGTTACTGAGAATTAGGGTGTCATCCGAAGTTGGGAGCTGTGTAGCTAGATGTCTGTTTACATTAGTTTTAAACCTCTGCATGTCGGTACTGTCGGGGAAACAGGGAGCAGGGAGGGAGTTCCAGAGTCCGGCAGCACGAGGAAAGAAGCTATTGGAGTAGAAGGTTCTCAGGCCTCTGGGGACCTCCACAGTGAATGGATGGGATTTTGCTGATTGTTGAGTTGGTCTAGTGTATTTACGTCACGGTAGAAGGAGCCAACCTTCTTTGCGGCAGCCTTGGCAATGTCTTCAATGTATTTGTTCCAATTCATGTTACCTGGGAAGGTTAGGCTGAGTAGTTTGAATGCTGAACTCTCAGGTAAGGTGTTACTTGCCATGACAATCGGTGGTTGAAGAGGTTTCTTGTAGTTGTTGAAGGAAAGGAGCTTTGTCTTTGTGGCATTAAAAGTTACCAACCATTTATGACTACAGACTGGAGGTCATTTTCTAAGGATTCAGCCATTGCCTCGGATATGATTACGTCCGTTTTGCCCACATGACGAGAGTAAAGCGTAGTGTAGTAATATTTACTTCATTCTCTTAACTTAAATATTACAAAATTGTGATACTATAGACCGGGGGGGGGGGGGGTCGAAGCCCCCCGAATGGTGGGGATTAAATGATTCACCAACTCGCACAAAGACGATAGGAAATGGGATGAACAACCAACAAGGAGTGGTTCGTTTCTAGTGTTCAGACGTGAGGGCTTGTCGGTGACTAAAACAAAACGACCCGGAGATGAGATAATTGGGAGTGATAGAGTTTTACAACATTTTTGACGACATTATGTTAGTTTTACGACAGGCGATGGTTTACGGCAAAAAGTTGACGAAGCTGGGACTCAAAAAGAAGACGATCAGTTTGGATTCAACTCCGCATCATTTTTGCCCTGGCAGCACTTGCACTGGAGGGGAAGGACACTCCAGTCCATTAACTTCACCTCGGTGGAGCATAACACGGATGAAAAGCAAGTGCCATTCATGGTCGGACACGACCGACGAAGGCCTACTATTTCTGAATATGACGACAACCGACAAATTACATTTGCAACTCTGCGACTGTAATTGCATTATGGGATAAAATGACACAATAAAGTCTCATCGGCGTTTTTTTTTTTCTTCTTCGCTAACATCGTTTCCAGTTCAGAATTTTTTTAGTATGGATTGGTTGTCCGAGGTCGGATATATTTTCTAGTCGCGCAAATAATAGTCTTCCTTTGTTCGTATTTTGACAACTCCCCCACCCATCGACTGAGATAAGAAATCTAACTAAACGACCAATGATTTTATTAGACGTTTTTACAAAGTCTGTCAATCGTCCCCTTCTGTCTGTCTGTCTGTCTGACTCTCTCTCTCTCTCTCTCTCTGTCTGACTCTCTCTCTCTGTCTGACTCTCTCTCTCTGTCTGACTCTCTCTCTCTGTCTCTCTCTCTCTCTGTCTGACTCTCTCTCTGTCTCTCTCTGTCTCTCTCTCTCTTTCTGTCTGACTCTCTCTCTCTCTCTGTCTCTCTGTGTCTGACTCTCTGTCTCTCTGTCTGTTATGATAGATACGTATATAGTATGAACACCGGGGTGGAGATAAGTACCTATATAGAAGGCGCAGATAGAGGTGTTACTTTAAATTTTTATTTGGATTATTCCGTTTAATGTTCTCGGATTCTACGTTTCAGTAGATGTGACCTCTGACCTTCTTTCACTTTAATAATATTAATTTCAGAATAAAAATGACATTATCAGAGTTGACCCGTAGTGTGTAGTTGTTTAAAATAAACAATAAAAAAAAAGGAAGAGGCTATTTTGCCGGTCACGGCAAAATAACGATTCCTGCGTTATTTTGCCGGTTCATGTATATTTAACTAAATTGTTAAACATACAGTGACGCCCGGCACAATAATTATTTACTAATGTAAAGGGGTCGTTATTATGCCGGTTAATTTTTTTAAAAAACCTAATTGTTATGGCCTTGCGAAAGAAAAGGTAATGAAATAAATAAGGGCAAATATTTAAAAACAATTTGTTTTCATCATCAGTTGTGTCGGTTAAAGAAATAAAAAAAAAATCGACCTGCCCTATTGTGTCGGTTAAAGAAATATCTGCTTTTAATACAAAAAACATTAAAAGTAAAATAATTAAATGAACGGAAATATTAGAGACAATTAGATTATTTAGTCGAATTTCAAGAAAAACTTCGATAATGTTAAAATATACAGAAAATCACTGGATTTAAACAGTTTCTATTTTAAAATGTTCTTTCAATGAAATCATAAAATAAGTCGTAATTTTGAAGAGTTCACTCCTAATCGAATCAACCGGAAGTAAAAATTAATTTTATCGTTATTTTAAAATATATTGTCGCTTAATAAAGTTTTAAATTATACAAAAAATCAATCAGGCAAAGTTTAATTAAAAACAAATAAAAAAAAATCAATCAGGCAAAGTTTTAAATAAAAAAACCAAAAAAAAACCAATCAGGCAAAGTTTTAAAGTATAAATAAAATTTCGTTTGATAAAGTTTTAAATAATACAAAAAAATTAATTTAAATAATAAAAAGTAATTTATAGTTAAATAAACACGAGCCGCAAAATAACGTAAGACTCATTATTGTGCCGGGCGTCACTGTATGTTTAACAATTTAGTTAAATATACATGAACCGGCAAAATAACGCAGGAATCGTTATATTGCCGGTCACGGCAAAATAACGCAGGAATCGTTATTTTGCCGGGACCGGCAATATAGCCTATTCGAAAAAAAAACCCTTTTTTATATAACGTCGGTGTAATGATTGTTATCCGCAGTGTTTTTTTGGCGGTTATGAATTTAAATATTGGTTGTTGACCGAAGAAGCGTCGGGCATGCTGGTATCTGAGAAAGATAGTGCATTTGCTCGAAAGTGATTTCCATGGAGTGTACACGGCTGAGCTTACATGATTGGCTACTTATTGGTGGTCCGCTCTCGTCAGATATGTAAATCCAATATGCTCAAATGGATTTACATATCTGATGAAAGCGGACCACCGCTTGAAACGCGTTATATAAAATTATAAAATGATAAAATAAAATAATAAATAAATGTTGAAAAAAACATTTTTACAAATGCTGGTAGCCTTACTCCTTTACATATATACTTTTCTCTCGTTGGAACTGCACTAATACTGCACTACCCTCTTTTCTATATATATATATATATATATATATATATAAATATATATATATATATAATGTGTGTATGTATATAAATATGTGTAGATATATTTATATACACACACATACATATCTACATATCTACACATCTACATATATTTATATACACAAACATACATATGTAGATGTGTGTGTGTATATAAATATATGTAGATGTGTAGATATGTATGTGTGTGTATATAAATATATCTAGATGTGTAGATAGGTATATGTGTGTGTATATAAATATATATATTTATATAAATATATGTATATGTGTGTGTATATAAATATATATATATATAAATATATGTATATGTGTGTGTATATAAATATATGTATATGTGTGTGTATATTGGTAGCCTTACTCCTTTACATATATACTTTACTTTCGTTGGAACTACACTAATACTGCACTACTCTCTGTATATATACATATATATATATATATATGTATATAAATATATGTAGATGTGTAGATATGTATGTGTGTGTATATAAATATATCTACACATCTACATATATTTATATACACACACATACATATGTAGATGTGTAGATATGTATGTGTGTATATAAATATGTGTATGTGTGTGTGTATATAAATATGTGTAGATGTGTATGTGTGTGTGTATATAAATATGTGTAGATGTGTATGTGTGTGTGTATATAAATATGTGTAGATGTGTATGTGTGTGTGTATATAAATATGTGTAGATATGTGTGTGTGTATATAAATATGTGTAGATATGTGTGTGTGTGTATATAAATATGTGTAGATATGTATATGTGTGTGTATATAAATATGTGTAGATATGTATATGTGTGTGTATATAAATATGTGTAGATATGTATGTGTGTGTGTATAAATATAGGTAGATGTGTAGATATGTATATATGTGTGTGTGTATATAAATATATTTTAATATATGTGTGTATAAGACTAGTAAATGCTAACAATTTTATTATAAAAAAAATCGAGCGCGAACGCAGACCCCACACTATATCGAAGAACCAGTTTTGATACGTAGCCTCATTTTAAGATCATTCATCGCTAAGTATAAAAAAAAATGAAAAAATCATTTCTTTACGATAAGTAGTTAAATCAAAAACGTTCTTTTAACTTTGTGTCGGACAAATTCATCGAAATTACCTTGTGACGTTACGGTTGCGAGTTCAAATCACGACCTCGGCGTCGAAATTATTTATTGTTGGTCCCCCGATTTATAAAATCGGGAGACCTATGTTTTTAGGCATTTCCGTCTTTCTGTCCGTCTGTCTGTCCGGATTTTTCTCCGCAACCATCCATTGAATTTCTCTGAAATTTTGCATGAAGTTGTAACTTTGGTCAGGTTAGAAAGTGACATTCTCCGATTTTTGAAAAAAAATCTGGTTAGCCCCCCAGGGGGTCAAAAGGCCTCAAAATGGCAAAAAATGACATTTTTTGCCCCATAACTTTTCATCCATCCATTCAATTTCTCTGAAACTTGACCAAAATATGGAGGCAAGTGTTCCTAATAGAAAATAAGTATTGCTGACCTTGTAAAAAATCTGGTTCCCGCCCCCAGGGGGTCAAAAGCCCCCAAAATGGCAAAAAAATGACCCTTTTCTCCCATAACGTTTGATCCATCCATTCAATTTTTCTGAAACTTGGCCAAAATGTAGAGGCAATTGTTCTTGATAGAAAATGAGCATCCTTGACCTCAGAAAAATTCTGGTTCGTACCCCCAGGGGGTACAATGAAGGTCAAAAATGCCCCAAATTGCCCAAATTTATTGCTTTTTACACTCGTCACATACAGAGGGGGACCACGCATGCGCGGCTTGTTTATTTAGTTGTTAAGATGTGCCCCAATGTATTTCTTATGTTTCTGACTTAGAAATTAAGTAAATAGTAATTACCTCCCCCCCCCTCTCGTTTACAAAAATTATAAGTGGATTACTTTATGTTAGAATATTATATGTGTATTTGTATTGACTGTATGTGTGTGTGTGGTGTTTCAGTTATTTGTATGTGTGCATATATTCATTATTTATGCTTATATATACGTAAATACTTTCAAACAGAATCTATTCTATGGGCGTAGCTCACTCATTCTGTCAGCCAAGATCGGGTAGAAGTCTTAAATAACTCGTAATTGTTCAACATGAACATTCCAGAGTTCGACACAACACACCTTATGAAGGGTGGAAGTTACAGCGACCGAAACGTTGTGAAGAATAACATCCAAGATGAGAACAGTAGTCAGAATAATCTAAAAAATACGAATTATAAAGCCTTATCTAAAAAAAAATTTTGAAAAAATAATAAAATTTTATTTTTATTTTACTTATTTCTTATAAATATAACGTTTTTAATTTAAATAATATGAAAAAAACGGTAAGTCACTGATATTGGATGTGACTTGTGTTGACACTTTTGCGCCCTCGTCAGTGATAGAATCGGCAACAAACCCTGGACATACAGCAGCCAATCTTCTTGACAGATTTGTATTTCGACCATGGCCATGATTTCGACCGATCACTGGAGATGAGTGGAGTGATAGGCTCTGCCACACACGACTTCCTCGGCAGCCTTGGTCTGTTAATGACGCGCAACACCGGAGACAATCGCAAATTGTCTTGGCTTTACGAGCGCCTCTCTCTCGACATTATTCGTGGAAACGCCTTACGTTTGCTCTTGGACTGTAATATGATTAACGTTGTCTAAAATAAAACCAAAGAATAATTCATTATTAAGAAAATAAAAAATTAAAAAAATAAACTAAAAAATTTATTATTACATTAAAAAAAATAAAAAATTAAAAAATTAAAAAAAATAAACTAAAAAAATGTATTAAATAAAAAAAAATAAAAAATTAAAAAAAATAAACTAAAAAATTTATTATTACATAAAAAAATAAACTAAAAAATTTATTATTACAAAAAAAAAAAAAAATAATAAAAAAAATAAACTAAAAAATTTATTATTACATTAAAAAAAAGATAAATAAATAAAAAAAAAATTTATTACATTATAAAAAAAAAAAATTAAAAAAAATAAAAACTAAAAAATTTCCAATTATATAAAAAAAAGTTTTATTTGTTAAAGTGAGAACAGTTTAAACATTTAAACATCTTTGAATTTCAAATGTTTTTGATGTGTCGTATTTTCCCGTCTTTTTGTGCAGGATGCTCAGGAGTTCTCCAAGCTTTTCCTGTCTCTGTTGGAAGAGACATTAACGCAGTGTGATAATCCGAAGATAAAGAATGTGATAGAAGAACAGTTTTCCGGCGAATATACGTATATTACGTGGTAAGCCGAAGGGGGAGGAAAAAGTTGAATGCTTCAAGCAATTACCATTTGTTCCTTTTTATTTTCTCTCCCTCCCATTTTACTGCCCTCATCACCCTTTTGCTCCCCTCATCACCCTTTTGCTTCCCTCATCACTCTTTTACACCCCCATCACCCTTTCGCTCCCCTCATCACCCTTTCGCTCCCCTCATCACCCTTTCGCTCTCCTCATCACCCTTTTTGTCTCCCCATCACCCTTTTTGTCCCCCCATCACCCTTTTACATCCCCATCACCCTTTTACATCCCCATCACCCTTTTACATCCCCTCATCACCCTTTCGCTCCCCTCATCACCCTTTCGCTCCCCTCATCACCCTTTCGCTTCCCTCATCACCCTTTTAGTCCCCTCATCACCCTTTCGCTCCCCTCATCACCCTTTCGCTCCCCTCATCACCCTTTCGCTCCCCTCATCACCCTTTCGCTCCCCTCATCACCCTTTCGCTCCCCTCATCACCCTTTCGCTCCCCTCATAACCCTTTCGCTTCCCTCATCACCCTTTTACTCCCCCTCATCACCCTTTCGCTCCCCTCATCACCCTTTCGCTCCCCTCATCAGCCTTTTAGTCCCCTCATCAGCCTTTTAGTCCCCTCATCACCCTTTTAGTCCCCTCATCAGCCTTTTAGTCCCCTCATCAGCCTTTTAGTCCCCTCATCACCCTTTCGCTTCCCTCATCACCCTTTCGCTTCCCTCATCACCCTTTCGCTCCCCTCATCACCCTTTCGCTCCCCTCATCACCCTTTCGCTCCCCTCATCACCCTTTCGCTCCCCTCATCACCCTTTCGCTCCCCTCATCACCCTTTCAGTCCCCTCATCACCCTTTCGCTCCCCTCATCACCCTTTCGCTCCCCTCATCACCCTTTCGCTTCCCTCATCACCCTTTTGCTCCCCTCATCACCCTTTTGCTTCCCTCATCACCCTTTTGCTTCCCTCATCACCCTTTTGCTTCCCTCATCACCCTTTCGCTTCCCTCATCACCCTTTCGCTCCCCCTCATCACCCTTTCGCTCCCCCTCATCACCCTTTCGCTTCCCTCATCACCCTTTCGCTCCCCTCATCACCCTTTCGCTCCCCTCATCACCCTTTCGCTCCCCTCATCACCCTTTCGCTCCCCTCATCACCCTTTTGCTTCCCTCATCACCCTTTTGCTCCCCCTCATCACCCTTTTGCTCCCCCTCATCACCCTTTTGCTTCCCTCATCACCCTTTCGCTCCCCCTCATCACCCTTTCGCTCCCCCTCATCACCCTTTCGCTCCCCTCATCACCCTTTCGCTCCCCTCATCACCCTTTCGCTCCCCTCATCACCCTTTCGCTCCCCTCATCACCCTTTCGCTCCCCTCATCACCCTTTTGCTTCCCTCATCACCCTTTTGCTCCCCCTCATCACCCTTTTGCTTCCCTCATCACCCTTTTGCTTCCCTCATCACCCTTTTGCTCCCCCTCATCACCCTTTCGCTTCCCTCATCACCCTTTCGCTCCCCTCATCACCCTTTTGCTTGCCCCCTCACCCTTTTGCTTGCCCCATCACCCTTTCGCTCCCAAAATTAGCTTTTTACTTCCCTCATCACCGTTTTACTCCCCTTCTTTTTACTATGTCTTTCCCTCTCATTTCTCTCTGTATCACCCCCATCTTTACCCTGAATGTTTCAATCAATTACTATTTTTTCCTTTTTATTTTCTCTCCCTCCCCTTTTACTTCCCCCATCACCCTTTTGCTCCCCCTCATCACGCTTTTGCTTCCCTCATCACCCTTTTGCTCCCCCTCATCACCCTTTTGCTTCCCTCATCACCCTTTCGCTCCCCTCATCACCCTTTCGCTCCCCTCATCACCCTTTCGCTCCCCTCATCACCCTTTTGCTTCCCTCATCACCCTTTTGCTCCCCCTCATCACCCTTTTGCTTCCCTCATCACCCTTTCGCTCCCCTCATCACCCTTTCGCTCCCCCTCATCACCCTTTCGCTTCCCTCATCACCCTTTCGCTTCCCTCATCACCCTTTCACTTCCCTCATCACCCTTTCGCTTCCCTCATCACCCTTTCGCTCCCCTCATCACCCTTTCGCTCCCCTCATCACCCTTTCGCTCCCCTCATCACCCTTTCGCTCCCCTCATCACCCTTTCGCTTCCCTCATCACCCTTTCGCTCCCCTCATCACCCTTTCGCTCCCCTCATCACCCTTTTGCTTGCCCCATCACCCTTTTGCTCCCCCTCATCACCCTTTTGCTTCCCTCATCACCCTTTCGCTCCCCTCATCACCCTTTCGCTCCCCTCATCACCCTTTCGCTCGCCTCATCACCCTTTCGCTCCCCTCATCACCCTTTCGCTCCCCTCATCACCCTTTCGCTTTCCTCATCACCCTTTTGCTCCCCCTCATCACCCTTTTGCTCCCCCTCATCACCCTTTCGCTCCCTTCATCACCCTGTCGCTCCCCCTCATCACCCTTTCGCTTCCCTCATCACCCTTTCGCTTCCCTCATCACCCTTTCGTTCCCCTCATCACCCTTTCGCTCCCCTCATCACCCTTTCGCTCCCCTCATCACCCTTTTGCTTCCCTCATCACCCTTTCGCTCCCCTCATCACCCTTTCGCTCCCCTCATCACCCTTTCGCTCCCCTCATCACCCTTTTGCTTGCCCCATCACCCTTTCGCTCCCAAAATTAGCTTTTTACTTCCCTCATCACCGTTTTACTCCCCTTCTTTTTACTATGTCTTTCCCTCTCATTTCTCTCTGTATCACCCCCATCTTTACCCTGAATGTTTCAATCAATTACTATTTTTTCCTTTTTATTTTCTCTCCCTCCTCTTTTACTTCCCCCATCACCCTTTTGCTCCCCCTCATCACGCTTTTGCTTCCCTCATCACCCTTTTGCTCCCCCTCATCACCCTTTTGCTTCCCTCATCACCCTTTCGCTCCCCTCATCACCCTTTCGCTCCCCTCATCACCCTTTCGCTGCCCTCATCACCCTTTCGCTCCCCTCATCACCCTTTCGCTCCCCTCATCACCCTTTTGCTTCCCTCATCACCCTTTTGCTCCCCCTCATCACCCTTTTGCTCCCCCTCATCACCCTTTTGCTTCCCTCATCACCCTTTCGCTCCCCTCATCACCCTTTAGCTCCCCCTCATCACCCTTTCGCTTCCCTCATCACCCTTTCGCTTCCCTCATCACCCTTTCGCTCCCCTCATCACCCTTTCGCTCCCCTCATCACCCTTTCGCTCCCCTCATCACCCTTTCGCTCCCCTCATCACCCTTTTCGCTTCCCTCGTCACCCTTTCGCTCCCCTCAACAACCTTTTCGCTCCCCTCATCACCCTTTTGCTTGCCCCATCACCCTTTTGCTCCCCCTCATCACCCTTTTGCTCCCCTCATCACCCTTTCGCTCCCCTCATCACCCTTTCGCTCCCCTCATCACCCTTTCGCTCCCCTCATCACCCTTTCGCTCCCCTCATCACCCTTTCGCTCCCCTCATCACCCTTTTGCTCCCCCTCATCACCCTTTTGCTTCCCTCATCACCCTTTTGCTTCCCTCATCACCCTTTCGCTCCCCCTCATCACCCTTTCGCTTCCCTCATCACCCTTTCGCTTCCCTCATCACCCTTTCGTTCCCCTCATCACCCTTTCGCTCCCCTCATCACCCTTTCGCTCCCCTCATCACCCTTTCGCTTCCCTCATCACCCTTTCGCTTCCCTCATCACCCTTTCGCTTCCCTCATCACCCTTTCGCTCCCCTCATCACCCTTTCGCTCCCCTCATCACCCTTTCGCTCCCCTCATCACCCTTTCGCTCCCCTCATCACCCTTTCGCTCCCCTCATCACCCTTTTGCTTGCCCCATCACCCTTTTGCTTGCCCCATCACCCTTTCGCTCCCAAAATTAGCTTTTTACTTCCCTCATCACCTTTTTACTCCCCTTCTTTTTACTATGTCTTTCCCTCTCATTTCTCTCTGTATCACCCCCATCTTTACCCTGAATGTTTCAATCAATTACTATTTTTTCCTTTTTATTTTCTCTCCCTCCCCTTTTACTTCCCCCATCACCCTTTTGCTCCCCCTCATCACCCTTTTGCTTCCCTCATCACCCTTTTGCTCCCCCTCATCACCCTTTTGCTTCCCTCATCACCCTTTCGCTCCCCTCATCACCCTTTCGCTCCCCTCATCACCCTTTCGCTCCCCTCATCACCCTTTCGCTCCCCTCATCACCCTTTCGCTCCCCTCATCACCCTTTTGCTTCCCTCATCACCCTTTTGCTCCCCCTCATCACCCTTTTGCTTCCCTCATCACCCTTTTGCTTCCCTCATCACCCTTTTGCTTCCCTCATCACCCTTTTGCTCCCCCTCATCACCCTTTTGCTTCCCTCATCACCCTTTCGCTCCCCTCATCACCCTTTCGCTCCCCCTCATCACCCTTTCGCTTCCCTCATCACCCTTTCGCTTCCCTCATCACCCTTTCGCTTCCCTCATCACCCTTTCGCTCCCCTCATCACCCTTTCGCTCCCCTCATCACCCTTTCGCTCCCCTCATCACCCTTTCGCTCCCCTCATCACCCTTTCGCTCCCCTCATCACCCTTTCGCTCCCCTCATCACCCTTTTGCTCCCCTCATCACCCTTTTGCTTGCCCCATCACCCTTTTGCTTGCCCCATCACCCTTTCGCTCCCAAAATTAGCTTTTTACTTCCCTCATCACCGTTTTACTCCCCTTCTTTTTACTATGTCTTTCCCTCTCATTTCTCTCTGTATCACCCCCATCTTTACCCTGAATGTTTCAATCAATTACTATTTTTTCCTTTTTATTTTCTCTCCCTCCCCTTTTACTTCCCCCATCACCCTTTTGCTCCCCCTCATCACCCTTTTGCTTCCCTCATCACCCTTTTGCTCCCCCTCATCACCCTTTCGCTCCCCTCATCACCCTTTCGCTCCCCTCATCACCCTTTCGCTCCCCTCATCACCCTTTCGCTCCCCTCATCACCCTTTCGCTCCCCTCATCACCCTTTTGCTTCCCTCATCACCCTTTTGCTTCCCTCATCACCCTTTTGCTCCCCCTCATCACCCTTTTGCTTCCCTCATCACCCTTTCGCTCCCCTCATCACCCTTTCGCTTCCCTCATCACCCTTTCGCTCCCCTCATCACCCTTTCGCTCCCCACATCACCCTTTCGCTCCCCTCATCACCCTTTCGCTCCCCTCATCACCCTTTCGCTCCCCTCATCACCCTTTTGCTTGCCCCATCACCCTTTTGCTTGCCCCATCACCCTTTCGCTCCCAAAATTAGCTTTTTACTTCCCTCATCACCTTTTTACTCCCCTTCTTTTTACTATGTCTTTCCCTCTCATTTCTCTCTGTATCACCCCCATCTTTACCCTGAATGTTTCAATCAATTACTATTTTTTCCTTTTTATTTTCTCTCCCTCCCCTTTTACTTCCCCCATCACCCTTTTGCTCCCCCTCATCACCCTTTTGCTTCCCTCATCACCCTTTTGCTCCCCCTCATCACCCTTTTGCTTCCCTCATCACCCTTTCGCTCCCCTCATCACCCTTTCGCTCCCCTCATCACCCTTTCGCTCCCCTCATCACCCTTTCGCTCCCCTCATCACCCTTTTGCTTCCCTCATCACCCTTTTGCTCCCCCTCATCACCCTTTTGCTTCCCTCATCACCCTTTTGCTTCCCTCATCACCCTTTTGCTCCCCCTCATCACCCTTTTGCTTCCCTCATCACCCTTTCGCTCCCCTCATCACCCTTTCGCTCCCCCTCATCACCCTTTCGCTTCCCTCATCACCCTTTCGCTTCCCTCATCACCCTTTCGCTTCCCTCATCACCCTTTCGCTCCCCTCATCACCCTTTCGCTCCCCTCATCACCCTTTTGCTTCCCTCATCACCCTTTCGCTCCCCTCATCACCCTTTCGCTCCCCCTCATCACCCTTTCGCTTCCCTCATCACCCTTTCGCTTCCCTCATCACCCTTTCGCTCCCCTCATCACCCTTTTGCTTGCCCCCTCACCCTTTTGCTTGCCCCATCACCCTTTCGCTCCCAAAATTAGCTTTTTACTTCCCTCATCACCGTTTTACTCCCCTTCTTTTTACTATGTCTTTCCCTCTCATTTCTCTCTGTATCACCCCCATCTTTACCCTGAATGTTTCAATCAATTACTATTTTTTCCTTTTTATTTTCTCTCCCTCCCCTTTTACTTCCCCCATCACCCTTTTGCTCCCCCTCATCACCCTTTTGCTTCCCTCATCACCCTTTTGCTCCCCCTCATCACCCTTTCGCTCCCCTCATCACCCTTTCGCTCCCCTCATCACCCTTTCGCTCCCCTCATCACCCTTTCGCTCCCCTCATCACCCTTTTGCTTCCCTCATCACCCTTTTGCTTCCCTCATCACCCTTTTGCTCCCCCTCATCACCCTTTTGCTTCCCTCATCACCCTTTCGCTCCCCTCATCACCCTTTCGCTCCCCCTCATCACCCTTTCGCTTCCCTCATCACCCTTTCGCTCCCCTCATCACCCTTTCGCTCCCCACATCACCCTTTCGCTCCCCTCATCACCCTTTCGCTCCCCTCATCACCCTTTCGCTCCCCTCATCACCCTTTTGCTTGCCCCATCACCCTTTTGCTTGCCCCATCACCCTTTTGCTCCCAAAATTAGCTTTTTACTTCCCTCATCACCGTTTTACTCCCCTTCTTTTTACTATGTCTTTCCCTCTCATTTCTCTCTGTATCACCCCCATCTTTACCCTGAATGTTTCAATCAATTACTATTTTTTCCTTTTTATTTTCTCTCCCTCCCCTTTTACTTCCCCCATCACCCTTTTACTCCCCCCATCACCCTTTTACTCCCCTCATCACCCTTTCGCTCCCCTCATCACCCTTTCGCTCGCCCCATCACCCTTTCGCTCGCCCCATCACCCTTTCGCTCGCCCCATCACCCTTTCACTCGCCCCATCACCCTTTTGCTCGCCCATCACCCTTTCGCTCCCCAAATTAGCTTTTTACTTCCCTCATCACCGTTTTACTCCCCTTCTTTTTACAATGTCTTTCCCCCTCATTTCTCTCTGTATCACCCCCATCTTTACCCTGAATGTTTCAATCAATTACTATTTTTTCCTTTTTATTTTCTCTCCCTCTCCTTTTACTTCCCCCATCACCCTTTTACTCCCCCCATCACCCTTTTACTCCCCTCATCACCCTTTCGCTCCCCTCATCACCCTTTCGCTCGCCCCATCACCCTTTCGCTCGCCCCATCACCCTTTCGCTCGCCCCATCACCCTTTCACTCGCCCCATCACCCTTTTGCTCGCCCATCACCCTTTCGCTCCCCAAATTAGCTTTTTACTCCCCTCATCACCGTTTTACTCCCCTTCTTTTTACAATGTCTTTCCCCCTCATTTCTCTCCGTATCACCCCCATCTTTACCCTGAATGTTTCAATCAATTACTATTTTTTCCTTTTTATTTTCTCTCCCTCCCCTTTTACTTCCCCCATCACCCTTTTACTCCCCCCATCACCCTTTTACTCCCCTCATCACCCTTTCGCTCCCCTCATCACCCTTTCGCTCGCCCCATCACCCTTTCGCTCGCCCCATCACCCTTTCGCTCGCCCCATCACCCTTTCACTCGCCCCATCACCCTTTTGCTCGCCCATCACCCTTTCGCTCCCCAAATTAGCTTTTTACTCCCCTCATCACCGTTTTACTCCCCTTCTTTTTACAATGTCTTTCCCCCTCATTTCTCTCCGTATCACCCCCATCTTTACCCTGAATGTTTCAATCAATTACTATTTTTTCCTTTTTATTTTCTCTCCCTCCCCTTTTACTCCCCTCATTACTCTTTTACTCCCTCTTCTTTCTCCTCAAGCCAGACTTTTCTACTCTATTTTGTGAACCCCTTCTCCAATCTCTCTCCCTTATCTTCCACACTCTAGTTTCGCTTCCTCTCCATTCTCCCCTCCCCCACCTTCTTTCTACCCCTATCTCTTCTTTGTCTTCCCCCCTCATTTTATTTCTCCCTCTCCTTCACCCTCCTCCCCGGACTCCCCCCCCTCTCTCCGTTTCTTTCATACCCCTCCCCCCGTCCTTCCCTACTTTATTTTCTCTCTCTTTTCCCTTCTTGTTAATGCTCAAAAATGATTTGAAAATGATACGAATCTTTAAGACATGCTTAGATCTGATGACCTCAGAGGAACATTAAAGGGAGATGTATGCAAAAGAGTAGACTTTGATCGTATGGCCATGTTGAAAGAACGGTTGAGAGTCCCTTGGCTTAGCAGATGTAGGTAGCAGGTTAATTTCACAAAAGAAAAGCCAAGGAAAACATGGGAGAAAGTGATGGAGATGGATTTCAGAGAAAGAGGGATAAATAAAGACCTGGTCAGAGATAGGTTAGTTAGGAAGTCAATTTCTTGAAGCCATGCCGTCATGTAAAATGGACGTTAAACCGAACATAGATGGCGACACTAATAAAATGTAGCAGACTTCGATGGTATAGCCACGTTGAAAGAACGGTTGAGAGTCCGTCGGCTTAGTAGATGTAGGTAGCAGGTTCATTTGCACAAACGATAAAATAGCAGTCACGTGACCTAGCTTTCAACTACGTCCGGCGCACATCCAAATCACACCGTGCGCTCGAAATCACTTTTAGCGGCCAAAGTAAAAATCGTTTCGGGCCTATGACTGACTATTTAAGACCAGATTTTCAGAATTCAACCAGTAGAGGCAAGAATCGGGACGGGCCTAACACGATATTACGCTCAGAAAATGTGGCAGCGAAAAGCTAATCACAATTCTCAACTCACGCACACACACACTATTACACGCATACGCACACTGACAAAAGCAACACACACACATACAATGTTGCACGCATATACACACTGATGGGGAACGAAAGTATACACACATTCATCTGAATTTTCTCCTGCTTAGTTTCTCCATACAGTGAACTTTGAAATAGAAATGTTCTTCCATAACCCAAACCTCCTAACCCTAACCTCCTAACCCTAACCTCTTAACACTAACCCTAACCTCTTAACACTAACCCTAACATCTTAACACTAACCCTAACCCAAACCTCTTGACCCAAACCTCTTGACCCAAACCTCCTGACCCAAACCTCTTGACCCAAACCTCTTGACCCAAACCTCTTGACCCAAACCTCTTGACCCAAACCTCTTGACCCAAACCTCTTGACCCAAACCTCTTGACCCAAACCTCTTGACCCAAACCTCTTGACCCAAACCTCTTGACCCAAACCTCTTGACCCAAACCTCTTGACCCAAACCTCCTAACCCTAACATTTTAACCATAACCCTAAACATTACCCTACCCAAACCTCCTAACCCAAAACTCTTACCCTAACCCTAACATCTTAACCCTTACCGTAACCCTAATCCTAACCCTTACCCCAACTCTAACTCTAACCTCCTAACCCTAAACCCTTACCCTTACCCTAACATTTTAACCCTAACCCTAAACATTAACCTACCCAAACCTCCTAACCCTAACCCTAACCCTAATCCTAACCCTTACCCCTAACCCTTAACACTAAACCCTAACCCTAAACCCTAACCCTAACCCCTAACCCTTAACCCCTAACCCTTAACCCCTAACCCTTAACCCTAACCCTAACTTCTAAACCCTTACCCCTAACCTCCCCAACCCTAACACACATTCATCTTTAATTTTTCTTACTATGAGCTTTGTCGACCATCTTAAAATCAGCATAAAATAACTTTAAACCATCTTTCTACTCTATGTTACCCCCCCCCCCTTTCTTTCTCCCTCCCCATCTCTTCCTTGTCTTCCCCCCCCTTCTTTCTCCCTCCCCATCTCTTCCTTGTCTTCCCCCCCTTTCTTTCTCCCTCCCCATCTCTTCCTTGTCTTCCCCCCCTTTCTTTCTCCCTCCCCATCTCCTCCTTGTCTTCCCCCCCTTTCTTTCTCCCTCCCCATCTCTTCCTTGTCTTCCCCTCCTTTCTTTCTCCCTCCCCATCTCTTCCTTGTCTTCCCCCCCCTTCTTTCTCCCTCCCCATCTCTTCCTTGTCTTCCCCCCCTTTCTTTCTCCCTCCCCATCTCTTCCTTGTCTTCCCCCCCTTTCTTTCTCCCTCCCCATCTCTTCCTTGTCTTCCCCCCCTTTCTTTCTCCCTCCCCATCTCCTCCTTGTCTTCCCCCCCTTTCTTTCTCCCTCCCCATCTCCTCCTTGTCTTCCCCCCCTTTCTTTCTCCCTCCCCATCTCTTCCTTGTCTTTCCCCCCTTTCTTTCTCCCTCCCCATCTCCTCCTTGTCTTCCCCCCCTTTCTTTCTCCCTCCCCATCTCTTCCTTGTCTTCCCCCCCTTCTTTCTCCCTCCCCATCTCTTCCTTGTCTTCCCCCCCTTTCTTTCTCCCTCCCCATCTCTTCCTTGTCTTCCCCCACTCAATTTCTCCCCGCCTCTTTCGTACCTCTCTCCTGTCTTCCCCTACTTTATTTTCGCTCCCTTTTCCCCTCTCGTTAATTCTATTCTCTTTCCCTTCCAGCTGCAGCCAGTGCGGTGGTAAATCCAAGACGCCTTCCAAGTTCTATGAACTTGATCTAAATATCCGTGGAACGAAGACCTTGCACGAAAGTCTAAAAGACTTTTTGCACGTAAGTTGGAAAATGTTCCGATTTTAACTTCTTGTAAATTGGAACGAAATCCGAGCGATTTCATGTTTTTTCTTTTTTTTTTTTTTTTTTTTTTTTTTTTTGTAAAAAAAAAATAATAAAAAAAAAAAATTGTGATTACAAGTCTGGAGTGGATGGAATAAGTTCAGGGAACTTCTGTCATTACTAACCAGCATAGCGTTACCACTGTCGACTTTGATAAGAGTTTATTAGTAATGCGTAGACAGTGTGATGATGTATGGAGGTGAAACATGGCCAATGACAGTTGACGACATGCGTTGCATGGAGAGAAATGATATGAGAATGATACGATAGATGTGTCTAAAAGACATGCTTAGATCTGATGACCTCAGAGGAAAATTAAATCTGGACAGTAAAGGGAGATGTATGCAAAAAAGTAGACTTTGATAGTATGGCCACATTGAAAGAACGGTCGAGAGTCCCTTGGCTTAGTAGATGTAGGTGGCAGGTTAATTTCACAAAAGAAAAGCCAAGGAAAACATGGGAGAAAGTGATAGAGGTGGATTTCAGAGAAAGAGGGATAAATAAAGACCTGGCCAGAGATAGGTTACTTTGGTTAGTTAGGAAGTCAATTTCTTGAAGCCATGCCATCATGTAAAATGGACGTTTAACCGAACATAGATGGCGACACTAATAAAAAATGCATATTATTTTTTTTTTAAAGTACTATCCTTCAAATGTATTATTTGGATTACTGTTCTCATCTTGGATGTTGTTATCACAACGTTTCGGCCGATGTAACCTCCGGCCTTCTTCAGGTGCATCTTGTCGAACTGGGGGAAATCTTGCAAACGGATATAAGTGCTAAGTAATAATCAGTTCTAAGTAGTAGTCTTCTGGAGGTTGAAGGTTCAATCCTCAATACGGGCGGTATTGGTAATACAATTATGAATTAGTTATGGCGGACGGAATGAAAGCAAGCTAATTTTTTTTTTTTTTTTTTTTTTAACGTAATTCACCCCAAACAAGACAAGTTGCCACTGTAGACGTAAGGGGCTACTGAGAATTAGGGCGAAAATTTTGGGGGTCATCCTCAATTGGAAGCTGTGCAGCGAGATGTTTGTTCACATTAGTTTTAAATTTCTGCATGTCGGGGGAAACAGGGAGAAGAGAGGGAGTTCCAAGTTCCAAAGGTCGGCAGTTCGAGGAAACAGGGAGAAGAGAGGGAGTTCCAAGTTCCAAAGGTCGGCAGTTCGAGGAAACGGGGAGAAGAGAGGGAGTTCCAAGTTCCAAAGGTCGGCAGTTCGAGGAAACAGGGAGAAGAGAGGGAGTTCCAAGTTCCAAACGTCGGCAGTTCGAGGAAACAGGGAGAAGAGAGGGAGTTCCAAGTTCCAAACGTCGGCAGTTCGAGGAAACAGGGAGAAGAGAGGGAGTTCCAAGTTCCAAAGGTCGGCAGTTCGAGGAAACAGGGAGAAGAGAGGGAGTTCCAAGTTCCAAAGGTCGGCAGTTCGAGGAAACAGGGAGAAGAGAGGGAGTTCCAAGTTCCAATGGAGCTTGGTCGATAGTGAAGGGGGGGGGGCTATTAGACTGTAGATGTAATAAAGGGTTCTGTTCGGAATTCCGTACAGATTCCCAAGTTCGACAAGACGCACCTGA
This sequence comes from Sepiola atlantica, assembly GCA_963556195.1. Lineage (NCBI taxonomy): Eukaryota > Metazoa > Mollusca > Cephalopoda > Sepiida > Sepiolidae > Sepiola > Sepiola atlantica. The sequence continues at coordinate 7,745,159 of OY744549.1, forward strand.
AGAAGGTCAGAGGTTACATCGGCCGAAACGTTGTGAGAATAACATTGGAGATGAGAGCAGTAGTCCGAATAATCTGAATTTTCGATCCCCATCTTAAAAATACCGAAACGAATGACACGCGTTAAAATTTGATCTCAATCGGCTTATTAGTTTACAGATTAGTTACGTAAGTTAAGCCGCTGTTGCGAATTTCCAAAACAATCGAAAAAATCTGAATTTCATGTGTTGATTTAGCATTGGTTTCTGATGAGGAAAAATACTGTTTAAGCAAAGTTATGGTTTCATAGGTGTGATTAGACTCTACGACTCATTTTTTGCTGATTGTAAAAAGTTTACGACTCATTTTTTGCTGATTGTAAAAAGTCTACGACTCATTTTTTGCTGATTGTAAAAAGTCTACGACTCATTTTTTGCTGATTGTAAAAAGTCTACGACTCATTTTTTGCTGATTGTAAAAAGTCTACGACTCATTTTTTTGCTGATTGTAAAAAGTCTACGACTCATTTTTTTGCTGATTGTAAAAAGTCTACGACTCATTTTTTGCTGATTGTAAAAAGTCTACGACTCATTTTTTGCTGATTGTAAAAAGTCTACGACTCATTTTTTGCTGATTGTAAAAAGTCTACGACTCATTTTTTGCTGATTGTAAAAAGTCTACGACTCATTTCATGCTGATTGTAAAAAGTCTACGACTCATTTTTTGCTGATTTGTAAAAAGTCTACGACTCATTTTTTGCTGATTGTAAAAAGTCTACGACTCATTTTTTGCTGATTGTAAATTGAAGCTGCCAGATCACTCTACATCCGTGGCTTAAATGAAGGGTTCAGTTTGAAATTCCATGTAGATTCCCGAGTTCGACAAGATGCACATGAAGAAGGTCGAAGGTTACGTGGTTTGACAGTTTGTTAATATGGAGACATTCTTAAATAAACACCTAAACAGAAAAATCAGTTAAAAGGAAAAACTTCTTTTAGTACGAGTGTATTATTATGCAGGACAACACATACATCTTATATTTTCATAAGATTTATCTTTATTTGTTGGTGACGATGAGGGTGGTGGCTGGAGAGGATTTGTGCACATGGAATCAGACGGTTGATTCTTCTCCGAGACTCGATCGTCAACTTCTTTCAATTTTCGGTTGTTATTATATAACAATTTCGTGGCCACCTCGACGACCTCATCGAGGTTGCACTCGGTGACGGCTTGAACTCATTTGACGATTCAACAAATCTGTCTATCTTTTCTTGGCATGATACAATTGCACCTGGTAAAACGGTCTTTAACCCTTCCGACATATCTCTTTCTTTTGACATTGGGTTCTTACCATTTAAGTGATTCAACTGCAGGTGCATATCTTTTTGTCAACATGGTTTTACATTATGACAATTGATCAGTCTATGTCGCTTCTTCCGCTGCAAGTGTTTTGATGTTTTGGTACAGTTTTTCTTATCAAAACTGACCTTCATGTCATCCGATAGTTTTCTTATCCTTTGACAATCGATCATATGTTGCCTCTTCTTGTGCAGGTGTTTGTCTGGTTGTGAGTTTTATTTTATTTTCAAATAACTTTTTGGTCATCCGATAATTATCTTATCTTTTGACGATCGCCAGCTGCGTCTGTTTTATCAACAACTTTTCTGTACACCGACTTCGGATATGTAACACAAGGTCAGGGAACATAGGAATATTTACGAAACAAATTTGAACATAATGGATCTTCGGCAATGCCAGGTCATTTCAGCTAGTAATGTCTGAATTCAACTGTATTTAAAGTCTGTATAGTTTTACTGACTCCAGTGACTGGATGCTGCAGAGTGACCTTTCCTGGATATATAAAGTACGACAGAGTGCGAATTTTAAAAGTTTGAGAAGTTAGTACTGATGAGTACGAGGTTATTGTATCATGTTATTGGCATTAAACTAGCGTACTTCGTTACAATTTATTCAAAAAATAATTAATCTGGTTTGGCAGTTTGCTAATATGGAGACATTCTTAAATAAGCTCCTAAAAAGAAAACCAGTTAAAAGGAATAACTTCTTTTAGTACGAATTAGCATTCCTTATTTGCTTTTTAGCTTAGATATTGAACTTAACAAAAAAGCGTGGTCAGAGAACATAAGAATATTTAAAAAAAAAAAATTTGAACGTAATGGGCCCACGTCAATTCTCCGTTGGTTCAGCAAGTAAAGTCTAAATTCAACTGTATTTAAAGTCTGTATAGTTTTACTGACTCCAGTGACTGGATGCTGCAGAGTGACCTTTCCTGGATATATAAAGTACGACGGAGTGCAAATTTTAAAAGTTTGAGAAGTTAGTACTGATGAGTACGAGGTTATTGTATCATGTTATTGGCATTAAACTAGCGTACTTCGTTACAATTTATTCAAAAAATAATTAATCTGGTTTGGCAGTTTGCTAATATGGAGACATTTTTTTTTTTTTTTCTTTTAGGAAGAGAAACTCGAAGGTGATAACAAATACATGTGTTCTCAGTGTAAGACGAAACAAAATGCCATCCGCATCATCCAATTGCAGAAATTACCCCCCGTTCTCAATTTACAATTATTGAGATTTGTATTCGACAAGTAAGTATGCAATTCGTATTTCTATCTTATTTATATAAAATCACGTTAACACACTGGGGCCCGCTAGATTACTGCAGTTAAGTGGCGTTGAGCCTGGTCAGTATTAGGTGGGTGACCAGGTGCTGTATGTGGACACCTAGCTATAGCGTTGCCAACCCGCCTAGCGTGGTGACGATGGCAAAAAAACCTGAATGACAATCACTAATAAGGTGTCGCAAACCAGGTAGGGGTTCCTCCTCAAGGAGTCATCAAAAACCCTGATGGTGAGGGTCTTATTTATATAAAGTAATATGAGTAACAATTTGATTACTTGGTCAGTGAGGGTTGAGGATATGCGTTGCATGGAGAGAAGAAAAACATGGATTTGTGAGACAGGAAAAAATTAGACAAAGATTAGTTAGTTTGAAGTCATTTTCTAAAAGCTGTCCAACACATGACAGCAAAATGTTTTTGGTGCTTCTGCATATCAGCCCTGACATGTTAGACCGCTCTTAAAAATAAAATAGCTAAAGAAATGTATAAACTTTGTTATGTACTTACGTGGTAGATGAAAATAAGACTGTACACCAAAAATTATGCAAATTCATCTAATATTTATTTAATTATAAATAAAAAACGATTTTATCACTCGGTAGATATTTCCACCATTTTCCAGTGGTCAAGGACGATAACTCATTTTCACGATTTCGGGGTTTGGGGTCTCCATTGTTTACAAAAATGTCAAAATGTACGTAAAATCATTTTTTTTCTTTTTCTTATAATTTAATAAATACTGGATGAATTTGCGTAATTTTTTCTGCACAATCTTATTTTCAGCTAACACGTAAGTACATCATAAAGTTTATACATTCTTTAAATATTTCAATGTCAGGGTTGATATGCAGAAGCACCATGTTTTAAAAAAAAATTTTTTTTTACCAAATGTCATTTTCAGGTGTTAGAAACCGTTAAATGTGGCTTTCTATATTAAAGGCCTGATCACGGCATGCGTCATACTCAAGTGTGTGTTGGGTCACTTTTCTTTGTCAGTCCGCTAAAAAAATAAAAAAAAAAAATAAATAAATAAAAAATTTCACTTGGAAGAAATTTTACCTTATTCAATTCAATAACTACTCTCTCTCTACTCTACTCTTTTGTTATTTCGGTGCTTATGCTGATTAGCGGCCATATGAAAAAATTATTTTTATATAAAAACAATAATATATACTTATTAAGCATTATATTCTTACTCACTGTACGAAAAAGTAGAAAAAATTATCCACTAGAACTTTAATTACAAATATTTTTCCATTCTTCGTATCATAACAGCCACTCGTTCAGTAAGCTTCCATCTTGTTTTTTAAGAAGATTTGAAGGGCAAATAATTGAAATCTCCTTAAAAAACAAGATGGAGGCTTACTGAACGAGTCGCTGTTATGATACGCAGAATGGAAAAATACTTGTAATTAAAGTTCTAGTGGATAATTTTTTTTACTTTTTCGTACAGTGAGTAAGAATATAATGCTTATTAAGTATATATTATTGTTTTTATATAAAAATAGTTTTTTCATGTGGCCGCTGAACAGCACAAGCACCGTTATTTCTATTAAATGTGCGTGACTGAGCTTCAATCTCTGGTTCGTTTCGTTCTGTCGGCGGGAACACAAATTCGCTGACTACAATCCCATACAGAGGGGTCAAACCCTGTAGACCGTGGGTGGCGACCCGTGATGCCATAGGACGGAATCACGGTGGCTGAGCAGTCAGTCGTCTGGTGACTTGCAACATTCCACTTCGACACTTAACGAATCCTGGGGACTGAGTCATTATTCCACTTTGCCCCTTACTTTCACTAAACAGGAGATCGGAGAGACCCGATCCGATCAATCGGCTGATCACGTATGATGATGATGATTATTATTATTATGATGATTTAAGTTAATTATTTTTTTGTTTTCTTTTTTCGTTTTTTTCTTTTTTCGTTTTTTTTTTTTCGTTTTTTTTTTTTCGTTTTTTTTTTTTTCGTTTTTTTTTTTTTTCGTTTTTTTTTTTTTTTTCGTTTTTTTTCTTTTTTCGTTTTTTTTCTTTTTTCGTTTTTTTTCTTTTTTCGTTTTTTTTCTTTTTTCATTTTTTTTTCTTTTTTCATTTTTTTTTTTTTTTTTTTTTCGTTTTTCTTTTTTTCGGTGATATTATAGATGACGCGCCTGATTTCCGTGACTTCGCGTCGGCAACGATCGGGCAGATCGCAAAAGTGCCCGAGAGTTGCCGAGACGAAAAGGCTAAGCGTTAATGGAAGACTTGCAGGCGATAATATAAGACGAATAAATTAAAAGAAAAAAATACATAGATAAAAAGATAAAAAAACGAACAAACTGTGGCGGGGGGGGGGGGGAGTCAAATGAACCATTTTCGATCAAATGTGTAGAAAGAAAATTTTTTTTTGGTGGGGGGTGGGTATTTTGTCAATGTTTTCTTTTTCATTTGTTTCGCCGTTTTTCTTTTTTTTTTTTTGTTGCTAACATAAAACAAACAATAAAGAAAGAAAAATGGGTTAGGGTAACGGTTAGGGTTCCGTTTAGGGTTAGGGCTCCCGTTCTTAGCAATAGCCAAGCCCTGCATCCAAACTGGAAGACTGGCAGACGATAATATAAACCGAATAAATTCAAACAAAAAATACATAGATTAAAATCAGTTGTTTTTTTGTTTTTTTTTATGAAAATGGGTTTTTTTTCGGGGGGGGGGGGTAAAATTTTGTCAATGTTTGTCATAAGATAAAAGAAAGAAAAAATGATATTATTCCGTCAGTGCTCGGGCGCTTCCGCGACCTGCCCGATCGTTGACGACGCGAAGTCACGGAAATCAGGTACGTCATCTAGAACAGTACCGATTTTATATTTAAAAGTCCTTAGACTCATAATGAAATTAGGTAAAATTGTCGTCTCCCAACCAAAATCGCGAACAATACATCGTCTGCGATTTTCTGATTTAAATCCAAAATAAATTGTTTTTGACTCATTTCCCGACTGTATTTACTTTTACATAATTTATAGTAAATTCTAAATTAGTTCTAAACAATTTGTTTGGGTTTACTTACTCATTTGTGAGGACGGAAAACTGCAGACGATTTATTGTCCGCCATTTTGGTTGGGAAACGACAATTTTACCCCCATTTAATTGATATTATTCCGTCAGCGCTCGGGCGTTTCCGCGACCTGCCCGATGGTTGTCGACGCGAAGTCAAGGAAATCATGCGCGTCATCTGGAACAGTACCGAAAAATATTATTTCGAATATTGCATTAATTTATAAAAATGTTTACATAAAAAGAAAAAATCAGACATCCCAATGTTTTAAATTATACAAAAAGTAATTCAATGTTGACTGTTCGTTGGATTAAAAAAATCAGTTTTTATAAGGTTTTAAATTATACCAAAAAAAAAAAATCATAATTTTTATCATTTTTATAAAAGTTTACATTATTAAATAAAAAATACGGTACTTGTCCAGATATTGAACCTAATTTCCGTGACTGCCCGGCAGCAGCGAGCCGACAGCTAACGGAAGCGTCCGAGACCTGCCGAGTCGGCAGACGACAACAATATAAGACGATGAATATACGTAAAGAAAAAGAAATGCATAGCTGAAATAAATAAACTTTTTTTAAATTATTTTTTAACCATTTTTTAAAAACTTTTGTAGAAACGCTAACATAATAAACTGTTTTTTTAAACTTTAGAACGCGAAAATAATAAAAAAAACTGCTTTTTTAAAAAAAAACTTTTTTAAACCATTTTTTTTTTTTTGTAACTAAAATAATAAACTGTTTTTTTTTAACTTTTAAACTCTAAAATAATAAAAACTGTTTTTTTTAAAAAACTTTTTTAAACCTTCCTTCTCTACGGTGTCGTATCCCTCGAAGATCCAGAGCGGCTGAAGAACACGGCTGACGTTGTTTTTTCTACGGTTGAACAGACTCTCATCTATCTCAACCGTCGTATGCCCTGGGCCTCCGAGTCGTCTGGGGTTTCGCGCTAGATGTTCGATGCACACCTCCCGCAGAAAATTTTTCCAGTCCACTTGTGTGGTTCGAGACAGTACGCCGCATTCTTTTTGGTAGGTTTTTACCGGTCGCCATATCCTGGGACCACAGGTAGATCATCTTTAGAATGGTCGAAATTTCTAATTTTGATTGCGAAAAAAACGTCCCCGATCGCAACGAAATCCAAGCCCGGCAGTCCTGGGTGGGGCATCTCCAGGCATATTTGTCCGTCACAGTCTTTTGCGGTGCTAACCGGGGCAAAGTCGGCCGCCACCGCATTTCATACACCGCATTACTTTTGCCAGCGGAGCTTTCTGCTGACAAAAGTTAATGCACTCCTCCGGAGATCCAATCGTGCGACACGGCTTCACTTCGAAATTCATTTTTTGCAATTGGTTAACAAGTGTCTCTCCTTCAAATCGCTATCGGCTGCTTCACGCCAGCCTCGTTTTCGACTCGGCAGGTCTCGGACGCTTCCGTTAGCTGTTGGCTCGCTGCTGCCGGGCAGTCACGGAAATTAGGTTCAATATCTGGACAAGTACCATTGATTTCTAATAAATAGCAGTTGAAACGGCTTAAAAATACAAACAAATGTCACAGATAAGTTGGAAAATACTGTTTCCTGTTATTAGCTTTATTGATTATTTTGGATAATAATTGTATGTTACTTCCGGTTGATAGTCTAAGCTATTTTATTATAGTTTCATAAAAAAATCAAAACACATATATTACGTTCTTGTTGTACAAAATACAAGACATTTCAAAAACTTTCTTTATAGCAATAAAAACAAGAAAAAACGGTGCTTGTGGATTGTAGGTCCGAAAAAAATTTTTTATCTTTAATTTGAGGAGAGTCAAATAAGGGGGAGAGAACTCTAGTGTCAGGTTTCAATCATTCGCGGCATCTATAACAGTACGGTTTTTTTCTCCTTTAAAATTTTCTTTTCCATTCTTGATCCCCTTCTTTTACGATCACAAACCGTTATTCACCCCAACCAAATGACGCCTTATTTATCGCTGTATAATTAAATGAGATCCCATTTTGATTTTAATCCGCAGACAAACGGGGCAGAAGAAGAAACTTAACAGCTTCATCCAATTTCCAGAGGTCCTTGACATGACGGAGTATGCGAAAGGGCCAGGTGAGAAGATCCACTTTTCTGCAATCTTTTAAAAATCTTTGCTGCAAAAATTTGCTGAAAAAAATTTGCTGAAAAATCTAAAAAAAAAAAAAAATTTGCTGCAAAAATTTGTTGCAAAAATTTTGCTGAAAAATCTTAAAAAAAAAAAAAATTTGCTGAAAAAAATTTGCTGAAAAATCTAAAAAAAAAAAAAAATTTGCTGAAAAAAATTTGCTGAAAAATCTAAAAAAAAAAAAAAATTTGCTGAAAAAATCTTAAAAAAAAAAAAAATTTGCTGAAAAAAATTTGTTGAAAAATTAAAAAAAAAAAAAAATTTTTTTTTAAATAATAAAAATTTAATTTTCTCTTTCGCGCTCATTTTATGCCCAGGTGTTGAATTGTCGTTACCGGTCGTCTATGATTTGAGTGCTGTCCTCATCCACCGCGGCATTAGTGCCTACAGTGGACACTACATAGCTCACATCAAGGATCGTACTACGCAGGCCTGGTATAAGTTTAATGATGAAGAGATTGAAAGAATGCAGGGACGGAATTTGCATCTTGGCAATGAAGATGAAGTCCATTTACAAGGTAAGGAAAGTCTGTCAGTTTCTGTTATCAGTGATCTAAAAGTTTCGGTTTTTTTCTGGATTTCAGATTGAACGAGTCAATAAAAATTCTATCCAAATATAATTCGACCCTGGAATTATTCTTTCGTCACTTCTGCTTTTTACGAACAATAAAAAGTCTATCCAAAAATAATGCGACCCTAGAATTATACATTCGTCACTTCTGCTCTTTACGAACAATAAAAAGTTTATCCAATTATAATACAGCACTTTGCCCTTCTCTTTCATTCACTTTTTTCAACCAACGCATCTGCCTAAATCACGTTTGTCGCGTTCTTTTTATCGGTGAAATCTTACTTATGCTAAGCAAACGCCCGCTGCAGTTTTCTTTCGAAAATGAATTTTTCGTAAGTCGGCGTTTCTGGGTTCGTGTTGGCAGCTCTCCCTAGCACAAACAGCGAACGAAGCGTCGTCTTTTTGACTGATGCAGGCGAGTGTCTTCGTTCACGGCAGGCGGCTTCTCGTCCTGCTCGCCACTACACAGATTTTTAGCACGTAGGGAAATATAATAAAAGACTTTCAAATTGAAAGAGAAAAGAAACTGAATAAAGCAGACGACTCGAAGATCAAAATCAACTAAAAGAACAATTCACAAAAGATGGAAAAAAAATGAAGCAAAAACGAAAACTATCAGAAATATATCAGCTAAAAAATAGGTTTTAAAAATTAAAAAAAAGAAGTAAAAATTGGTTCAGTGTGACTTAAGTTGTATCTTTTCCAAAAAAATGTATGAATAAATAATTTTTAAATATTTTATTTTGAATCTTTTTTAAAGTTATTTTATAGTTTCAACACAGATCATAATATTACAAACTAGCGGAACCCGTCGCCCGTTGCACGGGAGAAAGTACTACCTATTGCATAAAAAAGAAACCGCCTATTGTTCTCCCCCCCCTCTACCGTGTTGGTGAATGTTTTAAATTAAAAAAAAAAAAGAAAAGAAGAAGAAAGCAAAATGGGATCGAACGCCGATACTGGCGATAATGGCGAAAAAGAAACCTCCCTTCTTAACCATTGCGCCATAGTTAAACTTGTAAAATACATGGGAAAATAGTCCAGTTAAGCTAAGCTTGTTTACTGGCAGCTTCTGGCGACGAAAAATAAAGTTTAACAATGACACGGTTTAGGTCATTTATTTGAGAATGGTTGAAGGTATATTATTTTGAAAATATAAATGTGTCGGGGTCTAACAGTATCTTGGCGGCTATTGAATTAAGTAGGAAGTCGATTTAATGAATGAGTTGTAGCCGTTATGTTTGAAGAATAAATGTTGCAGGTACTGTGTTCGTTAATGTCATTCGCTTAATTCCGGAATGAATGTAAATGTGGAAATCATAGTTAAAAATAGGAAAAACGTAATCTGATATTCGCGGAATAGCATCGGATTCAACGGGAGCGGTCATTATTTGTTTGCGTATTGCTTTATATTATGTAGTAAATTAATACCAGGCAAATAAGAAATAAGGACGGACTGTTTTGTTAAAAGTAAACTGTGTTATTACTTCCCGGTGTCGATGAGTGTAGTCACAGTACACAATTGTTAGGGGGAAAAGTCTTTGCTACCACCTATATGGAGTTGGTTTTTCGGAGAGACGTTGATGGTGGGCCAAATATAATATTTAGTGTTAGGTTGGAAAAAATAATAACAACTGTACTGAAACACGCTCGAGTGAATAAGTGTAGTATAGCGGTGAGTTTAGTAGCCCGGTATGTATGTGGTTATTTTCCTATACTCCGAGAAGGTACAGGGGAAAAAACGTCTCTACTTTATAAATGATGATCTTTTTAGATGATCTTCATTTTTAGTTTATATATGTACTGATTTCACAAGAAAATATAGTTTTGTTACTAAAAAAAAAACTTGTTTTTCCAATTGAAATTTATGTAAAATTTCAAGCTCAGAAGCTGAATCCACAACCTTGTATTTTATGTCAATTTTTTTTCTCACATAATCACTACTTTAATACCAATCGAAAATATTTTCAGGGTTTTTTGAAAATTGTCACTTTTGATATTAAGCATTGTTCAGGATAGTTTGAGAAACTGGTCATCACCCCATCTCAGGTGAGAGTCATCATAAAAAACTTGACACCTCCAAAGCCTGTGGGTCTGATCTTATACCAGTAATAGTAATAAAGAAATGCTCTGCTGAGCTGGCCCCTGTCCTCTCCAAACTATACAACAAATGCCTTGCTGAATCTTGTTTCCCTGATAGTTGGAAAATTGCCTCTGTGGTACCAGCATTCAAGAAGTCTGGAGATAGAACTGATCCTCTAAACTACCGTCCAATCAGTCTACTCCCGATCTTTGCTAAAATCTTTAAATCATTAATCAATCTAGCGATAGTTTGGCACCTAGTTAATGCTGAACTTCTTTCTGATCATCAATATGGATTTAGACAAGCGTGATCTACTGCAGATATCCTAATGGTCATCTCTGAACGCATATACCATACACTGGACAAGGCAGGTGAAGCTAGGGCGGTAGCGCTCGATATATCCAAGGCTTTTGACAAGGTCTGGCATGAAGGGCTTCCCCTAAAACTGCACTCATATGGTATTACTGGACAAATATTTAATATAATTAAATCCTTCCTAACCAAAAGAAAGATCCAGGTTGTCCTCAATGGCCGTTGCAACATGACATAAATGCTGGTGTACTCCAGGGATACATTTTTGGAATCTACTGTTTGTGATTTTTATAAATGACCTCCCTGATGTCATTACGACTGAGATAGGAATATTTGCTGACGACACCATGCTCTACTCTCGTCATGTGGGCAAAACCGACGTGCACATATCCGAGGCAATGGCTGAATCCTTAGAAAATGACCTCCAGTCTGTAGTGGAATGGGGTCAAAAATGGATGGTAACTTTTAATGCCACAAAGACAAAGCTACTTTCCTTCAATAACTACAAGAAACCTCTTCAACCACCGATTGTCATGGTAAACACTCTACCTGAGAGTTCATCATTCAAATTCCTCGGCCTAACTTTCACAGATAACATGAATTGGAATAAATACATTGAAAACATTACCAGGGCTGCTGCAAAGATGGTGGGCTCCCTCTACCGTGCCAGTAAACTTCTCACACCTGACATTATCCTATATCTTTACAAAGCCACCATCCACCCATGCATGGAGTATTGTTGCCCCATCTGGGCTGGTGCATCATCCACTAGTCTCTCCCTCTTAGACAAGGTCCAAAAAAGAGTCGCCAACTTAATAGGTCTCTCACTATCCACCAAGCTCCAGCCCCTGTCCCATCGCCACAATGTTGCTTCCTTGTGCCTGTTTTACAAATACTTCAATGGATTGTGCTCTGATGAGCTTGCTGCTCTTGTACCCCCACGACGTAAATTCACTAGACTAACTCGACAATCTGCCAAATCCCATCCATTCACTGTGGAGGTCTTCCAATGCCGAAGAGCTTTCTACTCCAAAAGCTTCTTTCCTCGTGTTGTTGAACTCGGGAACTCCCTCCTTGCTCCCTGTTTTCCTGACGGTACTGACATGCAGAAATTTAAAATTAATGTAAACAGACATCTCGCTGCACAGCTCCCAATTTAGGTTGGCTTTCCCCCCCCTCTCAAACTCTAACCCTTTTTTCTCAGTAGCCCCTTACATCTACAGTGGCGGCCTGCCTTGTTTGGCGTGAACTATGTTAACAGTTAAAAACATCTTCAGCAGTAAACACTTTAGTAAAACTCAAAGATCAAAGGGACTTTCAACAAAGTCAAGTAAAATAATAATTCACCAACGAGCACAAAAAATGAGTAACATAATGATAAAGCAGCTTGGAGTCTGTAAATAGCGGATGATCATATAGCATTTGGAAGAATGCCCCGTCCCCAGCAAAAGAAAGAAAATGAAAATAAAAATAAAAAAGTAGAAATTTAAAAAAAAAAAATTTTAAAAAGTCAAACATGTAGTGTGAACTAAAGTTGCATTGTTTTTGAATTTTATTTTTAATTTTTTTTTTTAAAATTTTATTTTTAATTTTTTTTTTTTTAAATTTAAAAAAAATTTTTTTTTTTTTTGAATTTTATTTTGAATTTTTTTTTTTTTTAAATATTTAATTTTTTAATTTTTTTTTTTAATATTTAAAATTAAAAAAAAAAAATTTTTGAATTTAAAAAAATTTTTTGAATTTAAAAAAAAATATTTTTTTAATTTTTAAAAAAATTTATTTTGTCATTTTTATTTTATTTTTTCTAGTTTGAATTATTTTTTCCTTATTTTTTAAAATATTTTATTCTTTCATAGTTTCAACACAAGATCATAATATTACAAATGATCTTCATGTCTAGTTTGTAAGTTTGTACGTATATATACGTACAAACTTCATAAAAATATAGTTTTATTACGACAAAAATTAATTTTTTCCGATTAAAATTTATGTAAAATTTTGAGGCTTGGGTATCACCAGAACCCACCACCGCATTCTATTTTATTTCAAATTTTTCTGACAAATTAGTGTAAAAAAATGTGACGAAACACATATGATCTTAAAGAGGGAAAAATATCCAATCGTGCAAGGCACAAAAATAGTCATAACTTCCTTATTTTTAGTCAGATTTAAAAAATTTAAAAAGATTCTTTCTTAGATCATCGAGCTCTTTCTACATATGCCATTATTGAGATATTTTAAGCAATTAAAATTTTTTCATGTGTATTGCTATTAGAATATATGTCTATTAGAATATATGGCTTTCTATATTCTATATTAAAGGCCTGATCACGGCATGCGTCATACTCAAGTTTGTGTTGAGCCACTTTTCGTTGTCAGTCCGCTAAAGAAATTAAAAATAAAAAAAAAATTCACTTGGAATAAATTTTACCATATTTAATTGTATTACTACTCTCTATCGTTACTGCTATTAAAAATGCTCGGCTGAGCTTCAATCTCTGGTTCGTTTCGCCCTGTCAGCGAGGACACAAATTTGCCGACTGTAACCCCATGCAAACCCTGTAGACCGTGGGTGGCGACCCGTGATGCCATAGGACGGGTTCACGGTGGCTGAGCAGTCCGTGGTCTGGTGACTTGCAACATTCCACTTCTGCCCTTACTTCGGCTAGACGGGAGATCGGAGCCGCCCGATCCGATCCGATCAATCGGCTGGCCACGTCATGCCCCTATAAGTTCATCTCCAACCGTATCATTCAATCTGATTCTTCTAAAAATAAAAAATCTTATTTTTCCTTTTTATTTTTCTCCCCAAATAGATACTGAGTGAGGGTCAATTGTGTTAAGAATTTTTTTTTTGTTTTTATAAAAGACTAGCAGGGCTACCCAGCGTTGCTCGGGTAAAAAAAAACCATAAAATAGAAGAAAAATCGTGTGTGTAACATCTTTATATTCAAACTTCTATTTCTCTCCCTCTCTCTATAGTTGTCTCTTTATTTTTCCCCCGTTTCTCTTCCCTGGTCGTCCCATTTCACTACCCCTTTCCCTGTTGCCATCTTCTCCCTGTTGCCTTTGGCGAAAAATGTCTCTTCCCTACCATTCCTCTTCCATTGCCCATGTCAAAAGTATGACATATTTCTATTAAAAGTACCACCTCTGTCTGCGCCTTCTATATACGTACCTATCTCTGCCCCGGTGCGGACGCTAGGTACGCACCTATCTCTGCCCCAGTGCGGACGCTAGGTACGCACCTATCTCTGCCCCGGTGGGGACGCTAGGTACGCACCCATCTCTGCCCCGGTGGGGACGCTAGGTACGCACCCATCTCTACCCCGGTGGGGATGCTAGGTACGCACCCATCTCTGCCCCGGTGGGGATGCTAGGTACGCACCCATCTCTGCCCCGGTGCGGATGCTAGGTACGCACCCATCTCTGCCACGGTGGGGATGCTAGGTACGCACCCATCTCTGCCACGGTGGGGATGCTAGGTACGCACCCATCTCTGCCACGGTGCGGATGCTAGGTACGCACCCATCTCTGCCACGGTGCGGATGCTAGGTACGCACCCATCTCTGCCCCTGTGCGGATGCTAGGTACGCACCCATCTCTGCCCCTGTGCGGATGCTAGGTACGCACCCATCTCTGCCCCGGTGCGGATGCTAGGTACGCACCCATCTCTGCCCTGTGCGGATGCTAGGTACGCACCCATCTCTTCCCCGGTGGGGATGCTAGGTACGCACCCATCTCTGCCCCGGTGGGGATGCTAGGTACGCACCCATCTCTGCCCCGGTGGGGATGCTAGGTACGCACCCATCTCTGCCCCGGTGGGGATGCTAGGTACGCACCCATCTCTGCCACGGTGCGGATGCTAGGTACGCACCCATCTCTGCCCCGGTGGGGATGCTAGGTACGCACCCATCTCTGCCCCGGTGGGGATGCTAGGTACGCACCCATCTCTGCCCCGGTGGGGATGCTAGGTACGCACCCATCTCTGCCCCGGTGGGGATGCTAGGTACGCACCCATCTCTGCCACGGTGCGGATGCTAGGTACGCACCCATCTCTGCCACGGTGCGGATGCTAGGTACGCACCCATCTCTGCCCCTGTGCGGATGCTAGGTACGCACCCATCTCTGCCCCGGTGCGGATGCTAGGTACGCACCCATCTCTGCCCTGTGCGGATGCTAGGTACGCACCCATCTCTTCCCCGGTGGGGATGCTAGGTACGCACCCATCTCTGCCCCGGTGGGGATGCTAGGTACGCACCCATCTCTGCCCCGGTGGGGATGCTAGGTACGCACCCATCTCTGCCACGGTGCGGATGCTAGGTACGCACCCATCTCTGCCCCGGTGGGGATGCTAGGTACGCACCCATCTCTGCCCCGGTGGGGATGCTAGGTACGCACCCATCTCTGCCCCGGTGGGGATGCTAGGTACGCACCCATCTCTGCCCCGGTGGGGATGCTAGGTACGCACCCATCTCTGCCCCGGTGAGGATGCTAGGCACGCACCCATCTCTGCCCCGGCGCGGATGCTAGGCACGCACCCATCTCTGCCCCGGCACGGATGCTAGGCACGCACCCATCTCTGCCCCGGCGCGGATGCTAGGCACGCACCCATCTCTGCCCTGGCGGGGACGCTAAATTGGATAAAAGATTACCAATTCCAAAGAGTAGCGTCTTCTAAGAATATAAACTAATTATCTTACCTCTGGGATTCGATTTGACAGGTTTATGCGGCATTAAATAACCCATAAATGGTTGATATATACTGTAAAAAAAGAAAAACAAACATTTGTTCTTCCTTGTACAACTTTCACAGCAAGAACTCTTTTTCCTACCACAGCTAACTTTCTGTTCTTCTCCCATGTGTCTAACATCAAACAGAATTTCAATGACGCAGGCAACCGACTTTTCATTCGGCCGTTTCCGTCCGTCTACGTAAACATCCGGTAACTACTGACGCCAAGTCGATTTTAGTCGTGGTCCTAATCTAGGCAAGTACCCTACAATGGAATAATAATTTTTAAATTACAAAACAAACTAACCTTTTCTTTTGTTCTTTAAGCAGGCGGAAGCAGTTCAACGGCGAAAAACAAAGCCCCGAAATCCACAAAAGGTTTCCATTCGTCTAAAAATGCGTACATGTTGGTCTACAAAAAAAGGAAATTAGTAGAAAATGCAAGTGAGTCTTTTTTTTTATTTATTTTTTTTTTTTTAGTTATTTTTTATAAATGTTTTTGTAGAAAATACAAGTGAGTCACTTCCCGGCTTTTATTTTTTATTTTTTATATTTTTTTTTTTTTTTAGTTATTTTTTATAAATGTTTTTGTATATTTCTTCAATGCGAGTTGAAAAACCTTTGTGGGTTTTAAATGAGTTAGAAGTGGATTTTGTGCCTGGTGTCTGCAAATCGAAAGGCAATAACAGCTTTTTCTTTTTGTCTTTTCTTTTTTTTTTCACTTTGATTCTCTTTCCTTTCTTTTTTCTCCTGTTTTTCCCCTTTCGCTTTTCTTTAATACTTTTTTCTTTTCTTTGTTCTTTTCCGTTTTTCTTTTTTTCTTTTTCCTTTTTCATTTTTTTCTTCTATTTTCATTCTTTTTTTTTCTTTTTCATTTTTCATTTTTCATTTTTTCTTTCTTCATTTTTTTTTCTTTTTCTTTTTTCATTTTTTTTCTTTTCATTTTTTCTTTTTCCTTTTTTCT
This sequence comes from Sepiola atlantica, assembly GCA_963556195.1. Classification (NCBI taxonomy): domain Eukaryota; kingdom Metazoa; phylum Mollusca; class Cephalopoda; order Sepiida; family Sepiolidae; genus Sepiola; species Sepiola atlantica. The sequence goes on from OY744549.1 coordinate 7,761,624, forward strand.
TTTTTTCTTTTTCATTTTTCATTCTTTTCTATTTTAATTTTTTCTTTTTCATTTTTCATTCTTTTTTTCTTTTCATTTTTTTTTTTCATTTTTCCCTTTTTTTTCCTTTTTTTTCCTTTTTCATTTTTTCGCTTTTCATTTTTTCGCTTTTCATTTTTTCCTTTTTCATTTTTTCTTTTTTTCTTTTTTCATTCTTTCTCTTTTTTCATTCTTTCTCTTTTTTCATTCTTTCTCTTTTTTCATTCTTTCTCTTTTTTCATTCTTTTTCTCTTTTTCATTCTTTTTCTCTTTTTCATTCTTTCTCTTTTTCATTCTTTCTCTTTTTTCATTCTTTCTCTTTTTTCATTCTTTCTCTTTTTTCATTCTTTTTCCTTTTTCATTTTTGATTCTTTTTCCTTTTTCGTTTTTTTTCTTTCTTTCACTTTTCCTTGTTCTCTTTTCGCCATTTCTTTTGTGCTTTTTTTTCTTTTCCTTTTTTTTCCATTTTTCATTGGTTTCCCCTTTTTTATTTTTTTGTTTTTTTGTTTTTCTTTGTTTTTCTTTTTTCTCCTTTTTCTTAACAATTTTTTTTCTTTCTCTTTATATTTTTCTCATTTTCTTGCTTTCCTCACTTTTTCATTTTTTTTTATTATCTTGTGATATATTTTATTTTAATTTTTTTTGCAACATTTAAAAAAACAATTCATTAGTTTCTCCTTTTTTATTTTTTTGGTTTTTTGTTAATTTCCTTTTCTCCTTTTTCATTCTCTTCCAAATTTATTCTTTCTCTTTATATTTTGTTTTTTCTCAATTTTTCTGTTTTTCTCACCTTATCGTTTTTCTGTTTTTTTTAATTACCAAGGTGTTAATCTTGTGATTTCTTTTTTTTATTTCATTTGTTTTTTGTTAATTTCTTTTTCTCCTTTTTTCATTCTCTTCCAATTTTTTTATTTCTCTTTATATTTTATTTTTTCTCAATTTTTCTGTTTTTTTTTAATTACCAAAATGTTAATCTTGTGATTTCTTTTTTTTCTTTTTTTTATTTTGTTGGCAACATTTAAAAAAAAAAATTTCATTAGTTTCCCCTTTTTTATTTCTTTTGTTTTTTATTATTGTTTTTCTGTTTTTTTTTAATTACCAAGGTGTTAATCTTGTGATTTCTTTTTTTTCTTTTTTTTATTTTGTTGGCAACATTTAAAAAAAAAATTTCATTAGTTTCCCCTTTTTTATTTCTTTTGTTTTTTGTTATTGTTTTTCTGTTTTTTTTTAATTACCAAGGTGTTAATCTTGTGATTTCTTTTTTTTCTTTTTTTTTTTAATTTGTTGGCAACATTTAAAAAAAAAACGAAACAAATTTTTGTTCCGTTGTTTCTCAGTCACTGATGACCAACCATGTGAAAGTGTTTGGAAAGAAGACATCATTCCCCCGCACATCCGAGAATATGTGTCCATGGATAACAAACGCTTTGAAAATTGGATTCAAGAACTTGTTAATATGAGGGTAAGAATTAAAAAAAAATTTTTTTTTTAACATTCGCTAAACTACGCCGCGTTTTTATTGTGACAAAGTATCCGGGGCCCTATGGGGATCAGGTACCCTGGTGACACGCTAGTATGCATCTTGGTCGTCATGCTACGCCGACTGATGGCCCTGCAACAAGACAAAGTGGAGATATAAAACTAGTATATATTTGACGTAGAAATGAACTTATTCGAACGCCAGAACGAGACGCCAGCTAGTCTCGCGGAATCGTGTAAGATATTCAAAATCAATTACCACCAGAGGCGAGGAGACAGTTGCCAGATGGAAGGTAAGGATTAGAGAATTCCATATCGCAAATTTAATTCTGAAATATCAATAAAGCGATATTATTGTTTAGGGTGAATGGCGTGTTTTAGAACCACGATTCTGTGACGGTTGTTTTGAAGACGTTGCGACTTGGGGAAGACGAGTCCACTTGACGGAGATTTATTTGGGCCTGTCATCGTTAATTACAAGCCGGACACAGAGCACCTCCAGCTGTGTGACAGAATGAGAAAGCGTTTGTTTTTGGCGATAACGATGGGCTAAAAGGAAAATCCCATTTATTTTAAGAAAAAAAAGAGTGAGGCACCCGTCCCCACCCTCCTTGAGAGAGGAAGACATGCAGGAAGTAAAATGGCAGAAAAAGGGTGTGTACAACCATAGACATCTTCAATTTTCATGCACGAGGTAAATAGAGTTGGACTGACGCCCGGCATGCGCTGAAGTGGCGTGCATCGAAGAAAACAGACCGGATGAAATTCTAGCCACCGCCTACGCCCGTTAATTTGTGACTTAAACAACTACTTGTGTAAAGAATTCGCACACAGAGAATAGCGAAATAACTTAGAGAAAAAACAACCTTTGCTAAAGACATTTATGAGTATGGTAGACATTAATCCTACCATTGACCAATGTAAAATCAATTCTTTTATTTTATTAATAATTACTCTTCTATACAAAAAAAACCCGACCGAGTTGTTGAACATTGTTCTTTTCCTTTTGTTCTAATTGGAAGGATGAATCAGCAATTTAGTTTTCCAAAATGGTCATCGATTTACTAATGGCTCGGATATGCCTTGTTTACTTTTAACTTTTAGTAGAAAACATTCTCTTAACAACGTAATGTAAATAATGAATGAAAACTGTGAAAAAATCCTCTCACGATGACGTCACTACCGGATAAACCGGAAGTATGAGTCAGCAATTTAGTTTTCCTGAATGGTCACCGATTTACTAATGGCTCGGATATGCCTTGTTTACTTTTAACTTTTAGTAGAAAACATTCTCTTAACAACGTAATGTAAATTATGAATGAAAACTGTGAAAAAAATCCTCTCACAATGACGTCACTAAAGAGGGGAGGCGAAGCCTGGGAGGGTGGACCTCATAGAACTGCACAGGACAGACCCATAGACCGGCGTAAATGAAGACCCGAAGGCCAAGACAATACCAGTGAAGACTCGAAAGCTAAGACAATACCAGTCTATGTGGTTCAGTATCCATCGGAACAGATACTACACTTTGATCTTAGCCAAAAGGCCGAGAAAGACTTGAAATTTTAACAATAATCGCTATTGGAAGTATGGTTGAGAAAACACGCTGGTTGATGAAGAAAATGGCTTTAATTAATTGTATGAATAATTTTTATTAATATCACCTTATCGGAACGTATTGTAAATACATATGGAAACTTGATAATAGCAGTTATAAGTGTATATTTGTAAATCTGAATTTAATTGAAGGTTAAAAGGAATGTATTATGTAAATGAGGAAGCCCGTCTAGTGTCTAAACGACGTTTATTAAGGGTATATAAGGCCGTTGAAATCTATAAATTTAAGTAAGATTCTTGCCACGTTTACACTTCTAATCGCAGCCTCGTCTTGAAATTTCGTTCTTCTCTAATCTAATAAGGTTATTTAATGTTATCTAATGTAAATTTAATTAATTAATAATAGTTTCCTAATTCTACATGTATACAAATATTATGAACGCTTAGTCGAAAAGCTTAATTAATTAAATGTTGATTACTCGACGACCCCCCCCCCCCCCACTCTCTCTTCTGTTTACAAAAATTCCCCAGGACGGACAGACAGACAGAGAAAGTGCTCGTTATATTATAGCCTCTCCCCTACAAAGTTATTTACATTATCGTTTTTTGATTGTCACCATTTCAACGTTTCTTTCTTTTCATTTTACTTCATCTTTTCTACTTTGCTTTTTATCTTCAACCGTATCTTTTTTCATCGCTTCTTTATCGTTTTCATCTGTTTTTATTCTTTTTTCCTCTTCTATTTTTCATTTTTTAATCTTTTTTTTTCGTTTTCATCTTAATTTTTCTTTTCAAACTTTTCCTTTTTTTGGACTTCCATTAATTTTTTCTTTCTTTTTTGTTGTCTGCTTTTATCTTTTTTTCATCGTTTTCATCTGTTTTTATTCTTTTTTCCTTTTTTTCATCTTTTTCATTTTTTAATCTCATCTTTTTTAATCTTTCTTTTCAAACTTTGGGTATCTTTTATAACGATCAGTACAGTCGCGGACGGGGTCCAAAAAACGAATGAGAACGGGTTATAAAAATAAATATGCAACAAGTGAGTTTAACCTACGTCGAGAAGAGATATTTGTCTACTTACCTATGATATTTGTATTTTTACGTACTATAAATGGGTTTTTATTAGATGTAAAAAAAAATTTCTTGTTCATTTTTTACTCATATTTTTTCTAGACAAAATGGCGTCTTGTGCTCACTTCCGTATGAGCAAGCGCCATTTTTTTGGGCAATGTTCGTGTGACAAAACTATTGATTTCTAATAAATAGCAGTTGGAACGGTTTAAAAATACAAACAAATATCACAGGTCAGTTTTAAATTAACTTTTATTGACTACAGTTACTTTTATTTGTTGTATATTTGTTTTTTTGAGCATTTTCAGCGTACAGATTATAATAAAAGATACCCCAAACTTTTCTTTGTCTGACTTTAATTTCTTTTTCTTTTTTGTTGTCTGCTTTTATCTTTTTTCATCGCTTCTTTCTCGTTTTCATCTATTTTTATTCTTTTTTCCTTTTTCATCTTAATCATTTTCATCTTTTCATTTTTTAATCTTTTCAAACTTTTTCTGACTTGAATTTTTTTCTTTTTTGTTGTCTGCTTTTATCTTTTTTCATCGCTTCTTTATCGTTTTCATCTTTTTTTCATTTTTTTCTTATCTTTTTCATTTTCGTTATTTTCATTTTTTAATCTTTTTCATTTTTCTTTTTCGTCTTTTTTAATCTTTCTTTTTCGTCTTTTTTAATCTTTCTTTTTCTTTGTCTGACTTTAATTTTTCTTTTTTTCTTTTATTTTTTTCTTTTTTTTTTTTGTCTGGTTTTCTCTTTTTCGCTTTCATCCACTTCATATCATAAACCCCTTTAAATCCAATCAGTTCGAAAATTTACTCACGAACTGAACATTACCAATAAAATCCTTTTCCTCGACAGACCAATAGACTCCGATAATAACCTTCACTTATTAAAAACCCACTAATATAACTCCAGCCTCATGAACTACTACAACTACTCGAAAATACAAAATTGCTTAAATAAAAAACCTTGGTGCTTCTGTAGTTTCACAATGACATTAAAATATTTGGTGCTTATGCATATCAGCCCTGACATTGAAATATTTAAAGAATGTATAAACTTTATTATGTACTTACGTGTTAGCTGAAAATAAGATTGTGCAGAAAAAATGACGCAAATTCATCGAGTAGTTATTTAATTATAAGAAAAAGAAAGAAAATGAGTTTACGTACATTTTGACATTTTTATAAACAATGGAGACCTCAAACCTCGAAATCGTGAAAATGAGTTATCGTCCTTGACCACTGGAAAATCTAAGATACAAAATGGTGGAAATATCTACCGAGTGATAAAATCGTTAAAATCGTTTTTTATTTATAATGAAATAACTACTCGATGAATTTGCGTAATTTTTTCTGCACAATCTTATTTTCAGCTAACACCTAAGTACATAATAAAGTTTATACATTCTTTAAATATTTCAATGTCAGGGCTGATATGCATAAGCACCAAATATTTAAACAAATAAAACTTAAAGAAAGAGGCAAAATGCCTTCAAAAACCATGCAGATATTTTTTATAAAAATCAAAATACTATTTTTTTTTTCATCTTGACTTTTTTCTAATAATTTCGCTCAGTACAACGAGCCTCATCAGAGATTTAAACAAATAAAAGGTATTAACCTTATTTTTTTCCGTAAGAATCCGTCCTGGTCTTGTAGAAGTGACGTCTGATGTTGTGTGGGCTTAACAGAGTAAATGTCTCTTTTAAATTTTAACTTAAATCGTGCATGGTCGCTGGTAAGTATAAATGTTATGTACTTATGTGTTAGCTAGAAATAAGATTGTACAGAAAAATTACGCAGATTCATCCAGTAGTTATTAAATTATAACAAAAAGAAGAAAAAAACGATCATGCGTATCAGATATTTCAGCTTACTAAGTAGGCAAGGGAGATAACTTATAAAATATAAGAAAACAAAATGAAACAAAAAAAATACATGAATAAATTAAAGATTAAATTACACTTTTTTTCTTTCACAATCTTCCTCTTGTCAAAAATGAAACAAAAAAATATAAATGAATAAATTAAAGATTAAATTACACTTTATTTCTTTCACAATCTTCCTCTTGTCAAAAATGGACACAAAAAATATACATGAATAAATTAAAGATTAAATTACACTTTATTTCTTTCACAATCTTCCTCTTGTCAAAAATGGAAAAAAAATATACATGAATAAATTAAAGATTAAATTACACTTTATTTCTTTCACAATCTTCCTCTTGTCAAAAATGGACACAAAAAAATATACATGAATAAATTAAAGATTAAATTACACTTTATTTCTTTCACAATCTTCCTCTTGTCAAAAATGAAACAAAAAAATATACATGAATAAATTAAAGATTAAATTACACTTTATTTCTTTCACAATCTTCCTCTTGTCAAAAATGAAACAAAAAAATATACATGAATAAATTAAAGATTAAATTACACTTTATTTCTTTCACAATCTTCCTCTTGTCAAAAATGAAACTAAGAATTATACATGAATAAATTAAAGATTAAATTACACTTTATTTCTTTCACAATCTTCCTCTTGTCAAAAATGGAAAAAAAAATATACATGAATAAATTAAAGATTAAATTACACTTTATTTCTTTCACAATCTTCCTCTTGTCAAAAATGAAACAAAAAAAATATACATGAATAAATTAAAGATTAAATTACACTTTATTTCTTTCACAATCTTCCTCTTGTCAAAAATGAAACAAAAAAATATACATGAATAAATTAAAGATTAAATTACACTTTATTTCTTTCACAATCTTCCTCTTGTCAAAAATGGACACAAAAAAATATACATGAATAAATTAAAGATTAAATTACACTTTATTTCTTTCACAATCTTCCTCTTGTCAAAAATGGACACAAAAAAATATACATGAATAAATTAAAGATTAAATTACACTTTATTTCTTTCACAATCTTCCTCTTGTCAAAAATGGAAACAAAAAAATATACATGAATAAATTAAAGATTAAATTACACTTTATTTCTTTCACAATCTTCCTCTTGTCAAAAATGAAACAAAAAAAATACATGAATAAATTAAAGATTAAATTACACTTTATTTCTTTCACAATCTTCCTCTTGTCAAAAATGAAACAAAAAAAATACATGAATAAATTAAAGATTAAATTACACTTTATTTCTTTCACAATCTTCCTCTTGTCAAAAATGGACACAAAAAAAAATACATGAATAAATAAAAAATTAAATTACACTTTATTTCTTTCACAATCTTCCTCTTGTCAAAAATGGACACAAAAAAATATACATGAATAAATTAAAGATTAAATTACACTTTATTTCTTTCACAATCTTCCTCTTGTCAAAAATGGACAAAAAAAAAAATATACATGAATAAATTAAAGATTAAATTACACTTTATTTCTTTCACAATCTTCCTCTTGTCAAAAATGAACACAAAAAATATACATGAATAAATTAAAGAATAAATAAAAGATTAAATTACACTTTATTTCTTTCACAATCTTCCTCTTGTCAAAAATGAAACAAAAAAATATACATGAATAAATTAAAGATTAAATTACACTTTATTTCTTTCACAATCTTCCTCTTGTCAAAAATGGAAACAAAAAAATATACATGAATAAATTAAAGATTAAATTACACTTTATTTCTTTCACAATCTTCCTCTTGTTAAAAATGAAACAAAAAAATATACATGAATAAATTAAAGATTAAATTACACTTTATTTTTTTCACAATCTTCCTCTTGTCAAAAATGGAAACAAAAAAAATATACATGAATAAATTAAAGATTAAATTACACTTTATTTCTTTCACAATCTTCCTCTTGTCAAAAATGAAACAAAAAAAATACATGAATAAATTAAAGATTAAATTACTCTTTATTTCTTTCACAATCTTCCTCTTGTCAAAAATGAAACAAAAAAATATACATGAATAAATTAAAGATTAAATTACACTTTATTTCTTTCACAATCTTCCTCTTGTCAAAAATGAAACAAAAAAATATAAATGAATAAATTAAAGATTAAATTACACTTTATTTCTTTCACAATCTTCCTCTTGTCAAAAATGGACACAAAAAATATACATGAATAAATTAAAGATTAAATTACACTTTATTTCTTTCACAATCTTCCTCTTGTCAAAAATGGAAAAAAAATATACATGAATAAATTAAAGATTAAATTACACTTTATTTCTTTCACAATCTTCCTCTTGTCAAAAATGAAACAAAAAAATATACATGAATAAATTAAAGATTAAATTACACTTTATTTCTTTCACAATCTTCCTCTTGTCAAAAATGAAACAAAAAAATATACATGAATAAATTAAAGATTAAATTACACTTTATTTCTTTCACAATCTTCCTCTTGTCAAAAATGAAACAAAAAAATATACATGAATAAATTAAAGATTAAATTACACTTTATTTCTTTCACAATCTTCCTCTTGTCAAAAATGAAACTAAGAATTATACATGAATAAATTAAAGATTAAATTACACTTTATTTCTTTCACAATCTTCCTCTTGTCAAAAATGGAAAAAAAAATATACATGAATAAATTAAAGATTAAATTACACTTTATTTCTTTCACAATCTTCCTCTTGTCAAAAATGAAACAAAAAAATATACATGAATAAATTAAAGATTAAATTACACTTTATTTCTTTCACAATCTTCCTCTTGTCAAAAATGAAACAAAAAAATATACATGAATAAATTAAAGATTAAATTACACTTTATTTCTTTCACAATCTTCCTCTTGTCAAAAATGAAACAAAAAAATATACATGAATAAATTAAAGATTAAATTACACTTTATTTCTTTCACAATCTTCCTCTTGTCAAAAATGAAACAAAAAATATACATGAATAAATTAAAGATTAAATTACACTTTATTTCTTTCACAATCTTCCTCTTGTCAAAAATGAAACAAAAAAATATACATGAATAAATTAAAGATTAAATTACACTTTATTTCTTTCACAATCTTCCTCTTGTCAAAAATGAAACAAAAAAATATACATGAATAAATTAAAGATTAAATTACACTTTATTTCTTTCACAATCTTCCTCTTGTCAAAAATGGACACAAAAAAATATACATGAATAAATTAAAGATTAAATTACACTTTATTTCTTTCACAATCTTCCTCTTGTCAAAAATGGACACAAAAAAATATACATGAATAAATTAAAGATTAAATTACACTTTATTTCTTTCACAATCTTCCTCTTGTCAAAAATGGAAACAAAAAAATATACATGAATAAATTAAAGATTAAATTACACTTTATTTCTTTCACAATCTTCCTCTTGTCAAAAATGAAACAAAAAAAATACATGAATAAATTAAAGATTAAATTACACTTTATTTCTTTCACAATCTTCCTCTTGTCAAAAATGAAACAAAAAAAATACATGAATAAATTAAAGATTAAATTACACTTTATTTCTTTCACAATCTTCCTCTTGTCAAAAATGGACACAAAAAAAAATACATGAATAAATAAAAGATTAAATTACACTTTATTTCTTTCACAATCTTCCTCTTGTCAAAAATGGACACAAAAAAATATACATGAATAAATTAAAGATTAAATTACACTTTATTTCTTTCACAATCTTCCTCTTGTCAAAAATGGACACAAAAAAATATACATGAATAAATTAAAGATTAAATTACACTTTATTTCTTTCACAATCTTCCTCTTGTCAAAAATGAAACAAAAAAAATACATGAATAAATTAAAGATTAAATTACACTTTATTTCTTTCACAATCTTCCTCTTGTCAAAAATGAAACAAAAAAAATACATGAATAAATTAAAGATTAAATTACACTTTATTTCTTTCACAATCTTCCTCTTGTCAAAAATGGACACAAAAAAAAAATACATGAATAAATAAAAGATTAAATTACACTTTATTTCTTTCACAATCTTCCTCTTGTCAAAAATGGACACAAAAAAATATACATGAATAAATTAAAGATTAAATTACACTTTATTTCTTTCACAATCTTCCTCTTGTCAAAAATGGACACAAAAAAATATACATGAATAAATTAAAGATTAAATTACACTTTATTTCTTTCACAATCTTCCTCTTGTCAAAAATGGAAACAAAAAAAATATACATGAATAAATTAAAGATTAAATTACACTTTATTTCTTTCACAATCTTCCTCTTGTCAAAAATGGACACAAAAAAAAATATACATGAATAAATTAAAGATTAAATTACACTTTATTTCTTTCACAATCTTCCTCTTGTCAAAAATGAACACAAAAAATATACATGAATAAATTAAAGAATAAATTAAAGATTAAATTACACTTTATTTCTTTCACAATCTTCCTCTTGTCAAAAATGAAACAAAAAAATATACATGAATAAATTAAAGATTAAATTACACTTTATTTCTTTCACAATCTTCCTCTTGTCAAAAATGGAAACAAAAAAATATACATGAATAAATTAAAGATTAAATTACACTTTATTTCTTTCACAATCTTCCTCTTGTTAAAAATGAAACAAAAAAATATACATGAATAAATTAAAGATTAAATTACACTTTATTTTTTTCACAATCTTCCTCTTGTCAAAAATGGAAACAAAAAAAATATACATGAATAAATTAAAGATTAAATTACACTTTATTTCTTTCACAATCTTCCTCTTGTCAAAAATGAAACAAAAAAAATACATGAATAAATTAAAGATTAAATTACTCTTTATTTCTTTCACAATCTTCCTCTTGTCAAAAATGAAACAAAAAAATATACATGAATAAATTAAAGATTAAATTACACTTTATTTCTTTCACAATCTTCCTCTTGTCAAAAATGAAACAAAAAAATATAAATGAATAAATTAAAGATTAAATTACACTTTATTTCTTTCACAATCTTCCTCTTGTCAAAAATGGACACAAAAAATATACATGAATAAATTAAAGATTAAATTACACTTTATTTCTTTCACAATCTTCCTCTTGTCAAAAATGGAAAAAAAATATACATGAATAAATTAAAGATTAAATTACACTTTATTTCTTTCACAATCTTCCTCTTGTCAAAAATGAAACAAAAAAATATACATGAATAAATTAAAGATTAAATTACACTTTATTTCTTTCACAATCTTCCTCTTGTCAAAAATGAAACAAAAAAATATACATGAATAAATTAAAGATTAAATTACACTTTATTTCTTTCACAATCTTCCTCTTGTCAAAAATGAAACAAAAAAATATACATGAATAAATTAAAGATTAAATTACACTTTATTTCTTTCACAATCTTCCTCTTGTCAAAAATGAAACTAAGAATTATACATGAATAAATTAAAGATTAAATTACACTTTATTTCTTTCACAATCTTCCTCTTGTCAAAAATGGAAAAAAAAATATACATGAATAAATTAAAGATTAAATTACACTTTATTTCTTTCACAATCTTCCTCTTGTCAAAAATGAAACAAAAAAATATACATGAATAAATTAAAGATTAAATTACACTTTATTTCTTTCACAATCTTCCTCTTGTCAAAAATGGAAAAAAAAATATACATGAATAAATTAAAGATTAAATTACACTTTATTTCTTTCACAATCTTCCTCTTGTCAAAAATGAAACAAAAAAATATACATGAATAAATTAAAGATTAAATTACACTTTATTTCTTTCACAATCTTCCTCTTGTCAAAAATGAAACAAAAAAATATACATGAATAAATTAAAGATTAAATTACACTTTATTTCTTTCACAATCTTCCTCTTGTCAAAAATGAAACAAAAAATATACATGAATAAATTAAAGATTAAATTACACTTTATTTCTTTCACAATCTTCCTCTTGTCAAAAATGAAACAAAAAAAATATACATGAATAAATTAAAGATTAAATTACACTTTATTTCTTTCACAATCTTCCTCTTGTCAAAAATGAAACAAAAAAATATACATGAATAAATTAAAGATTAAATTACACTTTATTTCTTTCACAATCTTCCTCTTGTCAAAAATGGACACAAAAAAATATACATGAATAAATTAAAGATTAAATTACACTTTATTTCTTTCACAATCTTCCTCTTGTCAAAAATGGACACAAAAAAATATACATGAATAAATTAAAGATTAAATTACACTTTATTTCTTTCACAATCTTCCTCTTGTCAAAAATGGAAACAAAAAAATATACATGAATAAATTAAAGATTAAATTACACTTTATTTCTTTCACAATCTTCCTCTTGTCAAAAATGAAACAAAAAAAATACATGAATAAATTAAAGATTAAATTACACTTTATTTCTTTCACAATCTTCCTCTTGTCAAAAATGAAACAAAAAAAATACATGAATAAATTAAAGATTAAATTACACTTTATTTCTTTCACAATCTTCCTCTTGTCAAAAATGGACACAAAAAAAAATACATGAATAAATAAAAGATTAAATTACACTTTATTTCTTTCACAATCTTCCTCTTGTCAAAAATGGACACAAAAAAATATACATGAATAAATTAAAGATTAAATTACACTTTATTTCTTTCACAATCTTCCTCTTGTCAAAAATGGACACAAAAAAATATACATGAATAAATTAAAGATTAAATTACACTTTATTTCTTTCACAATCTTCCTCTTGTCAAAAATAGAAACAAAAAAATATACATGAATAAATTAAAGATTAAATTACACTTTATTTCTTTCACAATCTTCCTCTTGTCAAAAATGGACACAAAAAAAAATATACATGAATAAATTAAAGATTAAATTACACTTTATTTCTTTCACAATCTTCCTCTTGTCAAAAATGAACACAAAAAATATACATGAATAAATTAAAGAATAAATTAAAGATTAAATTACACTTTATTTCTTTCACAATCTTCCTCTTGTCAAAAATGAAACAAAAAAATATACATGAATAAATTAAAGATTAAATTACACTTTATTTCTTTCACAATCTTCCTCTTGTCAAAAATGGAAACAAAAAAATATACATGAATAAATTAAAGATTAAATTACACTTTATTTCTTTCACAATCTTCCTCTTGTTAAAAATGAAACAAAAAAATATACATGAATAAATTAAAGATTAAATTACACTTTATTTTTTTCACAATCTTCCTCTTGTCAAAAATGGAAACAAAAAAAATATACATGAATAAATTAAAGATTAAATTACACTTTATTTCTTTCACAATCTTCCTCTTGTCAAAAATGAAACAAAAAAAATACATGAATAAATTAAAGATTAAATTACACTTTATTTCTTTCACAATCTTCCTCTTGTCAAAAATGAAACAAAAAAATATACATGAATAAATTAAAGATTAAATTACACTTTATTTCTTTCACAATCTTCCTCTTGTCAAAAATAAAACAAAAAAAATATACATGAATAAATTAAAGATTAAATTACACTTTATTTCTTTCACAATCTTCCTCTTGTCAAAAATGGACAAAAAAAATATACATGAATAAATTAAAGATTAAATTACACTTTATTTCTTTCACAATCTTCCTCTTGTCAAAAATGGACACAAAAAAAATATACATGAATAAATTAAAGATTAAATTACACTTTATTTCTTTCACAATCTTCCTCTTGTCAAAAATGGACAAAAAAAATATACATGAATAAATTAAAGATTAAATTACACTTTATTTCTTTCACAATCTTCCTCTTGTCAAAAATGGACACAAAAAAAATATACATGAATAAATTAAAGATTAAATTACACTTTATTTCTTTCACAATCTTCCTCTTGTCAAAAATGAAACAAAAAAAATATACATGAATAAATTAAAGATTAAATTACACTTTATTTCTTTCACAATCTTCCTCTTGTCAAAAATGAAACAAAAAAATATACATGAATAAATTAAAGATTAAATTACACTTTATTTCTTTCACAATCTTCCTCTTGTCAAAAATGAAACAAAAAAAATATACATGAATAAATTAAAGATTAAATTACACTTTATTTCTTTCACAATCTTCCTCTTGTCAAAAATGGAAAAAAAAATATACATGAATAAATTAAAGATTAAATTACACTTTATTTCTTTCACAATCTTCCTCTTGTCAAAAATGAAACAAAAAAATATACATGAATAAATTAAAGATTAAATTACACTTTATTTCTTTCACAATCTTCCTCTTGTCAAAAATGAAACAAAAAAATATACATGAATAAATTAAAGATTAAATTACACTTTATTTCTTTCACAATCTTCCTCTTGTCAAAAATGAAACAAAAAAATATACATGAATAAATTAAAGATTAAATTACACTTTATTTCTTTCACAATCTTCCTCTTGTCAAAAATGAAACAAAAAAAATATACATGAATAAATTAAAGATTAAATTACACTTTATTTCTTTCACAATCTTCCTCTTGTCAAAAATGAAACAAAAAAATATACATGAATAAATTAAAGATTAAATTACACTTTATTTCTTTCACAATCTTCCTCTTGTCAAAAATGGACAAAAAAATATACATGAATAAATTAAAGATTTAATTACACTTTATTTCTTTCACAATCTTCCTCTTGTCAAAAATGAAACAAAAAAAATACATGAATAAATTAAAGATTAAATTACACTTTATTTCTTTCACAATCTTCCTCTTGTCAAAAATGAAACAAAAAAATATACATGAATAAATTAAAGATTAAATTACACTTTATTTCTTTCACAATCTTCCTCTTGTCAAAAATAAAACAAAAAAAATATACATGAATAAATTAAAGATTAAATTACACTTTATTTCTTTCACAATCTTCCTCTTGTCAAAAATGGACAAAAAAAATATACATGAATAAATTAAAGATTAAATTACACTTTATTTCTTTCACAATCTTCCTCTTGTCAAAAATGGACACAAAAAAAATATACATGAATAAATTAAAGATTAAATTACACTTTATTTCTTTCACAATCTTCCTCTTGTCAAAAATGGACAAAAAAATATACATGAATAAATTAAAGATTAAATTACACTTTATTTCTTTCACAATCTTCCTCTTGTCAAAAATGGACACAAAAAAAATATACATGAATAAATTAAAGATTAAATTACACTTTATTTCTTTCACAATCTTCCTCTTGTCAAAAATGAAACAAAAAAAATATACATGAATAAATTAAAGATTAAATTACACTTTATTTCTTTCACAATCTTCCTCTTGTCAAAAATGAAACAAAAAAATATACATGAATAAATTAAAGATTAAATTACACTTTATTTCTTTCACAATCTTCCTCTTGTCAAAAATGAAACAAAAAAAATATACATGAATAAATTAAAGATTAAATTACACTTTATTTCTTTCACAATCTTCCTCTTGTCAAAAATGGAAAAAAAAATATACATGAATAAATTAAAGATTAAATTACACTTTATTTCTTTCACAATCTTCCTCTTGTCAAAAATGAAACAAAAAAATATACATGAATAAATTAAAGATTAAATTACACTTTATTTCTTTCACAATCTTCCTCTTGTCAAAAATGAAACAAAAAAATATACATGAATAAATTAAAGATTAAATTACACTTTATTTCTTTCACAATCTTCCTCTTGTCAAAAATGAAACAAAAAAATATACATGAATAAATTAAAGATTAAATTACACTTTATTTCTTTCACAATCTTCCTCTTGTCAAAAATGAAACAAAAAAAATATACATGAATAAATTAAAGATTAAATTACACTTTATTTCTTTCACAATCTTCCTCTTGTCAAAAATGAAACAAAAAAATATACATGAATAAATTAAAGATTAAATTACACTTTATTTCTTTCACAATCTTCCTCTTGTCAAAAATGGACAAAAAAATATACATGAATAAATTAAAGATTAAATTACACTTTATTTCTTTCACAATCTTCCTCTTGTCAAAAATGGACACAAAAAAATATACATGAATAAATTAAAGATTAAATTACACTTTATTTCTTTCACAATCTTCCTCTTGTCAAAAATGGAAACAAAAAAATATACATGAATAAATTAAAGATTAAATTACACTTTATTTCTTTCACAATCTTCCTCTTGTCAAAAATGAAACAAAAAAAATACATGAATAAATTAAAGATTAAATTACACTTTATTTCTTTCACAATCTTCCTCTTGTCAAAAATGAAACAAAAAAAATACATGAATAAATTAAAGATTAAATTACACTTTATTTCTTTCACAATCTTCCTCTTGTCAAAAATGGACACAAAAAAAAATACATGAATAAATAAAAGATTAAATTACACTTTATTTCTTTCACAATCTTCCTCTTGTCAAAAATGGACACAAAAAAATATACATGAATAAATTAAAGATTAAATTACACTTTATTTCTTTCACAATCTTCCTCTTGTCAAAAATGGACACAAAAAATATACATGAATAAATTAAAGAATAAATTAAAGATTAAATTACACTTTATTTCTTTCACAATCTTCCTCTTGTCAAAAATGAAACAAAAAAATATACATGAATAAATTAAAGATTAAATTACACTTTATTTCTTTCACAATCTTCCTCTTGTCAAAAATGGAAACAAAAAAATATACATGAATAAATTAAAGATTAAATTACACTTTATTTCTTTCACAATCTTCCTCTTGTTAAAAATGAAACAAAAAAATATACATGAATAAATTAAAGATTAAATTACACTTTATTTTTTTCACAATCTTCCTCTTGTCAAAAATGGAAACAAAAAAAATATACATGAATAAATTAAAGATTAAATTACACTTTATTTCTTTCACAATCTTCCTCTTGTCAAAAATGAAACAAAAAAAATACATGAATAAATTAAAGATTAAATTACACTTTATTTCTTTCACAATCTTCCTCTTGTCAAAAATGAAACAAAAAAATATACATGAATAAATTAAAGATTAAATTACACTTTATTTCTTTCACAATCTTCCTCTTGTCAAAAATGAAACAAAAAAAATATACATGAATAAATTAAAGATTAAATTACACTTTATTTCTTTCACAATCTTCCTCTTGTCAAAAATGGACAAAAAAAATATACATGAATAAATTAAAGATTAAATTACACTTTATTTCTTTCACAATCTTCCTCTTGTCAAAAATGGACACAAAAAAAATATACATGAATAAATTAAAGATTAAATTACACTTTATTTCTTTCACAATCTTCCTCTTGTCAAAAATGGACAAAAAAAATATACATGAATAAATTAAAGATTAAATTACACTTTATTTCTTTCACAATCTTCCTCTTGTCAAAAATGGACACAAAAAAAATATACATGAATAAATTAAAGATTAAATTACACTTTATTTCTTTCACAATCTTCCTCTTGTCAAAAATGAAACAAAAAAAATATACATGAATAAATTAAAGATTAAATTACACTTTATTTCTTTCACAATCTTCCTCTTGTCAAAAATGGACACAAAAAATATACATGAATAAATTAAAGATTAAATTACACTTTATTTTTTTCACAATCTTCCTCTTGTCAAAAATGGAAACAAAAAAAATATACATGAATAAATTAAAGATTAAATTACACTTTATTTCTTTCACAATCTTCCTCTTGTCAAAAATGAAACAAAAAAAATACATGAATAAATTAAAGATTAAATTACTCTTTATTTCTTTCACAATCTTCCTCTTGTCAAAAATGGACAAAAAAAATATACATGAATAAATTAAAGATTAAATTACACTTTATTTCTTTCACAATCTTCCTCTTGTCAAAAATGAAACAAAAAAAATATACATGAATAAATTAAAGATTAAATTACACTTTATTTATTTCACAATCTTCCTCTTGTCAAAAATGAAACAAAAAAAATATACATGAATAAATTAAAGATTAAATTACACTTTATTTCTTTCACAATCTTCCTCTTGTCAAAAATGGACAAAAAAAATATACATGAATAAATTAAAGATTAAATTACACTTTATTTCTTTCACAATCTTCCTCTTGTCAAAAATAAAACAAAAAAATATACATGAATAAATTAAAGATTAAATTACACTTTATTTCTTTCACAATCTTCCTCTTGTCAAAAATGGACAAAAAAAATATACATGAATAAATTAAAG
Organism: Sepiola atlantica; assembly: GCA_963556195.1. Lineage (NCBI taxonomy): Eukaryota > Metazoa > Mollusca > Cephalopoda > Sepiida > Sepiolidae > Sepiola > Sepiola atlantica. The sequence goes on from OY744549.1 coordinate 7,779,881, forward strand.
ATTAAATTACACTTTATTTCTTTCACAATCTTCCTCTTGTCAAAAATGGACACAAAAAAAATATACATGAATAAATTAAAGATTAAATTACACTTTATTTCTTTCACAATCTTCCTCTTGTCAAAAATGAAACAAAAAAAATATACATGAATAAATTAAAGATTAAATTACACTTTATTTCTTTCACAATCTTCCTCTTGTCAAAAATGGACACAAAAAATATACATGAATAAATTAAAGATTAAATTACACTTTATTTTTTTCACAATCTTCCTCTTGTCAAAAATGGAAACAAAAAAAATATACATGAATAAATTAAAGATTAAATTACACTTTATTTCTTTCACAATCTTCCTCTTGTCAAAAATGAAACAAAAAAAATACATGAATAAATTAAAGATTAAATTACTCTTTATTTCTTTCACAATCTTCCTCTTGTCAAAAATGAAACAAAAAAATATACATGAATAAATTAAAGATTAAATTACACTTTATTTCTTTCACAATCTTCCTCTTGTCAAAAATGGACAAAAAAAATATACATGAATAAATTAAAGATTAAATTACACTTTATTTCTTTCACAATCTTCCTCTTGTCAAAAATGAAACAAAAAAAATATACATGAATAAATTAAAGATTAAATTACACTTTATTTATTTCACAATCTTCCTCTTGTCAAAAATGAAACAAAAAAAATATACATGAATAAATTAAAGATTAAATTACACTTTATTTCTTTCACAATCTTCCTCTTGTCAAAAATGGACAAAAAAAATATACATGAATAAATTAAAGATTAAATTACACTTTATTTCTTTCACAATCTTCCTCTTGTCAAAAATAAAACAAAAAAATATACATGAATAAATTAAAGATTAAATTACACTATTTCTTTCACAATCTTCCTCTTGTCAAAAATGGACAAAAAAAATATACATGAATAAATTAAAGATTAAATTACACTTTATTTCTTTCACAATCTTCCTCTTGTCAAAAATGAAACAAAAAAATATACATGAATAAATTAAAGATTAAATTACACTTTATTTCTTTCACAATCTTCCTCTTGTCAAAAATGAAACAAAAAAATATACATGAATAAATTAAAGATTAAATTACACTTTATTTCTTTCACAATCTTCCTCTTGTCAAAAATAAAACAAAAAAATATACATGAATAAATTAAAGATTAAATTACACTTTATTTCTTTCACAATCTTCCTCTTGTCAAAAATGGACAAAAAAAATATACATGAATAAATTAAAGATTAAATTACACTTTATTTCTTTCACAATCTTCCTCTTGTCAAAAATGAAACAAAAAAATATACATGAATAAATTAAAGATTAAATTACACTTTATTTCTTCTACAATCTTCCTATTGTCAAAAATGGACACAAAAAAATATACATGAATAAATTAAAGATTAAATTACACTTTATTTCTTCCACAATCTTCCTCTTGTAAAAAATGAAACAAAAAAATATACATGAATAAATTAAAGATTAAATTACACTTTATTTCTTTCACAATCTTCCTCTTGTCAAAAATGGAAACAAAAAAAAATATACATGAATAAATTAAAGATTAAATTACACTTTATTTCTTTCACAATCTTCCTCTTGTCAAAAATGAAACAAAAAAATATACATGAATAAATTAAAGATTAAATTACACTTTATTTCTTTCACAATCTTCCTCTTGTCAAAAATGAAACAAAAAAAATATACATGAATAAATAAGATTAAATTACACTTTATTTCTTTCACAATCTTTTTCTTGTCAAAAATGGAAAAAAAAATATACATGAATAAATTAAAGATTAAATTACACTTTATTTCTTTCACAATCTTCCTCTTGTCAAAAATGAAACAAAAAAATATACATGAATAAATTAAAGATTAAATTACACTTTATTTCTTTCACAATCTTCCTCTTGTCAAAAATGGACACAAAAAAAAATACATGAATAAATTAAAGATTAAATTACACTTTATTTTTTTCACAATCTTCCTCTTGTCAAAAATGAAACAAAAAAATATACATGAATAAATTAAAGATTAAATTACACTTTATTTTTTTCACAATCTTCCTCTTGTCAAAAATGAAACAAAAAAATATACATGAATAAATTAAAGATTAAATTACACTTTATTTCTTTCACAATCTTCCTCTTGCCAAAAATGGACAAAAAAATATACATGAATAAATTAAAGATTAAATTACACTTTATTTCTTTCACAATCTTCCTCTTGTCAAAAATGGACACAAAAAAATATACATGAATAAATTAAAGATTAAATTACACTTTATTTCTTCTACAATCTTCCTCTAGTCAAAAATGGACACAAAAAAATATACATGAATAAATTAAAGATTAAATTACACTTTATTTCTTCTACAATCTTCCTCTTGTCAAAAATAAAACAAAAAAATATACATGAATAAATTAAAGATTAAATTACACTTTATTTCTTTCACAATCTTCCTCTTGTCAAAAATGGACAAAAAAATATACATGAATAAATTAAAGATTAAATTACACTTTATTTCTTTCACAATCTTCCTCTTGTCAAAAATGAAACAAAAAAATATACATGAATAAATTAAAGATTAAATTACACTTTATTTCTTTCACAATCTTCCTCTTGTCAAAAATGAAACAAAAAAATATACATGAATAAATTAAAGATTAAATTACACTTTATTTCTTTCACAATCTTCCTCTTGTCAAAAATGAAACAAAAAAATATACATGAATAAATTAAAGATTAAATTACACTTTATTTCTTTCACAATCTTCCTCTTGTCAAAAATGGACACAAAAAAAAATACATGAATAAATTAAAGATTAAATTACACTTTATTTTTTTCACAATCTTCCTCTTGTCAAAAATGAAACAAAAAAATATACATGAATAAATTAAAGATTAAATTACACTTTATTTCTTTCACAATCTTCCTCTTGTCAAAAATGAAACAAAAAAATATACATGAATAAATTAAAGATTAAATTACACTTTATTTCTTTCACAATCTTCCTCTTGTCAAAAATAAAACAAAAAAATATACATGAATAAATTAAAGATTAAATTACACTATTTCTTTCACAATCTTCCTCTTGTCAAAAATGGACAAAAAAAATATACATGAATAAATTAAAGATTAAATTACACTTTATTTCTTTCACAATCTTCCTCTTGTCAAAAATGAAACAAAAAAATATACATGAATAAATTAAAGATTAAATTACACTTTATTTCTTTCACAATCTTCCTCTTGTCAAAAATGAAACAAAAAAATATACATGAATAAATTAAAGATTAAATTACACTTTATTTCTTTCACAATCTTCCTCTTGTCAAAAATAAAACAAAAAAATATACATGAATAAATTAAAGATTAAATTACACTTTATTTCTTTCACAATCTTCCTCTTGTCAAAAATGGACAAAAAAAATATACATGAATAAATTAAAGATTAAATTACACTTTATTTCTTTCACAATCTTCCTCTTGTCAAAAATGAAACAAAAAAATATACATGAATAAATTAAAGATTAAATTACACTTTATTTCTTTCACAATCTTCCTCTTGTCAAAAATGGACACAAAAAAAATATACATGAATAAATTAAAGATTAAATTACACTTTATTTCTTCTACAATCTTCCTCTTGTCAAAAATGAAACAAAAAAATATACATGAATAAATTAAAGATTAAATTACACTTTATTTCTTCTACAATCTTCCTCTTGTCAAAAATGAAACAAAAAAATATACATGAATAAATTAAAGATTAAATTACACTTTATTTCTTCTACAATCTTCCTATTGTCAAAAATGGACACAAAAAAATATACATGAATAAATTAAAGATTAAATTACACTTTATTTCTTCCACAATCTTCCTCTTGTAAAAAATGAAACAAAAAAATATACATGAATAAATTAAAGATTAAATTACACTTTATTTCTTTCACAATCTTCCTCTTGTCAAAAATGGAAACAAAAAAAAATATACATGAATAAATTAAAGATTAAATTACACTTTATTTCTTTCACAATCTTCCTCTTGTCAAAAATGAAACAAAAAAATATACATGAATAAATTAAAGATTAAATTACACTTTATTTCTTTCACAATCTTCCTCTTGTCAAAAATGAAACAAAAAAAATATACATGAATAAATAAAAGATTAAATTACACTTTATTTCTTTCACAATCTTTTTCTTGTCAAAAATGGAAAAAAAAATATACATGAATAAATTAAAGATTAAATTACACTTTATTTCTTTCACAATCTTCCTCTTGTCAAAAATGAAACAAAAAAATATACATGAATAAATTAAAGATTAAATTACACTTTATTTCTTTCACAATCTTCCTCTTGTCAAAAATGGACACAAAAAAAAATACATGAATAAATTAAAGATTAAATTACACTTTATTTTTTTCACAATCTTCCTCTTGTCAAAAATGAAACAAAAAAATATACATGAATAAATTAAAGATTAAATTACACTTTATTTTTTTCACAATCTTCCTCTTGTCAAAAATGAAACAAAAAAATATACATGAATAAATTAAAGATTAAATTACACTTTATTTCTTTCACAATCTTCCTCTTGCCAAAAATGGACAAAAAAATATACATGAATAAATTAAAGATTAAATTACACTTTATTTCTTTCACAATCTTCCTCTTGTCAAAAATGGACACAAAAAAATATACATGAATAAATTAAAGATTAAATTACACTTTATTTCTTCTACAATCTTCCTCTAGTCAAAAATGGACACAAAAAAATATACATGAATAAATTAAAGATTAAATTACACTTTATTTCTTCTACAATCTTCCTCTTGTCAAAAATAAAACAAAAAAATATACATGAATAAATTAAAGATTAAATTACACTTTATTTCTTTCACAATCTTCCTCTTGTCAAAAATGGACAAAAAAATATACATGAATAAATTAAAGATTAAATTACACTTTATTTCTTTCACAATCTTCCTCTTGTCAAAAATGAAACAAAAAAATATACATGAATAAATTAAAGATTAAATTACACTTTATTTCTTTCACAATCTTCCTCTTGTCAAAAATGAAACAAAAAAATATACATGAATAAATTAAAGATTAAATTACACTTTATTTCTTTCACAATCTTCCTCTTGTCAAAAATGAAACAAAAAAATATACATGAATAAATTAAAGATTAAATTACACTTTATTTCTTTCACAATCTTCCTCTTGTCAAAAATGGACACAAAAAAAAATACATGAATAAATTAAAGATTAAATTACACTTTATTTTTTTCACAATCTTCCTCTTGTCAAAAATGAAACAAAAAAATATACATGAATAAATTAAAGATTAAATTACACTTTATTTCTTTCACAATCTTCCTCTTGTCAAAAATGGACAAAAAAATATACATGAATAAATTAAAGATTAAATTACACTTTATTTCTTTCACAATCTTCCTCTTGTCAAAAATGGACACAAAAAAATATACATGAATAAATTAAAGATTAAATTACACTTTATTTCTTCTACAATCTTCCTCTAGTCAAAAATGGACACAAAAAAATATACATGAATAAATTAAAGATTAAATTACACTTTATTTCTTCTACAATCTTCCTCTAGTCAAAAATGGACACAAAAAAATATACATGAATAAATTAAAGATTAAATTACACTTTATTTCTTCTACAATCTTCCTCTTGTCAAAAATGGAAACAAAAATATACATGAATAAATTATAGATTAAATTACACTTTATTTTTTTCACAATCTTCCTCTTGTCAAAAATGAAACAAAAATATACATGAATAAATTATAGATTAAATTACACTTTATTTCTTTCACAATCTTCCTCTTGTCAAAAATGAAACAAAAATATACATGAATAAATTAATGATTAAATTACACTTTATTTCTTTCACAATCTTCCTCTTGTCAAAAATGGAAACAAAAAAAAATACATGAATAAATTATAGATTAAATTACACTTTATTTCTTTCACAATCTTCCTCTTGTCAAAAATGAAACAAAAAAAATATACATGAATAAATTAAAGATTAAATTACACTTTATTTCTTTCACAATCTTCCTCTTGTCAAAAATGAAACAAAAAAATATACATGAATAAATTAAAGATTAAATTACACTTTATTTCTTTCACAATCTTCCTCTTGTCAAAAATGGACACAAAAAAATATACATGAATAAATTAAAGATTAAATTACACTTTATTTCTTTCACAATCTTCCTCTTGTCAAAAATGGACACAAAAAAATATACATGAATAAATTAAAGATTAAATTACACTTTATTTCTTTCACAATCTTCCTCTTGTCAAAAATGGAAACAAAAAAATATACATGAATAAATTAAAGATTAAATTACACTTTATTTCTTTCACAATCTTCCTCTTGTCAAAAATGAAACAAAAAAAATACATGAATAAATTAAAGATTAAATTACACTTTATTTCTTTCACAATCTTCCTCTTGTCAAAAATGAAACAAAAAAAATACATGAATAAATTAAAGATTAAATTACACTTTATTTCTTTCACAATCTTCCTCTTGTCAAAAATGGACACAAAAAAAAATACATGAATAAATAAAAGATTAAATTACACTTTATTTCTTTCACAATCTTCCTCTTGTCAAAAATGGACACAAAAAAATATACATGAATAAATTAAAGATTAAATTACACTTTATTTCTTTCACAATCTTCCTCTTGTCAAAAATGGACACAAAAAAATATACATGAATAAATTAAAGATTAAATTACACTTTATTTCTTTCACAATCTTCCTCTTGTCAAAAATGGAAACAAAAAAAATATACATGAATAAATTAAAGATTAAATTACACTTTATTTCTTTCACAATCTTCCTCTTGTCAAAAATGGACACAAAAAAAAATATACATGAATAAATTAAAGATTAAATTACACTTTATTTCTTTCACAATCTTCCTCTTGTCAAAAATGAACACAAAAAATATACATGAATAAATTAAAGATTAAATTACACTTTATTTCTTTCACAATCTTCCTCTTGTCAAAAATGAAACAAAAAAATATACATGAATAAATTAAAGATTAAATTACACTTTATTTCTTTCACAATCTTCCTCTTGTCAAAAATGAAACAAAAAAAATACATGAATAAATTAAAGATTAAATTACACTTTATTTCTTTCACAATCTTCCTCTTGTCAAAAATGGACACAAAAAAAAAATACATGAATAAATAAAAGATTAAATTACACTTTATTTCTTTCACAATCTTCCTCTTGTCAAAAATGGACACAAAAAAATATACATGAATAAATTAAAGATTAAATTACACTTTATTTCTTTCACAATCTTCCTCTTGTCAAAAATGGACACAAAAAAATATACATGAATAAATTAAAGATTAAATTACACTTTATTTCTTTCACAATCTTCCTCTTGTCAAAAATGGAAACAAAAAAAATATACATGAATAAATTAAAGATTAAATTACACTTTATTTCTTTCACAATCTTCCTCTTGTCAAAAATGGACACAAAAAAAAATATACATGAATAAATTAAAGATTAAATTACACTTTATTTCTTTCACAATCTTCCTCTTGTCAAAAATGAACACAAAAAATATACATGAATAAATTAAAGAATAAATTAAAGATTAAATTACACTTTATTTCTTTCACAATCTTCCTCTTGTCAAAAATGAAACAAAAAAATATACATGAATAAATTAAAGATTAAATTACACTTTATTTCTTTCACAATCTTCCTCTTGTCAAAAATGGAAACAAAAAAATATACATGAATAAATTAAAGATTAAATTACACTTTATTTCTTTCACAATCTTCCTCTTGTTAAAAATGAAACAAAAAAATATACATGAATAAATTAAAGATTAAATTACACTTTATTTTTTTCACAATCTTCCTCTTGTCAAAAATGGAAACAAAAAAAATATACATGAATAAATTAAAGATTAAATTACACTTTATTTCTTTCACAATCTTCCTCTTGTCAAAAATGAAACAAAAAAAATACATGAATAAATTAAAGATTAAATTACTCTTTATTTCTTTCACAATCTTCCTCTTGTCAAAAATGAAACAAAAAAATATACATGAATAAATTAAAGATTAAATTACACTTTATTTCTTTCACAATCTTCCTCTTGTCAAAAATGAAACAAAAAAATATAAATGAATAAATTAAAGATTAAATTACACTTTATTTCTTTCACAATCTTCCTCTTGTCAAAAATGGACACAAAAAATATACATGAATAAATTAAAGATTAAATTACACTTTATTTCTTTCACAATCTTTCTCTTGTCAAAAATGGAAAAAAAATATACATGAATAAATTAAAGATTAAATTACACTTTATTTCTTTCACAATCTTCCTCTTGTCAAAAATGGACACAAAAAAATATACATGAATAAATTAAAGATTAAATTACACTTTATTTCTTTCACAATCTTCCTCTTGTCAAAAATGAAACAAAAAAATATACATGAATAAATTAAAGATTAAATTACACTTTATTTCTTTCACAATCTTCCTCTTGTCAAAAATGAAACAAAAAAATATACATGAATAAATTAAAGATTAAATTACACTTTATTTCTTTCACAATCTTCCTCTTGTCAAAAATGGAAAAAAAAATATACATGAATAAATTAAAGATTAAATTACACTTTATTTCTTTCACAATCTTCCTCTTGTCAAAAATGGACACAAAAAAATATACATGAATAAATTAAAGATTAAATTACACTTTATTTCTTTCACAATCTTCCTCTTGTCAAAAATGAAACAAAAAAATATACATGAATAAATTAAAGATTAAATTACACTTTATTTCTTTCACAATCTTCCTCTTGTCAAAAATGGACACAAAAAAATATACATGAATAAATTAAAGATTAAATTACACTTTATTTCTTTCACAATCTTCCTCTTGTCAAAAATGGAAACAAAAAAAATATACATGAATAAATTAAAGATTAAATTACACTTTATTTCTTTCACAATCTTCCTCTTGTCAAAAATGGACACAAAAAAAAATATACATGAATAAATTAAAGATTAAATTACACTTTATTTCTTTCACAATCTTCCTCTTGTCAAAAATGAACACAAAAAATATACATGAATAAATTAAAGAATAAATTAAAGATTAAATTACACTTTATTTCTTTCACAATCTTCCTCTTGTCAAAAATGGACACAAAAAAATATACATGAATAAATTAAAGATTAAATTACACTTTATTTCTTTCACAATCTTCCTCTTGTCAAAAATGGACACAAAAAAATATACATGAATAAATTAAAGATTAAATTACACTTTATTTCTTTCACAATCTTCCTCTTGTCAAAAATGGAAACAAAAAAATATACATGAATAAATTAAAGATTAAATTACACTTTATTTCTTTCACAATCTTCCTCTTCTCAAAAATGAAACAAAAAAAATACATGAATAAATTAAAGATTAAATTACACTTTATTTCTTTCACAATCTTCCTCTTGTCAAAAATGAAACAAAAAAAATACATGAATAAATTAAAGATTAAATTACACTTTATTTCTTTCACAATCTTCCTCTTGTCAAAAATGGACACAAAAAAAAAATACATGAATAAATAAAAGATTAAATTACACTTTATTTCTTTCACAATCTTCCTCTTGTCAAAAATGGACACAAAAAAATATACATGAATAAATTAAAGATTAAATTACACTTTATTTCTTTCACAATCTTCCTCTTGTCAAAAATGGACACAAAAAAATATACATGAATAAATTAAAGATTAAATTACACTTTATTTCTTTCACAATCTTCCTCTTGTCAAAAATGGAAACAAAAAAAATATACATGAATAAATTAAAGATTAAATTACACTTTATTTCTTTCACAATCTTCCTCTTGTCAAAAATGGACACAAAAAAAAATATACATGAATAAATTAAAGATTAAATTACACTTTATTTCTTTCACAATCTTCCTCTTGTCAAAAATGAACACAAAAAATATACATGAATAAATTAAAGAATAAATTAAAGATTAAATTACACTTTATTTCTTTCACAATCTTCCTCTTGTCAAAAATGAAACAAAAAAATATACATGAATAAATTAAAGATTAAATTACACTTTATTTCTTTCACAATCTTCCTCTTGTCAAAAATGGAAACAAAAAAATATACATGAATAAATTAAAGATTAAATTACACTTTATTTCTTTCACAATCTTCCTCTTGTTAAAAATGAAACAAAAAAATATACATGAATAAATTAAAGATTAAATTACACTTTATTTTTTTCACAATCTTCCTCTTGTCAAAAATGAAAACAAAAAAAATATACATGAATAAATTAAAGATTAAATTACACTTTATTTCTTTCACAATCTTCCTCTTGTCAAAAATGAAACAAAAAAAATACATGAATAAATTAAAGATTAAATTACTCTTTATTTCTTTCACAATCTTCCTCTTGTCAAAAATGAAACAAAAAAATATACATGAATAAATTAAAGATTAAATTACACTTTATTTCTTTCACAATCTTCCTCTTGTCAAAAATGAAACAAAAAAATATAAATGAATAAATTAAAGATTAAATTACACTTTATTTCTTTCACAATCTTCCTCTTGTCAAAAATGGACACAAAAAATATACATGAATAAATTAAAGATTAAATTACACTTTATTTCTTTCACAATCTTTCTCTTGTCAAAAATGGAAAAAAAATATACATGAATAAATTAAAGATTAAATTACACTTTATTTCTTTCACAATCTTCCTCTTGTCAAAAATGGACACAAAAAAATATACATGAATAAATTAAAGATTAAATTACACTTTATTTCTTTCACAATCTTCCTCTTGTCAAAAATGAAACAAAAAAATATACATGAATAAATTAAAGATTAAATTACACTTTATTTCTTTCACAATCTTCCTCTTGTCAAAAATGAAACAAAAAAATATACATGAATAAATTAAAGATTAAATTACACTTTATTTCTTTCACAATCTTCCTCTTGTCAAAAATGAAACTAAGAATTATACATGAATAAATTAAAGATTAAATTACACTTTATTTCTTTCACAATCTTCCTCTTGTCAAAAATGGAAAAAAAAATATACATGAATAAATTAAAGATTAAATTACACTTTATTTCTTTCACAATCTTCCTCTTGTCAAAAATGGACACAAAAAAATATACATGAATAAATTAAAGATTAAATTACACTTTATTTCTTTCACAATCTTCCTCTTGTCAAAAATGAAACAAAAAAATATACATGAATAAATTAAAGATTAAATTACACTTTATTTCTTTCACAATCTTCCTCTTGTCAAAAATGGACACAAAAAAATATACATGAATAAATTAAAGATTAAATTACACTTTATTTCTTTCACAATCTTCCTCTTGTCAAAAATGGAAACAAAAAAAATATACATGAATAAATTAAAGATTAAATTACACTTTATTTCTTTCACAATCTTCCTCTTGTCAAAAATGGACACAAAAAAAAATATACATGAATAAATTAAAGATTAAATTACACTTTATTTCTTTCACAATCTTCCTCTTGTCAAAAATGAACACAAAAAATATACATGAATAAATTAAAGAATAAATTAAAGATTAAATTACACTTTATTTCTTTCACAATCTTCCTCTTGTCAAAAATGAAACAAAAAAATATACATGAATAAATTAAAGATTAAATTACACTTTATTTCTTTCACAATCTTCCTCTTGTCAAAAATGGAAACAAAAAAATATACATGAATAAATTAAAGATTAAATTACACTTTATTTTTTTCACAATCTTCCTCTTGTCAAAAATGGAAACAAAAAAAATATACATGAATAAATTAAAGATTAAATTACACTTTATTTCTTTCACAATCTTCCTCTTGTCAAAAATGAAACAAAAAAAATACATGAATAAATTAAAGATTAAATTACTCTTTATTTCTTTCACAATCTTCCTCTTGTCAAAAATGAAACAAAAAAATATACATGAATAAATTAAAGATTAAATTACACTTTATTTCTTTCACAATCTTCCTCTTGTCAAAAATGAAACAAAAAAATATAAATGAATAAATTAAAGATTAAATTACACTTTATTTCTTTCACAATCTTCCTCTTGTCAAAAATGGACACAAAAAATATACATGAATAAATTAAAGATTAAATTACACTTTATTTCTTTCACAATCTTCCTCTTGTCAAAAATGGAAAAAAAATATACATGAATAAATTAAAGATTAAATTACACTTTATTTCTTTCACAATCTTCCTCTTGTCAAAAATGGACACAAAAAAATATACATGAATAAATTAAAGATTAAATTACACTTTATTTCTTTCACAATCTTCCTCTTGTCAAAAATGAAACAAAAAAATATACATGAATAAATTAAAGATTAAATTACACTTTATTTCTTTCACAATCTTCCTCTTGTCAAAAATGAAACAAAAAAATATACATGAATAAATTAAAGATTAAATTACACTTTATTTCTTTCACAATCTTCCTCTTGTCAAAAATGAAACTAAGAATTATACATGAATAAATTAAAGATTAAATTACACTTTATTTCTTTCACAATCTTCCTCTTGTCAAAAATGGAAAAAAAAATATACATGAATAAATTAAAGATTAAATTACACTTTATTTCTTTCACAATCTTCCTCTTGTCAAAAATGAAACAAAAAAATATACATGAATAAATTAAAGATTAAATTACACTTTATTTCTTTCACAATCTTCCTCTTGTCAAAAATGGAAAAAAAAATATACATGACTAAATTAAAGATTAAATTACACTTTATTTCTTTCACAATCTTCCTCTTGTCAAAAATGAAACAAAAAAATATACATGAATAAATTAAAGATTAAATTACACTTTATTTCTTTCACAATCTTCCTCTTGTCAAAAATGAAACAAAAAAATATACATGAATAAATTAAAGATTAAATTACACTTTATTTCTTTCACAATCTTCCTCTTGTCAAAAATGAAACAAAAAATATACATGAATAAATTAAAGATTAAATTACACTTTATTTCTTTCACAATCTTCCTCTTGTCAAAAATGAAACAAAAAAAATATACATGAATAAATTAAAGATTAAATTACACTTTATTTCTTTCACAATCTTCCTCTTGTCAAAAATGAAACAAAAAAATATACATGAATAAATTAAAGATTAAATTACACTTTATTTCTTTCACAATCTTCCTCTTGTCAAAAATGGACACAAAAAAATATACATGAATAAATTAAAGATTAAATTACACTTTATTTCTTTCACAATCTTCCTCTTGTCAAAAATGGACACAAAAAAATATACATGAATAAATTAAAGATTAAATTACACTTTATTTCTTTCACAATCTTCCTCTTGTCAAAAATGGAAACAAAAAAATATACATGAATAAATTAAAGATTAAATTACACTTTATTTCTTTCACAATCTTCCTCTTGTCAAAAATGAAACAAAAAAAATACATGAATAAATTAAAGATTAAATTACACTTTATTTCTTTCACAATCTTCCTCTTGTCAAAAATGAAACAAAAAAAATACATGAATAAATTAAAGATTAAATTACACTTTATTTCTTTCACAATCTTCCTCTTGTCAAAAATGGACACAAAAAAAAATACATGAATAAATAAAAGATTAAATTACACTTTATTTCTTTCACAATCTTCCTCTTGTCAAAAATGGACACAAAAAAATATACATGAATAAATTAAAGATTAAATTACACTTTATTTCTTTCACAATCTTCCTCTTGTCAAAAATGGACACAAAAAAATATACATGAATAAATTAAAGATTAAATTACACTTTATTTCTTTCACAATCTTCCTCTTGTCAAAAATGGAAACAAAAAAATATACATGAATAAATTAAAGATTAAATTACACTTTATTTCTTTCACAATCTTCCTCTTGTCAAAAATGGACACAAAAAAAAATATACATGAATAAATTAAAGATTAAATTACACTTTATTTCTTTCACAATCTTCCTCTTGTCAAAAATGAACACAAAAAATATACATGAATAAATTAAAGAATAAATTAAAGATTAAATTACACTTTATTTCTTTCACAATCTTCCTCTTGTCAAAAATGAAACAAAAAAATATACATGAATAAATTAAAGATTAAATTACACTTTATTTCTTTCACAATCTTCCTCTTGTCAAAAATGGAAACAAAAAAATATACATGAATAAATTAAAGATTAAATTACACTTTATTTCTTTCACAATCTTCCTCTTGTTAAAAATGAAACAAAAAAATATACATGAATAAATTAAAGATTAAATTACACTTTATTTTTTTCACAATCTTCCTCTTGTCAAAAATGGAAACAAAAAAAATATACATGAATAAATTAAAGATTAAATTACACTTTATTTCTTTCACAATCTTCCTCTTGTCAAAAATGAAACAAAAAAAATACATGAATAAATTAAAGATTAAATTACACTTTATTTCTTTCACAATCTTCCTCTTGTCAAAAATGAAACAAAAAAATATACATGAATAAATTAAAGATTAAATTACACTTTATTTCTTTCACAATCTTCCTCTTGTCAAAAATGAAACTAAGAATTATACATGAATAAATTAAAGATTAAATTACACTTTATTTCTTTCACAATCTTCCTCTTGTCAAAAATGGAAAAAAAAAATATACATGAATAAATTAAAGATTAAATTACACTTTATTTCTTTCACAATCTTCCTCTTGTCAAAAATGGACACAAAAAAATATACATGAATAAATTAAAGATTAAATTACACTTTATTTCTTTCACAATCTTCCTCTTGTCAAAAATGAAACAAAAAAATATACATGAATAAATTAAAGATTAAATTACACTTTATTTCTTTCACAATCTTCCTCTTGTCAAAAATGGACACAAAAAAATATACATGAATAAATTAAAGATGAAATTACACCTTATTTCTTTCACAATCTTCCTCTTGTCAAAAATGGAAACAAAAAAAATATACATGAATAAATTAAAGATTAAATTACACTTTATTTCTTTCACAATCTTCCTCTTGTCAAAAATGGACACAAAAAAAAATATACATGAATAAATTAAAGATTAAATTACACTTTATTTCTTTCACAATCTTCCTCTTGTCAAAAATGAACACAAAAAATATA
This sequence comes from Sepiola atlantica, assembly GCA_963556195.1. Classification (NCBI taxonomy): domain Eukaryota; kingdom Metazoa; phylum Mollusca; class Cephalopoda; order Sepiida; family Sepiolidae; genus Sepiola; species Sepiola atlantica. The sequence goes on from OY744549.1 coordinate 7,795,163, forward strand.
CATGAATAAATTAAAGAATAAATTAAAGATTAAATTACACTTTATTTCTTTCACAATCTTCCTCTTGTCAAAAATGAAACAAAAAAATATACATGAATAAATTAAAGATTAAATTACACTTTATTTCTTTCACAATCTTCCTCTTGTCAAAAATGGAAACAAAAAAATATACATGAATAAATTAAAGATTAAATTACACTTTATTTCTTTCACAATCTTCCTCTTGTTAAAATGAAACAAAAAAATATACATGAATAAATTAAAGATTAAATTACACTTTATTTTTTCACAATCTTCCTCTTGTCAAAAATGGAAACAAAAAAAATATACATGAATAAATTAAAGATTAAATTACACTTTATTTCTTTCACAATCTTCCTCTTGTCAAAAATGAAACAAAAAAAATACATGAATAAATTAAAGATTAAATTACTCTTTATTTCTTTCACAATCTTCCTCTTGTCAAAAATGAAACAAAAAAATATACATGAATAAATTAAAGATTAAATTACACTTTATTTCTTTCACAATCTTCCTCTTGTCAAAAATGAAACAAAAAAATATAAATGAATAAATTAAAGATTAAATTACACTTTATTTCTTTCACAATCTTCCTCTTGTCAAAAATGGACACAAAAAATATACATGAATAAATTAAAGATTAAATTACACTTTATTTCTTTCACAATCTTCCTCTTGTCAAAAATGGAAAAAAAATATACATGAATAAATTAAAGATTAAATTACACTTTATTTCTTTCACAATCTTCCTCTTGTCAAAAATGGACACAAAAAAATATACATGAATAAATTAAAGATTAAATTACACTTTATTTCTTTCACAATCTTCCTCTTGTCAAAAATGAAACAAAAAAATATACATGAATAAATTAAAGATTAAATTACACTTTATTTCTTTCACAATCTTCCTCTTGTCAAAAATGAAACAAAAAAATATACATGAATAAATTAAAGATTAAATTACACTTTATTTCTTTCACAATCTTCCTCTTGTCAAAAATGAAACTAAGAATTATACATGAATAAATTAAAGATTAAATTACACTTTATTTCTTTCACAATCTTCCTCTTGTCAAAAATGGAAAAAAAAATATACATGAATAAATTAAAGATTAAATTACACTTTATTTCTTTCACAATCTTCCTCTTGTCAAAAATGAAACAAAAAAATATACATGAATAAATTAAAGATTAAATTACACTTTATTTCTTTCACAATCTTCCTCTTGTCAAAAATGAAACAAAAAAATATACATGAATAAATTAAAGATTAAATTACACTTTATTTCTTTCACAATCTTCCTCTTGTCAAAAATGAAACAAAAAAATATACATGAATAAATTAAAGATTAAATTACACTTTATTTCTTTCACAATCTTCCTCTTGTCAAAAATGAAACAAAAAATATACATGAATAAATTAAAGATTAAATTACACTTTATTTCTTTCACAATCTTCCTCTTGTCAAAAATGAAACAAAAAATATACATGAATAAATTAAAGATTAAATTACACTTTATTTCTTTCACAATCTTCCTCTTGTCAAAAATGAAACAAAAAAAATATACATGAATAAATTAAAGATTAAATTACACTTTATTTCTTTCACAATCTTCCTCTTGTCAAAAATGAAACAAAAAAATATACATGAATAAATTAAAGATTAAATTACACTTTATTTCTTTCACAATCTTCCTCTTGTCAAAAATGGACACAAAAAAATATACATGAATAAATTAAAGATTAAATTACACTTTATTTCTTTCACAATCTTCCTCTTGTCAAAAATGGACACAAAAAAATATACATGAATAAATTAAAGATTAAATTACACTTTATTTCTTTCACAATCTTCCTCTTGTCAAAAATGGAAACAAAAAAATATACATGAATAAATTAAAGATTAAATTACACTTTATTTCTTTCACAATCTTCCTCTTGTCAAAAATGAAACAAAAAAAATACATGAATAAATTAAAGATTAAATTACACTTTATTTCTTTCACAATCTTCCTCTTGTCAAAAATGAAACAAAAAAAATACATGAATAAATTAAAGATTAAATTACACTTTATTTCTTTCACAATCTTCCTCTTGTCAAAAATGGACACAAAAAAAAATACATGAATAAATAAAAGATTAAATTACACTTTATTTCTTTCACAATCTTCCTCTTGTCAAAAATGGACACAAAAAAATATACATGAATAAATTAAAGATTAAATTACACTTTATTTCTTTCACAATCTTCCTCTTGTCAAAAATGGACACAAAAAAATATACATGAATAAATTAAAGATTAAATTACACTTTATTTCTTTCACAATCTTCCTCTTGTCAAAAATGGAAACAAAAAAATATACATGAATAAATTAAAGATTAAATTACACTTTATTTCTTTCACAATCTTCCTCTTGTCAAAAATGGACACAAAAAAAAATATACATGAATAAATTAAAGATTAAATTACACTTTATTTCTTTCACAATCTTCCTCTTGTCAAAAATGAACACAAAAAATATACATGAATAAATTAAAGAATAAATTAAAGATTAAATTACACTTTATTTCTTTCACAATCTTCCTCTTGTCAAAAATGAAACAAAAAAATATACATGAATAAATTAAAGATTAAATTACACTTTATTTCTTTCACAATCTTCCTCTTGTCAAAAATGGAAACAAAAAAATATACATGAATAAATTAAAGATTAAATTACACTTTATTTCTTTCACAATCTTCCTCTTGTTAAAAATGAAACAAAAAAATATACATGAATAAATTAAAGATTAAATTACACTTTATTTCTTTCACAATCTTCCTCTTGTCAAAAATGAAACTAAGAATTATACATGAATAAATTAAAGATTAAATTACACTTTATTTCTTTCACAATCTTCCTCTTGTCAAAAATGGAAAAAAAAATATACATGAATAAATTAAAGATTAAATTACACTTTATTTCTTTCACAATCTTCCTCTTGTCAAAAATGGACACAAAAAAATATACATGAATAAATTAAAGATTAAATTACACTTTATTTCTTTCACAATCTTCCTCTTGTCAAAAATGAAACAAAAAAATATACATGAATAAATTAAAGATTAAATTACACTTTATTTCTTTCACAATCTTCCTCTTGTCAAAAATGGACACAAAAAAATATACATGAATAAATTAAAGATGAAATTACACCTTATTTCTTTCACAATCTTCCTCTTGTCAAAAATGGAAACAAAAAAAATATACATGAATAAATTAAAGATTAAATTACACTTTATTTCTTTCACAATCTTCCTCTTGTCAAAAATGGACACAAAAAAAATATACATGAATAAATTAAAGATTAAATTACACTTTATTTCTTTCACAATCTTCCTCTTGTCAAAAATGAACACAAAAAATATACATGAATAAATTAAAGAATAAATTAAAGATTAAATTACACTTTATTTCTTTCACAATCTTCCTCTTGTCAAAAATGAAACAAAAAAATATACATGAATAAATTAAAGATTAAATTACACTTTATTTCTTTCACAATCTTCCTCTTGTCAAAAATGGAAACAAAAAAATATACATGAATAAATTAAAGATTAAATTACACTTTATTTCTTTCACAATCTTCCTCTTGTTAAAAATGAAACAAAAAAATATACATGAATAAATTAAAGATTAAATTACACTTTATTTTTTTCACAATCTTCCTCTTGTCAAAAATGGAAACAAAAAAAATATACATGAATAAATTAAAGATTAAATTACACTTTATTTCTTTCACAATCTTCCTCTTGTCAAAAATGAAACAAAAAAAATACATGAATAAATTAAAGATTAAATTACTCTTTATTTCTTTCACAATCTTCCTCTTGTCAAAAATGAAACAAAAAAATATACATGAATAAATTAAAGATTAAATTACACTTTATTTCTTTCACAATCTTCCTCTTGTCAAAAATGAAACAAAAAAATATAAATGAATAAATTAAAGATTAAATTACACTTTATTTCTTTCACAATCTTCCTCTTGTCAAAAATGGACACAAAAAATATACATGAATAAATTAAAGATTAAATTACACTTTATTTCTTTCACAATCTTCCTCTTGTCAAAAATGGAAAAAAAAATATACATGAATAAATTAAAGATTAAATTACACTTTATTTCTTTCACAATCTTCCTCTTGTCAAAAATGGACACAAAAAAATATACATGAATAAATTAAAGATTAAATTACACTTTATTTCTTTCACAATCTTCCTCTTGTCAAAAATGAAACAAAAAAATATACATGAATAAATTAAAGATTAAATTACACTTTATTTCTTTCACAATCTTCCTCTTGTCAAAAATGAAACAAAAAAATATACATGAATAAATTAAAGATTAAATTACACTTTATTTCTTTCACAATCTTCCTCTTGTCAAAAATGAAACTAAGAATTATACATGAATAAATTAAAGATTAAATTACACTTTATTTCTTTCACAATCTTCCTCTTGTCAAAAATGGAAAAAAAAATATACATGAATAAATTAAAGATTAAATTACACTTTATTTCTTTCACAATCTTCCTCTTGTCAAAAATGAAACAAAAAAATATACATGAATAAATTAAAGATTAAATTACACTTTATTTCTTTCACAATCTTCCTCTTGTCAAAAATGAAACAAAAAAATATACATGAATAAATTAAAGATTAAATTACACTTTATTTCTTTCACAATCTTCCTCTTGTCAAAAATGAAACAAAAAAATATACATGAATAAATTAAAGATTAAATTACACTTTATTTCTTTCACAATCTTCCTCTTGTCAAAAATGAAACAAAAAAATATACATGAATAAATTAAAGATTAAATTACACTTTATTTCTTTCACAATCTTCCTCTTGTCAAAAATGAAACAAAAAAAATATACATGAATAAATTAAAGATTAAATTACACTTTATTTCTTTCACAATCTTCCTCTTGTCAAAAATGAAACAAAAAAAATATACATGAATAAATTAAAGATTAAATTACACTTTATTTCTTTCACAATCTTCCTCTTGTCAAAAATGGACACAAAAAAATATACATGAATAAATTAAAGATTAAATTACACTTTATTTCTTTCACAATCTTCCTCTTGTCAAAAATGGACACAAAAAAATATACATGAATAAATTAAAGATTAAATTACACTTTATTTCTTTCACAATCTTCCTCTTGTCAAAAATGGACACAAAAAAATATACATGAATAAATTAAAGATTAAATTACACTTTATTTCTTTCACAATCTTCCTCTTGTCAAAAATGGAAACAAAAAAATATACATGAATAAATTAAAGATTAAATTACACTTTATTTCTTTCACAATCTTCCTCTTGTCAAAAATGGACACAAAAAAAAAATATACATGAATAAATTAAAGATTAAATTACACTTTATTTCTTTCACAATCTTCCTCTTGTCAAAAATGAACACAAAAAATATACATGAATAAATTAAAGAATAAATTAAAGATTAAATTACACTTTATTTCTTTCACAATCTTCCTCTTGTCAAAAATGAAACAAAAAAATATACATGAATAAATTAAAGATTAAATTACACTTTATTTCTTTCACAATCTTCCTCTTGTCAAAAATGGACACAAAAAAATATACATGAATAAATTAAAGATGAAATTACACCTTATTTCTTTCACAATCTTCCTCTTGTCAAAAATGGAAACAAAAAAAATATACATGAATAAATTAAAGATTAAATTACACTTTATTTCTTTCACAATCTTCCTCTTGTCAAAAATGGACACAAAAAAAAATATACATGAATAAATTAAAGATTAAATTACACTTTATTTCTTTCACAATCTTCCTCTTGTCAAAAATGAACACAAAAAATATACATGAATAAATTAAAGAATAAATTAAAGATTAAATTACACTTTATTTCTTTCACAATCTTCCTCTTGTCAAAAATGAAACAAAAAAATATACATGAATAAATTAAAGATTAAATTACACTTTATTTCTTTCACAATCTTCCTCTTGTCAAAAATGGAAACAAAAAAATATACATGAATAAATTAAAGATTAAATTACACTTTATTTCTTTCACAATCTTCCTCTTGTTAAAAATGAAACAAAAAAATATACATGAATAAATTAAAGATTAAATTACACTTTATTTTTTTCACAATCTTCCTCTTGTCAAAAATGGAAACAAAAAAAATATACATGAATAAATTAAAGATTAAATTACACTTTATTTCTTTCACAATCTTCCTCTTGTCAAAAATGAAACAAAAAAAATACATGAATAAATTAAAGATTAAATTACTCTTTATTTCTTTCACAATCTTCCTCTTGTCAAAAATGAAACAAAAAAATATACATGAATAAATTAAAGATTAAATTACACTTTATTTCTTTCACAATCTTCCTCTTGTCAAAAATGAAACAAAAAAATATAAATGAATAAATTAAAGATTAAATTACACTTTATTTCTTTCACAATCTTCCTCTTGTCAAAAATGGACACAAAAAATATACATGAATAAATTAAAGATTAAATTACACTTTATTTCTTTCACAATCTTCCTCTTGTCAAAAATGGAAAAAAAATATACATGAATAAATTAAAGATTAAATTACACTTTATTTCTTTCACAATCTTCCTCTTGTCAAAAATGGACACAAAAAAATATACATGAATAAATTAAAGATTAAATTACACTTTATTTCTTTCACAATCTTCCTCTTGTCAAAAATGAAACAAAAAAATATACATGAATAAATTAAAGATTAAATTACACTTTATTTCTTTCACAATCTTCCTCTTGTCAAAAATGAAACAAAAAAATATACATGAATAAATTAAAGATTAAATTACACTTTATTTCTTTCACAATCTTCCTCTTGTCAAAAATGAAACTAAGAATTATACATGAATAAATTAAAGATTAAATTACACTTTATTTCTTTCACAATCTTCCTCTTGTCAAAAATGGAAAAAAAAAATATACATGAATAAATTAAAGATTAAATTACACTTTATTTCTTTCACAATCTTCCTCTTGTCAAAAATGAAACAAAAAAATATACATGAATAAATTAAAGATTAAATTACACTTTATTTCTTTCACAATCTTCCTCTTGTCAAAAATGGAAAAAAAAATATACATGAATAAATTAAAGATTAAATTACACTTTATTTCTTTCACAATCTTCCTCTTGTCAAAAATGAAACAAAAAAATATACATGAATAAATTAAAGATTAAATTACACTTTATTTCTTTCACAATCTTCCTCTTGTCAAAAATGAAACAAAAAAATATACATGAATAAATTAAAGATTAAATTACACTTTATTTCTTTCACAATCTTCCTCTTGTCAAAAATGAAACAAAAAATATACATGAATAAATTAAAGATTAAATTACACTTTATTTCTTTCACAATCTTCCTCTTGTCAAAAATGAAACAAAAAAAATATACATGAATAAATTAAAGATTAAATTACACTTTATTTCTTTCACAATCTTCCTCTTGTCAAAAATGAAACAAAAAAATATACATGAATAAATTAAAGATTAAATTACACTTTATTTCTTTCACAATCTTCCTCTTGTCAAAAATGGACACAAAAAAATATACATGAATAAATTAAAGATTAAATTACACTTTATTTCTTTCACAATCTTCCTCTTGTCAAAAATGGACAAAAAAAATATACATGAATAAATTAAAGATTAAATTACACTTTATTTCTTTCACAATCTTCCTCTTGTCAAAAGTGGACACAAAAAAAATATACATGAATAAATTAAAGATTAAATTACACTTTATTTCTTTCACAATCTTCCTCTTGTCAAAAATGGACAAAAAAAATATACATGAATAAATTAAAGATTAAATTACACTTTATTTCTTTCACAATCTTCCTCTTGTCAAAAATGGACACAAAAAAAATATACATGAATAAATTAAAGATTAAATTACACTTTATTTCTTTCACAATCTTCCTCTTGTCAAAAATGAAACAAAAAAAATATACATGAATAAATTAAAGATTAAATTACACTTTATTTCTTTCACAATCTTCCTCTTGTCAAAAATGGACACAAAAAAATATACATGAATAAATTAAAGATTAAATTACACTTTATTTTTTTCACAATCTTCCTCTTGTCAAAAATGGAAACAAAAAAAATATACATGAATAAATTAAAGATTAAATTACACTTTATTTCTTTCACAATCTTCCTCTTGTCAAAAATGAAACAAAAAAAATACATGAATAAATTAAAGATTAAATTACTCTTTATTTCTTTCACAATCTTCCTCTTGTCAAAAATGAAACAAAAAAATATACATGAATAAATTAAAGATTAAATTACACTTTATTTCTTTCACAATCTTCCTCTTGTCAAAAATGGACAAAAAAAATATACATGAATAAATTAAAGATTAAATTACACTTTATTTCTTTCACAATCTTCCTCTTGTCAAAAATGAAACAAAAAAAATATACATGAATAAATTAAAGATTAAATTACACTTTATTTATTTCACAATCTTCCTCTTGTCAAAAATGAAACAAAAAAAATATACATGAATAAATTAAAGATTAAATTACACTTTATTTCTTTCACAATCTTCCTCTTGTCAAAAATGGACAAAAAAAATATACATGAATAAATTAAAGATTAAATTACACTTTATTTCTTTCACAATCTTCCTCTTGTCAAAAATAAAACAAAAAAATATACATGAATAAATTAAAGATTAAATTACACTTTATTTCTTTCACAATCTTCCTCTTGTCAAAAATGGACAAAAAAAATATACATGAATAAATTAAAGATTAAATTACACTTTATTTCTTTCACAATCTTCCTCTTGTCAAAAATGAAACAAAAAAATATACATGAATAAATTAAAGATTAAATTACACTTTATTTCTTTCACAATCTTCCTCTTGTCAAAAATGAAACAAAAAAATATACATGAATAAATTAAAGATTAAATTACACTTTATTTCTTTCACAATCTTCCTCTTGTCAAAAATAAAACAAAAAAATATACATGAATAAATTAAAGATTAAATTACACTTTATTTCTTTCACAATCTTCCTCTTGTCAAAAATGGACAAAAAAAATATACATGAATAAATTAAAGATTAAATTACACTTTATTTCTTTCACAATCTTCCTCTTGTCAAAAATGAAACAAAAAAATATACATGAATAAATTAAAGATTAAATTACACTTTATTTCTTTCACAATCTTCCTCTTGTCAAAAATGGACACAAAAAAAATATACATGAATAAATTAAAGATTAAATTACACTTTATTTCTTCTACAATCTTCCTCTTGTCAAAAATGAAACAAAAAAATATACATGAATAAATTAAAGATTAAATTACACTTTATTTCTTCTACAATCTTCCTCTTGTCAAAAATGAAACAAAAAAATATACATGAATAAATTAAAGATTAAATTACACTTTATTTCTTCTACAATCTTCCTATTGTCAAAAATGGACACAAAAAAATATACATGAATAAATTAAAGATTAAATTACACTTTATTTCTTCCACAATCTTCCTCTTGTCAAAAATGAAACAAAAAAATATACATGAATAAATTAAAGATTAAATTACACTTTATTTCTTTCACAATCTTCCTCTTGTCAAAAATGGAAACAAAAAAATATACATGAATAAATTAAAGATTAAATTACACTTTATTTCTTTCACAATCTTCCTCTTGTCAAAAATGAAACAAAAAAAATACATGAATAAATTAAAGATTAAATTACACTTTATTTCTTTCACAATCTTCCTCTTGTCAAAAATGAAACAAAAAAAATACATGAATAAATTAAAGATTAAATTACACTTTATTTCTTTCACAATCTTCCTCTTGTCAAAAATGGACACAAAAAAAAATACATGAATAAATAAAAGATTAAATTACACTTTATTTCTTTCACAATCTTCCTCTTGTCAAAAATGGACACAAAAAAATATACATGAATAAATTAAAGATTAAATTACACTTTATTTCTTTCACAATCTTCCTCTTGTCAAAAATGGACACAAAAAAATATACATGAATAAATTAAAGATTAAATTACACTTTATTTCTTTCACAATCTTCCTCTTGTCAAAAATGGAAACAAAAAAAATATACATGAATAAATTAAAGATTAAATTACACTTTATTTCTTTCACAATCTTCCTCTTGTCAAAAATGGACACAAAAAAAAATATACATGAATAAATTAAAGATTAAATTACACTTTATTTCTTTCACAATCTTCCTCTTGTCAAAAATGAACACAAAAAATATACATGAATAAATTAAAGAATAAATTAAAGATTAAATTACACTTTATTTCTTTCACAATCTTCCTCTTGTCAAAAATGAAACAAAAAAATATACATGAATAAATTAAAGATTAAATTACACTTTATTTCTTTCACAATCTTCCTCTTGTCAAAAATGAAACAAAAAAAATACATGAATAAATTAAAGATTAAATTACACTTTATTTCTTTCACAATCTTCCTCTTGTCAAAAATGAAACAAAAAATATACATGAATAAATTAAAGATTAAATTACACTTTATTTCTCCTACAATCTTCCTCTTGTCAAAAATGGACACAAAAAAATATACCTGAATAAATTAAAGATTAAATTACACTTTATTTCTTCTACAATCTTCCTCTTGTCAAAAATGGACACAAAATATACATGAATAAATTAAAGATTAAATTACACTTTATTTCTTCTACAATCTTCCTCTTGTCAAAAATGGACACAAAAAAATATACATGAATAAATTAAAGATTAAATTACACTTTATTTCTTTCACAATCTTCCTCTTGTCAAAAATGGAAACAAAAAAATATACATGAATAAATTAAAGATTAAATTACACTTTATTTCTTTCACAATCTTCCTCTTGTCAAAAATGAAACAAAAAAAATACATGAATAAATTAAAGATTAAATTACACTTTATTTCTTTCACAATCTTCCTCTTGTCAAAAATGAAACAAAAAAATATACATGAATAAATTAAAGATTAAATTACACTTTATTTCTTTCACAATCTTCCTCTTGTCAAAAATGAAACAAAAAAAATATACATGAATAAATTAAAGATTAAATTACACTTTATTTCTTTCACAATCTTCCTCTTGTCAAAAATGGACAAAAAAAATATACATGAATAAATTAAAGATTAAATTACACTTTATTTCTTTCACAATCTTCCTCTTGTCAAAAATGGACACAAAAAAAATATACATGAATAAATTAAAGATTAAATTACACTTTATTTCTTTCACAATCTTCCTCTTGTCAAAAATGGACAAAAAAAATATACATGAATAAATTAAAGATTAAATTACACTTTATTTCTTTCACAATCTTCCTCTTGTCAAAAATGGACACAAAAAAAATATACATGAATAAATTAAAGATTAAATTACACTTTATTTCTTTCACAATCTTCCTCTTGTCAAAAATGAAACAAAAAAAATATACATGAATAAATTAAAGATTAAATTACACTTTATTTCTTTCACAATCTTCCTCTTGTCAAAAATGGACACAAAAAAATATACATGAATAAATTAAAGATTAAATTACACTTTATTTTTTTCACAATCTTCCTCTTGTCAAAAATGGAAACAAAAAAAATATACATGAATAAATTAAAGATTAAATTACACTTTATTTCTTTCACAATCTTCCTCTTGTCAAAAATGAAACAAAAAAAATACATGAATAAATTAAAGATTAAATTACTCTTTATTTCTTTCACAATCTTCCTCTTGTCAAAAATGAAACAAAAAAATATACATGAATAAATTAAAGATTAAATTACACTTTATTTCTTTCACAATCTTCCTCTTGTCAAAAATGGACAAAAAAAATATACATGAATAAATTAAAGATTAAATTACACTTTATTTCTTTCACAATCTTCCTCTTGTCAAAAATGAAACAAAAAAAATATACATGAATAAATTAAAGATTAAATTACACTTTATTTATTTCACAATCTTCCTCTTGTCAAAAATGAAACAAAAAAAATATACATGAATAAATTAAAGATTAAATTACACTTTATTTCTTTCACAATCTTCCTCTTGTCAAAAATGGACAAAAAAAATATACATGAATAAATTAAAGATTAAATTACACTTTATTTCTTTCACAATCTTCCTCTTGTCAAAAATGAAACAAAAAAATATACATGAATAAATTAAAGATTAAATTACACTTTATTTCTTTCACAATCTTCCTCTTGTCAAAAATGAAACAAAAAAATATACATGAATAAATTAAAGATTAAATTACACTTTATTTCTTTCACAATCTTCCTCTTGTCAAAAATAAAACAAAAAAATATACATGAATAAATTAAAGATTAAATTACACTTTATTTCTTTCACAATCTTCCTCTTGTCAAAAATGGACAAAAAAAATATACATGAATAAATTAAAGATTAAATTACACTTTATTTCTTTCACAATCTTCCTCTTGTCAAAAATGAAACAAAAAAATATACATGAATAAATTAAAGATTAAATTACACTTTATTTCTTTCACAATCTTCCTCTTGTCAAAAATGAAACAAAAAAATATACATGAATAAATTAAAGATTAAATTACACTTTATTTCTTCTACAATCTTCCTCTTGTCAAAAATGAAACAAAAAAATATACATGAATAAATTAAAGATTAAATTACACTTTATTTCTTCTACAATCTTCCTATTGTCAAAAATGGACACAAAAAAATATACATGAATAAATTAAAGATTAAATTACACTTTATTTCTTCCACAATCTTCCTCTTGTCAAAAATGAAACAAAAAAATATACATGAATAAATTAAAGATTAAATTACACTTTATTTCTTTCACAATCTTCCTCTTGTCAAAAATGGAAACAAAAAAATATACATGAATAAATTAAAGATTAAATTACACTTTATTTCTTTCACAATCTTCCTCTTGTCAAAAATGAAACAAAAAAAATACATGAATAAATTAAAGATTAAATTACACTTTATTTCTTTCACAATCTTCCTCTTGTCAAAAATGAAACAAAAAAAATACATGAATAAATTAAAGATTAAATTACACTTTATTTCTTTCACAATCTTCCTCTTGTCAAAAATGGACACAAAAAAAAATACATGAATAAATAAAAGATTAAATTACACTTTATTTCTTTCACAATCTTCCTCTTGTCAAAAATGGACACAAAAAAATATACATGAATAAATTAAAGATTAAATTACACTTTATTTCTTTCACAATCTTCCTCTTGTCAAAAATGGACACAAAAAAATATACATGAATAAATTTAAGATTAAATTACACTTTATTTCTTTCACAATCTTCCTCTTGTCAAAAATGGAAACAAAAAAAATATACATGAATAAATTAAAGATTAAATTACACTTTATTTCTTTCACAATCTTCCTCTTGTCAAAAATGGACACAAAAAAAAATATACATGAATAAATTAAAGATTAAATTACACTTTATTTCTTTCACAATCTTCCTCTTGTCAAAAATGAACACAAAAAATATACATGAATAAATTAAAGATTAAATTACACTTTATTTCTTTCACAATCTTCCTCTTGTCAAAAATGAAACAAAAAAATATACATGAATAAATTAAAGATTAAATTACACTTTATTTCTTTCACAATCTTCCTCTTGTCAAAAATGGAAACAAAAAAATATACATGAATAAATTAAAGATTAAATTACACTTTATTTCTTTCACAATCTTCCTCTTGTTAAAAATGAAACAAAAAAATATACATGAATAAATTAAAGATTAAATTACACTTTATTTCTTTCACAATCTTCCTCTTGTCAAAAATGGACAAAAAAAATATACATGAATAAATTAAAGATTAAATTACACTTTATTTCTTTCACAATCTTCCTCTTGTCAAAAATGAAACAAAAAAAATATACATGAATAAATTAAAGATTAAATTACACTTTATTTATTTCACAATCTTCCTCTTGTCAAAAATGAAACAAAAAAAATATACATGAATAAATTAAAGATTAAATTACACTTTATTTCTTTCACAATCTTCCTCTTGTCAAAAATGGACAAAAAAAATATACATGAATAAATTAAAGATTAAATTACACTTTATTTCTTTCACAATCTTCCTCTTGTCAAAAATAAAACAAAAAAATATACATGAATAAATTAAAGATTAAATTACACTTTATTTCTTTCACAATCTTCCTCTTGTCAAAAATGGACAAAAAAAATATACATGAATAAATTAAAGATTAAATTACACTTTATTTCTTTCACAATCTTCCTCTTGTCAAAAATGAAACAAAAAAATATACATGAATAAATTAAAGATTAAATTACACTTTATTTCTTTCACAATCTTCCTCTTGTCAAAAATGAAACAAAAAAATATACATGAATAAATTAAAGATTAAATTACACTTTATTTCTTTCACAATCTTCCTCTTGTCAAAAATGAAACAAAAAAATATACATGAATAAATTAAAGATTAAATTACACTTTATTTCTTTCACAATCTTCCTCTTGTCAAAAATGAAACAAAAAAATATACATGAATAAATTAAAGATTAAATTACACTTTATTTCTTCTACAATCTTCCTCTTGTCAAAAATGAAACAAAAAAATATACATGAATAAATTAAAGATTAAATTACACTTTATTTCTTCTACAATCTTCCTATTGTCAAAAATGGACACAAAAAAATATACATGAATAAATTAAAGATTAAATTACACTTTATTTCTTCCACAATCTTCCTCTTGTCAAAAATGAAACAAAAAAATATACATGAATAAATTAAAGATTAAATTACACTTTATTTCTTTCACAATCTTCCTCTTGTCAAAAATGGAAACAAAAAAATATACATGAATAAATTAAAGATTAAATTACACTTTATTTCTTTCACAATCTTCCTCTTGTCAAAAATGAAACAAAAAAAATACATGAATAAATTAAAGATTAAATTACACTTTATTTCTTTCACAATCTTCCTCTTGTCAAAAATGGACACAAAAAAAAATACATGAATAAATAAAAGATTAAATTACACTTTATTTCTTTCACAATCTTCCTCTTGTCAAAAATGGACACAAAAAAATATACATGAATAAATTAAAGATTAAATTACACTTTATTTCTTTCACAATCTTCCTCTTGTCAAAAATGGACACAAAAAAATATACATGAATAAATTAAAGATTAAATTACACTTTATTTCTTTCACAATCTTCCTCTTGTCAAAAATGGAAACAAAAAAAATATACATGAATAAATTAAAGATTAAATTACACTTTATTTCTTTCACAATCTTCCTCTTGTCAAAAATGGACACAAAAAAAAATATACATGAATAAATTAAAGATTAAATTACACTTTATTTCTTTCACAATCTTCCTCTTGTCAAAAATGAACACAAAAAATATACATGAATAAATTAAAGATTAAATTACACTTTATTTCTTTCACAATCTTCCTCTTGTCAAAAATGAAACAAAAAAATATACATGAATAAATTAAAGATTAAATTACACTTTATTTCTTTCACAATCTTCCTCTTGTCAAAAATGGAAACAAAAAAATATACATGAATAAATTAAAGATTAAATTACACTTTATTTCTTTCACAATCTTCCTCTTGTTAAAAATGAAACAAAAAAATATACATGAATAAATTAAAGATTAAATTACACTTTATTTCTTTCACAATCTTCCTCTTGTCAAAAATGGACAAAAAAAATATACATGAATAAATTAAAGATTAAATTACACTTTATTTCTTTCACAATCTTCCTCTTGTCAAAAATGAAACAAAAAAAATATACATGAATAAATTAAAGATTAAATTACACTTTATTTATTTCACAATCTTCCTCTTGTCAAAAATGAAACAAAAAAAATATACATGAATAAATTAAAGATTAAATTACACTTTATTTCTTTCACAATCTTCCTCTTGTCAAAAATGGACAAAAAAAATATACATGAATAAATTAAAGATTAAATTACACTTTATTTCTTTCACAATCTTCCTCTTGTCAAAAATAAAACAAAAAAATATACATGAATAAATTAAAGATTAAATTACACTTTATTTCTTTCACAATCTTCCTCTTGTCAAAAATGGACAAAAAAAATATACATGAATAAATTAAAGATTAAATTACACTTTATTTCTTTCACAATCTTCCTCTTGTCAAAAATGAAACAAAAAAATATACATGAATAAATTAAAGATTAAATTACACTTTATTTCTTTCACAATCTTCCTCTTGTCAAAAATGAAACAAAAAAATATACATGAATAAATTAAAGATTAAATTACACTTTATTTCTTTCACAATCTTCCTCTTGTCAAAAATGAAACAAAAAAATATACATGAATAAATTAAAGATTAAATTACACTTTATTTCTTTCACAATCTTCCTCTTGTCAAAAATGAAACAAAAAAATATACATGAATAAATTAAAGATTAAATTACACTTTATTTCTTCTACAATCTTCCTCTTGTCAAAAATGAAACAAAAAAATATACATGAATAAATTAAAGATTAAATTACACTTTATTTCTTCTACAATCTTCCTATTGTCAAAAATGGACACAAAAAAATATACATGAATAAATTAAAGATTAAATTACACTTTATTTCTTCCACAATCTTCCTCTTGTCAAAAATGAAACAAAAAAATATACATGAATAAATTAAAGATTAAATTACACTTTATTTCTTTCACAATCTTCCTCTTGTCAAAAATGGAAACAAAAAAATATACATGAATAAATTAAAGATTAAATTACACTTTATTTCTTTCACAATCTTCCTCTTGTCAAAAATGAAACAAAAAAAATACATGAATAAATTAAAGATTAAATTACACTTTATTTCTTTCACAATCTTCCTCTTGTCAAAAATGGACACAAAAAAAAATACATGAATAAATAAAAGATTAAATTACACTTTATTTCTTTCACAATCTTCCTCTTGTCAAAAATGGACACAAAAAAATATACATGAATAAATTAAAGATTAAATTACACTTTATTTCTTTCACAATCTTCCTCTTGTCAAAAATGGACACAAAAAAATATACATGAATAAATTAAAGATTAAATTACACTTTATTTCTTTCACAATCTTCCTCTTGTCAAAAATGGAAACAAAAAAAATATACATGAATAAATTAAAGATTAAATTACACTTTATTTCTTTCACAATCTTCCTCTTGTCAAAAATGGACACAAAAAAAAATATACATGAATAAATTAAAGATTAAATTACACTTTATTTCTTTCACAATCTTCCTCTTGTCAAAAATGAACACAAAAAATATACATGAATAAATTAAAGATTAAATTACACTTTATTTCTTTCACAATCTTCCTCTTGTCAAAAATGAAACAAAAAAATATACATGAATAAATTAAAGATTAAATTACACTTTATTTCTTTCACAATCTTCCTCTTGTCAAAAATGGAAACAAAAAAATATACATGAATAAATTAAAGATTAAATTACACTTTATTTCTTTCACAATCTTCCTCTTGTTAAAAATGAAACAAAAAAATATACATGAATAAATTAAAGATTAAATTACACTTTATTTCTTTCACAATCTTCCTCTTGTCAAAAATGGACAAAAAAAATATACATGAATAAATTAAAGATTAAATTACACTTTATTTCTTTCACAATCTTCCTCTTGTCAAAAATGAAACAAAAAAAATATACATGAATAAATTAAAGATTAAATTACACTTTATTTATTTCACAATCTTCCTCTTGTCAAAAATGAAACAAAAAAAATATACATGAATAAATTAAAGATTAAATTACACTTTATTTCTTTCACAATCTTCCTCTTGTCAAAAATGGACAAAAAAAATATACATGAATAAATTAAAGATTAAATTACACTTTATTTCTTTCACAATCTTCCTCTTGTCAAAAATAAAACAAAAAAATATACATGAATAAATTAAAGATTAAATTACACTTTATTTCTTTCACAATCTTCCTCTTGTCAAAAATGGACAAAAAAAATATACATGAATAAATTAAAGATTAAATTACACTTTATTTCTTTCACAATCTTCCTCTTGTCAAAAATGAAACAAAAAAATATACATGAATAAATTAAAGATTAAATTACACTTTATTTCTTTCACAATCTTCCTCTTGTCAAAAATGAAACAAAAAAATATACATGAATAAATTAAAGATTAAATTACACTTTATTTCTTTCACAATCTTCCTCTTGTCAAAAATAAAACAAAAAAATATACATGAATAAATTAAAGATTAAATTACACTTTATTTCTTTCACAATCTTCCTCTTGTCAAAAATGGACAAAAAAAATATACATGAATAAATTAAAGATTAAATTACACTTTATTTCTTTCACAATCTTCCTCTTGTCAAAAATGAAACAAAAAAATATACATGAATAAATTAAAGATTAAATTACACTTTATTTCTTTCACAATCTTCCTCTTGTCAAAAATGGACACAAAAAAAATATACATGAATAAATTAAAGATTAAATTACACTTTATTTCTTCTACAATCTTCCTCTTGTCAAAAATGAAACAAAAAAATATACATGAATAAATTAAAGATTAAATTACACTTTATTTCTTCTACAATCTTCCTATTGTCAAAAATGGACACAAAAAAATATACATGAATAAATTAAAGATTAAATTACACTTTATTTCTTCCACAATCTTCCTCTTGTCAAAAATGAAACAAAAAAATATACATGAATAAATTAAAGATTAAATTACACTTTATTTCTTTCACAATCTTCCTCTTGTCAAAAATGGAAACAAAAAAATATACATGAATAAATTAAAGATTAAATTACACTTTATTTCTTTCACAATCTTCCTCTTGTCAAAAATGAAACAAAAAAAATACATGAATAAATTAAAGATTAAATTACACTTTATTTCTTTCACAATCTTCCTCTTGTCAAAAATGAAACAAAAAAAATACATGAATAAATTAAAGATTAAATTACACTTTATTTCTTTCACAATCTTCCTCTTGTCAAAAATGGACACAAAAAAAATACATGAATAAATAAAAGATTAAATTACACTTTATTTCTTTCACAATCTTCCTCTTGTCAAAAATGGACACAAAAAAATATACATGAATAAATTAAAGATTAAATTACACTTTATTTCTTTCACAATCTTCCTCTTGTCAAAAATGGACACAAAAAAATATACATGAATAAATTAAAGATTAAATTACACTTTATTTCTTTCACAATCTTCCTCTTGTCAAAAATGGAAACAAAAAAAATATACATGAATAAATTAAAGATTAAATTACACTTTATTTCTTTCACAATCTTCCTCTTGTCAAAAATGGACACAAAAAAATATACATGAATAAATTAAAGATTAAATTACACTTTATTTCTTTCACAATCTTCCTCTTGTCAAAAATGAAACAAAAAAATATACATGAATAAATTAAAGATTAAATTACACTTTATTTCTTTCACAATCTTCCTCTTGTCAAAAATGGAAACAAAAAAATATACATGAATAAATTAAAGATTAAATTACACTTTATTTCTTTCACAATCTTCCTCTTGTTAAAAATGAAACAAAAAAATATACATGAATAAATTAAAGATTAAATTACACTTTATTTTTTTCACAATCTTCCTCTTGTCAAAAATGGAAACAAAAAAAATATACATGAATAAATTAAAGATTAAATTACACTTTATTTCTTTCACAATCTTCCTCTTGTC
Source organism: Sepiola atlantica (assembly GCA_963556195.1). NCBI lineage: Eukaryota > Metazoa > Mollusca > Cephalopoda > Sepiida > Sepiolidae > Sepiola > Sepiola atlantica. The sequence continues at coordinate 7,815,064 of OY744549.1, forward strand.
AAAAATGAAACAAAAAAAATACATGAATAAATTAAAGATTAAATTACACTTTATTTCTTTCACAATCTTCCTCTTGTCAAAAATGAAACAAAAAAATATACATGAATAAATTAAAGATTAAATTACACTTTATTTCTTTCACAATCTTCCTCTTGTCAAAAATGAAACAAAAACAATATACATGAATAAATTAAAGATTAAATTACACTTTATTTCTTTCACAATCTTCCTCTTGTCAAAAATGGACAAAAAAAATATACATGAATAAATTAAAGATTAAATTACACTTTATTTCTTTCACAATCTTCCTCTTGTCAAAAATGGACACAAAAAAAATATACATGAATAAATTAAAGATTAAATTACACTTTATTTCTTTCACAATCTTCCTCTTGTCAAAAATGGACAAAAAAAATATACATGAATAAATTAAAGATTAAATTACACTTTATTTCTTTCACAATCTTCCTCTTGTCAAAAATGGACACAAAAAAAATATACATGAATAAATTAAAGATTAAATTACACTTTATTTCTTTCACAATCTTCCTCTTGTCAAAAATGAAACAAAAAAAATATACATGAATAAATTAAAGATTAAATTACACTTTATTTCTTTCACAATCTTCCTCTTGTCAAAAATGAAACAAAAAAATATACATGAATAAATTAAAGATTAAATTACACTTTATTTTTTTCACAATCTTCCTCTTGTCAAAAATGGAAACAAAAAAAATATACATGAATAAATTAAAGATTAAATTACACTTTATTTCTTTCACAATCTTCCTCTTGTCAAAAATGAAACAAAAAAAATACATGAATAAATTAAAGATTAAATTACTCTTTATTTCTTTCACAATCTTCCTCTTGTCAAAAATGAAACAAAAAAATATACATGAATAAATTAAAGATTAAATTACACTTTATTTCTTTCACAATCTTCCTCTTGTCAAAAATGGACAAAAAAAATATACATGAATAAATTAAAGATTAAATTACACTTTATTTCTTTCACAATCTTCCTCTTGTCAAAAATGAAACAAAAAAATATACATGAATAAATTAAAGATTGAATTACACTTTATTTATTTCACAATCTTCCTCTTGTCAAAAATGAAACAAAAAAAATATACATGAATAAATTAAAGATTAAATTACACTTTATTTCTTTCACAATCTTCCTCTTGTCAAAAATGGACAAAAAAAATATACATGAATAAATTAAAGATTAAATTACACTTTATTTCTTTCACAATCTTCCTCTTGTCAAAAATAAAACAAAAAAATATACATGAATAAATTAAAGATTAAATTACACTTTATTTCTTTCACAATCTTCCTCTTGTCAAAAATGGACAAAAAAAATATACATGAATAAATTAAAGATTAAATTACACTTTATTTCTTTCACAATCTTCCTCTTGTCAAAAATGAAACAAAAAAATATACATGAATAAATTAAAGATTAAATTACACTTTATTTCTTTCACAATCTTCCTCTTGTCAAAAATGAAACAAAAAAATATACATGAATAAATTAAAGATTAAATTACACTTTATTTCTTTCACAATCTTCCTCTTGTCAAAAATAAAACAAAAAAATATACATGAATAAATTAAAGATTAAATTACACTTTATTTCTTTCACAATCTTCCTCTTGTCAAAAATGGACAAAAAAAATATACATGAATAAATTAAAGATTAAATTACACTTTATTTCTTCTACAATCTTCCTATTGTCAAAAATGGACACAAAAAAATATACATGAATAAATTAAAGATTAAATTACACTTTATTTCTTTCACAATCTTCCTCTTGTCAAAAATGGACACAAAAAAATATACATGAATAAATTAAAGATTAAATTACACTTTATTTCTTCTACAATCTTCCTCTAGTCAAAAATGGACACAAAAAAATATACATGAATAAATTAAAGATTAAATTACACTTTATTTCTTTCACAATCTTCCTCTTGTCAAAAATGGACAAAAAAATATACATGAATAAATTAAAGATTAAATTACACTTTATTTCTTTCACAATCTTCCTCTTGTCAAAAATAAAACAAAAAAATATACATGAATAAATTAAAGATTAAATTACACTTTATTTCTTTCACAATCTTCCTCTTGTCAAAAATGAAACAAAAAAATATACATGAATAAATTAAAGATTAAATTACACTTTATTTCTTTCACAATCTTCCTCTTGTCAAAAATAAAACAAAAAAATATACATGAATAAATTAAAGATTAAATTACACTTTATTTCTTCTACAATCTTCCTCTTGTCAAAAATGAAACAAAAAAATATACATGAATAAATTAAAGATTAAATTACACTTTATTTCTTCTACAATCTTCCTATTGTCAAAAATGGACACAAAAAAATATACATGAATAAATTAAAGATTAAATTACACTTTATTTCTTTCACAATCTTCCTCTTGTCAAAAATGGACACAAAAAAATATACATGAATAAATTAAAGATTAAATTACACTTTATTTCTTCTACAATCTTCCTCTAGTCAAAAATGGACACAAAAAAATATACATGAATAAATTAAAGATTAAATTACACTTTATTTCTTCTACAATCTTCCTCTTGTCAAAAATAAAACAAAAAAATATACATGAATAAATTAAAGATTAAATTACACTTTATTTCTTTCACAATCTTCCTCTTGTCAAAAATGGACAAAAAAATATACATGAATAAATTAAAGATTAAATTACACTTTATTTCTTTCACAATCTTCCTCTTGTCAAAAATAAAACAAAAAAATATACATGAATAAATTAAAGATTAAATTACACTTTATTTCTTTCACAATCTTCCTCTTGTCAAAAATAAAACAAAAAAATATACATGAATAAATTAAAGATTAAATTACACTTTATTTCTTTCACAATCTTCCTCTTGTCAAAAATGAAACAAAAAAATATACATGAATAAATTAAAGATTAAATTACACTTTATTTCTTTCACAATCTTCCTCTTGTCAAAAATGAAACAAAAAAATATACATGAATAAATTAAAGATTAAATTACACTTTATTTCTTTCACAATCTTCCTCTTGTCAAAAATGAAACAAAAAAATATACATGAATAAATTAAAGATTAAATTACACTTTATTTCTTTCACAATCTTCCTCTTGTCAAAAATGGACACAAAAAAAAATACATGAATAAATTAAAGATTAAATTACACTTTATTTCTTTCACAATCTTCCTCTTGTCAAAAATGGACACAAAAAAATATACATGAATAAATTAAAGATTAAATTACACTTTATTTCTTCTACAATCTTCTTCTAGTCAAAAATGGACACAAAAAAATATACATGAATAAATTAAAGATTAAATTACACTTTATTTCTTCTACAATCTTCCTCTAGTCAAAAATGGACACAAAAAAATATACATGAATAAATTAAAGATTAAATTACACTTGATTTCTTCTACAATCTTCCTCTTGTCAAAAATGGAAACAAAAAAATATACATGAATAAATTAAAGATTAAATTACACTTTATTTCTTTCACAATCTTCCTCTTGTCAAAAATGAAACAAAAATATACATGAATAAATTATAGATTAAATTACACTTTATTTTTTTCACAATCTTCCTCTTGTCAAAAATGAAACAAAAATATACATGAATAAATTATAGATTAAATTACACTTTATTTCTTTCACAATCTTCCTCTTGTCAAAAATGAAACAAAAATATACATGAATAAATTAATGATTAAATTACACTTTATTTCTTTCACAATCTTCCTCTTGTCAAAAATGGAAACAAAAAAAAATACATGAATAAATTATAGATTAAATTACACTTTATTTCTTTCACAATCTTCCTCTTGTCAAAAATGAAACAAAAATATACATGAATAAATTATAGATTAAATTACACTTTATTTATTTCACAATCTTCCTCTTGTCAAAAATGGAAACAAAAAAAAATACATGAATAAATTATAGATTAAATTACACTTTATTTCTTTCACAATCTTCCTCTTGTCAAAAATGGAAACAAAAAAAATATACATGAATAAATTATAGATTAAATTACACTTTATTTCTTTCACAATCTTCCTCTTGTCAAAAATGAAACAAAAATATACATGAATAAATTAAAGATTAAATTACACTTTATTTCTTTCACAATCTTCCTTTTGTCAAAAATGGAAACAAAAAAAAATACATGAATAAATTATAGATTAAATTACACTTTATTTCTTTCACAATCTTCCTCTTGTCAAAAATGAAACAAAAATATACATGAATAAATTAAAGATTAAATTACACTTTATTTCTTTCACAACCTTCCTCTTGTCAAAAATGAAACAAAAATATACATGAATAAATTAAAGATTAAATTACACTTTATTTCTTTCACAATCTTCCTCTTGTCAAAAATGAAACAAAAATATACATGAATAAATTATAGATTAAATTACACTTTATTTCTTTCACAATCTTCCTCTTGTCAAAAATGAAACAAAAATATACATGAATAAATTATAGATTAAATTACACTTTATTTTTTTCACAATCTTCCTCTTGTCAAAAATGAAACAAAAATATACATGAATAAATTATAGATTAAATTACACTTTATTTCTTTCACAATCTTCCTCTTGTCAAAAATGGAAACAAAAAAAAATACATGAATAAATTATAGATTAAATTACACTTTATTTCTTTCACAATCTTCCTCTTGTCAAAAATGAAACAAAAATATACATGAATAAATTATAGATTAAATTACACTTTATTTCTTTCACAATCTTCCTCTTGTCAAAAATGGAAACAAAAAAAAATACATGAATAAATTATAGATTAAATTACACTTTATTTCTTTCACAATCTTCCTCTTGTCAAAAATGAAACAAAAATATACATGAATAAATTAAAGATTAAATTACACTTTATTTCTTTCACAATCTTTCTCTTGTCAAAAATGAAACAAAAAAATATACATGAATAAATTAAAGATTAAATTACACTTTATTTCTTTCACAATCTTCCTCTTGTCAAAAATGAAACAAAAATATACATGAATAAATTATAGATTAAATTACACTTTATTTTTTTCACAATCTTCCTCTTGTCAAAAATGAAACAAAAATATACATGAATAAATTATAGATTAAATTACACTTTATTTCTTTCACAATCTTCCTCTTGTCAAAAATGAAAAAAAAATATACATGAATAAATTATAGATTAAATTACACTTTATTTCTTTCACAATCTTCCTCTTGTCAAAAATGGACACAAAAAAAATATACATGAATAAATTAAAGATTAAATTACACTTTATTTTTTCTACAATCTTCCTCTTGTCAAAAATGGACACAAAAAAATATACATGAATAAATTAAAGATTAAATTACACTTTATTTCTTCTACAATCTTCCTCTTGTCAAAAATAGACACAAAAAATATACATGAATAAATTAAAGATTAAATTACACTTTATTTCTTTCACAATCTTCCTCTTGTCAAAAATGGAAACAAAAAAAAAATACATGAATAAATTATAGATTAAATTACACTTTATTTCTTTCACAATCTTCCTCTTGTCAAAAATGAAACAAAAATATACATGAATAAATTATAGATTAAATTACACTTTATTTATTTCACAATCTTCCTCTTGTCAAAAATGGAAACAAAAAAAAATACATGAATAAATTATAGATTAAATTACACTTTATTTCTTTCACAATCTTCCTCTTGTCAAAAATGGAAACAAAAAAAATATACATGAATAAATTATAGATTAAATTACACTTTATTTCTTTCACAATCTTCCTCTTGTCAAAAATGAAACAAAAATATACATGAATAAATTAAAGATTAAATTACACTTTATTTCTTTCACAATCTTCCTCTTGTCAAAAATGGAAACAAAAAAAAATACATGAATAAATTATAGATTAAATTACACTTTATTTCTTTCACAATCTTCCTCTTGTCAAAAATGAAACAAAAATATACATGAATAAATTAAAGATTAAATTACACTTTATTTCTTTCACAATCTTCCTCTTGTCAAAAATGAAACAAAAATATACATGAATAAATTAAAGATTAAATTACACTTTATTTCTTTCACAATCTTCCTCTTGTCAAAAATGAAACAAAAATATACATGAATAAATTATAGATTAAATTACACTTTATTTCTTTCACAATCTTCCTCTTGTCAAAAATGAAACAAAAATATACATGAATAAATTATAGATTGAATTACACTTTATTTTTTTCACAATCTTCCTCTTGTCAAAAATGAAACAAAAATATACATGAATAAATTATAGATTAAATTACACTTTATTTCTTTCACAATCTTCCTCTTGTCAAAAATGGAAACAAAAAAAAATACATGAATAAATTATAGATTAAATTACACTTTATTTCTTTCACAATCTTCCTCTTGTCAAAAATGAAACAAAAATATACATGAATAAATTATAGATTAAATTACACTTTATTTCTTTCACAATCTTCCTCTTGTCAAAAATGGAAACAAAAAAAAATACATGAATAAATTATAGATTAAATTACACTTTATTTCTTTCACAATCTTCCTCTTGTCAAAAATGAAACAAAAATATACATGAATAAATTAAAGATTAAATTACACTTTATTTCTTTCACAATCTTTCTCTTGTCAAAAATGAAACAAAAAAATATACATGAATAAATTAAAGATTAAATTACACTTTATTTCTTTCACAATCTTCCTCTTGTCAAAAAATAAAACAAAAATATACATGAATAAATTATAGATTAAATTACACTTTATTTTTTTCACAATCTTCCTCTTGTCAAAAATGAAACAAAAATATACATGAATAAATTATAGATTAAATTACACTTTATTTCTTTCACAATCTTCCTCTTGTCAAAAATGAAAAAAAAATATACATGAATAAATTATAGATTAAATTACACTTTATTTCTTTCACAATCTTCCTCTTGTCAAAAATGGACACAAAAAAAATATACATGAATAAATTAAAGATTAAATTACACTTTATTTTTTCTACAATCTTCCTCTTGTCAAAAATGGACACAAAAAAATATACATGAATAAATTAAAGATTAAATTACACTTTATTTCTTCTACAATCTTCCTCTTGTCAAAAATAGACACAAAAAATATACATGAATAAATTAAAGATTAAATTACACTTTATTTCTTTCACAATCTTCCCCTTGTCAAAAATAGACACAAAAAAATATACATGAATAAATTAAAGATTAAATTACACTTTATTTCTTTCACAATCTTCCTCTTGTCGAAAATGAAACAAAAAAATATATATGAATAAATTAAAGATTAAATTACACTTTATTTCTTTCACAATCTTCCTCTTGTCAAAAATGGAAACAAAAAAATATACATGAATAAATTAAAGATTAAATTACACTTTATTTCTTTCACAATCTTCCTCTTGTCGAAAATGAAACAAAAAAATATACATGAATAAATTAAAGATTAAATTACACTTTATTTCTTTCACAATCTTCCTCTTGTCAAAAATGAAACAAAAAAATATACATGAATAAATTAAAGATTAAATTACACTTTATTTCTTTCACAATCTTCCTCTTGTCAAAAATGGAAACAAAAAAATATACATGAATAAATTAAAGATTAAATTACACTTTATTTCTTTCACAATCTTCCTCTTGTCAAAAATGAAACAAAAAAATATACATGAATAAATTAAAGATTAAATTACACTTTATTTCTTTCACAATCTTCCTCTTGTCAAAAATGGACACAAAAAATATACATGAATAAATTAAAGATTAAATTACACTTTATTTCTTTCACAATCTTACTCTTGTCAGAAATGAAACAAAAAAATATACATGAATAAATTAAAGATTAAATTACACTTTATTTCTTTCACAATCTTCCTCTTGTCAAAAATGAAACAAAAAATATACATGAATAAATTAAAGATTAAATTACACTTTATTTCTCCTACAATCTCCCTCTTGTCAAAAATGGACACAAAAAAATATACCTGAATAAATTAAAGATTAAATTACACTTTATTTCTTCTACAATCTTCCTCTTGTCAAAAATGGACACAAAATATACATGAATAAATTAAAGATTAAATTACACTTTATTTCTTCTACAATCTTCCTCTTGTCAAAAATGGACACAAAAAAATATACATGAATAAATTAAAGATTAAATTACACTTTATTTCTTTCACAATCTTCCTCTTGTCAAAAATGGAAACAAAAAAATATACATGAATAAATTAAAGATTAAATTACACTTTATTTCTTTCACAATCTTCCTCTTGTCAAAAATGAAACAAAAAAATATACATGAATAAATTAATGATTAAATTACACTTTATTTCTTTCACAATCTTCCTCTTGTCAAAAATGGACAAAAAAAATTTACATGAATAAATTAAAGATTAAATTACACTTTATTTCTTTCACAATCTTCCTCGTTTCAAAAATGGACAAAAAAAAATATATGAATAAATTAAAGATTAAATTACACTTTATTTCTTTCACAATCTTCCTCTTGTCAAAAATGAAACAAAAAAAAAATACATGAATAAATTAAAGATTAAATTACACTTTATTTCTTTCACAATCTTCCTCTTGTTAAAAATGGAAACAAAAAAATATACATGAATAAATTAAAGATTAAATTACACTTTATTTCTTTAACAATCTTCCTCTTGTCAAAAATTGGACACAAAAAAAATATACATGAATAAATTGAAGATTAAATTACACTTTATTTCTTTCACAATCTTCCTCTTGTCAAAAATGAACACAAAAAATATACATGAATAAATTAAAGATTAAATTACACTTTATTTCTTTCACAATCTTCTTCTTGTTAAAAATGAAACAAAAAAATATACATGAATAAATTAAAGATTAAATTACACTTTATTTCTTTCACAATCTTCCTCTTGTCAAAAATGGACACAAAAAAATATACATGAATAAATTAAAGATTAAATTACACTTTATTTCTTCTACAATCTTCCTCTTGTCAAAAATGAAACAAAAAAATATACATGAATAAATTAAAGATTAAATTACACTTTATTTCTTTCACAATCTTCCTCTTGTCAAAAATGAAACACAAAAAATATACATGAATAAATTAAAGATTAAATTACACTTGATTTCTTTCACAATCTTCCTCTTGTCAAAAATGAAACAAAAAAATATACATGAATAAATTAAAGATTAAATTACACTTTATTTCTTTCACAATCTTCCTCTTGTCAAAAATGGACACAAAAAATATACATGAATAAATTAAAGATTAAATTACACTTTATTTCTTTCACAATCTTACTCTTGTCAGAAATGAAACAAAAAAATATACATGAATAAATTAAAGATTAAATTACACTTTATTTCTTTCACAATCTTCCTCTTGTCAAAAATGGACACAAAAAATATACATGAATAAATTAAAGATTAAATTACACTTTATTTATTTCACAATCTTCCTCTTGTCAAGAATGAAACAAAAAAATATACATGAATAAATTAAAGATTAAATTACACTTTATTTCTTTCACAATCTTCCTCTTGTCAAAAATGGACACAAAAAATATACATGAATAAATTAAAGATTTAATTACACTTATTTCTTTCACAATCTTCCTCTTGACAAAAATGAAATAAAAAAATATACATGAATAAATTAAAGATTAAATTACACTTTATTTCTTTCACAATCTTCCGCTTGTCAAAAATGGACACAAAAAAATATACATGAATAAATTAAAGATTAAATTACACTTTTTTTTCTACAATCTTCCTCTTGTCAAAAATTAAACAAAAAGATATACATGAATAAATTAAAGATTAAATTACACTTTATTTCTTTCATTATCTTCATCTTGTCAAAAATGAAACAAAAAAATATACATGAATAAATTAAAGATTAAATTACACTTTATTTCTTTCACAATCTTCCTCTTGTCAAAAATGAAACAAAAAATATACATGAATAAATTAAAGATTAAATTACACTTTATTTCTCCTACAATCTTCCTCTTGTCAAAAATGGACACAAAAAAATATACCTGAATAAATTAAAGATTAAATTACACTTTATTTCTTCTACAATCTTCCTCTTGTCAAAAATGGACACAAAATATACATGAATAAATTAAAGATTAAATTACACTTTATTTCTTCTACAATCTTCTTCTTGTCAAAAATGGACACAAAAAAATATACATGAATAAATTAAAGATTAAATTACACTTTATTTCTTTCACAATCTTCCTCTTGTCAAAAATGGAAACAAAAAAATATACATGAATAAATTAAAGATTAAATTACACTTTATTTCTTTCACAATCTTCCTCTTGTCAAAAATGAAACAAAAAAATATACATGAATAAATTAATGATTAAATTACACTTTATTTCTTTCACAATCTTCCTCTTGTCAAAAATGGACAAAAAAAATTTACATGAATAAATTAAAGATTAAATTACACTTTATTTCTTTCACAATCTTCCTCGTTTCAAAAATGGACAAAAAAAAATATATGAATAAATTAAAGATTAAATTACACTTTATTTCTTTCACAATCTTCCTCTTGTCAAAAATGAAACAAAAAAAAAATACATGAATAAATTAAAGATTAAATTACACTTTATTTCTTTCACAATCTTCCTCTTGTTAAAAATGGAAACAAAAAAATATACATGAATAAATTAAAGATTAAATTACACTTTATTTCTTTAACAATCTTCCTCTTGTCAAAAATTGGACACAAAAAAAATATACATGAATAAATTGAAGATTAAATTACACTTTATTTCTTTCACAATCTTCCTCTTGTCAAAAATGAACACAAAAAATATACATGAATAAATTAAAGATTAAATTACACTTTATTTCTTTCACAATCTTCTTCTTGTTAAAAATGAAACAAAAAAATATACATGAATAAATTAAAGATTAAATTACACTTTATTTCTTTCACAATCTTCCTCTTGTCAAAAATGGACACAAAAAAATATACATGAATAAATTAAAGATTAAATTACACTTTATTTCTTCTACAATCTTCCTCTTGTCAAAAATGAAACAAAAAAATATACATGAATAAATTAAAGATTAAATTACACTTTATTTCTTTCACAATCTTCCTCTTGTCAAAAATGAAACACAAAAAATATACATGAATAAATTCAAGATTAAATTACACTTTATTTCTTTCACAATCTTCCTCTTGTTAAAAATGGACACAAAAAAATATACATGAATAAATTAAAGATTAAATTACACTTTATTTCTTTCACAATCTTCCTCTTGTCAAAAATGGACACAAAAAAAATATACATGAATAAATTATAGATTAAATTACACTTTATTTCTTTCACAATCTTCCTCTTGTCAAAAATGGACACAAAAAAAATATACATGAATAAATTAAAGATTAAATTACACTTTATTTCTTTCACAATCTTCCTCTTGTCAAAAATGGACACAAAAAAAATATACATGAATAAATTAAAGATTAAATTACACTTTATTTCTTTCACAATCTTCCTCTTGTCAAAAATGGACACAAAAAAATATACATGAATAAATTAAAGATTAAATTACACTTTATTTCTTCTACAATCTTCCTCTTGTCAAAAATGAAACAAAAAAATATACATGAATAAATTAAAGATTAAATTACACTTTATTTCTTTCACAATCTTCCTCTTGTCAAAAATGAAACACAAAAAATATACATGAATAAATTAAAGATTAAATTACACTTGATTTCTTTCACAATCTTCCTCTTGTCAAAAATGGACACAAAAAAAATATACATGAATAAATTAAAGATTAAATTACACTTTATTTCTTTCACAATCTTCCTCTTGTCAAAAATGGAAACAAAAATATACATGAATAAATTAAAGATTAAATTACACTTTATTTCTTCTACAATCTTCTCCTTGTCAAAAATGGACACAAAAAATATACATGAATAAATTAAAGATTAAATTACACTTTATTTCTTTCACAATCTTCCTCTTGTCAAAAATGGACAAAAAAAATATACATGAATAAATTCAAGATTAAATTACACTTTATTTCTTTCACAATCTTCCTCTTGTTAAAAATGGACACAAAAAATATACATGAATAAATTAAAGATTAAATTACACTTTATTTCTTTCACAATCTTCCTCTTGTCAAAAATGGACACAAAAAAAATATACATGAATAAATTATAGATTAAATTACACTTTATTTCTTTCACAATCTTCCTCTTGTCAAAAATGGACACAAAAAAAATATACATGAATAAATTAAAGATTAAATTACACTTTATTTCTTTCACAATCTTCCTCTTGTCAAAAATGGACACAAAAAAAATATACATGAATAAATTAAAGATTAAATTACACTTTATTTCTTTCACAATCTTCCTCTTGTCAAAAATGGACACAAAAATATATACATGAATAAATTAAAGATTAAATTACACTTTATTTCTTCTACAATCGTCCTCTTGTCAAAAATGAAACAAAAAAATATACATGAATAAATTAAAGATTAAATTACACTTTATTTCTTTCACAATCTTCCTTTTGTCAAAAATGGACACAAAAAATATACATGAATAAATTATAAATTAAATTACACTTTATTTCTTCTACAATCTTCCTCTTGTCAAAAATGGACACAAAAAAATATACATGAATAAATTAAAGATTAAATTACACTTTATTTCTTTCACAATCTTCTTCTTGTCAAAAATGGAAAAAAAAATATACATGAATAAATTATAGATTAAATTACACTTTATTTCTTTCACAATCTTCCTCTTGTCAAAAATGAAACAAAAAAAAAATACATGAATAAATTAAAGATTAAATTACACTTTATTTCTTTCACAATCTTCCTCTTGTTAAAAATGGAAACAAAAAAATATACATGAATAAATTAAAGATTAAATTACACTTTATTTCTTTAACAATCTTCCTCTTGTCAAAAATTGGACACAAAAAAAATATACATGAATAAATTGAAGATTAAATTACACTTTATTTCTTTCACAATCTTCCTCTTGTCAAAAATGAACACAAAAAATATACATGAATAAATTAAAGATTAAATTACACTTTATTTCTTTCACAATCTTCTTCTTGTTAAAAATGAAACAAAAAAATATACATGAATAAATTAAAGATTAAATTACACTTTATTTCTTTCACAATCTTCCTCTTGTCAAAAATGGACACAAAAAAATATACATGAATAAATTAAAGATTAAATTACACTTTATTTCTTCTACAATCTTCCTCTTGTCAAAAATGAAACAAAAAAATATACATGAATAAATTAAAGATTAAATTACACTTTATTTCTTTCACAATCTTCCTCTTGTCAAAAATGAAACACAAAAAATATACATGAATAAATTAAAGATTAAATTACACTTGATTTCTTTCACAATCTTCCTCTTGTCAAAAATGGACACAAAAAAAATATACATGAATAAATTAAAGATTAAATTACACTTTATTTCTTTCACAATCTTCCTCTTGTCAAAAATGGAAACAAAAATATACATGAATAAATTAAAGATTAAATTACACTTTATTTATTTCACAATCTTCCTTTTGTCAAAAATGGACACAAAAAATATACATGAATAAATTAAAGATTAAATTACACTTTATTTCTTTCACAATCTTCCTTTTGTCAAAAATGGACACAAAAAATATACATGAATAAATTAAAGATTAAATTACACTTTATTTCTTTCACAATCTTCCTCTTGTCAAAAATGGACAAAAAAAATATACATGAATAAATTAAAGATTAAATTACACTTTATTTCTTTCACAATCTTACTCTTGTTAAAAATGGACACAAAAAAATATACATGAATAAATTAAAGATTAAATTACACTTTATTTCTTTCACAATCTTCCTCTTGTCAAAAATGGACACAAAAAAAATATACATGAATAAATTATAGATTAAATTACACTTTATTTCTTTCACAATCTTCCTCTTGTCAAAAATGGACACAAAAAAAATATACATGAATAAATTAAAGATTAAATTACACTTTATTTCTTTCACAATCTTCCTCTTGTCAAAAATGGACACAAAAAAAATATACATGAATAAATTAAAGATTAAATTACACTTTATTTCTTTCACAATCTTCCTCTTGTCAAAAATGGACACAAAAATATATACATGAATAAATTAAAGATTAAATTACACTTTATTTCTTCTACAATCGTCCTCTTGTCAAAAATGAAACAAAAAAATATACATGAATAAATTAAAGATTAAATTACACTTTATTTCTTTCACAATCTTCCTTTTGTCAAAAATGGACACAAAAAATATACATGAATAAATTATAGATTAAATTACACTTTATTTCTTCTACAATCTTCCTCTTGTCAAAAATGGACACAAAAAAATATACATGAATAAATTAAAGATTAAATTACACTTTATTTCTTTCACAATCTTCTTCTTGTCAAAAATGGAAAAAAAAATATACATGAATAAATTATAGATTAAATTACACTTTATTTCTTTCACAATCTTCCTCTTGTCAAAAATGAAACAAAAAAATATACATGAATAAATTAAAGATTAAATTACACTTTATATCTTTCACAATCGTCCTCTTGTCAAAAATGGACACAAAAAAAATATACATGAATAAAGATTAAATTACACTTTATTTCTTCTACAATCTTCCTCTTGTAAAAAATGAAACAAAAAAATATACATGAATAAATTAAAGATTAAATTACACTTTATTTCTTTCACAATCTTCCTCTTGTCAAAAATGAAACAAAAAAATATACATGAATAAATTAAAGATTAAATTACACTTTATTTCTTCTACAATCTTCCTCTTGTCAAAAATGGACACAAAAAATATACATGAATAAATTAAAGATTAAATTACACTTTATTTCTTTCACAATCTTCCTCTTGGCAAAAATGGACACAAAAAATATACATGAATAAATTAAAGATTAAATTACACTTTATTTCTTTCACAATCTTCCTCTTGTCAAAAATGGACACAAAAATATACATGAATAAATTAAAGATTAAATTACACTTTATTTCTTTCACAATCTTCCTCTTGTCAAAAATGAAACAAAAAAAATATACATGAATAAATTAAAGATTATATTACACTTTATTTCTTTCACAATCTTCCGCTTGTCAAAAATGAAACAAAAAAAATACATGAATAAATTAAAGATTAAATTACACTTTATTTCTTTCACAATCTTCCTCTTGTCAAAATTGGACACCAAAAAAATATACATGAATAAATTAAAGATTAAATTACACTTTATTTCTTCTAC
Source organism: Sepiola atlantica (assembly GCA_963556195.1). Taxonomy (NCBI): domain Eukaryota; kingdom Metazoa; phylum Mollusca; class Cephalopoda; order Sepiida; family Sepiolidae; genus Sepiola; species Sepiola atlantica. The sequence continues at coordinate 7,830,482 of OY744549.1, forward strand.
AATCTTCCTCTTGTCAAAAATGAAACAAAAAAATATACATGAATAAATTAAAGATTAAATTACACTTTATTTCTTCTACAATCTTCCTCTTGTCAAAAATGAAACAAAAAAATATACATGAATAAATTAAAGATTAAATTACACTTTATTTCTTCTACAATCTTCCTCTTGTCAAAAATGGACACAAAAAATATACATGAATAAATTAAAGATTAAATTACACTTTATTTCTTTCACAATCTTCCTCTTGGCAAAAATGGACACAAAAAATATACATGAATAAATTAAAGATTAAATTACACTTTATTTCTTTCACAATCTTCCTCTTGTCAAAAATGGACACAAAAATATACATGAATAAATTAAAGATTAAATTACACTTTATTTCTTTCACAATCTTCCTCTTGTCAAAAATGAAACAAAAAAAATATACATGAATAAATTAAAGATTATATTACACTTTATTTCTTTCACAATCTTCCGCTTGTCAAAAATGAAACAAAAAAAATACATGAATAAATTAAAGATTAAATTACACTTTATTTCTTTCACAATCTTCCTCTTGTCAAAATTGGACACCAAAAAAATATACATGAATAAATTAAAGATTAAATTACACTTTATTTCTTCTACAATCTTCCTCTTGTCAAAAATGAAACAAAAAAAATACATGAATAAATTAAAGATTAAATTACACTTTATTTCTTCTACAATCTTCCTCTTGTTAAAAATGGACACAAAAAATATACATGAATAAATTAAAGATTAAATTACACTTTATTTCTTTCACAATCTTCCTCTTGTCAAAAATGAAACAAAAAAATATACATGAATAAATTAAAGATTAAATTACACTTTATTTCTTCTACAATCTTCCTCTTGTCAAAAATGAAACAAAAAAAATATACATGAATAAATTAAAGATTAAATTACACTTTATTTCTTTCACAATCTTCATCTTGTCAAAAATGAAACAAAAAAATATACATGAATAAATTAAAGATTAAATTACACTTTATTTCTTCTACAATCTTCTCCTTGTCAAAAATGGACACAAAAAAATATACATGAATAAATTAAAGATTAAATTACACTTTATTTCTTCTACAATCTTCTTCTTGTCAAAAATGGACACAAAAAAATATACATGAATAAATTAAAGATTAAATTACACTTAATTTCTTCTACAATCTTCTTCTTGTCAAAAATGGACACAAAAAAATATACATGAATAAATTAAAGATTAAATTACACTTTATTTCTTCTACAATCTTCTTCTTGTCAAAAATGGACACAAAAAAATATACATGAATAAATTAAAGATTAAATTACACTTTATTTCTTCTACAATCTTCTTGTCAAAAGTGGACACAAAAAAATATACATGAATAAATTAAAGATTAAATTACACTTTATTTCTTTCACAATCTTCCTATTGTCAAAAATGGACAAAAAAAAAAAAATTCCGACTGTGTGGAATTCACTACAATGGATGCCAGAAAGTAGGAATGGATACAGGCCAGTCCCGCAGATACTGATAGACTCTTTCCAGTATCTCATCAATCCGGCTCTCTGCATTGCCTTCAGCCTTCTTAATATATTTATTACAACTCCCAGCAATACTTCAAGCAAACTACCATTCTCTATTATACCGGGTGTCTCAAAAAATGTACTCACTCGTAGAATGACGAGAAAACTTTTATTTATGAACATAGAGTGAAATGAAATAGCATCGAATACATGAGACAGATGTAATTGAAGAATCATGTTCGCAAATGTTCAAACTGATGACCATTATTGTTCAAACAAAGCTGATAACGCGCACCAAGGGATTCGCAAACGTCGCGAAACATGTCATTAGGAATATCACGACAGTGTCTTTCAATTTCCAATTTCAATGCATCAATTGTCCTTGGTTTGTTGCCATAAACTTTGTCTTTTAAGTATCCCCACAAAAAAAAGTCCATGTGGTTGACGCTATCTTTTGAGATGTGGGTTTCCCGAGCAGTTTGGCGAAGTGATTTCTGTGGTGATCGAAGGAGTGTTTCCTGCACCTGCAGTTCTTTTTCAGGGGACGTAGATGTCCGTGGTCGTCCTGAACGTTGTTTGTTGGTATTCTGTACGGTTCCATCTGCTTCAAATTTGTCTCTGATGCGCGCAATGGTCCGGCGCGTGGGTGGCGGTTTTCGGTCTTCCAATAGCATTTCAGGACAAACTTTCTCTCTTCGAAACTAAGTTGATTTCCTGCCATGGCTTCATTAATTCAGAATATCTGAAACAAAAAAAAAGAGTGAGTAAATTTATAATGGACATCAATTTGAACATTTGCGAACATGATTTTTCAATTACATTTGTTTCATGTATTTGAAGCTATTTCATTTCTCTCTATGTTCATAAATAAAGGTTTTCTCGTCATTCTAAGAGTGAGTACATTTTTTTGAGACACCCTGTATATATATATATATGGGAAAGGAAAAAGGAAAAACCAAGAGATATTTTTTTATATATTCATCAACGTTTCATCTTTATTGTAAGACTTCTTCAGGATGATAATTTAAAAAAAAAATGTCATGCAAGTACATCGACATATTGGGTTGACATGATGGGTTGATAAGGAAAAATAGTAGCCGTGGCTACTAAAAGCGCTGGACGAGGGTGTAGGCTGCAAGAAGTCAGTAGTGGCAGAGAATGAAATGAATATGGAAAGCTTTGAGTGGGTACCATTAAGGCAGCAGTGAAAAGGGGAGGGTGAGAGTATTAGTGAATTTGCCTTAGGGTGGGAGGGAGGGAAGGAGGCTGAGGTTTTTGTAGTGGTGAGGTGTAGCATGGCTTTTGAGGGGCTGGGAAGAGGGAAACTCTGTGTTTGGCATGTAGGTGGAATCATAGTTTTAGAAAAAGATTTGAAGAAATAAAGATAACTTGAAAATGGACGGGGGTGGGTAAGAGTGTGAAAGAAATAGTCAAAAGGTTGGGAGAGGGGAGATTTTGTTGTGGTCAGGTGGGAAATTTTTTTTCACTGCTGTCTTAATGGTATCGACTCAAAGCTTTCCATATTCATTTTATTCTTGGTTTTTCCTTTTTCGTTTCCCATTACGTTGGATTACTCTCATCCTTCCTTTCTAATATATATATATATATATAGGGTAGGGTCCTTGTGTTACCCCCTCCTCTAATTCTTTGGACTCTGCTATTGGCCAACATTTGGTTGAAAACCCTAGCTGTGCCAGTGGCTATAAAATAGACCGTTTTGAGGTCTTGCATCGAGCAGATTCCAAGAACCATTTGAAAATATTGGAATCTGTCTCTATTGCCATTCGAAAACCTTCCTTGTGCCGGCAGAAGGAATTTGTAAGATCGCTGAATCTCTTTGGGGAACTTTGAACTCCTTCCCAATTTTTATTTAAAAAAATTTTTTTTATCCCCTAACGTAGTGCCTTTTAATCGACTTTTAATCGAAATCATTAAATTGAATTTTAATCGCTTTAACGTTAATTTTGGCACACTCAATTTCCCCATTTTGCTCTTTCTTTCGACGTTATTATTAATTAAAACTATCGATTTTCTCCTGACGAGATGATAGTCGAAAGGGCCTTAGAGAGATTTCCGCGTATTCTTTTTAAATCTATTTATAAATTTTGTACCTCGAAACGTTTATATATATATATATATATATATATATATATATATATCGACAGCCATTCAACCTTTAATTATCTGTATGAATGAAATAAGATTTTCTTTTTTTTCTTTTCTTTTTTTCTTTTCTAGGACCAAAGTGTAGAAAGTGGCCGCGAGCGACAAGTAGAAATCAGATATGTTTATTATTCACTTGTGCCTAAAGGAAGTACGTGCACTTTTATTTATATACTAGACCACCCGTGACCCGTTGGGTCAGTTTGTTATATTAGCTATGGAATTCATGTATGAGCATGACACTTGTGACATAAAGAAAATAGTTTTTTTTTACATACCAGAAGCATTTCTATGAAAGTATATTAAAATGAAAAAAGAATATAGATAGATTTCTATGAGTCGTTCTGTTTATTATAATTGTTTTTTTTAAAAATTACAGTTACTGAATTATAAGTGGTTGGTTAGGGCAATTTGAGAAAGGAAGGGGGTACAGCAAGCTTTCTTGCGTACGTAACGAAAACAGAGGGAGTAGGAGTGGTGAAATCTATGAGAGGGAAAGTGGGAGGTGGTTTCGTTCACCGACCGCTAGTTTTGCTGATATTAATAATGAGTGTTGTTTTTTTGTTTGTTTGTTTTTGTTTTTTAAAGGGGAGGAGTTTTTTTGAAACTGCGACAGACTTTACGAAGTCCTCCCGTTGAATGTTTTTAGCCGTGAAGAAAACAAATAAACTATTTGATGAAATTAAATGAAATTGTTTAAAAATTTCCAGAATGAAAAATTTCATGCGTTCGTTAATCATAATAGAGAATAACGGAATTGGAATAACAGATTGAAGACGATGCTATTTACGCATGCGCAACCGGATGTTGAAAACCGGAAAGCTGAAAGCTGATTGCAAACATACAAGACCAATAGAGTTTTAGTATTATATAGATATAGATTTTAATTTTCGTAAGCAAATATAAGTGTTTCAAAACTTTTCTCTTTGGGGAATTAATTTTACGCGTCCTGCGATGGGTATTTTTCTGCTAGACGAATATTGTAGCCCTGGAAGATCTAGTTTTATAGAACTGTGGAATTCCGTAAATAAATATGGTAAAAGTAGTGGGAGGATGCGAATGATGTAAATACGTAAAAGAAAGAGATAGGGTTAGTGTTTAGAGCCAGGTTTGGGATCAGGGTTTATAACCGATACTGATCAGCGGGTCATCTAACTAATAAAACTCTATGAATCTTATTTGTATCTTGTGAGCGTGCACACTGGATAGCATCACAAAAGATGAATCACATCACGAAGCTACACTTCATCCTTTAGATTTATATGATGTCGAAATAAATTATCCGATGGTGTGCGTTTACTGCACAGGCCACGATCGTCCACTCGTTGTGTTGGTCCAGAGTTGTTGCTTGATTCTGACGCCAGTCGCAGTGTCAATTTCGTCTCGGTCAGTGCTTCAACAGAAGAATTCTCCGTCCAAATAAAATCGCGATTCCCGTTTAAAACGCTTAGCAAAGTTTTATTCTTTTGATGCTCGTTCTCTGCTCTTGAATTATGAGAAATCGTAGCCCGACTAAATAAAAAAAAACAAAAAAGCCAAAGGAGAGGCAGAAACACCTCGGCTCACTGTCAAACCCCAAAAACCAAACTTTCACAACCTTCCACGGTCGGAAAGTTGGATTTGAAAAGCCAGCGCCCAAGAATTTGAGCACTCTGGCCTACAAAAAATGCCTGGGCAGTCCCGTCGGCATTCCCTGGTAGGGCGCCTCAGGCGATTAGCAATAAACTAACCCCTTCTCAAAGGGTGAGAAGGCAAAGTCTGAGAGGGTGGACCTCTTACAACTGCACAGGACAAACCCATAGACAGGCGGAAATCAAGACCCGATGGCCAAGACGACACCGGTCTATAGGGTGTAATATCCATCAGAACAGATACTACACTTTGCTCCTAGTAGATCATTACCGCAGCAGGAAACCTCGTATCAGACAAACATTATTTTCTCAAGTGGACAAATGGAATTCTGGGTGGCCGAAATACAAAATCAGAGATATTTTCAATTTCTTGTGTGGCCTCTTTTCTCTTAGCTAAGCATCTCTGATCTGCAGTAAATCACCGCAAACATTCAACTCACTAACTAGGGCATGGAAAGGAACATCTTTTTATGTGTCGTATGAATACGACACACGTAAAATTTTTCCACCAGGTAAAGATAAAAAATCCTTATTCGCCTGCAGTGATAAGAATTCCCGTGGCGATATGCATCGCATGTGAGAGATTTTGGCATAATTAATTTTTTTTTTTGTTTTTGAGATAAGGATTGGTAATATGTATTATTTGGATTGTTCGGACTATAGCTCTCATCTTGGGCGTCGTTCTCACAACGTTTCACAATAGCCTGAACAGTCCATACATATTATCAATCCTCATCGCAAAAACAAAAGTTAAAAAAATTTAACACCAAATTGGTACGGACCTGAATTAATACAGAAATGGAAAACTACGCAACGCTCTTTTTCGTTTCGTAAACGCATCACGCATTTTGAATTCTAACAACATTGATTCTTTTTCGTTTCGTAAGTTCATCGTAGATTTTGAAATTTTAACGCTGATGGATGTTCGGAACTAATACGGGCCTCGTAATTCTCGCTTCCCTTATTTCGTCCTTTAGTCCTTACATTCGACGAGCGATGTTTCTGAAAAAGGGGAAAGAATTTCTGTTTTCTGTCTGGGTCTGAATCTATCCATCTAACACTTTGGCTAGTTTTTGACTTTGAACTTATATATATATATATATATATGGTGGAATCGTCGTCATTGGATTTTTATACAGATTCCTCTGGATTTACCAATATTTCTGAGCCCCACGCTTTTTTGGATTTCGTTATTGGTGATTCCCATACCCGTTTGAACTTTAAAAATTTTTTAAAAACTCTTTCAAATTTAGAACTTTGACAGTCCTATCCTGTCAACTTATCAATCATAATTTTTCCTCTGATGATAAGATTTTAATCTTTGAAAAGCCTGGTTTAAGGAATGAAAGAGAAGAAAAATAAATGTTTTTTATTAACTAAACTGCTCCTTGTTTTGAACAACTGAAGATATCGATTTGCTTCCGTTTGCGGGTCTAATCAATTTTCATTGACTTACCATATATATAATTGTTTTTAAATTCCCGAAACAGTTTTTCATGGTAAACAACTGATGATCCCTTAAAATAGTGTTAGAAACTAACTAATATAATAACTGTAAAAAATAAATTGACTTACATGAGTGATTTTCCACTGGAAGACTTGAGACTATAAGTTTTTTTTTTTGTTTTTTTTTTTATATAGTTTTAATGGTTGAGAAACTTCCGAGACTATATATATATATATATATATATGCTCTCATGTACATTTCAACTTTACAGACGCGTTTTCAAATATAAACTACTTGCCGTTATAATTAAAAAAATGAGCACAACAGTAAAGACACTAAAACTAATACCACCTGAAGATGATTTGACGATTCAAATCGAAAGTACTTGCAAAAAAGAAAAAAGAATGGAACAAGAAAGCCATGGATCATATTTATATCAATTTGACCGAAATATTAGATGGACAATTCGGAAAATTGAAAAAATAAAAAAAAGTCGCATCAAACAAAACCACTCCGTGTTATTTAATAATGTTTACCTAAATGAAAATATGCTGCCTAAATACACACAATATATATATATATATATATATATATATATATATATATATATATATATATATATATATATATTTTTCTTTTAGCTCCTTACATCAAGTGGCTTCATGCCTTGTCTGGAGCGATTTTCTATAAAATAAACTTTAAACATTCTTTTTGCACGAAAATCTAATTTTAACGGAATTTAACAAATTTAACGCAAGAAATGAAATTAAAACATATCAGTCGATACTTTCAATATGAAAAAAAAAAAAAAGTTATTGTCGATAACACCGTTTCCTACCAAGCCTCTCCCTCCAATGAGATTCTACGTTTTTTTTGGTTATCCTACTAATAATGCTTCCACACAGAAAAGTAAAAAATGTTAGTAAAATAAGTTTATATATATATTTTTTTTTTTGTTTCATATTATGATTGTAAGAATTTTTTTTTTTTTTTAGTAAAAGCAATGTACTATTAATTAGTAAAATAGAAAAGACTGAATCTGATCAAACACCGTTGGCTGTAGATTCTGAGTCGGGGATTATTTAGAAAGCCATTCTTAACATGGGGAAGTGGGGGCTTTGTTCACTATTCTGTACTTTCACCTAACAATTTAAAAAAAAAAAAATTAATAAATAAAACTTTGTACAAAACTTGGCACGCCACAAGAGTAAGCGACCCTAAAACAGGAAGGCTTTAATATCAGGAACAGAATCTGATCGGACACCGTTTGCTGCAGACTCTGAGTCGGGGATTCTTCTGGTTTACCAAAACAACAAATTGGAAAGAGAAAAAGAAGAAACAGATAACTGGAAAGAGAAGAAGACGAAAAAAACAAACTTGGTATATATCCGATCCAATATTGCTCCAACGAACGAAAAATGGCCGCCTCATACGGAGCTAATATTGTGAAACAGTGATTTCAGCCGACGCAATCTGTCCTTTTAGGGTGCACCAATATGCATCAAGGAAATCAGGCCCTACGTAGAAACAAGTAGAGATACGGGGCTAGTACATATTTCGACTGTCCAAACCTTAGCCGAGAAACGGCGCCGAAAGTCTGGAGGGATTCCTTAAATTGTCTGTAGCAATTAGGTCGGTGTCTCGATGAGTTTGACCAGCTGAACAATTTGGTCAAGGGTCTTTTAGATACTGATGGATATCAGCTCGTGGGGGGCCACGCGCGCGAACGCCCCCCCCCCCCATAGAGAAAGAAAGAGAATAAGTCTTTTGGTCACTCCCCTTCCCCCATGGTGGAGAGAGAGGGAGAACAGGTCCTTTGCGGTGACGGGAGGGAGAGCGGCCCGGAGAGAGAGAGAGTAAGAGAGAGAGAGAGAGTAATAGTTGGACGTTTTTCGTTTTGTTGTGAAAACGAGAAGACAGAAAGCCGGGAGTTAGAAATTGGGATTTCGTTTTGGACGGACGTGTTATCCGGAGCTCAGACACGAGCCGGCCAGGCGAGGGCGTTGCGCGAACGATCGCTCTCGTCTTGGCATGGCATAGCCCATAGTATTCCCCCCCACCGTTTTGAGTAGACAAGTTATATCTCAATTAAGGCTTTGCAGTCGTAAAGAGATTCACACACGCACACAGAGAGATAAGATAGTTTAGTAAACAAGCCTTTATCGAAAAACAGACTTTGGGTTAAAGTTTAAAACCAACCGTTCATTTTTGTCAAATAATTATTGCTTATGAAAAGACCTAACCGTTTGACTTATTTCTGTTGTCGATTTGTTCTGTTTGTGTGACATTGCCTTAACAGCGGACCAGCGAAGCAAACATCCCGACCTAGAGGAGATACGACCGACACATCTTGGTTTTGACTGCCACTATAGACGACATCGCGAGCCGAAGAAAGGGTGTTCACAGTCAGGAAGGATTCCTGCGCCGAAGACGGTTCTCATTACATTTGATGCCGTTGCAAGGAAGGAGTGTGTGGGGTCCCCGTTACAATATCTTCAAGATAGCCGTCTAAAGCAGTGGTTCTTAACCTTTTTTCTCCAATTCCCCACTATTTAGTGAGCCAGCTCTCCATTCCCACCACAGTTATTACATGGAAATAAATACATACAAAAAGATTTGTTATGTTTTTTTCTAAATATATTTGGCCTATAAAAAATGTAACACAAGCACTAGGCACATACAGGTTAATGAGACTTTTCCATTTGTTTTGCCTTGACAAGTGCCTCAATGTTCGGTTCCACCTTTGAAATAGCGCAGCGCATCAGGCAGTTTCGCGATTTGTTTTTGATCTCAACCATGCTCGAAAACGCCGACTCGCACAGGTACGTAGAGGGAAATGCAACCAGTAGTGTGAGCGCCGCCACAGCAAAATTATCATGGTCAAAGTAAGTCAACATTTGGATGTAATGTATTAAATTTTGAAGCAGTGGTTCTTCTGTCCGACCGGTCATTCCCCACTTGGCAACTCCGCCATTCCCCACCAGTGGGGAATTCCCCACACGTTAAGAACCACTGGATTTAACTTATATATATGATAAATTCAGACTTGTTGCTAAACTTGATATAAATCCGATCCAATTTTACTCCATGTCTTCCGAAATAATAAATATTATCACTATCAACTACATAAATACCAAACAATGAATTGGCTCTGAGGAGGTCGCAAAACCAGAAACCTCGACGGTTATCCTACTTACGTCAAAAAATTTAGTAAGTTTATATAAATAATATTATTTTTATATTATGATAATAGGAAGGGTTTTTTTTTTTTTTTTAAATAAAATCAATGTACTATTAATTAGTAAAATAGAAGAGAAGACGTGTTAAGAGACTTATTGTATTGAGGGGAAAAAATGTCAGACGATAGAAAAACAGAATTGTTGACCTGGAGAAACGAAACGAAGCAATTAATGTGTAATTATAAATATTATTTTATTTCAAAAAATTTAATTAGGTATAAAAATAATTAAGTGTTAATTTTTTTTATTAACACTTCTTATGAAGTTTATTGCTTTCTGTGAAGGGTTCGTTTTTCGTTAAACACATTTCGGTTGATCGAAAAATTGACAGTGGTCTGCCATATTGGATGATTTGGGGCTTATTTACAAATTTCTTTGATAGTTCATAGATTTCAACCGTGTTTTTCGCACGTTTTCGTGCGTGATACTACTTGGATTTTAACTTGAAATGATTTTGTGAAGGGTTCGTTTTTCATTCAACACATTCCGGTCGATTTAAAACGTGACCCTTGGCGGCCATATTAGACAGATTTCTTTGATAGTTCATAGATTTCAACCGTGTTTTTCGCACGTTTTCGTGCGTGATACTACTTGGATTTTAACTTGAAATGATTTTCCTCGGTTAATATTATTAAACCAAAACAACAACAACATACCATTCCTAATGCTTAGACACGTATTTTATCGCATTTTGTGTGGAAGAACGGTTAGTAGGATAACCCATTTTTTATAGATGAAAGAATCAGACTAAAAGAAAACATCATAAGACACAAAATAATTTGAAGGGAACAGAAACCAATTTTCTTATGTTGGATTCAATTTATGCTTTTGTGTTGATCATGTTTTTGTGTCGGAATATTTTCAGATTGTATAAATGTCTTAGAATGGTTAAGTTTGGATTGGTTGTCGCGTTGGCTTACAGATCCTCTCAAAGCTCAGTCCATTAACCACGAAAGTTTTTTGTGCCCACACAGCAGGTATGAATACGTGTTTTATTTATTTATTTATTTATTTGTTTTTTTTAAATTTATCTTTTAAATTTTTTATTTATTAATTTAAAAAAAATTTTTTTAATTTATTTTTTATTTTGTTTATTTTTTTTATTTATTATTTTATTTTTTTATTATTTGTTTTGATTTATTTATTTTTTTACATTTATTTGTTTTTTATTTATTTATTTTTGTTATTTATTTTTTTATTTATTTAAAAAAAAGTTTTTAATTTATTTTATTTTTTTTATTTTTATTTTTTATTTTGATTTATTTATTTTTTACATTTATTTGTTTTTTATGTATTTATATTTTATATTTTATTTTTTATTTTATTTTAAAATTTTTATTTATTTTTTATTTATTTATTTTTTTAAATTGATGTTTTTTATTTATTTTTATTTATTTTTATTTGTTTGTTTATTATTTTATTTATTCATTTTTATTTATTTTTATTTTTATTTTTTTTTATTTGTTTATTTTTTATTTATTTATTATTTATTTTTTTATTGTTATTTTTATTTAAAAAAAATTATTTTGTTTTTTATTTATTTATTTTTGTTATTTATTTAAAAAAAAATTTATTTGATTATTTATTTTTTATTTTTTATTTATTTATTTAATTTAATTTAAATTTATTTTTTATTGATTTAATTTATTTATTTATTTTTTTTGTTTGTCTGCCATATTGGATGATTTGGGGCTTATTTACACCGTTAGTAGGATAACCGATTATTCAAATATAATTTACACGGGACGCATTCATATGTGTGACGCTTTAGCCCCATAGGCCACGGCAGATTGTCACGTGATAACGTAGAAATTAAGTTATATTTATACTAAAAGCGGCGGGTATAAATATCAAGACATTTGATAGGACTCCGGCTCTGTTGTTGAGTCCTATCGAATGTCTTGATATTTTTAATTTTTTTTACTGAAAATTAAAAATGATCTATGTGGAGATAACTCATGATTTTTTAATGAATTATGTCCCTTGTATCATAGGCTAAGAATCTGTTTAATGCATCGGGTAACTATCTAAGTCATTTTTCGTGAATTTAATTCGAAAAAAATATGAAATAAATATCTAGAAATTAAATCTGATTAATTATAATTTTTTATCTTTTTTTCGCTAAAAATAAAAGTATTAAGATCTATGATGGAACCATTTATCAATCTGGAAGTTAGATTATGTAAGTCCACATTTAGGGATAGTCCTAGCTTTTTATTTATTTTTTTTTTAAATTTATTTTTAATTTTTTTTTTTTGGTTTTATTTTTGTTATTTATTTATTTATTTATTTACTTTTGTTTATTTTTTATTTGTTTTTTATTTTAATTTTTAAATTTTATTGTTTGTTTGTTTGTTATTTATTTGTTTATTTATTTAATGATTTAGATATTTTTAATTTTTTTATTTCATTTTTTACTTTAAATTTTTTGTTTTTATTTTCTTTATTTTATTTTAAAATTTTTATTCTTTTTAATATTCTTTTTATATTTTTTAAATATTTTTTTATATATATATATTTTTTATATATATTTTATTTTTTATTTATTTTTTATTTATTATTTATTTCATCTTTTTAGTGTGTTTATCGTATTTAGCAAAGGAAAATGTGCAAAATACAGTGAAAAATATTTTTTTACCATAACTTAGTTGAGGGCATACTAAATAAGAATATGTGATGTTTATAAATGTATCCTTAGTGGTTTCTGAGTTTTTAGCAAGTATGGATATGCAGTTTATCTATTTATTTATTTTACTAGTGGGACCGATGGAAATTCCACAGTTTTATTCTTCATCTATTCTATATTGCTGCCGTGCTGAAAAATATTTCCATTCTATGGACGTTCGACGTGAACACAGACTCGGCATTATTATTGTACCACCTTTTTTTCAAACTGAAGCATATTTAAATAACTACTCCGACTATTGTAGTTTCAGAATATATCTGGTTATGGGGGGGGGGGGTCTACCTCCAAAACACTTGTAGGAGTTTGTGGCAGACTTTCATTGTATGGACGTCTGGTGTGAACGTAGACCCCACAATATTATTGTACTTTCTTTGTCAAAGATCAGATACTACACTTTGATCCTAACTGGAAGACCCAAGAACGTTTGAGTTTCACGTTTGACACAACAGCAGCATCAGATGAAGTTGAACATTTTTTTTTAATTTTTTTTTTTTATTTGCATTGCCTGTCCGCCCTGATCGGGCAATCCCATCTTTTTTTAAAAAGAGGGTGGAGGGTTATGACTCTCGTACAAACGTGAAATTTCTATAGCATATTTTCTCCCTCCCCTTTCCCCTCCCCTCCTCTCTCTATTTTTCCCTCCCACTCCCTTTCCCTCCCCCAACCAAATCGAAAACGATGATTAAACATTTGAAGATATAAAGAACTGGGAGCATACAAAACATTTACCAAAATGACCAGATTCAGCATTAAGTAATCCGAAAAGTATAAAAAACTTGAAACATAAAAATGACCAGATTCGGCATTTAATAATCCGAAAAGGGTTGATATGCCGTAAAACAAAACAACCAAACCAAAAACGATGATTAAACATTTGAAGATATAAAGAACTTGAAGCATAAAATCTTTCAGCAAATTGACCGGATTCGGCATTAAATAATCCGAAAAGGGTTGATATGCCGTAAAACAAAACAACCAAACTAAAACCATGAATAAATATTTGAACACATAAAAAACTGGATGCATAAAATCTTTCAGCAAATTGACCGGATTCGGCATTAAATAATCCGAAAAGGGTTGATATGCCGTAAAACAAAACAACCAAACTAAAACCATGAATAAATATTTGAACACATAAAAAACTGGATGCATAAAATCTTTCAGCAAATTGACCGGATTCGGCATTAAATAATCCGGAAAGGGTTGATATGCCGTAAAATAAAACAACCAAACTAAAACCATGAATAAATATTTGAACACATAAAAAACTGGATGCATAAAATCTTTCAGCAAATTGACCGGATTCGGCATTAAATAATCCGGAAAGGGTTGATATGCCGTAAAATGAAACAACCAAATCAAAAACCATGATTAAACATTTGAAGATATAAAGAACTTAAAGCATATAAACCTTCAGCAAATTGACCAGATTCGGCATTAAATAACCCGAAAAGGGTTGATATGCCGTAAAACAAAACAACCAAATCAAAAACCATGATTAAACATTTGAAGATATAAAGAACTTAAAGCATATAAACCTTCAGCAAATTGACCGGATTCGGCATTAAATAATCCGAAAAGGGTTGATATGCCGTAAAATGAAACAACCAAATCAAAAACCATGATTAAACATTTGAAGATATAAAGAACTTAAAGCATATAAACCTTCAGCAAATTGACCGGATTCGGCATTAAATAATCCGAAAAAGGTTGATATGCCGTAAAATGAAACAACCAAACTCAAGCATCTTATATAGATTTATTTATTTTATTTTTTTTTTAGTGACAAAAATTTCGGATTTTACAAAAATACAGGAAAATTTATCCATTTGACTGGCATTTTTTTTTTTTATTCATAGCTTTTAAAAAAATTTGTTTGTTTTATTCAAAATTTTTTCTTCTTCCAGACTCAACCCGAACAAAGTGTCTAAATTAAAATTTGTCAACAGCGAAGGTGTAAGTATATATATTTATATATTATTTTAGAAAATAAAAAATATAAATCCGAAAGAAAAAAAAAAACTACGCATAGTTTAGACCTAACATCTCTATACTCCGATGTCCCGATCAAGAAATGTTTACATTTACTTCATTTGCACCTAAAAAGGATCAAAATTAACCTACCGTTTCCTCCCCCCCCCCCAAAACTCTAATCGAAATAATCAAACTCATCACCGATATGACATATTTTCAATTCGATAGCCTGGTGATACCAGATCAGGCTGCCCTGTGGCTCCCTGAGACGAAATTCACCTACATTGACGTTTTTTGTTTTTCTTCTTTTTTTTTTTTTTTGTAAAACTTAATTATGTTCTACAAAACCAAAAACAAAAACAACAGCCCCTCTCCCTTTCTCCCTCCCCTTTTTTATTTTATTTTTAGAACTTGAAGCATAAATCTTTTACTATAATGACCAGATTCGGCATTAAATAACCCAAAAAGGGTTGATATGCCGTAAAACAAAACTACCAAACCAAAAACGATGATTAAACATTTGAAGATATAAAGAACTTGAAGCATAAAAACTTTTACTATAATGACCAGATTCGGCATTAAATAACCCAAAAAGGGTTGATATGCCGTAAAACAAAACTACCAAACCAAAAACGATGATTAAACATTTGAAGATATAAAGAACTTGAAGCATAAAAACTTTTACTATAATGACCAGATTCGGCATTAAATAACCCAAAAAGGGTTGATATGCCGTAAAACAAAACTACCAAACCAAAAACGATGATTAAACATTTGAAGATATAAAGAACTTGAAGCATAAAAACTTTTACTATAATGACCAGATTCGGCATTAAATAACCCAAAAAGGGTTGATATGCCATAAAACAAAACTACCAAACCAAAAACGATGATTAAACATTTGAAGATATAAAGAACTTGAAGCATAAAAACTTTTACTATAATGACCAGATTCGGCATTAAATAACCCAAAAAGGGTTGATATGCCGTAAAACAAAACTACCAAACCAAAAACGATGATTAAACATTTGAAGATATAAAGAACTTGAAGCATAAAAACTTTTACTATAATGACCAGATTCGGCATTAAATAACCCAAAAAGGGTTGATATGCCGTAAAACAAAACTACCAAACCAAAAACGATGATTAAACATTTGAAGATATAAAGAACTTGAAGCATAAAAACTTTTACTATAATGACCAGATTCGGCATTAAATAACCCAAAAAGGGTTGATATGCCGTAAAACAAAACTACCAAACCAAAAACGATGATTAAACATTTGAAGATATAAAGAACTTGAAGCATAAAAACTTTTACTATAATGACCAGATTCGGCATTAAATAACCCAAAAAGGGTTGATATGCCATAAAACAAAACTACCAAACCAAAAACGATGATTAAACATTTGAAGATATAAAGAACTTGAAGCATAAAAACTTTTACTATAATGACCAGATTCGGCATTAAATAACCCAAAAAGGGTTGATATGCCGTAAAACAAAACTACCAAACCAAAAACGATGATTAAACATTTGAAGATATAAAGAACTTGAAGCATAAAAACTTTTACTATAATGACCAGATTCGGCATTAAATAACCCAAAAAGGGTTGATATGCCGTAAAACAAAACTACCAAACCAAAAACGATGATTAAACATTTGAAGATATAAAGAACTTGAAGCATAAAAACTTTTACTATAATGACCAGATTCGGCATTAAATAACCCAAAAAGGGTTGATATGCCGTAAAACAAAACTACCAAACCAAAAACGATGATTAAACATTTGAAGATATAAAGAACTTGAAGCATAAAAACTTTTACTATAATGACCAGATTCGGCATTAAATAACCCAAAAAGAGTTGATATGCCGTAAAACAAAACTACCAAACCAATTCGATAGCAAGTTTTACAAGCAGAAATTCGGGCTCCTTATGGGTAACCCCCTCAGTGGGGGTTCTAGCTTGCCTAGAATTTCTTGAATCCGGACCTTTCAAATATTGATTACCTCCTAACACATATTATAGATACATCGACGATATTCTCATTTTTCTCCCTGATGGCACACAAATAGAAGATTTGAAAAACAAATTAAATACTGTCGGACCATCCATCAGTTTCACCCATGAAACAGAAAAACCACTCAATAACATTTCTGGACATAGTACTAATAAAATCTAATAATAATCTTTTGTTCAAAGTACATCGCAAGACCACGCATAAAAATGATTACATACATTTTTATTCACATCACAACAACGAAATAAAAAGAGGCACGATAATCGGGTTCTTTTTACGCTCCTTCAGAATTTGTAGTCCACAACATCTAGACGAAGAACACAAACACATCATTAATCACTAAAACTATGCAATACCCCGCATACTTTATACTAAATGCGAAGAAAAAGGCTCTTCAAATATTTTCTAACGACAATAGACAAACATCTCATACACCGGACACCTCTCTCCTAAACAGGCGTCTCCTTTTAACTACTCACACCAACTTCTTGGCCTTTTGGCTAAGATCAAAGTGTAGTATCTGTTCCGATGGATACTGCACCTCATAGACTGGTATTGTCTTGGCCTTCGGGGCTTGATTTACACCGGTCTATGGGTCTGTCCTGTGCAGTTCTAGGAGGTCCACCTTCCCAGGCTTCGCCTCCCCTCTTTGGGGAGGAGTAAGTTTATTGCTTACTGTCTGAGGTGCCCCTACCGGGGAATGCCGACGGGGCTGCCCAGGCAATTTTTAAATGGCCAGAGTGCTCACCTCTCGAGCGCTGGCTTTTCAAACCCCACTTTCTCGACCCGATCTTGGGTCACATCTTACCTGTGGGAGTAAGATAAAACTGGCCTTGTGCCTAACTCCTGGGGAGGAGTAAATAAAACCAACTTCTTGGCCTTTTGGCTAAGATCAAAGTGTAGTATCTGTTCCGATGGATACTGCACCTCATAGACTGGTATTGTCTTGGCCTTCGGGGCTTGATTTACACCGGTCTATGGGTCTGTCCTGTGCAGTTCTAGGAGGTCCACCTTCCCAGGCTTCGCCTCCCCTCTTTGGGGAGGAGTAAGTTTATTGCTTACTGCCTGAGGCGCCCCTACCGGGGAATGCCGACGGGGCTGCCCAGGCAATTTTTAAACCCCACTTTCCCGACCCGACCTTGGGTCACATCTTACTTGTGGGAGTAAGATAAAAACTGGCCTTGTGCCTAACTCCTGGAGAGGAGTAAATCAATACTCACACCAATGACGTACCAATTTGCAACACTCGAAATAAAGTGGGAATACCAACAATAGAAACCACATAGGTATAAAAAAACATTTAAAAAAAAAAAAAAACCCACATCCCAGGCAGGTATATACACCATCCCCTGCAGTTTTACCATCAAATATACGTAGGGGGAAACAAAGAGAGTTTTAAAAAAAAGGCTCGGCGAACACAAAAGAGACATAAAAAATAATAATTCCCTAAATGCATTTTTTTTCTCACATTTGGCAACACAATGATCACTATTTTAATTTCGAGCAGGCCGGAATCATAAAATTCATTATAAATAAATTGCGACGCAGACTTCTAGAATCAGCAATTATCACGAACTCAAACACGATTAAACAGCGAATCGGTTTCTACAATCTCAGCAAAATCATACTAATGGAACAATAAGTAAATTACGTGTACAACAGAATGGTAGGATTAATTTTAGAGGAAGCATTATTAAAATCAATGAAACAGACGAGTGAGGAAAAAAAAAAAAAAAAAGAAAAAAAAAGGAAAATTGTTAAAATTACCTTAAGGCCTTGTCGTCTGACCCTCTGAGAGGAAACGTCAGAATGGTAAATTAAAAACTAAAAGTCGAATGAGAAATGAAGGGGGGAGAAAAAAAAATTAAAAATAAAAATAAAACTTATTTCAGTTGGAGGAAACGAATGAGAAGGGGGGAAAAAAAAAAAAAAAAAAAAAAAAATCAAATCTCTCAACGTTATGGTGGCTTTGAATCATTAAAGATCTCCAACTGATGTTTCAAAATCTTTTGTCTACACAGGCTAGGTCGATAGTTGTTAATGACTAACGCCTCAAGAATATTGAGATGGTAGTTCGACCTGGCACTGTGTAAAACAGAAAACCACCCATCGGAATACCTGTCAGAACAACTATTTGTACTAACGAAGTGATTACCGATGGCTGATTCCTGTGCCTGGAAGTTCCCGGATGATCTCGAAACCTTGTGTAGGCGAATATCACGAGGTATGTGTTGGGATATTCTAAATTCTAATCTTTGGGATGTCTTGCCAACGTAGTCAGCTCCACACTGACACATGAATTTATAAACTACAGAATTCTTTTGAATGGCTGGCAAAACATCCTTACGAAAAGAAGAGAAAAAGGTTCGAGTCGTGTAAACTACCCTCAACATGGTTGCCGGAAAACAACGTTGAGTAGAAAAAGAAATCCTTTTAACAATGTCAAGGCCGTCAGAACCCAACCAAGGGAGTTTCAAATAAATAGGGCAACGTGACGGGCCAATAAATTTACCACCATTAAATAAAGCAACTTTACGTGCAATGGTGCCTTTTATAGTATTGATGGGATATCCATTGGCAAGAAAAATATTAGTAATCTCACCAAGTTCTGCATCGAGTCGTGTTGGTGAACAAATCATAAGAGCTCGATGAGTGAGAGTACCAATAAGATTTATTTTTCTTGCTCTTGGGGGCGAAGGAAAACCAATTTAGATAAAGGCCTATATATATATATATATATATATATATATATGAAGAAGAATGGAAAGGAATTAGAGAAGCAAAAGCCAAATCAAAATTCAATTCAATTGCTCAGAGCAAGGTATATTCCGCAAAAAGGCAATTTATTCATATCTACCTGCTCTATCCTGGATATTGAGCTGTATACTCTTCACAATAGGTTTTACCTTTCCTAAAAGTTCGCTTTTAGTACACCACTTTATATATATATATATATATATATATAGTAAGCAATGAAAATATATATGGCAATCAAGCTACACAGAGGCTCCCGTGTTTCATCCCCTGGGGGAATCGTCAGGCTAAATGCTTGACGATTCCACCAGGGGATGAAACACGGGAGCCTCTGTGTAGCTTGATTGCCATATATATTTTCATTGCTTACTACCTAGCTCTACTTACGTATCGAGCACTGTTGAAGAAAATACTGAAAACTGATACATAAAAAATTATATCTCCTTATAATATTTTATGTGGATACATGAAGTACTAATATATATATATATATATACATATATATATGTAATTGAACAATATTTTAATATATATATATATATATATATGTATATATATGTAATTGATACAAACTGAAGCCCCACTCTATTCCTTCTCACATTTACCCTATACACGGATGTGAGTTCTACGCTTTCTAGTGAAATTCTGCTTTTTTTCTTAAATCCAGAAAATACGGATTTCAATTTAAATCGTTAGAGCCTCCAATGGATGTGAGTTCTCTATTCTGTGGTTGAAATCCGCTTTTTTTTTTCTTTTTCTTCTTTTTTTCCTTTTTTTTATTTCTAAGAAACCCCTAATTTCTGTCAAATTGCTAGAGCCTTACCTTCTTATTTTTTTGTCGCAATTTTGCTTGATTTTATTTTTTATTCCTCTCTCGCTCTTTATCTTTCTCTTCCTTTTCCTATCTTCCTGGCTTTGTAGAGATATAGGATAATGTCAGGTGTGAGACGTTTACTGGCACGGTATAGAGAGCCCACCTTCTTTGCAGCAGCCTTGGCAATGTCTTCAATGTATTTGTTCCAATTGATGTTATCTGTGAAAATTAGGCCGAGGAGTTTGAATGATGAACTCTCCGGTAGGGTGTTATTTGCCATGACAATCGGTGGTTGAAGAGGTTTCTTGTAGTTATTGAAAGTAGCTTTGTCTTTGTGGCATTAAAAGTTACCATCCATTTATGACCCCAATCCACGACAGCCTAGAGATCATTTTCTAAGGATTCGGCCATTGCCTCGGATATGATCGTGTCGGTTTTGCCCACATGATGAAAGTAGAGCGTGGTGTCGTCAGGAAATATTCCTATCTCAGTCTCAGTGACATCAAGGAGGTCTTCTGAAAATCAGAAACAGTAAACGTCCAAGAATGGATCCCTTGGGTACACGAGCATTTATGTTATGTGGCTTAGAAGAACGGCCATTGAGGACAACCTGGATCTTTCTTTTTGCTAGGAAGGATTAAATATTTGTCTAGTAATACCATATGAGTGCAGTTTTAGAAGCCCTTCCTGCCAGACCTTGTTAAAGGCCTTGGATATATCAAGCGCTACCGCCCTAGCTTCACCTGCCTTGTCCAGTGTATGGTATATGCGTTCAGAGATGACTATTAGGATATCTGCGGTAGATCGTGCTTGTCTAAATCCGTATTGATGATCAGAAAGAAGTTTAGCATTAACTACGTGCCGGACTATCGCTAGATTGCTTACGTCTACAGTGGCAACTTGCCTGATTTTGGGTGAACTATATTTAAAAAAAACAAAAAAACACTCTCTTCCTAGCTTTCTCTATCTCCTTCTATATCACTCTCTCCATCTTCTCTCTCCCTATCTTCTCTCTCCCCCTCTCCCCTTCCCTCCTCACTCCCCCTCTCTCTATTACAAGTACTATTCCATACCAAATGCCTCCCCACAAGGACAAATTTAAATACAAGGTCGTTTTTCTTTTATGTGGGGAATATCCAGCATCCCCAGAAAGGAAAACTTTGGATATATAAAAAAAAAAAAATTGTCCCAGTAAAGAAGGATCTTCCTTGTTCCAACCGAGGACAGGTACTACACTTTGATCCTAGCCGGAAGGTAAAAATAGTTGACCCTCCACCCCTGACTAATTTTGTTCCTGTTGATCCCCAAAAGAATGGATATTACACAAAAATATAGGTCCATATTCTGTTGAAATAGAATATCTCAGCTTTATGGGTGTGTCTTGTGTAGTTCCTGACTTTTAGCTGAACACACAGACATTGACTAAATCTTTTTTTTTTTTTTTTAGGCTGCAGCCCTTTTTGCGAAGTTTATGGGTGGTCCCCGATTACTTGGGTAAGTGGTTACCGATCTTCACTTCCTGTTTCCTTTCGTATGTGACTATAACGTTTTATTTCTTTATCGTGTTCGGACTAACTGCCTCATCTTGCTCATCGTAATCAGGTGCCGTGTCAATTCTTCATCCCAAAAATAACGACATAAATCATTTGGGTTATTCGGACTACTAAACAGTAGTCATCTTGAGAGTTATTCTCATAACGTTTCGGCCGATGTAACTTCTAACCTTCTTCAGGTGTATCTGTGTCGCACTCTGAAATCTGTGTCGCACTCTGAAATCTGTGTCGCACTCTGAAATCTGTGTCGCACTCTGAAATCTGTGTCGCACTCTGAAATCTGTGTCGCACTCTGAAATCTTTGTCGCACTCTGAAATCTGTGTCGCACTCTGAAATCTGTGTCGCACTCTGAAATCTGTGTCGCACTCTGAAATCTTTGTCGCACTCTGAAATCTGTGTCGCACTCTGAAATCTGTGTCGCACTCTGAAATCTTTGTCGCACTCTGAAATCTTTGTCGCACTCTGAAATCTGTGTCGCACTCTGAAATCTGTGTCGAACTGTACGTTGTAAGAATAATATTCAAGATGAGAACAGTAGTCCGAATAATCCAAATTATTAATCCTCATTTCAAAAATTCGGAGAACGAAATGATATCCATTATTTTTCATTTTTTTTATATGGCTTTTGAATATTTTTTTTATGTGGCTTTTGAATATTTTTTTTTATGTGGCTTTTGAATATTTTTTTTTATGTGGCTTTTGAATATTTTTTTTTATGTGGCTTTTGAATATTTTTTTTATGTGGCTTTTGAATATTTTTTTTTATGTGGCTTTTGAATATTTTTTTTTTATGTGGCTTTTGAATATTTTTATGTGGCTTTTGAATATTTTTTTTTATGTGGCTTTTGAATATTTTTTTTATGTGGCTTTTGAATATTTTTTTTATGTGGCTTTTGAATATTTTTTTATGTGGCTTTTGAATATTTTTTTTTATGTGGCTTTTGAATATTTTTTTTTATGTGGCTTTTGAATATTTTTTTTTATGTGGCTTTTGAATATTTTTTTTTATGTGGCTTTTTAATATTCTTAGAAAATAAGCGTTTAATTATTTTCAACTCTCTGAACTCTTTCGTATTGGATGACCCTCCCCCCCCCCCCCCCATCGAATACCACCTATGGAATCATTAAAGTTCGTAATCCTTACTGCGATCCAGTCATGTTTAATATAAATAAACTTTTAGTCTGTGTCTGACTTGTCCACCAAGTTTCATGAATATCCAACAGTCTTTGTTTTATCGGCGTTTCCCCCCCCCCCCCTTCCCGGATTTTTATCTGTGAAATTATCTCAAAAATGATGTCTATCAAAACCATTGAATTTTAAGATGAGGATCGCACTACAGGAATAATCTCCCAAATGCCACCCTAAATATTTATAAGTGATATAACAAAAAAAAAAAAAACCCAAAATCATCACATATTTCAGACAGGACCTTTGTAGCTTAACGGTAAAGCGCTCAACTACAGCTCCTGTGGTCGAGGTTTCGAATTCTGCCATAGTTAGCCACGCTGATGAGCCACAGTAACAGCGAAAGCAAAAATGTTAAAACGTATCAGTCGATACTTTCAGTATGAAAAAAAAAATGATATTGTAAATTAACCCCCATTACTACCCCCCCCCCCAAAAAAAATATTGTAGAATAACCCCCATTACTACCCCCCCCCCCAAAAAAAATGATATTATAGATTAACCCTCATTACTACCCCCCCCACCCCCAAATAATATTGTAGATTAACCCCCATTACTACCCCCCCCCAAATGATATTGTCGATTAACCCCCATTACTACCCCCCCCCCAAATGATATTGTCGATTAACCCCCATTACTACCCCCCCCAAATGATATTGTCGATTAACCCCCATTACTACCCCCCCCAAAAAATATTGTAGAATAACCCCCCATTACTACCCCCCCCCCCAAAAAAAATATTATAGATTAACCCCCATTACTACCCCCCCCCCCAAAAAAAAATATTATAGATTAACCCTCATTACTACCCCCCCCCCAAATGATATTGTCGATTAACCCTCATTAATACCCCCCCCCCAAATGATATTGTCGATTAACCCCCATTACTACCCCCCCAAAAAAATATTGTAGAATAACCCCCATTACTACCCCCCCCCCAAAAAAAATATTATAGATTAACCCCCATTACTACCCCCCCCCCCCAAATGATATTGTCGATTAACCCCCATTACTACCCCCCCCCAAAGAATGATATTATAGATTAACCCCCATTACTACCCCCCCCCCCCAAAAAAAAAATGATATTATAGATTAACCCTCATTACTACCCCCCCCCCCAAATAATATTGTCGATTAATCCCCATTACTACCCCCCCCCAAATGATATTGTCGATTAACTCCCATTAATACCCCCCCCAAATGATATTGTCGATTAACCCCCATTACTACCCCCCCCCAAATAATATTGTCGATTAATCCCCATTACTACCCCCCCCCAAATGATATTGTCGATTAACCCCCATTAATACCCCCCCCCAAATGATATTGTCGATTAACCCCCATTACTACCCCCCCCCCCCAAATGATATTGTCGATTAACCCCCATTACTACCCCCCCCAAAAAATATTGTAGAATAACCCCCATTACTACCCCCCCCCCAAAAATGATATTATAGATTAACCCTCATTACTACCCCCCCCCCCACCCCCAAATAATATTGTAGATTAACCCCCATTACTACCCCCCCCCAAATAATATTGTCGATTAACCCCCATTACTACCCCCCCCCCCCCAAAAAAAATGATATTATAGATTACCCTCATTACTACCCCCCCACCCCCAAATAATATTGTAGATTAACCCCCATTAATACCCCCCCCCCAAATGATATTGTCGATTAACCCCCATTACTACCCCCCCAAATGATATTGTCGATTAACCCCCATTACTACCCCCCCCAAAAAATATTGTAGAATAACCCCCATTACTACCCCACCCCCCCAAAAAAATGATATTATAGATTAACCCTCATTACTACCCCCCCCCCACCCCCAAATAATATTGTAGATTAACCCCCATTACTACCCCCCCCCAAATAATATTGTCGATTAACCCCCATTACTACCCCCCCCCCCAAAAAAATGATATTATAGATTACCCTCATTACTACCCCCCCACCCCCAAATAATATTGTAGATTAACCCCCATTACTACCCCCCCCCAAATGATATTGTCGATTAACCCCCATTACTACCCCCCCCCCCAAAAAAAATGATATTATAGATTAACCCTCATTACTACCCCCCACCCCCACCCCCAAATGATATTGTCGATTAACCCCCATTACTACCCCTCCCCCAAATGATATTGTCGATTAACCCCCATTACTACCCCCCCCCCCCCAAATGATATTGTCGATTAACCCCCATTACTACCCCCCCAAATGATATTGTCGATTAACCCCCATTACTACCCCCCCCCAATGATATTGTCGATTAACCCCCATTACTACCCCCCCAAAAAATATTGTAGAATAACCCCCATTACTACCCCCCCCCCAAAAATGATATTATAGATTAACCCTCATTACTACCCCCCCCCCACCCCCAAATAATATTGTAGATTAACCCCCATTACTACCCCCCCCAAATGATATTGTCGATTAACCCCCATTACTACCCCCCCCCCCAATGATATTGTCGATTAACCCCCATTACTACCCCCCCAAAAAAAAATGATATTATAGATTAACCCTCATTACTACCCCCCCACCCCCAAATGATATTGTCGATTAACCCTCATTAATACACCCCCCCCAAATGATATTGTCGATTAACCCCCATTACTACCCCCCCCCAAATGATATTGTCGATTAACCCCCATTACTACCCCTCCCCCAAATGATATTGTCGATTAACCCCCATTACTACCCCTCCCCCAAATGATATTGTCGATTAACCCCCATTACTACCCCTCCCCCAAATGATATTGTCGATTAACCCCCATTACTACCCTCCCCCAAATGATATTGTCGATTAACCCTCATTAATACCCCCCCCAAATGATATTGTCGATTAACCCCCATTACTACCCCCCCCAAATGATATTGTCGATTAACCCCCATTACTACCCCCCCCCCAAATGATATTGTCGATTAACCCCCATTACTACCCCCCCCAAATGATATTGTCGATTAACCCCCATTACTACCCCCCCCCAAATGATATTGTCGATTAACCCCCATTACTACCCCCCCCCCCAAATGATATTGTCGATTAACCCCCATTACTACCCCCCAAAAAAATATTGTAGAATAACCCCCATTACTACCCCCCCCCCAAAAAAAAAAATGATATTATAGATTAACCCTCATTACTACCCCCCCCCCCACCCCCAAATAATATTGTAGATTAACCCCCATTACTACCCCCCCCAAATGATATTGTCGATTAACCCCCATTACTACCCCCCCCCAAATGATATTGTCGATTAACCCCCATTACTACCCCCCGCCCAAAAAAAAATGATATTATAGATTAACCCTCATTACTACCCCCCACCCCCACCCCCAAATGATATTGTCGATTAACCCTCATTAATACCCCCCCCAAATGATATTGTCGATTAACCCCCATTACTACCCCCCCCCCCCAAATGATATTGTCGATTAACCCCCATTACTACCCCTCCCCCAAATGATATTGTCGATTAACCCCCATTACTACCCCTCCCCCAAATGATATTGTCGATTAACCCCCATTACTACCCCTCCCCCAAATGATATTGTCGATTAACCCCCATTACTACCCCTCCCCCAAATGATATTGTCGATTAACCCTCATTAATACCCCCCCCCAAATGATATTGTCGATTAACCCCCATTACTACCCCCCCCCCCCAAATGATATTGTCGATTAACCCCCATTACTACCCCCCCCAAATGATATTGTCGATTAACCCCCATTACTACCCCCCCCAAAGGATATTGTCGATTAACCCCCATTACTACCCCTCCCCCCAAATGATATTGTCGATTAACCCCCATTACTACCCCTCCCCCAAATGATATTGTCGATTAACCCCCATTACTACCCCTCCCCCAAATGATATTGTCGATTAACCCCCATTACTACCCCTCCCCCAAATGATATTGTCGATTAACCCCCATTACTACCCCCCCTCCCAAATGATATTGTCGATTAACCCTCATTAATACCCCCCCCCCCCAAATGATATTGTCGATTAACCCCCATTACTACCCCCCCCCAAATGATATTGTCAATAAACCCCCATTACTACCCCCCCCCAATGATATTGTCGATTAACCCCCATTACTACCCCCCCCCCCAAATGATATTGTCGATTAACCCCCATTACTACCCCTCCCCCAAATGATATTGTCGATTAACCCCCATTACTACCCCTCCCCCAAATGATATTGTCGATTTTACTACCCCCCCCCCCAAATGATATTGTCGATTAACCCCCATTACTACCCCTCCCCCAAATGATATTGTCGATTAACCCCCATTACTACCCCCTCCCCCAAATGATATTGTCGATTAACCCCCATTACTACCCCTCCCCCAAATGATATTGTCGATTAACCCCCATTAATACCCCCCCCCCCCGCCCAAATGATATTGTCGATTAACCCCCATTACTACCCCCCCCCCCCAAATGATATTGTCGATTAACCCCCATTACTACCCCCCCCCAAATGATATTGTCGATTAACCCCCATTACTACCCCTCCCCCAAATGATATTGTCGATTAACCCCCATTACTACCCCCCCCCCCAAATGATATTGTCGATTAACCCCCATTACTACCCCTCCCCCAAATGATATTGTCGATTAACCCCCATTACTACCCCCTCCCCCAAATGATATTGTCGATTAACCCCCATTACTACCCCTCCCCCAAATGATATTGTCGATTAACCCCCATTACTACCCCCCCCAAATGATATTGTAGATTAACCCTCATTAATACCCCCCCCCAAATGATATTGTCGATTAACCCCCATTACTACCCCCCCCAAATGATATTGTCGATTAACCCCCATTACTACCCCCCCCCCAAATGATATTGTCGATTAACCCCCATTACTACCCCTCCCCCAAATGATATTGTCGATTAACCCCCATTACTACCCCTCCCCCCAAATGATATTGTCGATTAACCCCCATTACTACCCCTCCCCCAAATGATATTGTAGATTAACCCCCATTACTACCCCCCCCCAAATGATATTGTCGATTAACCCTCATTAATACCCCCCCCCCAAATGATATTGTCGATTAACCCCCATTACTACCCCCCCCCAATGATATTGTCGATTAACCCCCATTACTACCCCTCCCCCAAATGATATTGTCGATTAACCCCCATTACTACCCCTCCCCCAAATGATATTGTCGATTAACCCCCATTACTACCCCCCCCCCAAATGATATTGTCGATTAACCCCCATTACTACCCCCCCCCCAATGATATTGTAGATTAACCCCCATTACTACCCCCCCCCCAAATGATATTGTAGATTAACCCCCATTACTACCCCCCCCCCAAATGATATTGTAGATTAACCCCCATTACTACCCCCCCCCCAAATGATATTGTAGATTAACCCCCATTACTACCCCCCCCCCCCCAAATGATATTGTAGATTAACCCCCATTACTACCCCCCCCCCCCAAAATGATATTGTAGATTAACCCCCATTACTACCCCCCCCCCCAAATGATATTGTAGATTAACCCCCATTACTACCCCCCCCCCAAATGATATTGTAGATTAACCCCCATTACTACCCCCCCCCCAAAATGATATTGTAGATTAACCCCCATTACTACCCCCCCCCCAAAAATGATATTGTCGATTAACCCCCATTACTACCCCCCCCCAAATGATATTGTAGATTAACCCCCATTACTACCCCCCCCCCAAAAAAAATGATATTGTAGAATAATCCCCGCCAAAAATTAGGTGATTGTGTGTGAACATCCTGAAAAACTTGAACATAAAAAGCAAACAGTTATTTTAGAATTCAGAGTGGGGGATCAGTTTCACTTATGAATTTAATATAAAATTATTCCCCATTCTAGCGTTTTAGGCCAGTTAAACAGTTTGTTTTTTCTCCTATGGGTAAGGTAAGGTAAGATGTTGCTTTACGGCACATCAACCCTAAGGGTCATTTCGTGCCATGAGTGTGGAAGGGAGTGTCCTTCATTTCAATCTTAAGTCAGTGATATTTTAAATTGTTTAAGGTTAAATGCATCTTATTGCCCCTGTTTTAGGGCCTAAAATTAAATTTTGGCTATTTCGTTTGTATTGTATTAAATCTTTAGGTGAGTTCCAAAAGGTTTATTTTTTTAGAAAATGCAATATTTTGTAAGGTGTTACTTTCTCGAATAATGTTTTTAGGGTTTGTTCATTAAAGTATTTTCTACGGGTATTTTCATATTTGTTGCAATCCATTAACATGTGTTTTATGGTTAGTTGATGATCACATGTTCTGATTGAGGTGCATTTTTTGCTTTTAAAAGATATTCATGAGTTAGTTTTGTATGACCAACTCGGATTCTGGTGAATTTAGTTTCTAAATTTCGTTTTGATAATATTTCTTTATCTTGCCCAACATTTGGGTGAATGTCTCTAAGTTTGTTGTTTTGTTGTCCGTCCCATAACTTTTGCCATTTGGTTTTGATAATATTTCTCTGTCTTGCCCAACATTTGGGTGAATGTCTCTAAGTTTGTTGTTTTGTTGTCCGTCCCATAACTTTTGCCATTTGGTTTTGATAATATTTCTCTGTCTTGCCCAACATTTGGGTGAATGTCTCTAAGTTTGTTGTTTTGTTGTCCGTCCCATAACTTTTGCCATTTGGTTTTGATAATATTTCTGTCTTGCCCAACATTTGGGTGAATGTCTCTAAGTTTGTTGTTTTGTTGTCCGTCCCATAACTTTTGCCATTTGGTTTTGATAATATTTCTCTGTCTTGCCCAACATTTGGGTGAATGTCTCTAAGTTTGTTGTTTTGTTGTCCGTCCCATAACTTTTGCCATTTGGTTTTGATAATATTTCTCTGTCTTGCCCAACATTTGGGTGAATGTCTCTAAGTTTGTTGTTTTGTTGTCCGTCCCATAACTTTTGCCATTTGGTTTTGATAATATTTCTGTCTTGCCCAACATTTGGGTGAATGTCTCTAAGTTTGTTGTTTTGTTGTCCGTCCCATAACTTTTGCCATTTGGTTTTGATAATATTTCTGTCTTGCCCAACATTTGGGTGAATGTCTCTAAGTTTGTTGTTTTGTTGTCCGTTGCCATAAACTCTGTGCATTTTTTTTTGTGTGTGTGGGGAAGGTCTACCTTTTTAGATTTCTACATATGAATTTACAAGGTGTTTTGGGGGTGGGCTTGGCACCAGGACTTAAGATTAAGTAAGGGTCTTTTAGGGGGCTTGCCACTCAAATTAGGGCCACGGGAGTGTTTTAAGTGTCTTACCACTCGGACTTAGGATTAGTGGTAGGGTTAAGAAAAGTTTTTAGGGAGCTTGCTACTCAGACCTAGGGTTCATGGTAGGGTAAGTTATTTTATTTATTATTTTTTTGTTTACTAAATTTTCAACAGGAAAACATTGTCAAAAAAAAAGAATGCGCGCAGAATTTATCTCCCATAGCAAAATGTTTTTTTTTTTTTTTTTTTTTTTTTTTTTTTTTTTGTTAACTGCCCTAAAAATCTTGAATGGCCCGGAAATGGGGGATCATTCATGTTAAATTTAACGGTGCAGCGAAGTTGGAAAATTAAGGAAGAATGCCCCCATCTCCCAGCTCCGGGAAATTGGTAGGGAGCCTGTGGCCCCCCAGGTTGGAAAGTTCGTCTCGAATTCAGATTTTTTTTTTTTTTTGCCATCTCCGACACTGTTTTATCGCCGTTGAATGATCTGCTGCTAATGTGCATCATCTGCGTTTCAGGCGCACCTGTACACGACGTGCAAACTTTGCTATTTCTTTTTGGGTATTCTTATAGAGAACACACCGTGTTTCTGTGACTTTGTGGCGTCAACGTTCGGGCAGGTCTTGAAAGGGTGCTTTTACAGTTTAGCGGATACTTTAAATAAATAAAACAAACTGAGGAATATTTGTTTGATGTACGTACCTGTCACGGACTGAATATATCCTATACCAAAATCACGTAAATTAATCAAGTATTTGGTGCAATTTTAGTTATAGGCCGATGCAGTTAATTATTTTCATGTAAAAGCATTATTTTCTACTTACTCAGTCATATTTTATCTCTCACGGCACGAAAAAGAATTTAAAAATATCAAGCAGAACTTTAATTAGAACGATTTTTTCCATTTCCATAAGGGTGATATGAAATGGCGAGTCTGTCAGTTTCGGAGTGGCCGGTTAGCTAACTAAGGGCAGATAAGTGTCGCGAAATGGGGTCCCCTATGTAGGCACGTGTGACCTAATTAGTACTTTTGAAGAATTTCTCTTAGAATGGACGTGAACGCATTAAATTTGAAGGATTTGGTATATTTGTGCAGCAAGCCGGCGAAGACTATTGATTTTCTGCAATCGCAGGAATTAATTATTACTATTGCTTATGTGTTTCTTTCTTTTTAAAATCCTAACAATAAAAACGGAGTTAATGCCCTTGTCTATTCTACCGACCGCTCACAGCCCAAAATGTCGGCTCGGGCACAAATACAGGATGTACATCGACATGGAAAAATCGTTCTAATTAAAGTTCTGCTTGATATTTTTAAATTCTTTTTCGTGGCGTGAGAGATAAAATATGACTGAGTAAGTACAAAATAATGCTTTTACATGAAAATAATTAACTGCATCGGCCTATAACTAAAATTGCACCAAGTATTTTTTTTTTATTTTATAAAAAAAAATTAAATTTTACCGATTAACGAATAATGTGGAAATATGTCCTCATTAAAGCT
Source organism: Sepiola atlantica (assembly GCA_963556195.1). Taxonomy (NCBI): domain Eukaryota; kingdom Metazoa; phylum Mollusca; class Cephalopoda; order Sepiida; family Sepiolidae; genus Sepiola; species Sepiola atlantica. The sequence continues at coordinate 7,862,229 of OY744549.1, forward strand.
TATTATAAATTTCGGTTATCTCCCTTGAATAACTCGTAATGGAGGCCGTATTTCCACGCTATTCGTTATTCGATGAAATTAGTCTTTCTTTTATAAAAAAAAAAAACTACTTGATTAATTTACGTGCTTTTTGGTATAAGATATATTCAACCCGTGACAGGTACGTACATCAAACAGATATTTCTCAGTTTATTTTATTTAAAGAATCCGCTAAACTGTAAAAGCACCCTTGGAAGTACCCGACAGTTGACGAAACTATTAAACCAATCAAGTTGCATCTGCCGCAGGACTCGTTGAATTCTGTCAGCAACGGTTGGGTCACTTGTAGCGAAAGCGAAGAAATTCTGTAAATGTGAATGGATGTGTCGATTGAAGTTGCGGAGTTGTACTTTCTGTACACGATTACAATTGGAAACTTTCGAATGAAAAAGCAATCTGACCCTAAACCCTAACCCAATCGTTTTAAGAGTGTCTTTGGCGTTGACAACTATATACTCGTACAGATATATTGGGTTCGAATCCTATTCTTGACAAAGGTATGAAATATGATGGATATGTAATGTGAGTTTTAAAGATCTGATGACCTCGGAGAAAGATTAAATCCGGTAAGTATATGTAGATGGGTGTAGATGAGTAGACTTCTATGGTATGGTCACATTGAAATAATGGATGAGAGTTTTCCGGGTTAGGGTAAGAGTTAGAATGGATGTAGATTCTCCGTGTTAGGCTAAGGGTTAGAACGGATGGGAGTTCTCCGGGTTAGGGTAAGGGTTAGAACGGATGGGAGTTCTCCGGGTTTGAAAAATTGAAAAAAAACCCAAAACATTTGCTTAAAAACCGTTGTTTTATAAGAAAAAGAAGAAAAAAATTTGTCTAAAAACAGTGGATTCGTTGTTTGTGATATAAAAAAAAAAAACATTTTTATTTAAAAACGTTTGATTAACAATGGTTCCTTTGACAAAAAAAAAACATCTAATTAATAACAGTTGTTTAGCTATGGTTTGTGTGTTCTTTATTTTTATAATATATGTATTTTAATTTGATTTTCTTCGTCTGAATTTATCGGCTGCCAGTCTTCAATTTATTGGTTGACATTTTTCGCCTCATCAACTTCCGAGACCTGCCCGAACGTTGACGACGCGAAGTCACAGGGAACGTGGTCCGTTCTCTGTGAGAGTATCCTCTTTTGACAATTTTTCTTAAATTATTCAAGTTGTACCGATTGTTAAATGTTTTTCTTTCTTTTGTCAGCGACAAGAGTTTGTGCACGGAATGTGTCCGTCAACAATGTCGCACGATGCGAATCAAACAGAAAATGGAAAAAGATATGAAGTCCATTGCAAATCTCATGAAGTTCAGTCATAACACGTACGTGACATTTTTTTCTACAAAACGTTCTTTCAATCGGTTCAAAATATTACGAGAATTGAAGTCGTAGAAAAAAAAAAAAAGGCAATGATCTCCATTTTGTTGGAAAGACGTGGGTTTTTTTTTTGGTTTTTTTTTGGATTTTTTTTGGATTATTTTTTTAATTTTTTTTTTTATAAAAAATTTTTTTATTTAGTTTTTTTGTTTTTTTTTGGATTATTTAAAAAAAAAAAATTTTTTTTTTTTTTTATAAAATTTTTTTATTTTTTTATTTTTTCTTTTAATTTTTAATTTTTTTAATTTTTTTTTTTTTTTATAAAAATTATTTTTCTTTTTTTTTTTTTAATTTAAAAAATTTTTTTTTTTTTTTTATAAAAATTTTTTTTTTATTTATTTTTTCTTTTAATTTTTTATTTTTTATTTTTGTATTTTTCTTTTTTAAAGTTCAAAAAATAATTTTTTTTTATATGATTTTTGGTTTATGTAGATTTTTGAGTTCTCCGCTTTTTTAAATCCAGAAAAAGCGGATTTCCGCTTAAATCGCTCGAACCTGTCACAGATGCGAGTCCTCAGCTTTTTCATCGAAATCCGTTTTTGTTTTATAAGAAAAAAAAGCTGATTTTCCCCGGCTTATTATAGTTTTCTGTGAAAACAAATGTTAATCTTACAGTGAAAGCTAAAACTTCAAGCAATTCATGATGAGGGTAGAGGAGTTAGATGACTTTTGTTTAATCAAAGAATGACTTCCTCTTTCTTTTCCTCCACATACGAACTCAGTGTATTTCTCTTTATTTTGACTTTATTAGTTGAAACTGACTGAAGTTGTTTAGGAAAAAAATTGTTTTTTGTGTTGTCCTCTCTCCAAACAGACAGGGGCCATGGCCCCCAGGTTGGGAAATTCATCTCAATTTCTATTCCCCCCCCCCCCTTGTCGACTTTCATTCCCTTTATGTAGACGCTTCTGTGATGTGGGTGCTTGTGTTATGTATAATTTTCTGAATTACTTTTTGTCTAGACCTGAATGCTTTTGGGTTGGGAAATTGTCATTTCGAAGTTGGCGGCGACTCATGGCCGAGAAATTGGAAGAAGTGAAGAAAAAGGAAGAAGACAGCATGAAAGAAGGTAGGATTTCTTTTTTCCTCTTCCATTCGTTGGTCTGTCATACTTAATTTTGAAGTAGCTTTTTTGTTGGTCTGTCACGCTTATGGTCTACATCTTGCGTTTTTGATGCGCACGCACATCTCTGTCCGTCTTTCGTCTGGTGCTACCAGATAAGTCTGTCTGAAAATACCGGCCTCCTGACCAAAAATGCACCAAACATTGATGTTATTGTTTTTTTTTCCTTTCCATTTTGCAAAACTCAATTATGTTCTGCAAAGCTAAAAACAAAAACAAAAACAATTCTTGTCTACAAAACAACAACAACAAAAACACCATGAATCATCATCATCATCATCATCATCAACCGGTTTATTTGTTGAATCAGGCCACAATTAATCCTCTGATGAGGGTGGGGCCTGATTGTCTAGTCTCGAAATCTAAGTATTCCTCTCCACTCCTGTCTTTGGCAAGGCTTGATGGAATCCATAGGCCCTGAAGATCCACGCATCCTGGGATCTACGAAGCCCAAGACATTACCAGCAGCATTAGCATTTCTTTTTTCCTGCTGTATTTCGACTAGACATTGTATTTAAGGCAATTTTACGGCTGGATGCCTATCCTTTACCAACTTGAACACTTTTGGCAGTCCAAGACCTCCACCGTTCCCATCTAACTAGGGTTGATGTCGTTTCCACTTAAGCATGTACAAATGTCATACATTACCAGTGAGTTGCTTATCAAGATGTTGTTGGTGAAGTATAAAACAAGAATTCCACTTGTATGAACAAAATAGTGACACATAAGTGAAGTAGACGTGCCCGAAATGTCGTTAAATATTTTTTTTTTTTTACCTGGCGAAAGAAGTAAAACAACGCTTCTGTTGAATTAATGAAAATAAAGAATCCTTTTGAAATATACTCGTGCGATGGTCGCGAGTAAAAAAAACAAACGTCCTTCTCTGCCGATCGGGTGTTTTTAAATAAACATTTGAAGATATAAAGAACTTGAAGCATGAAAACTTTTACCAAAAATTCAGAATTAAATAACCAGGCAATGCCGTAAAATAAAACAACCAAACCAATACATTTATATATATATAGATTAAAAAGAACAACAAATAACTCCATTATTTACTCTGGGATTTGGTTTTACTTTTTATAGTAATCTTTGTTGTTCTTTCCTTCTCTTTTTCTCCTTGTGACTGCAATAATAGAAGCAACTAGCTGAGCTACCCGGTGTTGGCCAGGTTCGAGTGTGGGATAGCATCATGTGCAACATCATGGTAGGGGGAGTTTACTTTAACAGCAACCTTGATGCTGTCAGCGAGATATCTTACTCACTGAGTTATTTAGATAAATGTTAATACTCTTAAACTAACGCTAATAAATAGATTCATTTCATTGTGTAACATGTTGAAAAGTGTCATTAGTTTCTTTAAGGGGCAGCCAGAGACGCAAAAATACTTCCATTATGTTCACATGCAAATTGAGCATGTGAATACAATTATACTGAAAGTACACTTCCTCGTATGTCTTCGTTTTTAGGGACAGACATGCAGAGACAGAAAGGTGTTCTTCTTGATTATATATATCTAATATATATATATATGTATATATACATTTCATTTGAATCAAAAACAAAACAGTTTTCAGTGGAGGGGTTGTGGCCCCGTGGATCATCTTAATATCAAAATTTGCTGAAATTTTGGGAATAGACATCATTTTTGGTCATTTACCTGTGGCTTAAATTTAATTTGAATCAAATTAAAACACTTTTCAGTGGGGGGGGGGGGGGGGGGTTGCACCCCGGGGACACCCAGCGTTGAAGTAATATATTTCTTATATAGCCTATGACCTTCACTGAGAGGTCAGTAGTCCACATGCCAATTTTCAAGAAATTGTGTCCAGCGGTTACTATTTTACTATTTTTACACACAGTTACTATTTTTATATATATATATATATATATATATATATATATTAAAAAGAACAACAAATAACTCCATTACTTTCTCTGGGATTTGGTTTTACTTTGTACAGTAATCTTTGTTGTTCTTTCCTTGGTTGGAATAATAGAAACAATTAAAAAGAACAAAAAATAACTCCATTATTTGCTCTGGGATGTCATTTACAACAATTTCCAGTGAATACATCCAGGTGAATTGCATCATCGCAAGTAACCACCATAGTATTCTTCCTGGTTTGATGCGTAAATGTCTATTCTGTTTCTAGCCATATGTAAACGTTCCTCTTTTTTTTTTTCTTTTTTTTTTTTTTTTTTTGTTAATTTCAATACAATAATTCTAATTTGAATTACTTGACTCACTTTCAGAATTATTTGATTAATTGTCCGATGATTTACTTCATATAAAAGGAATACACACAGAAACATTTATGGTGTACAATTTCTCCAACCCATTTCAAATACATTTTCGTCTTTTTATTATGTTATCCCCATTACCTGGTTTCGAGTCAAGACGCCTTCATCTGTTCTTCTGTCCGTTCCCTTGCCTCGTTTTATTCCACCATGATCGAAGGCAACCTTTTATTGCGCATGTTTCATCATTGTCAAAACTTGTAGGCTGCGAAAAGCTGAAATCAAAGTATTCCGGCACTCTTTGCTTTTAAATTCAGACAAAATAACTCCAACAATTATCATATCAAGAAAACAATAGGTTTATTGAGTTGCATGCCACTTTTATTACATTATCGTTAAAATGCAGCTATGTTGTAGTTGGTTAAAATGCAGCTATGTTGTAGTTGGTTAAAATGCAGCTATGTTGTAGTTGGTTAAAATGCAGCTATGTTGTAGTTGGTTAAAATGCAGCTATGTTGTAGTTAGTTAAAATGCAGCTATGTTGTAGTTGGTTAAAATGCAGCTATGTTGTAGTTGGTTAAAATGCAGCTATGTTGTAGTTGGTTAAAATGCAGCTATGTTGTAGTTGGTTAAAATGCAGCTATGTTGTAGTTGGTTAAAATGCAGCCATGTTGTAGTTGGTTAAAATGCAGCCATGTTGTAGTTGGTTAAAATGCAGCCATGTTGTAGTTGGTTAAAATGCAGCCATGTTGTAGTTGGTTAAAATGCAGCCATGTTGTAGTTGGTTAAAATGCAGCCATGTTGTAGTTGGTTAAAATGCAGCCATGTTGTAGTTGGTTAAAATGCAGCCATGTTGTAGTTGGTTAAAATGCAGCCATGTTGTAGTTGGTTAAAATGCAGCCATGTTGTAGTTGGTTAAAATGCAGCCATGTTGTAGTTGGTTAAAATGCAGCCATGTTGTAGTTGGTTAAAATGCAGCCATGTTGTAGTTGGTTAAAATGCAGCCATGTTGTAGTTGGTTAAAATGCAGCCATGTTGTAGTTGGTTAAAATGCAGCCATGTTGTAGTTGGTTAAAATGCAGCCATGTTGTAGTTGGTTAAAATGCAGCCATGTTGTAGTTGGTTAAAATGCAGCCATGTTGTAGTTGGTTAAAATGCAGCCATGTTGTAGTTGGTTAAAATGCAGCCATGTTGTAGTTGGTTAAAATGCAGCCATGTTGTAGTTGGTTAAAATGCAGCCATGTTGTAGTTGGTTAAAATGCAGCCATGTTGTAGTTGGTTAAAATGCAGCCATGTTGTAGTTGGTTAAAATGCAGCCATGTTGTAGTTGGTTAAAATGCAGCCATGTTGTAGTTGGTTAAAATGCAGCCATGTTGTAGTTGGTTAAAATGCAGCCATGTTGTAGTTGGTTAAAATGCAGCCATGTTGTAGTTGGTTAAAATGCAGCCATGTTGTAGTTGGTTAAAATGCAGCCATGTTGTAGTTGGTTAAAATGCAGCCATGTTGTAGTTGGTTAAAATGCAGCCATGTTGTAGTTGGTTAAAATGCAGCCATGTTGTAGTTGGTTAAAATGCAGCCATGTTGTAGTTGGTTAAAATGCAGCCATGTTGTAGTTGGTTAAAATGCAGCCATGTTGTAGTTGGTTAAAATGCAGCCATGTTGTAGTTGGTTAAAATGCAGCCATGTTGTAGTTGGTTAAAATGCAGCCATGTTGTAGTTGGTTAAAATGCAGCCATGTTGTAGTTGGTTAAAATGCAGCCATGTTGTAGTTGGTTAAAATGCAGCCATGTTGTAGTTGGTTAAAATGCAGCCATGTTGTAGTTGGTTAAAATGCAGCCATGTTGTAGTTGGTTAAAATGCAGCCATGTTGTAGTTGGTTAAAATGCAGCCATGTTGTAGTTGGTTAAAATGCAGCCATGTTGTAGTTGGTTAAAATGCAGCCATGTTGTAGTTGGTTAAAATGCAGCCATGTTGTAGTTGGTTAAAATGCAGCCATGTTGTAGTTGGTTAAAATGCAGCTATGTTGTAGTTAGTTAAAATGTTGCTACTTGTATCGATCCTGACCTAATCTCCGTGAATTTTTTGTCGAGAGGTTATGAACCGAATGATGGCAGCCGATACGTCGCTGCGTCATATATTTTTCTGTTTTATTTTCAAGAAAGATTGCAAAAAAAAAAAAAAAATAAAAAAAACGAACAAAACATAGCGAAATTACTGTTAAATAAATTTTTGTTTTTTTGTTTTTGTAACAAAACAATGCTAAACAACTGTTAATAATAATAATAATAATAATAATAATATATTTTCTTTCTATCAAGTGGCATATGTAATAGCATTTCAGAATGAAATGACATTTTTGCGCAATTCAACTCTGCTACACAGCCATTTGTAATTCGTTTTTTTTTTTTTAAAATTTAAAAAGAAATAAACATGTACTGGCTTTGATCAATTGCTTCTGGCTTTAATCAATTTCAATACTGATTAGAAAAATTGTCGTCTGGTTAGTGACAGCTGATTGGGGCTAATGACTCATCATCTCTCGGGTGCTTGCGTAGCATGCCCGAACGCTGCCGACGCAAAGTTCACGGATATTGGGTCAGGATCGATAGCAGTACCAAAATGTCATCAATGAACTCGGTGTATCGTGATAGATATTCTTAAGTGTAAAGATTTTTAAATTACATTATTCGTTAACACATAATAACGCGTCTTTCGAGAATGCTAGATCTCTTTTCAACCAGAATTCTCTCGTATTCCTATGACGTCATTTCCTTTTCCTTATCCCGATTTCCATTCTCACAATTTTTATTCCAAGTCATCATCATTTGGTTTAAGGTCGGTTTTACATGCTGGCATGTGTTGGATGACTCATCACTTTCTCCGATGTTTTCCTTGAACTTCCCCTGTGACGTTAACTATTTTACATCTACTGATCCGATAACTTTCATCCTTTCTTTCAACATGGCTATATCATCGGTCTCCCTATGCTGTCCAGATTTAGTCTCGTCTGAGGTCATCAGCTCTAAGTCTGTTTTTAAAACTCGCATGACATCATATCATTCTCATATCATTTCTTTCTGTGTCCTCAACCATCACTGTTTCAAGTCATTGTTAACTTTTTGATTTCTTATAACATTTTGATAATTTCAATAAAATCACCTTTTTCTTCTCTCTCGTCGTTAATCCAAATCTTGACTCTAACTAATCTTATTCTCTTGTTTACTATGCTTCTTTGTATGTCTCACAATCTCAATATTACATTCTAGACTTACCCAGACTTAAGTGCAATACTCGATATGAGGTCTTATTAGAGCTTTATGTATCTTTTTGTAACTGTAATCTTTTCCACATAGTTTTCTTGATATTTCATCTTTACCCTAACCCTAACCCAAATCAAAAAAATTCATAGTTTTCTTGATATTTCATCTTTACCCTAACCCTAACAAAAAATATTCAATTTTCTTGCTATTTCATCTTTACCCTAACCCTAACCCAAATCTAAAAAATATTCATAGTTTTTTTGATATTTCATCTTTACCCTAACCCTAACCCAAATCAAAAATATTCATAGTTTTCTTGATATTTCATGCAAACCCTAACCCTAACCTAAATCAAAAATATTCATAGTTTTCTTGATATTTCATGCAAACCCTAACCCTAACCCAAATCAAAAATATTCATAGTTTTCTTGATATTTCATCTTTACCCTAACCCTAACCCAAATCAAAAAAATTCATAGTTTTCTTGATATTTCATCTTTACCCTAACCCTAACCCAAATCAAAAATATTCATAGTTTTCTTGATATTTCATCTTTACCCTAACCCTAACCCAAATCAAAAAAATTTTCTTCTTTGTGATCCTGGGTATGACCTTAAAAGACATCCAGTGGTGAGGCCTCCATTTGGGGAATGTGGAGTTGCCCCTTAGTTGCCATTGCTCCCAGGTCCACTCTGGCCCGAAGTGGTAGTACCTGTAAGGGCCCCATCTATGGATCAAATAGAACCTACTGGCACTACCAGATCAGGCTGTCTGAAGATACTGGCTTCCTGACTCAGAATGCACCAAACATTGATGTTTTTCTTGTTTTCCTTTTCTCTTTGCAAAACTCAATCGTGTTCTGCAAGGCAAAAAACAAAAACTACACCCCACCCCTAAATGGGGATACCTGTTAATTCAGTACAAAAAACAGACAAAACCACCAAAATTAAAATTAAGGCCCTAAAACAGGGGCAACTAGATGCATCTAACATCATTCAAACTCCTCGGCCTAACCTTCACAGGTAACATGAATTGGAACAAATACATTGAAGACATTGCCAAGGCTGCCGCAAAGAAGGTTGGCTCCCTCTACCGTGCTAGTAAACTCCTCACACCTGACATTATCCTGTATCTCTACAAAGCCACCATCCGCCCATGCATGGAGTATTGTTGCCACATCTGGGCTGGTGCATCATCTACTAGTCTCTCCCTTCTTGACAAGGTCCAAAAAAGAATCGCCAACCTAATAGGTCCCTCACTGTCAGCTAAGCTCCAGCCTCTGTCCCATCGCCGCAATGTAGCATCCTTGTGCTTGTTTTACAAATACTTCAATGGATTATGCTCCGATGAATTGGCTACTCTGGTGCCCCCTCGACGGAAATTCACTAGACTAACCCGGCAATCAACTAAATCTCATTCATTCACTGTGGAGGTCCCCAGATGTCGGAGAGCCTTCTACTCAAATAGCTTCTTTCCTCGTACTGCTGGCCTCTGGAACTCCCTCCCTGCCCCCTGTTTCCCCAACAGTACAGACATGCAGAAGTTTAAAACTAATGTAAACAGACACCTCGCTGTGCTGATCCCAATCTAGATTGACCACCCCCTACCTTCTCCCCTTTTCTTTTTCTCAGTAGCCCCTTACGTCTACAGTGGCCGCTTCCTTGTTTGGGGGTGAACTATGTTAAAAAAAAAAAAAAAAAAACAATTCAAAAAATATCAAAGCTCGTAATGACTATAAATAACCCACTGACTTAAGACTCAAATGAAGGATATTTCCTTCTACACTCATGGCATGAAATGACCCTTAAGGTTGATGTGCCATTAAGCAATATCTTACCTTAACTTACCTCTTCTTTGTATGCCTCCTAATCTCAATATTACATTCCAATTTCCATGTCTAGACACTAGAACCCAGACTTAAGTGCAATACTCTATATGAGGTCTAATTAGAGCTTTTTGCTTATTTATTTTTACAAAAGTTTTCATATGTGAAATATAACTTTATATATAAATTCTTTGAAAAAACTTTTTTCTTGTAGATAATGAAAGTCCAACCACAGAAAATCCAGCAACCACAGAAAATCGAGAAAATCCAACAAATCCAGCTGTTCCGACAGGAAATATTCCAACTTGGCCTGAAAGTGAAAAATTTAATGATGATCTTCTTTGTCGAACGCATCGTAAGTAACTTTGTCTCCCACTTCCTAACCCTAACCTGTTTCCTACTTTCTGTCCGCGTTTTATTTCTTCTATCTCTCCTGTCAGAATAAACTTGATACACTGATACCTCGCTGTAACAAAGTCACTTTGCATCAACGTGGCAAGGCTGCTTTGTTAGTGGTGTACATCTTGATCACGGAACCAATGTCGTACCTGGTGATACCAGATCAGGCTGCCCTGTGGCTCCCTGAGACGAAATTCACCTACATTGACGTTTTTTTTTTTTTTTTTTTTTTTTTGTAAAACTTAATTATGTTCTACAAAACCAAAAACAAAAACAACAGCCCCTCTCCCTTTCTCCCTCCCCTTTTTTATTTTATTTTTAGAACTTGAAGCATAAATCTTTTACTATAATGATCAGATTCGGCATTAAATAACCCAAAAAGGGTTGATATGCCGTAAAACAAAACTACCAAACCAAAAACCATGATTAAACATTTTAAGATATAAAGAACTTGAAGCATAAAAACTTTTACTATAATGACCAGATTCGGCATTAAATAACCCAAAAAGGGTTGATGTGCCGTAAAACAAAACTACCAAACCAAAAACGATGATTAAACATTTGAAGATATAAAGAACTTGAAGCATAAAAACTTTTACTATAATGACCAGATTCGGCATTAAATAACCCAAAAAGGGTTGATGTGCCGTAAAACAAAACTACCAAACCAAAAACGATGATTAAACATTTGAAGATATAAAGAACTTGAAGCATAAAAACTTTTACTATAATGACCAGATTCGGCATTAAATAACCCAAAAAGGGTTGATGTGCCGTAAAACAAAACTACCAAACCAAAAACGATGATTAAACATTTGAAGATATAAAGAACTTGAAGCATAAAAAACTTTTACTATAATGACCAGATTCGGCATTAAATAACCCAAAAAGGGTTGATGTGCCGTAAAACAAAACTACCAAACCAAAAACGATGATTAAACATTTGAAGATATAAAGAACTTGAAGCATAAAAACTTTTACTATAATGACCAGATTCGGCATTAAATAACCCAAAAAGGGTTGATGTGCCGTAAAACAAAACTACCAAACCAAAAACGATGATTAAACATTTGAAGATATAAAGAACTTGAAGCATAAAAACTTTTACTATAATGACCAGATTCGGCATTAAATAACCCAAAAAGGGTTTATATGCCGTAAAACAAAACTACCAAACTACCAAACCAATGTAGTACTTCTGTTTTGGCAGGGGACATCTCTTGCCGGACTTTTGTGCCGCCGATGGGACGATGTTACAACATGTGCACGTAATTACGAATTAATTTTGGTCTAGAACTGCCGTACCTTATTTTTGCAAGAACAGTATCTCTACCACTTATAAAGGTTGGTTATTTACAATTTTTATTGTAGTGTGAAGCTGAACTATATGGGACGTACTACTCAGCGGTTGGAAGTAAAGATTCTTCAACACGTCCCTAACAATATTTGTAATTTTATATTGCATATATCCAGGCATTCCAGACCAATAACTCCCCCCAGTAGAGAACATTTATTAGAGATGGAGTACTGTACCAAAGCTTGCAGTGAAAAAAACCTTTTCTGTACTGTAAAAACCTTAGGGAAACCAACGTTGATTAACTATATGGGACGTACTACTCAGCGACTAGAAGTAAAAATTCTTCAACACTTCAATAGCTCCTCCATAAGAGAACATTTATAGGAGGAGTCCTGTGCCGAATATTATAGTGACGATGTGTTTTCTGTCCTGTTCAGAGCACCTAAAATATAAGAAGCCATAGTTATTAATATGTGGCGACCGTCTTTGTGTAGATAGAAAGATGATTCCCACAACCTTGAGTGGATGAAAATTTATATATAAAAAAAGATATTCTCCTTGCACAACTAAAACTACTAAGTCTCTTTACTTCTATATTTTTATGATTTACTCGCTTGGAGTTTTCACACAGATCATTATCAGTAATTATTCACTGACAATAACAAGTAGTGTCTCCTGGAGACAAGTGACAACACATCTCTCCAGGTTTCCAGCACTCTCCGCCTGTTTTTGATAATCGTTGTAAACAGATTTTTTTTCAAACACAACTCAGTCCCAGAACTAAGGAACATTTTGTATTATTAAAGGTGCGTTTTGTGTTGTTACTGTATATAAGAAGAAAACAACCTTAGGGAAACAAACGTTTAATATAATAATAGATTCAGTGTCGGAGTTACTGGTTGCACGTATCTACCTGTGTGAACCGATCGTTTGGCTGGTGATACCAAATCAGGCTGCCCTGTGGCTCCCTGAGACGAAATTCACCTACATTGACGTTTTTTTTTTTTTTTTTTTTTTTTTTTTTTGTAAAACTTAATTATGTTCTACAAAACCAAAAACAAAAACAACAGCCCCTCTCCCTTTCTCCCTCCCCTTTTTTATTTTATTTTTAGAACTTGAAGCATAAATCTTTTACTATAATGACCAGATTCGGCATTAAATAACCCAAAAAGGGTTGATATGCCGTAAAACAAAACTACCAAACCAAAAACGATGATTAAACATTTGAAGATATAAAGAACTTGAAGCATAAAAACTTTTACTATAATGACCAGATTCGGCATTAAATAACCCAAAAAGGGTTGATGTGCCGTAAAACAAAACTACCAAACCAAAAACGATGATTAAACATTTGAAGATATAAAGAACTTGAAGCATAAAAACTTTTACTATAATGACCAGATTCGGCATTAAATAACCCAAAAAGGGTTGATATGCCGTAAAACAAAACTACCAAACTACCAAACCAATGTAGTACTTCTGTTTTGGCAGGGGACATCTCTTGCCGGACTTTTTGTGCCGACGACGGGACGATGTTACAACATGTGCACGTAATTACTCGCAGTTGTTACCAGTGAGCAATAATCATCTCTGTCGTTTACTTCTGGAACCGGCTTGCTGGGAGGGACCTCTGGTGCTGCAAAAAGAACCTTATTTGAAATAAGGAAAGAAAAACATTTATCTGTTTTCTTATAAAAAATATATATTTATTTTACTGAAGACATTTTTAGTACCAAAGTCGGACCGCAGCAAAATGCGTGCGTTTCGTCCGAATCCAAAACACCGTCTGCGTTTGCAAAATCTCTCAACGAGAAAGAGAGAAAGAGAAGGGGGAAAGTGAGAGAGAAGGAGAGAGAGAAAGAGAGAATACAATCAGTTTATACAATCAAATGTTTATATTTGAGTTTCAGAACCGATTTCTCGAATGATGACTGCCTGACCCCTGATCCCATCGCACCTAAAACCTGTCATCGAATTGCTTTGACCTTTATATTTCCTTCGTCAGGATCAAGTATGATTCTCTTCCCATTCTGACTTTGATAAATGAAATATAAACAATTCCATTTTTGTTGAACTTTCAAGCTTTCCCGAAACCTCAGCGCAAGCCTGGCACAAGGCTCACGAATATTACGCATATTATGGGGAGCACTTAGCTCCCCCAAAGCCCATTGTGCCATATATATATATATATATATATATTTCTCGTTTCCTATCTATATCTTTTTGTACTTCTCTGTCCCTCTCTCTTATTAAAAAGAAAAACATTTTTATGAGAAATCCTTCCAGACAAGACATGAAGCCACTTGATGTAAGGAAAGAAACTATTTACTTTTAATATAAAAATATATATTTATTTTACTGAAGACATTTTTATAATATTTTAGACACGCACAAAAAGTGCGTCTTCTAGGTCCGAATCCAAAAAACAGTCTGCCGTTTTCAAATCTCTTAACGAAAGAGAGAGAAAGTAAAGGGGGAAGAATGAGAGAGGAGAGAGAGAGAGAGAGACAGAGCGAGAGAGAAAGAGAGAAATACAGGCACAACCAGTGTACGCCTTGTCCAATGTTTTGTTTTTGAGTTCATAACTGATGTTGTCGAATGATAACAATCTGATCCCTGACCCCATCATACTCAAAACCTGTCATCGAATTGTTTTGACCTTTATATTTCCTTCGTCAGGATCAAATATGATTCTCTTCCCATCTGACTTTGATATAAGAAATATAAACAATTCAATTTTAGTTACAATCTCTTTGTTGAACTTTCAAGCTTTCCCGAAACCTCAGCGCAAGCCTGGCACAAGGCTCACGAATATTACGCATATTATGGGGAGCACTTAGCTTCCCAAAAGCTCATTGTGCCACATCACATAATCACACTGCAACATTTTATAATCATTATCCTGATGTGATATAAGACAGTCCTGTTTCTAAATTAAGGTCCAACTGTATCTCTGTACCCTTTGCTAATTTACCTAAAAAGAAAAAAAAATGAGTGCTACTACTGATTAAATTTGGACAGAAAACTGAAAGCTTTAGCTTACATATATGCATACACATGAAATAAGCATATACGTTAGCCTTACAGCTTACACAGCTGCTATTTTAATAGAACTTACATTTTGCGCTTAACCGTAAATGAGGTGCTACTACTGATTAAATTTGGACAGAAAACTCAAAGCTTTGGCTTACACATATGCATACACATGAAATAAGGACATCTATTTCTTTCTTCTCATGCTCACAGCACACTATCTACACATTATTTTAGATACACTTATACTTACACATTCCTGACATAGCCACCTGGTCAATACCCTCTCCCTTCCTCCAACTTCAAAAAAAAAAATTTCACATCTGACCAAACAAAAATCTCCCCTCCCCCCCCCGTTTTGACTATTTCCTTCACATTCTTACCCACCCCCCTTCCCATTTTCAAGTTATCTTCATTTCTTCAAATCTTTTTCTAAAACTATGATACCACCTACACACCAAAGACACAGAGTTCCCCCCTTCCCTCCTCTTTCTCCGGCCTCTCAAAATCCATGCCACACCTCAACCAACCCCTATTTCCTCTCTCCTACCCTAAGGCAAATTCACTAATACTCTCACCCCTCCCTTTCTCATTGCTGCCTTAATGGTACCCACTCAAAGCGTAGAGATAGCTGTATCCCGACACGACCCTTTAGGGATAGCTGTGTCCCGACACGACCCTTTAGGGATAGCTGTGTCCCAACACGACCCTTTAGGGCCAGCTGTGTCGCGACACGACCCTTTTGGGTTAGGGCCAGCTGTGTCGCGACACGACCCTTTCGGGTTAGGGCCAGCTATGTCGCGACACGACCCTTTCGGGTTAGGGCCAGCTGCGTCCCGACACGACCCTTTCGGGTTAGGGCCAGCTGCGTCCCGACACGACCCTTTCGGGTTAGGGCCAGCTGCGTCCCAACACGACCCTTTCGGGTTAGGGCCAGCTGCGTCCCGACACGACCCTTTCGGGTTAGGGCCAGCTGCGTCCCGACACGACCCTTTCTGGTTAGGGCCAGCTGCGTCCCGACACGACCCTTTCGGGTTAGGGCCAGCTGCGTCCCGACACGACCCTTTCGGGTTAGGGCCAGCTGCGTCCCGACACGACCCTTTCGGGTTAGGGCCAGCTGCGTCCCGACACGACCCTTTCGGGTTAGGGCCAGCTGCGTCCCGACACGACCCTTTCTGGTTAGGGCCAGCTGCGTCCCGACACGACCCTTTCTGGTTAGGGTCAGCTGCGTCCCGACACGACCCTTTCGGGTTAGGGCCAGCTGCGTCCCGACACGACCCTTTCGGGTTAGGGCCAGCTGCGTCCCGACACGACCCTTTCGGGTTAGGGCCAGCTGCGTCCCGACACGACCCTTTCGGGTTAGGGCCAGCTGCGTCCCGACACGACCCTTTCGGGTTAGGGCCAGCTGCGTCCCGACACGACCCTTTCTGGTTAGGGTTAGCTGTGTCCCGACACGACCCTTTCGGGTTAGGGCCAGCTGCGTCCCGACACGACCCTTTCGGGTTAGGGCCAGCTGCGTCCCGACACGACCCTTTCGGGTTAGGGCCAGCTGCGTCCCGACACGACCCTTTCGGGTTAGGGCCAGCTGCGTCCCGACACGACCCTTTCGGGTTAGGGCCAGCTGCGTCCCGACACGACCCTTTCGGGTTAGGGCCAGCTGCGTCCCGACACGACCCTTTCTGGTTAGGGTTAGCTGTGTCCCGACACGACCCTTTCGGGTTAGGGCCAGCTGCGTCCCGACACGACCCTTTCGGGTTAGGGCCAGCTGCGTCCCGACACGACCCTTTCGGGTTAGGGCCAGCTGCGTCCCGACACGACCCTTTCGGGTTAGGGCCAGCTGCGTCCCGACACGACCCTTTCGGGTTAGGGCCAGCTGTGTCCCGACACGACCCTTTCGGGTTAGGGCCAGCTGCGTCCCGACACGACCCTTTCGGGTTAGGGCCAGCTGCGTCCCGACACGACCCTTTCTGGTTAGGGCCAGCTGCGTCCCGACACGACCCTTTCTGGTTAGGGTCAGCTGCGTCCCGACACGACCCTTTCGGGTTAGGGCCAGCTGCGTCCCGACACGACCCTTTCGGGTTAGGGCCAGCTGCGTCCCGACACGACCCTTTCGGGTTAGGGCCAGCTGCGTCCCGACACGACCCTTTCGGGTTAGGGCCAGCTGCGTCCCGACACGACCCTTTCGGGTTAGGGTTAGCTGTGTCCCGACACGACCCTTTCGGGTTAGGGCCAGCTGCGTCCCGACACGACCCTTTCGGGTTAGGGCCAGCTGCGTCCCGACACGACCCTTTCGGGTTAGGGCCAGCTGCGTCCCGACACGACCCTTTCGGGTTAGGGCCAGCTGCGTCCCGACACGACCCTTTCGGGTTAGGGCCAGCTGCGTCCCGACACGACCCTTTCGGGTTAGGGCCAGCTGCGTCCCGACACGACCCTTTCGGGTTAGGGCCAGCTGCGTCCCGACACGACCCTTTCTGGTTAGGGTTAGCTGCGTCCCGACACGACTCTTTAGGGTCGCCTACAAAAAAAAAAAAAAAACCCAGGATATTTAGCACGATTAATCTGGATAGATATAAGTAAATGTTAGAAATAGAAAACGGTTGTTAAAACAGAAAAGAAACACAAATGTCAGATGAGAGGTTCAATATGCTTTTGATGAGAAGCTGCACAATGACGTGGACAATCTAGCCAATCTCCAGTCAAAATTTCCATGAATTCAAGCGGGTCATTTGCACGTACATATCTTGTCTTAAAAAGAATGATGACACGTTGATATCTAAAAATATAAAAACGATATATCTTTAGTCGTCGATGGTGATGGATAATGGGTTGTTAGGAGGTGGATGCATGCACAGGAATCTGACGGTTGATTCTTCTCAACGCCCAAATCGTCAACTAACCTGATATCAATTTCGTGTTGTTATTATATAACAATTTGTGACCACCTGAAATGCCCCTATGGGACGGCATTGTCACTGTAGCCACGCTCCCCAGGGTGTTTGATTTGGTGACGGTCGTTTCAATCGATTGACAATCCAACAGGTTTCTTTATCTACCTTCGGTACAACTCGATTGCACCTGGCATGTACTTCTTGCCAAATGACCTTTCACACTTCCAACATTTCTTTCTTTTGACAATCGATCTTATGTTGATTCTTGCCGTGCAGGTGGTCTCCTGAGGCTAAGATTATTTTTATTCACATAACCTTTTGGTACATCACGGCCTGGATAGCCTACAGATGACCTAACAGGAATTAGGGAGAGAGAATGGGTTGAAGAATTAAAGGGGTTTAAAAGGAACAACATTAATTAATTTCGTGTTTAAATCCTGGATTAAAGGACTTTAAATCAATCCTGAAGGAAATGTGAAATCACGTGTCACTCTCGTTTGGACGCGTTATTTGCTTAGAATGTTATGTATGTTTGTTTAAATTTAGTGTAAGGAAGGTTTAATAAGGTTTGAAAAAAAAGGGGGAAGGGTTAAAAGTAACAGTTGAGATTTAAACCGGAAGAGATTTAAAGAGATATAAAAAAATAAAAAAATATTTAAAAATAAAAAAATATATAAATAAAAAAAATATTTAAAAATCCAACAGGTTTCTTTATCTACCTTCGGTACGACTCGATTGCACCTGGCATGTACTTCTTGCCAAATGACCTTTCACACTTCCAACGTTTCTTTCTTTTGACAATTGATCTTATATTGATTCTTGCCATGCAGGTGGTCTCCTGATGCTAAGATTATTTTTATTCACATAACCTTTTGGTACATCACGGCCTGGATAGCCTACAGATGACCTAACAGTTCAAAGCAGCGCTGGATGATGCATCATGGTCGCTGATCTTTGGATAATTACCCTCACTTGAACAGCGGAGGATTTGAGGGAATGCGTTTCTGGCGTAAAACATTATCAACCAGAATTTAAATATACCAGTCGAGAAGTTTTTCACTCCAGCGCCAAGTCGTAGTCTCCACAGAACCAAGCAAAAGATGTGCCATAGTCGCTTTCCTCTTGTTAGAAGAAAGGCGGCATCCCCTGTCCGTGTTTCTGCTGCGTGGAACAGCCTATCAGAGGAGGTACTGATAGTGCTTACCATATCCACGTTTAAAGTCGCCTCAGACAAAATATTCAGACGGTATATAGATGCATACATCTTCTGACTGTCCTTTTACATGGCTTGTTGCACTTTGTGGCAAGGAAACTTTGGAGCGAACATCTCCGTTGTTAAAATGAGGGACATTTTTTTAGTTTTGTTTATCTAAAGTGAACAGTATATATATATATATATGGGAAGAGAAGGATGAAGGTAATCCGACGTGATGGTAAAATGAAAAAGGAAAACCAAAAACTGGATGTTTTTTATGTGTACATCAACGTTTCGTCTTTATTTACAAGACTTCATCAGGATGATGATATAGGGAAAAGATATCATGCAAGCACAGATACATGTAGGGTAGACATGTTGGGAAGAAAAATAAAATAAAATGAAAAATAATGGCAGCGTCTTGCTGGACGTCCGTACTTGTTAGAGAATGAAAATGAGTGGGAGAAAAAAGGGGAAGGGTGGAGGGAGCAAGGACTACTGTGGCTGGCGATGAGAGAAAGAGGTGGGGGATGAGCAGGGGTAAAATGGATGGCAGAGAGAGATTGGAGGAAGAGGGGGAGGGGGTGTTTGACCAGATGGCTGTGGTCGAGATTGAAGGGGAAGAGTGAGTTGGAATGTTTGTGTGTGGGGGGTGTATGCAGGGAAAATGGGGATGGGTAGAGAGGGAGGGGGGGTGTGATTTTGGTGGATGGGCGAAAGTTATGGTCTTAGAGAGCGTTTGGAGAAAATGAGGGAATTTAAGAAGAGGTATGGGAGAAAATAGATGAGAGGGGGAAGAGGGAGGATTTGTCGTGATAGGGTGTGAAATATTTGAAATATTTGGAAAATGATAGTAATGAGTGAGGGATTGGAGTGGGTGGGGGAGGGGGGTGATTGAAAGGGTGGGTGAGGAATATTTGAAATATTTGGAACATGAGAAAGTTTATTTATATATATATATATATATATATATATATATATATATAGTAAGCAATGAAAATATATATGGCAATCAAGCTACACAGAGGCTCCCGTGTTTCATCCCCGGGGGGAATCGTCAGGCTAAATGCATGGAGTTATTTTTGTCAGGTGTTTTTATATACATGGCTTGCTAGTTAACCAATCAGATTCTTTGTTGTTCCCTCAGCCAATCGTTGGGCTTCCCACGAACAAAGGCTTTGTTGGTGACGCTCCTATGTCTACTCTATTGTTTGTTAACAATGGAGTTTCCTATATCCTGTTTCCTTTGTTTTGTCAATACAGTAGGCGAATTTATTTTAACACGTGGTTTCTTGTATTTCTATTTTAGGTTTTAAATTTTAACTTGTTCAGTTTTTTATTTATTTATTTATTTATTTATTTTTTATTTTAATTTATTACATATCATCCTAAGGTAAATTTATTTCTGTGTAAACAGCTGTTTGCTATTTCACTTCTAGAGTTTAATAGGTTTCGGAGATCTTTAAAATTTAGGATTTCATATTTTTTATTCAGGCATAATCTACACGGGTCGTCTAAGTTTCTACATGTACTGGCCTGTCTTACTATTTTCCATTACACACCATCGTTAAAAACATAAACAACTCTAACAAAATATTCGTAAAAGCGGACAAAACTAGAAATTTTTACAAAATATATATATATATTGGTACAGAAAAATTAGTACAACATTCGTACCGTCGGTTTCAAGCACGGAAGGACTTAGCCATCCGGCTCTCTTCAGCTTCTGTTGTCATCTGTTTCGGAAATGTGAAGTCACGTGTCACTCTCGTTTGGACGCGTTATTTGCTTAGAGTGTCATTTATGTTTGTTTAAATTTAGTGTAAGGAAGGTTTAATAAGGTTTCAAAAAAAAGGGGGGGGGGTTAAGTAACAATTGAGTATTAAACCGAAGAAGATTTAAAAAAAAAGGGGGTTAAGTAACAGTTCTGATTTAAACCGGAGGAGATTAAAAAAGAGAGATTAAAAAAATATATAAAAAATTAAAAATTGAAAAATACTTCTATATAATTCCCGTGAGTCAATATTATGAGTTTCGTATATTTGGCCGTTACTGTTTTGGGGTTTGATGATGTGTTTTCTAAAGGAATTAGGGAGAGAGAATGGGTTTAAGGATTAAAGGGGTTTAAAAGGAACAACATTAATTAATTTTGTGTTTAAATCCTGGATTAAAGGACTTTAAATCAATCCTGAAGGAATTGTGAAATCACGTGTCACTCTCGTTTGGACGTTTAAATTTAGTGTAAGGAAGGTTTAATAAGGTTTGAAAAAAAAGGGGGAAGGGTTAAAAGTAACGGTTGAGATTTAAACCGGAAGAGATTTAAAGAGATATAAAAAATTTTTTAAAAATATTTAAAAATAAAAAAATATATAAATAAAATAAATATGTAAATAAAAAAATAAAAAAATATTTAAAAATAAAAAAATATATAAATAAAAAAATATGTAAATAAAAAAATATTTAAAAATGAAAAAATAGTAAATAAAAAAATAAAAAAATATTTAAAAATAAAAAAATATATAAATAAAATAAATAAAAAAAATAAAAAAATATTTCTATATAATTCCCGTGAGTCAATATTATGAGTTTCGTATATTTGTCCGTTACTGTTTTGGGGTTTGATGATGTGTGTTCTAAAGGAATTAGGGAGAGGGAATATGGGTTTAAGGATTAAAGGGGTTTAAAAGGGACAAATAAATATTACGCTCTTAATTTCTAATTTTTAACTTTAATTCTCAATTAATCGAGCACTCTGCTGGGATTTTTCCTATCATATTACGAAGAAGTTATATATATATATATATATTTATATACTTATATATACAATTGATTTTACACCTTGGAAAAGTACAAATAGTTGAGGCTCAATTAAATAAACATTGGCGCCAAATCTTAATATTTTTGGCGGCAAATCTTAATATTTTTGGCGCCAAATCTTAATATTTTTCTAACACTCAAGAAAACCCGAAGCTAGGAGGCGTTTTTTCCGGTTCGAGATGCTGCACTGTGGAACAGGCTTCCAGAAGCCTTGGTCAGCCTACAGACAACCAAACAGTTCAAGGCAGCGCTGGATGATGCATCATGGTCGCTGATTTTTGGATACTTGCCCATCACTTTAGCAGCGGAGGATGCGTGGAGACGCGTTTCTGCCGTAAAACATCAGCAACCAGAATTTAAATATATCTTTCGAGAAGTTTTTCACCCCAGCGCCAAGTCGTGGTCTCCGCGGGACCCAGCAAAAGATGTGGCATTAGTATCTTTTGTCTCATTTGGAGTGAGATAGTGACAATCTCTATCATATCCAGGATTTAAGTCGCCTTGGACAAAACATTCAGACGGTGTTTAGATGTATACATCTTCTAACTGTCCGTTTACATGGCTTGTTGCACGTTGCTATTTTTTGCTAATAAATTTGATTTGATATTGAATGGTGATAAAACAAAGACTGTTGGACATTCATGACTAAAACTTGGTGGACAAGTCAAGCATAGACTGAAGTTTATTTGTACCGAATATGGTTGGGTTGCAGAAAGAATTGTTAATTTTATTAACAATTTGATGGGTGGCATTTTTCAGGGGAGGAGGTCACCCTATATGTTAATGAATGCATTTATTTAAGAATAGCTTCGATCAACTGTCGAAAGACTGTTGGACATTTATGACAAACTTGGTGGACAAGTCAGGCATAGACTGGTTTATCTGTACCGGATATGGTTGGATTGCAGAAAGGATTGTTAATATTAACGATTCGATCAACTGTCGAAAGACTGTTGGATATTCATAACTAGAAATTGGTGGAGAAGTCAGGCATAGACTGGTTTATCTGTACCGGATATGGTTGGATTGCAGAAAGGATTGTTAATATTATTAACGATTCGATCAACTGTCGAAAGACTGTTGGATATTCATAACTAGAAATTGGTGGACAAGTCAGGCATAGACTGGTTTATCTGTACCGGATATGGTTGGATTGCAGAAAGGATTGTTAATATTATTAACGATTCGATCAACTGTCGAAAGACTGTTGGATATTCATAACTAGAAATTGGTGGACAAGTCAGGCATAGACTGGTTTATCTGTACCGGATATGGTTGGATTGCAGAAAGGATTGTTAATATTATTAACGATTCGATCAACTGTCGAAAGACTGTGTAATATTCATGACTGAAACCTGGTGGACAAGTCAGGCATAGACTGGTTTATCTGTACCGGATATGGTTGGATTGCAGAAAGGATTGTTAATATTATTAACGATTCGATCAACTGTCGAAAGACTGTTGGATATTCATAACTAGAAATTGGTGGAGAAGTCAGGCTATGATTTTGAATTTTATCAATGATACGGTTGGTGGCATTTAATTTGGGTCACCCTGTATAAAATTCTTTTTTTTTTTTTTTTTTTTCTCAACAAGTATGGCTGCTTATTGAAGCGACAATGTGCACCGCATAATGATGATGACGAGTATTTTTCAATGGTCAGAATTCCCACAATCTGATTAGAGATACTTTTATTCAGGTTCTTTAATTCCGGACCAAAATTGCCGCCGTCTTGTTCCAAAGGATGTCTGGGAAATTCTTCGTTCCTACTTTCCGAATTGTCCTGAATTCAAACGAGATGAACCCGTCTGTGCAAAGTGTGTGGTAAGTAGCAAAAAGCATTTTAATTTTCTCCTTTTTTTCGCGTCGTCGTCGTCGATGTGAAGTCCGAGAGCAAATTCATTGCTTGCGGAATCCAAATCAGTAAAAATTTTGCTTACATAAAATAACCACCATGTAGCATCCTTATGTTTGTTTTACAAATACTTCAATGGATCATGCTCCGCTGAATTGGCTACTCTGGTGGCCCCCCTCGGCGTAAATTCACTAGACTAATTCGACGAAATCTCATTCATTCACTGTGGAGGTCCCCAGATGCCGGAGAGCCTTCTACTCAAATTGCTTCTTTCCTCGTGCTGCTTGCCTCTGGAACTCCCTCCTATGTTTGTTTTACAAATACTTCAATAACTACAAAGAACCTCTCCAACCATTGTCATGGCTAATAACACCCTACCTGAGAGTTCATCATTCAAACTCCTCGGCCTAACCTTCACAGGTAACATGAATTGGAACAAATACATTGAAGACATTGCCAAGGCTGCCGCAAAGAAGGTTGGCTCCCTCTACCGTGCTAGTAAACTCCTCACACCTGACATTATCCTGTATCTCTACAAAGCCACCATTCGCCCATGCATGGAGTATTGTTGCCACATCTGGGCTGGTGCATTATCTACTAGTCTCTCCCTCCTTGACAAGGTCCAAAAAAGAATCGCCAACCTAATAGGTCCCTCACTGTCAGCCAAGCTCCAGCCCCTGTCCCATCGCCACAATGTAGCATCCTTATGCTTGTTTTACAAATACTTCAATGGATTATGCTCCGATGAATTGGCTACTCTGGTGGCCCCCCTCGATGTAAATTCACTAGACTAACTCGACGAAATCTCATTCATTCACTGTGGAGGTCCCCAGATGCCGGAGAGCCTTCTACTCAAATTGCTTCTTTCCTCGTGCTGCTGGCCTCTGGAACTCCCTCCCTACCCCCTGTTTCCCCGACAGTACTGACATGCAGAAATTTAAAACTAATGTAAACAGACATCTCGCTGTGCAGATCCCAATTTAGGTTGAACCTGGGTGCTTGTGCAATATCTAATTCAAGGGCAGATAATTCGCAAGGGAGATAATCACGCAATTTTAAAAAACAAAAAAAAACAAGTACATATATAAAAATTAAATCTATTCCAATAAAACAAAATGAAAGTCAATAAACGAAATTAAATTAATTTATTGCAATAAAACGAAATGTTCATATTCTCACTGGGTACCTTTCCGTGCGAATTATCTGCCCTTGAAATCTTAAGAAAGAAGACGGAGGCTTAGTGAACGAGTTGCTGTTATGATACGCAGAATGGAAAAATACTTGTAATTAAAGTTCTAGTGGATATTTTTTTTACTTTTTCGTACAGTGAGTAAGAATATAACGCTGAATAAGTTTATAATATTGTTTTTATAAAAAAACATTTTTTTCGTACGGCCGCTCATCAGCACAAGCACCGAAATATGAGTAAGAAATGAATTTTATTTAGTACAAAAATTCTACTTGATAATTTTCCATAATTTTTGGTGTCATATTTCACTTGGGTGTTGATTGAAACAACCACCACCATTTATATTCTTATTTTTCAAATTTTTAATGTGGACAGAATTTCGAACGGAACCCTTTATTAAATCCACGGGTGTAGCAATTCTTTGTATTGCCCGCACTGAGGATTGAACCTTGTTTCGGCTGTACTTTGTCGAACTCAGGAATCTTTCTGTCGAACTCGGGAATCTAGACAGAATTTCGAATGGAACGTTTTATTAAATCCACGGAGGTAGCATGCTCTCGTTCCATCTGCCATGACTGGGAAGAAGTCTTCAGTAATTCGCAATTCTTCGCATTGAGGATTGAACCTTTAACTTTCAGATGACTGTCACTTAGAACTGAATTTTACTTAGTACTATATCCACTGCGCCACGGGTCCTTGCGGACAATTCTAGTATTCTATAGTGATAAGTAGTTAGATCAAAAACAAGAATAGGTTTAAGGCTCCCAAAATTCATACTAGAATTGGCGCAGTGGGTATAGTACTAAGTAAAATTCAGTTCTAAGTGACAGTCATCTGAAGGTTGAAGGTTCAATCCTCAGTGCGGGCGATACGAAGAATTGCGAATTACTGAAGACTTCTCCCCAGTCATGGCAGATGGAACGAGAGCATGCTACCCCCGTGGATTTAATAAAACGTTCCATTCGAAATTCTGTCCAGATTCCCGCGTTCGACAGAAGGATTCCTGAGTTCGACAAAGTACAGCCGAAACGTGATGAGAACAGTCGTCCGAATATACCAAATTCTACATATTATTTTCATCTCACAACGTTTTGGCCGATGTCACCTCATGGAGGTGTGGTGCAACACCTTTTAGGTGAATCTTCTGAAGGTCGAACATTCAATCCTCACTCCACTTATGACCCCCATTCCACTACAGACTGGAGATCACTTTCTAAAGATTCAGCCATTGCCTCGGATATGTGTGCATCCGTTTTGCCCACATGACGAGAGTAGAGCGTGGTGTCCTATCTTTCTAAATAAAAAGAATTCAAATTATTTGAAGTCTGTTTATGTTCTTTTTTTTGCGATACATTGTGTGCAGATATATCACCGAGTATCATAAATTTTAAAACGTTTATTCATCAATTAAAAAATTTTAAACAAGCCGCGCATGCGTGGTCCCCCTCTGTATGTGACTCGATATGGCGAGTGTAAAATGCAATAAATTTAGGCAATTTGAGGCATTTTTGACCCCCATTGTACCCCCTGGGGGCGTGAACCAGAATTTTTCTGAGGTCAAGGATGCTCATTTTATATCCAGAACAATTGCCTCTACATTTTGGCCAAATTTAAGAAAAATTGAATGGATGGATCAAACGTTATGGGAGAAAAGTGTCATTTTTTGCCATTTTGGGGGCTTTTGACCCCCTGGGGGTGCGAACCAGATTTTTTCCAAGGTCAGTGATACTTATTTTCTATTAGGAACAATTGCCTCCACATTTTGGCCAAGTTTCAGAGAAATTAAATGGATGGATGAAAAGTTATGATGCAAAAAATGTCATTTTTTGCCATTTCGGGGCCTTTTGACCCCCTGGGGGACTAACCAGATTTTTTTTTCAAAAATCGGAGAATGTCACTTTCTAACCTGACCAAAGTTACAACTTCATGCAAAATTTCAGAGAAATTCAATTGATGGTTGCGGAGAAAAATCTGGACGGACGGATGGATGGACATGCCTCAAAACATAAATCGGGGGACCAATTAATGAAATCAAGAGAAAAAATTGCTTTAGATATAAGTACTTAAAAAAAAAAAAAAAAATGTGTTTATATATTGATTGAAATTAAAACATTAACATAAAAATTATTTTTAAATTAAAATTTTTTTTTTTAAAATATTCAGCAGTGGTGGCCTGCCTTGTCAGGGGTGAACTATGTTAAAAAAAACCCAAAAAAACTTGTCTTGACGGACGGACGGAAATGCCTCAAAACATAGGTACCCCGATTTTATAAAATCGGGGGACCAATTAAAAGTTTAACGACTTTGACCATTTGATAATTTAAAAAAGATGTCTTTTTTTTGTTTTCCGTAATCGTAGTTGCAGAGCCAGATGGAGCAGCAGACGAAGGACCAAAATCGTGAGTGGGCCCTCCAGCAGAAGACGGCGCTCTCTGATCTCTACCATGACAAGAACCGACCAAATATGATGAGCATCAAATCCCACGTCAATGTTGTCAGCACAAACTTTGTAGAAGAATGGCGACGAGCCGTCAAGTAAGTAATGTCCTTATAATTAATTTATTCGACCATTATTTCTGAAGTCATCATTGTTTTCTCGCTCTTTGACGAACCGAGAGAAGAAACCCAAATCACTTTTACACGCATGAAATATTAGAAAGGTGTTACTGTTTGATGGACACTGGCAGATTGGTAGTCCTGGCATGGCTTCCCAGTCATATATTGATTTACTCCTCTCCAGGAGTTAGGCACAAGGCCAGTTTTTATCTTACTCCCACAAGTAAGATGTGACCCAAGGTCGGGTCGGGAAAGTGGGGTTTAAAAATTGCCTGGGCAGCCCCGTCGGCATTCCCTGGTAGGGGCGCCTCAGGCAGTAAGCAATAAACTTACTCCTCCTCAAAGAGGGGAGGCGAAGCCTGGGAGGGTGGACCTCCTAGAACTGCACAGGACCGACCTATAGACCGGCGTAAATCAAGCCCCGAAGGCCAAGACAATACCAGTCTATGGGGTGCAGTATCCATCGGAACAGATACTACACTTTGATCAAATCAAAGATACTTAAAAAAAAAAATTTCTTTATTTTTAAAAATTTAGTTCACCTTAAACAAGGCACAAGGCCACTGAGACATAAGGGCTTACTGTGAATTAGAGGCATCATAACTGGGGAGTTGGGTAGCGAGATGCTTGTTCACATGACATTTAAACTTCTGCATGTTAGTACTAGCAGATTGGTGGTCCTGGCCTGGCTCCCCAGTCATGTAGGCGTCGCAGGAAATCAAAGACACTTGCGAAAGAACACACTAAAATAACAATAAAAATTCTTAAACTTCGAAAACTAAAATCATAGAAAACCTGAAAAGAAAATGGCGAACGATATCGGATGTGTTCGTAAACAACAAAGTATACAGCCGTTAGGTCATGTCGTAATGACAGTTGAAAACGCGCACAAAAATAAAAAGTCTGACTCGAATTGTATTAACAATTCTCCAAAACACATGAATCTCGTCAACGGAACAACCTGACCCCAACGCGTTTCATAATCTATACCTCCATAGCTTTCAGAAACATATATGGTTTGGTATGTGCCCTATCCCGGTTTACAAGTTATTTTCTGATGAATATAGAATTTTATCGCTAATTTGAGCCAAAAAAAAGGGAAATTTAGCTCAAATTTTCCTAATTTCTTTCATAAAAAGAGCTAAAAATCGACAAATTGGGTCCCAAAGTGGTCTATTTTTGCATTTTCACAAATGGTTATCAATAAACCAAAAAAATATGCAATAATAAGTAATTCCACACTGATTTTTGGAATTTAATCATGGAAATCTGAAAATTATAAAGTTTTGGGGGAAAAAATCGTGGATGTTTCGCGTGAGCTGGAGAAAAATGCGAAATATCACGAATTCAATGTTGCATATTTTTTCAACCGTTTAACGATTTGACTTACTTTTTTTTTTGTTAAATCAGGAATATAAAGTAGTTTATAAAAACACCAAACATCAGCAATTCCTCCGACATTCTTTTTTGCCTAATGTCCACCCCCCAGCCCACTGTGCAACGGCGCCAACTCAATCTTTTCTCTTTTGCTTTTCGGCCAGGAGCAAAGTGTAGTATCTGTTCTAATTCTGCACTTAGTCTATTCTGTCCTCGGTCAGTGAAGGATCTTCTCGGCTTAGACAATTTTTATTTTTGTTCCAATCCAGAATGACCTTTTTTGGGGTACTGGATTTTTCCCCACATTAAAAACTGACCATGTGTCTAAATCGGTCATCGTGGGGAGGCAAGTAAATATGGAACTGAATCTTTTCTCTTTTTCTCTCGCTGGACACTCGACGTCATCCGCACGCATCACGTCAACCTTACCATCGACCCCGGAGGGAAAGTTTGTACTCTTTTTATCTCAACGAGAATTCGCAAAACAATGCTCATTTGCATAAGTGAACTCTCATCAACGCACAAAAAAGTAACAAGATTCTATTCTTGTAAGCAGAACGCTCTGGGTTCAATCCCCGATGGGCGATACACGGCGCGACCCCCGCTCTTTTTCCTCGTGGACCCACATGATGGCTGCTACGCATCAACCAACAGTTGGATGAGAAAACGTGAAAATCAGAATCAGCCATGCATAGCTAATACATACGAATAGGTCCCGTACCTTCTACCAAGCTCCAGCCCCTGTCCCATTGCCGCAATGTTGCATCCCTCTGCTTGTTTTACAAGTACTTGCACTGAATGTGCTCTGATGAAATTACTGCATATGTACCCTTCAACATAAATACTCTCGACAAACCCGACTAACAGCAAAATCCCACCCCTTCACTGTAAAGGTTGGCAGATGCCGGAAAACTTTCTACTCTAATAGCTTCTTGGACGGCTTGCCTTTGGAATTCCCTCTTTGCTCTCTGTTTCCCCTGACTGTACCTACATGCATAAATTTAAATATGATGTGAACATACATCTTGCTGCACAGCTCCCCACTAAGGGTGCATCCTATAAGTCTAGCCCCTAATCATAGTAACCCCTTATGTCGTAGTGACAATATGCCTGGTTTGGGGTGAGGAGAAAAAAGAAATTAAAAAAAAAAGGGGGGGGGGTTATCTGAGGAAAACTCTGGTTCAAAACAAGAATCTGAGCGTTGGTGGTTAAAAGAGAGAAGATTAAGGTACCAGTTTGTGTCGGCAGCGTTCGGACATGTTACGTACACCCCCGAGAGAGATGCCGAGGCGAATGTTGACAGACGATAACTTCGATATGTTGGTGCGTTGTATTTTTTCAGTTTTATTTTCAAGAAAGATAGCAAATAGCAAAAAAAAAAAAAACGAGCAAAACATAGCAAAATCCCTGTTAATATATTTAGTTTTTCAACAAAATAATTCTAAACAGTTGTTAATAAATCCATTTTTATTATTTTTTTTTTTTTTTTGCATTTCTTTTTGTATTCAGTCAACAGTTTTAAAAAGTAGTTTTTTTTGTGTTTCTTAAAACTGAAACAGACATTTTTTTTTTTTTGTTTCTTAAAACTGAAAAAAAAACATTTTTTTTTGTGTTTCTTAAAACTGAAAAAAAAACATTTTTTTTTGTGTTTCTTAAAACTGAAAAAAACATTTTTTTTTGTGTTTCTTAAAACTGAAAAAGACATTTTTTTTTTTGTGTTTCTTAAAACTGAAAAAGACATTTTTTTTTGTGTTTCTTAAAACTGAAAAAAACTCCTTTTTTTTGTGTTTCTTAAAACTGAAAAAGACATTTTTTTTTTTTGTGTTTCTTAAAACTGAAAAAGACATTTTTTTTTTGTGTGTTTTTCGGTGGCTTTTTTAGCATTGCCTTTTTTTATTAGAGTCGGGGCTAAACAGAGACTCGTCTATCTAAACCGTATGCCCTGGGCCTCCGATCTGATGAGGATTTCATAACAAATGTTCTTCGCAGACCTCCCTCAAAACATTCTTCCAATCGGTCTAGATGTGTAGTGATCCAACGCCGCACTCCTTCCATGTCGCTGGTGATACCAGATCAGACTGCCCTGTGGCTCCCTGAGACGAAATTCACCTACATTGACGTTTTTTTTTTTTTTTTTTTTTTCGTAAAACTTAATTATGTTCTACAAAACCAAAACCAAAAACAACAGCCCCTCTCCCTTTCTCCCTCCTCTTTTTTATTTTATTTTTAGAACTTGAAGCATAAAAACTTTTACTATAATGACCAGATTCGGCATTAAATAACCCAAAAAGGGTTGATATGCCGTAAAACAAAACTACCAAACCAAAAACGATGATTAAACATTTGAAGATATAAAGAACTTGAAGCATAAAAACTTTTACTATAATGATCAGATTCGGCATTAAATAACCCAAAAAAGGGTTGATATGCCGTAAAACAAAACTACCAAACCAAAAACGATGATTAAACATTTGAAGATATAAAGAACTTGAAGCATAAAAACTTTTACTATAATGACCAGATTCGGCATTAAATAACCCGAAAAGGGTTGATATGCCGTAAAACAAAACTACCAAACCAAAAACGATGATTAAACATTTGAAGATATAAAGAACTTGAAGCATAAAAACTTTTACTATAATGACCAGATTCGGCATTAAATAACCCAAAAAGGGTTGATATGCCGTAAAACAAAACTACCAAACCAAACCTTCCATGTCGTTTGCCAGCTGACAGCTCATTGGCTAATCGCCTCGGCATCTCTCCTCGGGTGTTTACGTAACCTGCCCGAACGCTGCCGACACGAAGATCATGTTTCTCACCCATTATTATTCAAGTAGTAGTGATCGCAAGGGGAGACAACTTATGTTTTATTTTGTTTTGTTTTCTCTTTTGTCAGAGATCCGATCCGTCGTAGTCCGATAACAACTGTTAAGAATTCCTCTCTGATTTGTGTCCATGGGGGAATGTTATACGAACCGGATCTCAATGTGGTAACCTTCAGCCAACAAAGGTAAATATTTGCATTTTTTTTTTTTTTTTTTTTTCATTCTCGATTTTCTAACTTAAAAAAAAATTCTTTTCGTCCTTTTTCTTTTTTCTTTTTCTTTTTTTTCTTTTTTTTTTTTTTCGTTCTCGATTTTCTAACTTAAAAAAAAATTCTTTTCATTCTTTTTTTTTCTTTTTTCTTTTTTTCTTTTTTTTTTTCGTTCTCGATTTTCTAACTTAAAAAAATTCTTTTCATTCTTTTTTTTCTTTTTCATTCTTTTTTCTTTTTTTTTTTCATTCTCGATTTTCTAACTTAAAAAAAAATTCTTTTTGTTTTTTTTCTTTTTGTTTTTTTTTTTTCTTTTTTTTTTTACATTCTCGATTTTCTTAAAAAAAATTTCTTTTCGTTTTTTTTTCTTTTTTACTTTTTTTCGTTTTATCTTTTTTTTCATTCTCGATTTTCTAACGTAAAAAAAATCTTTTCCTTTTTTCCTTTTTATTCTTTTTCTTTTTTTTTCTCCTTTTTTTTCCCCTCTTCTTTCTCTTAAGAATTACTGTTATTCAATTCATGTTTATATGACTTGTGCCAGTATATAAAACTAGCCGTATTTACCCGAGATTGCCCACATTGTTAAATAGAATATTTTTTAGCATTTATAAGTTATTACTAGCAGGGCTACCCGGTGTTGCCCGGGGGAAAAAGTCTAACATATTTCTATTAAAACTTCTGTCGCTTCTCTTTCCGTCTCCCCCGTTTTCCTCCTCCCTCTCCCCACCCACCTCTTTCTTCTCCACCCAGCCCATTCCTCTCTCTGAACATAAGCGCACACATACACGCAGTTTGAATTACCTACTAGGCACCATCCTCAAGTGTCTTCGGTCTCTCTGTACAAGGGTTTGTCAGAACGCCCTGACATGAGGATACTTACTCCTACAAGTAAACCCTGACCAAATATTCAAAATAACATTTAATAGTATTCGAAGCCCAAATAAGATCCCCTTGGCATTAGCTCATACGAGGAATAGGGCACCTTCTCTAAGTAATGTCACTTCAAGTCACAACACTTAGCTGGATACTCCACCAGACCAGATGAATTCTGGTCCTGGAATCCGGTAAGACAAAGAGACCAAAAGAAAGATATACTAAAACATAATCAACTAATCAATTGGGGAGAGGAAAATTAAAATTAATGTTCTTAACTTTTTTACTAACTCAACGTTTGAGAGATAAAAGAGAAATTTAATAGAATATTCGAATATGTATGTATATAGAAATATTTTTAGTTAAAAAAATTTTAAAAAAATTATTTTTTGACCCCCCATCCCCAAATAATTTTTTTTTGTATCCTCCCCCATACATCGGAATATTTTTAGTTAAAAAATAAAAAAAAATTTTTTTAAATAAAAAATAAATTTTTGACCCTCCCCAAATTTTTTTGTCCTCCCCCATACATAGAAATATTTTTAGTTATACAAAGAAAAAAATTCCAACTACCCCCCCCCCCCAATTTTTTTTTTCACCCGCCCCATACATAGGAATATTTTTAGTTAAAAAATAAAAAAAAAATTTTTTTTTGACCCCCCCCCCCCAAATTTTTTTGTCCTCCCCCATACATAGAAATATTTTTAGTTATGCAAAGAAAAAAATTCCCCCCCCCCCCCCCCAATTTTTTTTTTCACCATACATAGGAATATTTTTAGTTAAAAAAAGAAGAATAAAAAAAAAATGAAACAAACAAAGAGAGAAGCACACATATACACATTTATAGATTCCTTGAGGAATGATTTGGCATAAGGGAAATAACTCTTTGAAAAATAAAAATGAGTTACTTCCCTTTATTTAGTGGCTGGATACGATAGACAGATTGTTCCACAGAACAGAAACACGGGCAGAGAATGCTGCCTTTCTTTCAATGAGACAAAAGCGTCTATGGTATATCGTTAGCAGAGACTGCGACTTGGTGCTGGGATTAAAAACTCCTTGAAAGGTATATTTAAATGCTGGTTGATGTTTTACGCCAGAATTGCATCTCTTCTGCGTATCCTCCGCTGCACAAGTGAGGGTTTGTGAGGATTGCATATCTGAATGCTTTCAACAAACCCTTCGCATATGGTAGTGATGTGACCATGTCGGGGTTATTGAGTGATGCTTTAGTGGGTGTAACTTTGAATATGTGAAACAAAAATATGAGAAAAAATTTTGAATGAAAAAACTTAGTCTGGTCAAGAATTATTTATTTATTTACTTTGTACAATTGGAAGAAGAGGATTTACTAATTAATTGAACATTTAGTAGGAGCTGATAACGATAACGTCATCGCAGAATGTCTGTCTGTTTGGAAGCCAACGGGATGTAACTCTCGTAATTTCGCGTACAACCCTGACCAGTTAGCTCCCTTTAATATGGCAATTCTGAATGGCTCATTATTTTCTTAGGTAGAAATGCTTTCTACCTAACAAGTAGTTTTTTTGTTTTTTTTAGTGTCCTTTGATGCGTGATCCAGGTATCTCTGAGCTGACGTTATACTGTCTGGATATTTGTTTCGGCAGAAACTTTTCTGTGTTTTTTTTTTCTAGATCAAATTGAACGCAAATTGCAGTGTTTTCTTTGCCATTTTTCTCTATCATGTGTATCCGTTGTTTTTTTATAATTGACCATCTCTGTAATCTTTTTTTATGATTGACCACCTCTGTAATCTTTTTTTTATGATTGACCACCTCTGTAATCTTTTTTTATGATTGACCACCCCTGTAATCTTTTTTTATGATTGACCACCTCTGTAATCTTTTTTTATGATTGACCACCCTTGTAATCTTTTTTATAATTGACCACCTCTGTAATCTTTTTTATAATTGACCACCTCTGTAATCTTTTTTTATGATTGACCACCTCTGTAATCTTTTTTATAATTGATCACCTCTGTAATCTTTTTTTTATGATTGACCACCCCTGTAATCTTTTTTTTATGATTGACCACCCCTGTAATCTTTTTTTTATGATTGACCACCTCTGTAATCTTTTTTATAATTGACCACCTCTGTAATCTTTTTTGTCAGCATTTCCTATCTTTGGCCAGAAGAATGGACAATCATTGAGGCTAGTTGCACAGTGGACATTGAAATCAAGGTCTTCATCGAGCAAGGAGATTCAAACGGGGCCAAGGGAGTGACCGCTTTAATTTGCCAGCCAGGTAAGAAATGACCAACAGAAAGATGCGCATTGTTTGGATTATTCGGGACCCTGTTTCAGCCGATGTAACCCCTGACCCTTTTCAATGAGGATTGATAATTTGTATTATTTGGATTAGTCGGACTACTGTTCTCATCTTGAATGTTATTCTCACAACGTTTCGGCCGATGTAACCTCCAACCCTTTTCAATGAGGATTGATAATTTGTATTATTTGGATTAGTCGGACTACTGTTCTCATCTTGAATGTTATTCTCACAACGTTTCGGCCGATGTAACCTCCAACCCTTTTCAATGAGGATTGATAATTTGGATTAGTCGGACTACTGTTCTCATCTTGGATGTTATTCTCACAACGTTTCGGCCGATGTAACCTCCAACCCTTTTCAATGAGGATTGATAATTTGTATTATTTGGATTAGTCGATCGACTGTTCTCATCTTGGATGTTATTCTCACAACGTTTCGGCCGATGTAACCTCCAACCCTTTTCAATGAGGATTGATAATTTGTATTATTTGGATTAGTCGAATGACTGTTCTCATCTTGGATGTTATTCTCACAACGTTTCGGCCGATGTAACCTCCAACCCTTTTCAATGAGGATTGATAATTTGTATTATTTGGATTAGTCGATCGACTGTTCTCATCTTGGATGTTATTCTCACAACGTTTCGGCCGATGTAACCTCCAACCCTTTTCAATGAGGATTGATAATTTGTATTATTTGGATTAGTCGAATGACTGTTCTCATCTTGGATGTTATTCTCACAACGTTTCGGCCGATGTAACCTCCAACCCTTTTCAATGAGGATTGATAATTTGGATAATTTGGATTAGTCGGACTACTGTTCTCATCTTGGATGTTATTCTCACAACGTTTCGGCCGATGTAACCTCCAACCCTTTTCAATGAGGATTGATAATTTGGATAATTTGGATTAGTCGGACTACTGTTCTCGTCTTGGATGTTATTCTCACAACGTTTCGGCCGATGTAACCTCCAACCCTTTTAAATGAGGATTAATAATTTGTATTATTTGGATTAGTCGGACTACTGTTCTCGTCTTGGATGTTATTCTCACAACGTTTCGGCCGATGTAATCTCCAACCCTTTTCAATGAAGATTGATAATTTGTATTATTTGGATTAGTCGGACTACTGTTCTCGTCTTGGATGTTATTCTCACAACGTTTCGGCCGATGTAATCTCCAACCCTTTTCAATGAGGATTGATAATTTGTATTATTTGGATTAGTCGGACTACTGTTCTCATCTTGGATGTTATTCTCACAACGTTTCGGCCGATGTAACCTCCAACCCTTTTCAATGAGGATTGATAATTTGTATTATTTGGATTAGTCGGACTACTGTTCTCGTCTTGGATGTTATTCTCACAACGTTTCGGCCGATGTAACCTCCAACCCTTTTCAATGAGAATTGATAATTTGTATTATTTGGATTAGTCAGACTACTGTTCTCATGTTGGATGTTATTCTCACAACGTTTCGGCCGATGTAACCTCCAACCCTTTTAAATGAGGATTGATAATTTGTATTATTTGGATTAGTCGGACTACTGTTCTCGTCTTGGATGTTATTCTCACAACGTTTCGGCCGATGTAACCTCCAACCCTTTTCAATGAGGATTGATAATTTGTATTATTTGGATTAGTCGGTCTACTGTTCTCGTCTTGGATGTTATTCTCACAACGTTTCGGCCGATGTAACCTCCAACCCTTTTCAATGAGGATTAATAATTTGTATTATTTGGATTAGTCAGACTACTGTTCTCATGTTGGATGTTATTCTCACAACGTTTCGGCCGATGTAACCTCCAACCCTTTTCAATGAGGATTGATAATTTGTATTATTTGGATTAGTCAGACTACTGTTCTCATCTTGGATGTTATTCTCACAACGTTTCGGCCGATGTAACCTCCAACCCTTTTCAATGAGGATTGATAATTTGTATTATTTGGATTAGTCAGACTACTGTTCTCATCTTGGATGTTATTCTCACAACGTTTCGGCCGATGTAACCTCCAACCCTTTTAAATGAGGATTGATAATTTGTATTATTTGGATTAGTCGGACTACTGTTCTCGTCTTGGATGTTATTCTCACAACGTTTCGGCCGATGTAACCTCCAACCCTTTTC
Source organism: Sepiola atlantica (assembly GCA_963556195.1). Classification (NCBI taxonomy): domain Eukaryota; kingdom Metazoa; phylum Mollusca; class Cephalopoda; order Sepiida; family Sepiolidae; genus Sepiola; species Sepiola atlantica. The sequence continues at coordinate 7,899,039 of OY744549.1, forward strand.
AATGAGGATTGATAATTTGTATTATTTGGATTAGTCGGTCTACTGTTCTCGTCTTGGATGTTATTCTCACAACGTTTCGGCCGATGTAACCTCCAACCCTTTTAAATGAGGATTAATAATTTGTATTATTTGGATTAGTCAGACTACTGTTCTCATGTTGGATGTTATTCTCACAACGTTTCGGCCGATGTAACCTCCAACCCTTTTCAATGAGGATTGATAATTTGTATTATTTGGATTAGTCAGACTACTGTTCTCATCTTGGATGTTATTCTCACAACGTTTCGGCCGATGTAACCTCCAACCCTTTTCAATGAGGATTGATAATTTGTATTATTTGGATTAGTCGGACTACTGTTCTCATCTTGAATGTTATTCTCACAACGTTTCGGCCGATGTAACCTCCAACCCTTTTCAATGAGGATTGATAATTTGTATTATTTGGATTAGTCAGACTACTGTTCTCATGTTGGATGTTATTCTCACAACGTTTCGGCCGATGTAACCTCCAACCCTTTTCAATGAGGATTGATAATTTGTATTATTTGGATTAGTCAGACTACTGTTCTCATCTTGGATGTTATTCTCACAACGTTTCGGCCGATGTAACCTCCAACCCTTTTCAATGAGGATTGATAATTTGTATTATTTGGATTAGTCAGACTACTGTTCTCATCTTGGATGTTATTCTCACAACGTTTCGGCCGATGTAACCTCCAACCCTTTTCAATGAGGATTGATAATTTGTATTATTTGGATTAGTCAGACTACTGTTCTCATGTTGGATGTTATTCTCACAACGTTTCGGCCGATGTAACCTCCAACCCTTTTCAATGAGGATTGATAATTTGTATTATTTGGATTAGTCAGACTACTGTTCTCATCTTGGATGTTATTCTCACAACGTTTCGGCCGATGTAACCTCCAACCCTTTTAAATGAGGATTGATAATTTGTATTATTTGGATTAGTCAGACTACTGTTCTCATCTTGGATGTTATTCTCACAACGTTTCGGCCGATGTAACCTCCAACCCTTTTCAATGAGGATTGATAATTTGTATTATTTGGATTAGTCAGACTACTGTTCTCATGTTGGATGTTATTCTCACAACGTTTCGGCCGATGTAACCTCCAACCCTTTTCAATGAGGATTGATAATTTGTATTATTTGGATTAGTCGGACTACTGTTCTCATCTTGGATGTTATTCTCACAACGTTTCGGCCGATGTAACCTCCAACCCTTTTAAATGAGGATTGATAATTTGTATTATTTGGATTAGTCAGACTACTGTTCTCATCTTGGATGTTATTCTCACAACGTTTCGGCCGATGTAACCTCCAACCCTTTTCAATGAGGATTGATAATTTGTATTATTTGGATTAGTCGGACTACTGTTCTCATGTTGGATGTTATTCTCACAACGTTTCGGCCGATGTAACCTCCAACCCTTTTCAATGAGGATTGATAATTTGTATTATTTGGATTAGTCGGACTACTGTTCTCGTCTTGGATGTTATTCTCACAACGTTTCGGCCGATGTAACCTCCAACCCTTTTAAATGAAGATTGATAATTTGTATTATTTGGATTAGTCGGACTACTGTTCTCATCTTGGATGTTATTCTCACAACGTTTCGGCCGATGTAACCTCCAACCCTTTTAAATGAAGATTGATAATTTGTATTATTTGGATTAGTCGGACTACTGTTCTCATCTTGGATGTTATTCTCACAACGTTTCGGCCGATGTAACCTCCAACCCTTTTCAATGAGGATTGATAATTTGTATTATTTGGATTAGTCAGACTACTGTTCTCATCTTGGATGTTATTCTCACAACGTTTCGGCCGATGTAACCTCCAACCCTTTTAAATGAGGATTGATAATTTGTATTATTTGGATTAGTCGGACTACTGTTCTCATCTTGGATGTTATTCTCACAACGTTTCGGCCGATGTAACCTCCAACCCTTTTAAATGAGGATTGATAATTTGTATTATTTGGATTAGTCGGACTACTGTTCTCATCTTGGATGTTATTCTCACAACGTTTCGGCCGATGTAACCTCCAACCCTTTTCAATGAGGATTGATAATTTGTATTATTTGGATTAGTCGGACTACTGTTCTCATCTTGGATGTTATTCTCACAACGTTTCGGCCGATGTAACCTCCAACCCTTTTCAATGAGGATTGATAATTTGTATTATTTGGATTAGTCGGACTACTGTTCTCATCTTGGATGTTATTCTCACAACGTTTCGGCCGATGTAACCTCCAACCCTTTTAAATGAGGATTGATAATTTGTATTATTTGGATTAGTCAGACTACTGTTCTCATCTTGGATGTTATTCTCACAACGTTTCGGCCGATGTAACCTCCAACCCTTTTCAATGAGGATTGATAATTTGTATTATTTGGATTAGTCAGACTACTGTTCTCATCTTGGATGTTATTCTCACAACGTTTCGGCCGATGTAACCTCCAACCCTTTTAAATGAGGATTGATAATTTGTATTATTTGGATTAGTCGGACTACTGTTCTCATCTTGGATGTTATTCTCACAACGTTTCGGCCGATGTAACCTCCAACCCTTTTAAATGAGGATTGATAATTTGTATTATTTGGATTAGTCAGACTACTGTTCTCATCTTGGATGTTATTCTCACAACGTTTCGGCCGATGTAACCTCCAACCCTTTTAAATGAGGATTGATAATTTGTATTATTTGGATTAGTCGGACTACTGTTCTCATCTTGGATGTTATTCTCACAACGTTTCGGCCGATGTAATCTCCAACCCTTTTCAATGAGGATTGATAATTTGTATTATTTGGATTAGTCAGACTACTGTTCTCATCTTGGATGTTATTCTCACAACGTTTCGGCCGATGTAACCTCCAACCCTTTTCAATGAGGATTGATAATTTGTATTATTTGGATTAGTCAGACTACTGTTCTCGTCTTGGATGTTATTCTCACAACGTTTCGGCCGATGTAACCTCCAACCCTTTTAAATGAGGATTAATAATTTGTATTATTTGGATTAGTCAGACTACTGTTCTCGTCTTGGATGTTATTCTCACAACGTTTCAGCCGATGTAACCTCCAACCATTTTAAATGAGGATTGATAATTTGTATTATTTGGATTAGTCAGACTACTGTTCTCGTCTTGGATGTTATTCTCACAACGTTTCAGCCGATGTAACCTCCAACCATTTTAAATGAGGATTGATAATTTGTATTATTTGGATTAGTCAGACTACTGTTCTCGTCTTGAATGTTATTCTCACAACATTTCGGCCGATGTAACCTCCGACCCTTTTCAATGAGGATTGATAATTTGTATTATTTGGATTAGTCGGACTACTGTTCTCGTCTTGGATGTTATTCTCACAACGTTTCAGCCGATGTAACCTCCAACCATTTTAAATGAGGATTGATAATTTGTATTATTTGGATTAGTCAGACTACTGTTCTCGTCTTGGATGTTATTCTCACAACGTTTCAGCCGATGTAACCTCCAACCCTTTTAAATGAGGATTGATAATTTGTATTATTTGGATTAGTCAGACTACTGTTCTCATCTTGGATGTTATTCTCACAACGTTTCGGCCGATGTAACCTCCAACCCTTTTCAATGAGGATTGATAATTTGTATTATTTGGATTAGTCAGACTACTGTTCTCATCTTGGATGTTATTCTCACAACGTTTCGGCCGATGTAACCTCCAACCCTTTTCAATGAGGATTGATAATTTGTATTATTTGGATTAGTCAGACTACTGTTCTCATCTTGGATGTTATTCTCACAACGTTTCGGCCGATGTAACCTCCAACCCTTTTAAATGAGGATTGATAATTTGTATTATTTGGATTAGTCGGACTACTGTTCTCATCTTGGATGTTATTCTCACAACGTTTCGGCCGATGTAACCTCCAACCCTTTTCAATGAAGATTGATAATTTGTATTATTTGGATTAGTCAGACTACTGTTCTCATCTTGGATGTTATTCTCACAACGTTTCGGCCGATGTAACCTCCAACCCTTTTCAATGAGGATTGATAATTTGTATTATTTGGATTAGTCAGACTACTGTTCTCATCTTGGATGTTATTCTCACAACGTTTCGGCCGATGTAACCTCCAACCCTTTTCAATGAGGATTGATAATTTGTATTATTTGGATTAGTCAGACTACTGTTCTCATCTTGGATGTTATTCTCACAACGTTTCGGCCGATGTAACCTCCAACCCTTTTAAATGAGGATTGATAATTTGTATTATTTGGATTAGTCAGACTACTGTTCTCATCTTGGATGTTATTCTCACAACGTTTCGGCCGATGTAACCTCCAACCCTTTTAAATGAGGATTGATAATTTGTATTATTTGGATTAGTCAGACTACTGGTCTCATGTTGGATGTTATTCTCACAACGTTTCGGCCGATGTAACCTCCAACCCTTTTCAATGAGGATTGATAATTTGTATTATTTGGATTAGTCGGACTACTGTTCTCATCTTGGATGTTATTCTCACAACGTTTCGGCCGATGTAATCTCCAACCCTTTTAAATGAGGATTGATAATTTGTATTATTTGGATTAGTCAGACTACTGTTCTCATCTTGGATGTTATTCTCACAACGTTTCGGCCGATGTAACCTCCAACCCTTTTAAATGAGGATTGATAATTTGTATTATTTGGATTAGTCGGACTACTGTTCTCATCTTGGATGTTATTCTCACAACGTTTCGGCCGATGTAACCTCCAACCCATTTCAATGAGGATTGATAATTTGTATTATTTGGATTAGTCGGACTACTGTTCTCGTCTTGGATGTTATTCTCACAACGTTTCGGCCGATGTAACCTCCAACCCTTTTCAATGAGGATTGATAATTTGTATTATTTGGATTAGTCAGACTACTGTTCTCATCTTGGATGTTATTCTCACAACGTTTCGGCTGATGTAACCTCCAACCCTTTTCAATGAGGATTGATAATTTGTATTATTTGGATTAGTCAGACTACTGTTCTCATCTTGGATGTTATTCTCACAACGTTTCGGCCGATGTAACCTCCAACCCTTTTAAATGAGGATTGATAATTTGTATTATTTGGATTAGTCGGACTACTGTGCTCATCTTGGATGTTATTCTCACAACGTTTCGGCCGATGTAACCTCCAACCCTTTTAAATGAAGATTGATAATTTGTATTATTTGGATTAGTCAGACTACTGTTCTCATCTTGGATGTTATTCTCACAACGTTTCAGCCGATGTAACCTCCAACCCTTTTAAATGAAGATTGATAATTTGTATTATTTGGATTAGTCAGACTACTGTTCTCATCTTGGATGTTATTCTCACAACGTTTCAGTCGATGTAACCTCCAACCCTTTTAAATGAAGATTGATAATTTGTATTATTTGGATTAGTCAGACTACTGTTCTCATCTTGGATGTTATTCTCACAACGTTTCAGTCGATGTAACCTCCAACCCTTTTAAATGAGGATTGATAATTTGTATTATTTGGATTAGTCGGACTACTGTTCTCGTCTTGGATGTTATTCTCACAACGTTGCATCTACAGATGCATTACCTCCTCCTTTGTCAGCAAAAAATTGTCACAATTCGTAAACTCAACACTTACATTAGATATAGTAGGAAACTTATGCAACTATTGGAATTTAATTATAATAAAGAATACGTCCCTACAACCACTGAATATGTTTGTAAATTTTCGTTGTTCAATATCTGGTGCTTATTCAGATGAGCGGCCGTACAAAAAAATTATTGTTTTATAAAAACAGTATCACGTACTTATTCAGCATTATTTTCTTACTCACTGTATAAAAAAGTAAAAAAAAATATCCACTAGAACTTTAATTACAAGTATTTTTTCTATTTTTCATATCATAACAGCGATATGTTCAGTAAGTGTTTATCTTTTTTTTCTTAAAAAATAATTCAAGGGCAGATAATTCGCACTGAAAGGTACCCAGTGAGAATATGAACATTTCGTTTTATTGCAATAAATTAATTTACTTTCGTTTATTTACTTCATTTTGTTTTATTGGAATAAATTTAATTTTTATACAGGGTGAGCCAAAAGTAGGTGGACAGTAAAAAACATTTATTTAGAGATCACTTATACGTACGATTACATTTAATAAAACAATTATATTAATGAAGATTAAATGTTATTTATCAACGGAAGTGTTCAAACTGTTTTCCTTCTTGATTTACACAGCTTTGAAGTCTGCCTCTTACGCTTCGACAAAAAAATGTGTTTTACTGTCCACCTACCTGTATATGTATAATTGTTTTTTTGTTTTATTTAAATTGCGTGATTATCTCCCTTGCGAATTATCTGCCCTTGAATTAGATATGGCACAAACACCCAATATCTTTATATACATATATAATTAATAGGGCTTTGATTAAGAATTCTGTGTATGTTAATATCCTAACAGTTTTTAAGATATACATCTGAGGATATTTTCACATCTACGTAACTAAAGTTCTTGTCGTAAATATTGATGTGTGCAGTTATGTGAACTGAATTTCAATTATCATGAAGTGTATGTGGTCGCAATTAAAAGACCGACTTAAAGGAACCATTTTTTTTTTTTTAATTTTCTTTTTTTTCTTTTTTTTTAATTTTAAAAAAAAAATTTTTTAATCTAAAAAAAATTTTTCATTTTTCTTTAAAAAATTTTTTTTTGCTATTTAAAAAAATTTTTTTATTTCAAATTTTTTTTTTTTCATTTTTTACTTAATTTTTTTATTTATTTTTATTTTATTTTTATTTTATTTTTTGTAAAGAAAAAAAAATTTGTTAAAAACTTGTGATAAAATTTCTGATGAGCTTGTTTCTGTTTTTTTTTTGTTGTTTAAGCTGTTTGCACGGATTGTTATGTGGCTCGTCTGAATCAGGAAGAGCAGCAACGGTTTGAATATACGGAAGCAAAGATCTACGTGCGTAAAGTTTTGAAAGATTGGCAGCAGTTGGAAAGGACAATGGGTTACAACAACCTGAGCAAGTCACCGGCCGAGACAAACGATAAAGACGACCCAGAATTTGTGCAGGTATCAATATTGCTGGGTTTTTTTCCCCCCCTTTCTTCCTCTATCTCGCTTATCTATCCGCGTTTCTCTCTTCATCCTTTAGTGTAGTATCTGTTCCGATTGGATACTGCACCCCATAGACCGATATTGTCATGGCCTTCGGGGCTTGATTTACGCCGGTCTATGGGTCTGTTCTGTGCGGTTCTAGGAGGTCCACCCTCCCAGGCTTTGCCTCCCCTCTTTTCGGAGGAGTAAGTTTATTGCTTACTGCCTGAGGCGCCCCTACCGGGGAATGCCGACGGGGCTACCCAAACAATTTTTAATGGCCAGAGTGCTCACCTTCTCGGGCGCTGGCTTTTCAAGTCCCACTTTCCCGACCCGACCTTGGGTCACATCTTACCTTGTGGGAGTAAGATAAAAATGGCCTTGTGCCTAACCTCCTGGAGAGGTAAATACATTGTCTGAGGCTATTTCCATAAAAAAAAACCAAAAAAACTTTAAATGTGTTTCTACTATTTATCACTAGTGCATCATCCAGGTTGTTTTTAGTTGGGTTTTTTTTTTGTGTTGCCCCCACACATGTACCATGTAACGGAGATACAGGTGTTAAAACAGAATTTCATTATTTTTATTTATTTATTCATTTATTTTTTTTAGAGCGTGTGCAAAAAGCCTAAAATGGCCGCCGTGGACATCACGACTGAGCCGACTTCTACCGAAGCCACTCCCGCTTCAACTGAAGCCACTCCTGCCTCTGCCGCCACACCTGAAGAGAGCGTGGCACCCTCGACTGAAAACAACAAGGTTTTCCTGCTGAGTGCAGCCGAGAACAGTGTCAGACGAAGCCATCGACACCGAAGGATGCGAGGAGAAAAAGAAGTGATGGTTTCCTCGAATGATACGCTTCGAGATTTGAAACTTCAGGTGAATAGAAGTTTTCCAGAATATATGAATATATACTGAATTACTTCCCTTTGTGAAACATGCAAGAAGACATATATATATATATATATATATATATATAAATATAGCTGTGTGTATGTGTATTTATATATATATAAATGTATATGTATGTATTTATATATGTATATATATGTATATGTATGTATTTATATATGTATATATATGTATATGTATGTATTTATATATGTATATGTATGTATTTATATATGTATATGTATGTATTTATATATGTATATGTATGTATTTATATATGTGTATGTATTTATATATGTGTATGTATTTATATATGTGTATGTATTTATATATGTAAATGTGTATGTATTTATATATGTAAATGTGTATGTATTTATATATGTAAATCTGTATGTATTTATATATGTAAATGTGTATGTATTTATATATGTAAATGTGTATGTATTTATATATGTAAATGTGTATGTATTTATATATGTAAATGTGTATGTATTTATATATGTAAATGTGTATGTATTTATATATGTAAATGTGTATGTATTTATATATGTAAATGTATATGTATTTATATATGTAAATGTATATGTATTTATATATGTAAATGTATATGTATTTATATATGTATATGTATTTATATATGTAAATGTATATGTATTTATATATGTAAATGTATATTTATTTATATATGTAAATGTATATGTATTTATATATGTAAATGTATATGTATTTATATATATAAATGTATTTATATATATATATATAAATGTATTTATATATATATATGTATATGTATTTATATGTATATGTATATGTATTTATATGTATATGTATATGTATTTATATGTATATGTATTTATATATGTATATGTATTTATATATATAAATGTATTTATATATATATATGTATATGTATTTATATGTATATGTATATGTATTTATATGTATATGTATTTATATGTATATGTATTTATATATGTATATGTATTTATATATGTATATGTATTTATATATGTATATGTATTTATATATGTATATGTATTTATATATATATATATGTATTTATATATATATGTATATGTATTTATATATATATATATGTATTTATATATATATGTATATGTATTTATATATATATGTATATGTATTTATATATATATGTATATGTATTTATATATATATGTATATGTATTTATATATATATGTATATGTATTTATATATATATGTATATGTATGTATATGTATATGTATTTATATGTATATGTATTTATATGTATATGTATTTATATATATATGTATATGTATTTATATATATATGTATATGTATTTATATATATATGTATATGTATTTATATATATATGTATATGTATTTATATATATATGTATATGTATTTATATATATATGTATATGTATTTATATATATATGTATATGTATTTATATGTATATGTATATGTATTTATATGTATATGTATATGTATTTATATATATATGTATATGTATTTATATATATATGTATATGTATTTATATATATATGTATATGTATTTATATATATATGTATATGTATTTATATATATATGTATATGTATTTATATATATATGTATATGTATTTATATATATATGTATATGTATTTATATGTATATGTATATGTATTTATATATATATGTATATGTATTTATATGTATATGTATATGTATTTATATATATATGTATATGTATTTATATGTATATGTATTTATATGTATATGTATTTATATATATATGTATATGTATATGTATTTATATATATATGTATTTATATATATGTATATGTATTTATATATATGTATATGTATTTATATTTATATATATGTATATGTATTTATGTATGTATATGTATTTATATATATGTATATGTATTTATATATATGTATATGTATTTATATATATGTATATATATGTATATGTATTTATGTATATATTTTTATATATGTATTTTTTTGCATGTATTTATTTACATATATATATATATATATATGTATTTAAAGAGGTGTACTAAAAGCGAACTTTTAGGAAAGGTAAAACCCTATTGTGAAGAGTATACAGCTCAATATCCAGGATAGAGCAGGTAGAAATGAAGGAGAATGGAAAGGAATTAGAGAAATCAAAATTCAATTCAAAAGTTCAAAGCCAGGTATATTCCGCAAAAAGGCAATTTATTCAAGTTAAATTTTCCTTAAGCCAGGCTTTTCAAAGAATGTACTTCTTATTGGACTTTTTACCCTTTTTGGATTTTCTATTTTCGCCGTACCTGAAGTTGTGGCTTCTTGGAATTTAACTTTGAAACTTCTCTCATTACTTCTCGTGCCTCTAACGACCTACCTATCTACATCGTATTCTCTCTGCTGGACTCTTCGACACCGGACTTTTTGGCAATCGGACATTTGCTTGCACCCTGGCACAGTTTTGCCCTACGTTTCTTTCCCTACAACTTTTATTTTATTTCATTTTTTCAAATTTTAAATCTTGGCCAATGCCAACTTATCTATCCCAGCGACTTCCTCTGATGATAAGATTTTGATCTTTGAAAAGCCTGGCTTAAGGAAAATTTAACTTGAATAAATTGCCTTTTTGCGGAATATACCTTGCTTTGAACTTTTGAATTGAATTTTGATTTGGCTTTTGCTTTCTCTAATTCCTTTCCATTCTCCTTCATATATATGTATTTATATATGTGTATATATGTATTTATTTATTTATATATATATATATATATATATATATTATATTGTAACGGACACAGTGGGTGTATTTGAGATTAATTATTTTTTGTTTTTTTATTCTCTGCAGATCATGAAGTTATTTTCCGTGCCCCCGTTTGACCAAAATTTACATTTCAATGGTGTATGTCTTGCGGATGAGACTGCCACGCTTGGACACTTAAGAATTTACCCCGGCTGTATCGTCTTTCTCAAGGTTAGTTTAAAGCCGCAACCTGATTTCTGTTTCCTTAATAATCATTATTATTAGTTTTTTCTGAGTGTCTTACCTTCTAAAAGTTAATCATTCCAAACTTTTTTGCTGACAAAATATAACCAAATTGGGTTAAAACTATAATGGGGGTCATCTGACTCGTTATTTTTCTGTCCCCCCCCCCCCCCAACACTTGAAATGGTTTCGCCCGCCGGAGGTTAAAAAAAAAAAGCACGTTTTTTACTCACTAACTATTTATTTATATAAAAATTTAAAAATAAATATGTGTTGGTCCTTATTACAGAATGGGAAATTTGTTTTAAGATAATATTGTTTTAGTCTCTATAAAATAATTGGATGTTTTAGCTTCCAATCTTTTTTTTTTTTTCAGGATTTACTAAGAATTTTCAAGCCAGTTTAAATGCTTCCGAATTCCTTTCAAATTTTCAAAAGACATCCAGTGGTGAGACTTGTTTATGGAGCTTTGGGGAATGTGGAGCTGCCCCATAGTTGCCATTGCTCCCAGGTCCACTCTGGCTCGGAGTGGTAGTACCTGCCAGGGTCCCATTTATGGGTCAAATAGAACCTGCTGGTGCTACGAGTTCAGGCTGTCTATTACTGACTTTCCTGATTCAAATCACGCCAAACATTGATGTTTTTTGTTTTTCCTTTCTCTTTGCAAAACTTAATCATTTTCTGCAAAGCATAAATCAAAAACTACAGCCCCCCCCCCCTCCCCAAAATGGGGCTACCTGTTGGCCGTGGGTGGCGACCCGTATCGTCTTAGGACGGGATCCTGGTAACACAAATGATCATGCACCTTGCAACACTCTACTTTGGCCCTTACTTCGGCTAGACGGGAGGTCGGGGAGGCCCGATCCGATCAATCGGCTAGTCATGTCAAGCCCTAACCCTTACACCCGCAAATGTCATCCATACCATCAAGGATCAAGACATAGAAACGTTACACTACATTACTTTTTCTTAAATACAAGTAAACACGTAAGAGTTAGAAAGCGCTGGCAAGGGTCAATCAATTTTTTTTTTCAAGTAATATCACATTTCAGTTACTCTTCTAATGTTTTGAAAAAACTGGGAAACAAAACAAAGGAAAATCTGTAAATGACGATAAAAACAAAAAAAGGATTGAGTATACCTCTTTTGTATCCTTGGGATGAAAGGGCGAATGGGCTTCCCCCCCCCCCTAACATCTCCCACTTTAGGGCTCCGAGGAGGGTGAGGAACAAAAGAGATGAATTAAAATCCACATATTTCATGGAAAACACAACCAAAAAACCCAGAAATAATATTAAAAGAAACTGTACTGAAATAGCTGACAACTCCAGCTCAGATAGCGAGTGGGAAGCTAATCTAGAAAAAAACAGAATTGAATTAAATAATAGAAAAAACTTTCCAAAATTTCTAGTAATAGAAACCCTGGAAGGAAAAACAATAAGTGAATTATCTCCTTTTCTAATTGAAAAAATTCTATCACCAAATAATCCTAAATCAATTTAAAAAAAAAATGAAAAATGGAAACCTACTTGTAGAAGTAGAGAACTATAAAAATGCTCAAAATCTTTTGGGAATGAGATACTTTCATGACTATAAATGCAAAGTATACGCGCATGACAAACTCAACACTTCTAAAGGAGTCGTAAGGAGTCATGAGCTAACCTTGGCAACTACTGAAGAAATTAAAACTGCGCTTAAAAAATAAGGAGTAATAGATCATGTCCGAATTATCATAAAAAAGAACGGGCAATCCATACCCACCAACACCTATATACTTACTTTCGACACCCCTATCATACCAAAAGATATCAAGATTGGATATTTGATTGAGAAAGTAGATCAATATATACCAGCCCTCTTGAGATGCTTCAAATGCCAAAAATTTGGTCACCACAGGGAAACCTGCAGAGGGCACAAAGTTTATGGGAAATGTGGTGAAAACGAACCCAATCACACAGGATGAATGCTCAAATGAAACCAAATGCTCAAATTGCCATGAAAATCATCCTGCATACTCAAAAAAATGTAAAATCTTTAAATTTCAAAGAGAAATTACAGAAATAAAATATAACAAAAACATATCCTTTCCAAAGGCAAGAAAAATTGTAGAATCCCATCAAAAAGCAAATACATATGCAGAAATCACTCAAAAATCAAATAACCAAGACTTATACAAACTAATTACTGAACTTAAAGACTTAATACAAACTTTAATAACAATACAAAAAGAAAATAACAAAGACCAAACAATAACTAAAACCAAAACAAGTAACAAAAATCAGGAACAAATCACTAAAAGTAAATCAAAATCGAACCAACAAAATAATAATATAGACAAAGTTACCTCCCGAACAACCCCTGCGCTAACGAAATCTACAAAAGGGAAAATTACCCCAAATGAAGCTGAATCCTCTACTAAACACAAATCACAACGAACAACAGTGATAACAAGTAACAGATTCCAATCTCTTGACATGATGGAAGTTGAAAATATCATTCCCGAAATAAATAAAGAAACCAATATTAAACCAAAAACAATAAATGATGAACCCAAACATCACAAGCAAGGTCAAGAACCACACCTGAACCAGAAACAAACAAAATCCAGATCTGGACCTGGATCAAAAGAAAGAAGAAAATCATCTAACTCTCAGTTAGAAACACAAAGCCAGGTGAAAAACAAAGCTACATCCCCCTCTAGAATGGAGGTGGAGGGAAAAGAATCAGAAAAAAACAAAAGCGCCAATGGATAACTGTTGTGAAGTTGTCCAACAGTAAATAATAAATAAAGGAAGTCAAGTCGAGGGTTGGTTTAACAAGTGTATTAACAAAGTAAGAAAGTGACTAGCACTTGGCTAGACAGTTACAAGACTGTGCCTTAAAATAATGAACTCATCAAAAGCAAACAATATCATCCAATGGAACTGTCGAGGAATAAAACCAAACTACAACGAACTACTCTTACTCATCTCACTTTTTAACCCAGCCATTATCTGCCTACAAAAACATTCCTACAAAACGATAGCAATTTCAGAACACCAAACTATGAACAATATCATTACATCCATAATGCAGGCCTCCGAGCTAATGGAGGCACCTCAATACTTGTCAAAAACGATATCCCACAAAGCAATTTCCCGATCAAAACAAATCTCCAAGCAATTGCAAGACACGTCACTCTACACAAAACCATCACGATCGGCTCAATATATTTACCGCCAAATGAACAAATAAACGTAAATGAACTAGAAAACTTGACTAAACAACTTACGAAGACTTTTATCCTCCTAGGAGATTTTAACAGCCACAACACCTTTTTGGGATGCAAACAAACAAACGCAAAAGGCAACAAAATTGAACAACTGATCAACAAAAACGACCTATGCCTCCTCAACCAAAAAGAACCGACATATATCAACCCATCAAATTGATCAACTAGTTCTATCGACCTCACCTTATGCGACCCAACCAGCTTCTTGGACTACACATGGAACACCCATCAAGATACATGCGGTAGTGACCATTATCCAATCATAATAAACACTAACAACAACATCCAAGACCACACACCCAGATGGAGCGTCAACAAAGCTGATTGGACCACATTCCAACAACTTTGTACGGAACAACTAACAGAAGACAAAATACAAAGAATGGAAGATTTCACCCAAACCCTCATCTCAATAGCAACAAAAAGCATCCCCAAAAACTCCCCACCTGGAAAGAAAAACAGACCCTGGTTCAACTCAGAGTGCAAAAAGGCCATCAGACAACGAAAAGCAGCCTTACGGAAATTTGAAAAACAGCTTACAACTAGCAACTGCATCAAATACAAACAACAACGCGCCAAACCCCGCAAAACAATCAAAGAAACAAAAAGGAAATGCTGGCAAGAATTCATCCAAAAAATAAACATTTCCACTAAACCAAAAACTATTTGGAAAATGATCCGGAAAATCTCCGGAAAACACAATCCCATGCCAACAAAACATCTCCGTGTACAAAATACCAAAGTTACGGAAAAAAAAAAGCAATTGCCAACCAACTCGCTGAAACATTCTCTAAAAACTCTATTTTTCTTGACTTTTTTTTTGAATTTGAAATTATTTGCTGTAGTTTTCGGATGAAGAGTTTTTAGAGAATGTTTCAGCGAGTTGGTTGGCAATTGCTTTTTTTTTTCCGTAACTTTGGTATTTTGTACAAGGAGATGTTTTGTTGGCATGGGATTGTGTTTTCCAGAGATTTTCCGGATCATTTTCCAAATAGTTTTTGGTTTAGTGGAAATGTTTATTTTTTGGATGAATTCTTGCCAGCATTTCCTTTTTGTTTTTTTTTATTGTTTTGCGGGTTTTGACGCGTTGTTGTTTGTATTTGATGCAGTTGCTAGTTGTAGGCTGTTTTTAAAATTTCCTTAAGGCTGCTTTTCGTTGTCTGATGGCCTTTTTGCACTCTGAGTTGAACCAGGGTCTGTTTTTCTTTCCAGGTGGGGAGTTTTTGGGGATGCATTTTGTTGCTATTGAGATGAGGGTTTGAGTGAAATCTTCCATTCTTTGTATTTCGGCTTCTGTTACATTCATCCAAAAAATAAACATCTCCACTAAACCAAAAACTATTTGGAAAATTATCCGGAAAATCTCTGGAAAACACAATCCCATGCCAACAAAACATCTCCTTGTACAAAATACCAAAGTTACGGAAAAAAAAAAGCAATTGCCAACCAACTCGCTGAAACATTCTCTAAAAACTCTTCATCCGAAAACTACAGCAAACAATTTCAAATTCAAAAAAAGTCAAGAAAAATACAAAATTAACTTTACCTCAGAAAACAATGAACCCTACAATGAAACAATCACACTAACTGAACTGAAATCTGCCATTGAAAAGTCACATGACTCAGCTGTAGGACCAGATGAAGTTCATTACAGCTTCCTGAAACATATCCCCTCCAAATCACTGGATCTCCTACTCAAATTATATAACAACATCTGGACTAACAAAACATTCCCTGAAACATGGAAAGAAACCACTATAATTCCCATTCCCAAACCAGGGAAAAATACTTCCAACCCAGAAAACCACAGACCAATAGCCCTTACAAGTTGCCTATGTAAAATCTTCGAAAGAATTATTAACAACCGCTTAGTTTGGTACCTGGAAACAAACAAACTCATTGCACACAGCCAATGCGGATACCGAAAAAAACGAAGCTGCATAGACCACATTACTACCATAGAAACTTACATTAGAGAGCCTTCATCAGAAAACAACATGTCACAACAGTTTTTTTTTCGATCTGGAGAAGACATATGATACTACCTGGAGGTATGGCATACTTAAAGATTTACACAACCTCGGACTCAGAGGCAGACTTCCACAATTCATAAAAAACTTCTTAACAAACCGAAACTTCAAAGTACAAATAGGATCCACCAAATCAGTCCAAAAAATTCAAGAGGAGGGTGTACCACAAGGCAGTATCATTTCAACCACCCTCTTTAACATCAAAATAAACAACATCACAAAAGAACTCTCAAACGACACCCGTGACTCCCTATATGTAGATGATTGCTCAATCAGCTTCCGCTCCAAAAACATTCACACCTTAGAAAGAAAACTACAAAATGACATAAATAAAATCAACAAATGGGCTAAAGAAATGGCTTCAAATTCTCCAAAAACAAAATGTGTTGCAATAAACGCAAACTTCACAACGACCCCAGCTTATATATTGATGGTGAAACTATACCGTTTGTAGAACAAAACAAATATCTAGGAATCATTTTTGACAGAAAATTAAACGTAAATTGGCGTAACGGATACAGTACTAAGTTAAATTTGGTTCTAATTGACAGTCTTCTGGAGGTTGAAGGTTCAATCCTCAGTACAGGCGATACTAAGAATACAATTGCGAATTAATTAAGACTTCTACCCGGTCATGGATGACGGAACGAGAGCAAGCTACCCCGTGGGTTATAGAAAGGGCTGGTGCATCATCCACTAATCTCTCCCTCTTAGACAAGGTCCCAAAATGCTATCCATGTGGATTAAATAAAAGGGTTCCGTTCGTAATTCCGCACAGATTCCCGTTTTCGACAGGATACACCTGGACTCTTGTTGTGTTAATGACACATTGCAGTTGTAGGTGTCTCTTTCTCTTTCTCTCTCTCTCTCTCCTGGTTGCAGTTGTTTTCTTTTTAGAGGATGGACCTACAGCCAACTCACCCCTCTTTTCCTTCATCTCTCTCTCTCACTATCGCAGTTTAGAAAAAAAGAGAAAGATTTTATCAGCTTATACGCTACGCCCTAATACTAATCTTGAAACTTTTTTATGTTCAATCCTCAGTACGGGCCTGGTGATACCAGATCAGGCTGCCCTGTGGCTCCCTGAGACGAAATTCACCTACATTGACGTTTTTTTTTTTTTTTTTTTTTTTTTTTTGTAAAACTTAATTATGTTCTACAAAACCAAAAACAAAAACAACAGCCCCTCTCCCTTTCTCCCTCCCCTTTTTTATTTTATTTTTAGAACTTGAAGCATAAATCTTTTACTATAATGACCAGATTCGGCATTAAATAACCCAAAAAGGGTTGATATGCCGTAAAACAAAACTACCAAACCAAAAACCTGGTGATACCAGATCAGGCTGCCCTGTGGCTCCCTGAGACGAAATTCACCTACATTGACGTTTTTTTTTTTTTTTTTTTTTTTTTGTAAAACTTAATTATGTTCTACAAAACCAAAAACAAAAACAACAGCCCCTCTCCCTTTCTCCCTCCCCTTTTTTATTTTATTTTTAGAACTTGAAGCATAAATCTTTTACTATAATGACCAGATTCGGCATTAAATAACCCTAAAAGGGTTGATATGCCGTAAAACAAAACTACCAAACCAAAAACGATGATTAAACATTTGAAGATATAAAGAACTTGAAGCATAAAAACTTTTACTATAATGACCAGATTCGGCATTAAATAACCCAAAAAGGGTTGATATGCCGTAAAACAAAACTACCACCTCTCTCTCTCTTTCTCTTCTGGTTGCAGTTGTTTTCTTTTTAGGGGAGGGACCTACAACCAACTCACCCCTCTTTTCCTTCATCTCTCTCTCTCTCTATCGCAGTTTAGAAAAAAAGAGAAAGATTTTATCAGCTTATACGCTACGCCCTAATACTAATCTTGAAACTTTTTATGTACAGGCGATACTAAGAATATAATTACGAATTAATTAAGACTTCTACCCGGTCATGGATGACGGAACGAGAACATGCTACCCATGTGGATTAAATAAAGATTTTCGTTAGTAATTCCGCACAGATTCCCGTTTTCGACAGGAGCCACCTGAAGAAAGTCGGAGGTTACAGCGGTCGAAACGTTGTGAGAATAACACTCAAGATGAGAACAGTAGTCCGAATAATACAAATTTTCAATCCTCATCTAAAAAATTCAGAAAAATATATTTTACTTTGTTTCTGAATTTTTTTTTAGATGATCATTGATAATTCGGATTATTTGGATTATTCGAACTCTTGCTCTCATCTTGAGTGTTATTCTCACAACGTTTCGGCCGATGTAACCTCCGACCTTCTTCAGGCGAATTCGGGAATTTTTCTTTTGAAACGGTTCCGTTTGAAATTTCATCCAGATTCCCGAGTGACAGAAAGATTTCCGAGTTCGACAAGATGCACTTGAAGAAGGTTGGAGGTTACATCGGCCGAAACGTTTGTGAGAATAACACTCAAGACGAGAACAGTAGTCCAAATAATATAAATGATACAAATTATCAATCCTTATCTCAAAAATTTAGAAACAGAAGTTGTGGCAATTTTATTAATATAGAGATAAGTTGTTTTGAATACCAATGTGAATTAAATTTAAATTACATTGTGCCCCACCTCCACCCATACTCCAATGTCATCCATCGTCTTCAGGTATCAGGTCTGTTTGCAGACACGGATGATCATGGCTCTCCATTCGATATTTGAATATTTTGTTTCACCATGATGTTTTTTGCAAAGAGGTTACCTATAGTGGGTTGCAATTACCTTCTATAGGGGCATGAAACTTTTTTTATTTTCTGCTTGACCATACTTTATAGAAGATTTTTTTTTTTTTTAACATGGTTCACCCCAAACAAGGCAGGCCACCACTGTAGACGTAAGGGGCTACTGAGAAAAAAGAAAAGGGGAGAAGGTTGGGGGGGTCAGCCTAAATTGGGATCTGCGCAGCGAGATGTCTGTTCACATTAGTTTTAAATTTCTGCATGTCAGTACTGTCGGGGAAACAGGGTGAAGGGAGGGAGTTCCAGAGGCCAGCAGCACGAGGAAAGAAGCTATTTGAGTAGAAGGCTCTCCGGCATCTGGGGACCTCCACAGTGAATGAATGAGATTTAGTTGATTGTCGAGTTGGTCTAGTGGATTTACGTCGAGGGGGCACCAGAGTAGCCAATACGATTTTACGGTTTTAAACATTATTTTTACGCACTCAAGTCCGATAAGACTACATTTTTGTATGAAAACGAAAATAACTTTGTGTACAATGTACATAAAACTCCGTGGGTGTTTCCCGTAACTTATCTCATATAAGGCAGGGAACCACAACAACATCACTCCATCTCTACCCTTCTGTCTCTCTCTCTCGCAGTTGAGAAAAATGAGAAAGATTTTATCAGCTTATAGGCTACATTTTTTATAAAAACGAAAATAATCTTGTATCCAATGTACGTACGTAATAGCTTGTGGGTCTTCCCCGTAACGCATACACCATAATGAGAGAAAGCAGCTGTTGCAACCACGAACCTTCTCTCTCGCAAGTAAAACAGAGAAAGATTTTATCAGCTTATACTCTACTTGTCACTTCACACCTTCATTGACGTCATATCCTGACACGTAGCCCTAATACAATTGTAACTTTTAAAATTTATATTATTTGCTTAATCTTCTTGTATCAGGTCTGTTTGCAGACAAGGATGATCATGGCTCTCCATTCGATATTTGAATATTTTGTTTCGCCATGATGTTCTTTGCAAAGAAGTTACCTATAGTGGGTTGCAATTACCTTCTATAGGGGCAGTGCTCTTACGGAGCAGGAAGTCTTAGCCATTGTACAAAAATCAGTATCATTTGCCTAACACAACACGAAGGGTTGACCAGTTTCTAAAATCCATTAGGCTGCTAAACCCTCCATCCATCACCTGCCTGCCATGACTTCACGTACCCTGATCGGGGGGGGGGGGGGCCTAAGTGGGTACTCGATCTTGTCCGAGGGTCCCCCATAGGTTAGCTGAAGGAAGGAGGCGCCTTAGTGCTCCTGTTGGTGGAAATTGTTCCACCCCACTACCCATGCCACCCATAAGATCGTTAATGAAATTTACAAGCCGTTCAACGATAAGCCCACCTGGATACAATGTGCCAAATTGTCAATAACGCTGAGACATTCCACTCTCGGCACTTGTCTGTGATGGCCATTTTCTTTAGTTCAGGAATCGTCAGGGGGATTGTTTTGATCGACATAATCTTTGCGATAAACCCACCAATACAAATCTGGAGGGTTAAAATCTAGTGTGTGTGAAGCCCATTCAGGATCATACCTCCTACTGATGAGACGATCACCAAAGTGTCCCCCTGCCTGCAGTCATTATAACAAATCTCATTTGAATTGTGGAGAGTTGGGGAGTTGCCCCGTCCTGTTAAAACCACTGTTCACCCCTCACAAGACTTTTTCTTCAACTGCCCCCAAATTCTTACCAACCGCTGGACATTCATGAGTGAAACTTGGTGGACAAGTCAGGCATAGACTGAAGTTTATTTGTACCAAATATCGTTGGATTGCAGAGAGAATTATGAATTTTATTAATGATTCAATGGGTGGCATTTTTTGGAGGGTCACGTGATAGGATATTTGTATATTGATGTTGTATAACTTTAATGACTGACATTAAATTACCAGAAAGTTATTAAACAAAAATGGATCCATTCTTAAACGTGGCAGACTAACTTGAGTCTGACAGACCAACGAAGATGCTATTTCAAACTTATGCGTGGCACGTCTAAGAAATGTTTTTTTTTTGTTTTTTTTGTTTTTTTTCAAAATTCATGAATTTTGAAATTTAGAATTTGAAAGCTTATTTTTTAAAGGAAATCTTTGAGAAAGTCTTTAGTTCGACTTCTTTCTTTTTTCCAGGCTGACGAACCGTCACAAGATGCCATGGTTGTCGAAGATATGTTGAGTGGTAAGTTTTGTGTTTTGAAAACTTTAAATTCTCGATATTAATAACCTCTTCAAAAAAAAAACCCCGAAATCATTAAAGAATGTCTGTCCCTTTTCTGGTGATAAAAAAAAAAAAAAAAAAAAAATTGCAAACTAATGTCAATTAATAGTAAGATGAACCCTAATCCTAGCCCTAACCCTGACTTTTCATCTGGCATAACTGAAATTCAGGGTGTTTGCGATAAATTTGAGACATTTTGAAAAAGAAAGAAAAAAAAAAGTCATATCTTGGCCAATAATTGCTGTATTCTCCAACTGAAAGTGCATCTCAGAGAATATTTTACTGAAAACAGCTAACTCAAAAAAAGCTGTCCCGAACCCCGACCACAGCCTCGAGGTGAGACCTAAATCGGGAGCATGCATCGTTCCCGGTTTCCTTCGAGAGGCACTGAAACATTAGCGCGTCCTTGGTATTGCAGGAAATACAGTGTCCGTCTTTTTCGACTGCACGCCGCACATAATAGTTCATGGGGTCGTAATCAGGAGAGTCGAGGGAGGGACAGATTTAGAGACTGGTGAAGTCACGGAAGTTCTCGGTCACTTCAGAGGTGTGACATGGAGTCGAGTCCTGCTGCTGCATATATTGCCTTCACACAGCCATCCTCTCTACCCAGAGCTTGACAACAGTGGACAGCAACTCAATATAGCCAATGGAATTGAGTCTGAGTCCTTTTTCGAAGATGTGAGTGAAGCGGCATGACGTGGCCGTCGGTGGAAACACACCGTCAGTTTGAGAGAACTTTGTCTTCATGCAGATTGTAGAAGAGCCACCAGTTCTGTGCGTTGTGCAACGGGCCGTGAGAAAAACCAGTGCGTCCTCAGATTGATTACTTACATTAAAGGGAAGTAATCATGTAATGAGTTATTTCCCTTGACTTCTTTAATGTTCACTGTGTGTTTGACTTGTTTACAAAGGAACTGAAATTATTTATTGTGATTTTTGCGGAAGTCGAGGGAAATAAGTCATTAGATGATGAATTTTTTTTATGGAAATCGCTTCAGACAAGGCATGAAGCCACTTTATGTAAGGAGCTAAAAAATACTACTTCAAGGTCAAAAAACTAGCCAACGATAAGTGTTAGATGGAGAGATTCCAATCCAGAAAACAGCTATTTTCCCTCTTTGTCAGAAACATCGCTCATGGAATGTGAGGACTAAGGGAAGCGAGAGTTACGAGGATGGCAAAAGTAAACCCAATGTCCACTTTTTACTCAAGTAGATTGCTGAAAAACTATCAAATAATTAAATTAAAATTTTATTTCAATTTTTTAAAATTTAATTATTTTTAGTGTGCAATCATTTATATCGGTTTGAAATGGTCTAAATTAATCGTAAAACGTCAAATGTAATATTACGATAATGGGCTAAGAACAAGAGGGTTCATTGAAAACGGTTTTTTTTTTTTGGTTTTTTTTACATGATTCACCCCAAACAAGGCAGGACGCCACTGTAAACGTAAGGGGCTACTGAGAAAAAGGAAAAGGGGAGAAGGATTGGTGGTTCAGCTTAAATTGGGATCTGAGCAGCGAGATGTCTGTTTACATTAGTTTTAAATTGCTGCATGTCAGTACCGTCGTGGAAACAGGGGGCAGGGAGGGAGTTCCAGAGACCAGCAGCACGAGGAAAGAAGCTATTTGAGTAGAATGCTCTCCGGCATCTGGGGACCTCCACAGTGAATGAATGAGATTTAGTAGAATGCCGAGTTAGTCTAGTGAATTTCCGTCGAGGGGGCACCAGAGTAGCCAACCCATCGGAGCATAATTCATTGAAGTATTTGTAAAACAAACACAAGGATGCCACATTGCGGCGATGGGACAGGGGCTGGAGCTTAGCTGACAGTGAGGGACCTATTAGGTTGACTACTCTTTTTTGGACTTTGTCAAGGAGGGAGAGACTAGTAGATGATGCACCAGCCCAGATGTGGCAACAATACTCCATGCATGGGCGAATGGTGGCTTTGTAGAGATACAGGATAATGTCAGGTGTAAGGAGTCCACTAGCACGGTTGAGGGAACCAACCTTCTTTGCGGCAGCCTTGGCAATGTCTTCAATGTATGTGTTCCAATTCATGTTACCTGTGAAGGTTAGGCCAAGGAGTTTTAATGATGAACTCTTAGGTAGGGTGTTATTTGCCATGACAATCGGTGGTTGGAGAGGCTTCTTGTAGTTGTTGAAGGAAAGGAACTTAGTCTTTGCGGCATTAAAAGTCACCAACCATTTATGGCCCCAATCCACTACAGCCTGGAGGTCATTTTCTAAGGATTCAGCCATTGCCTCAGATATGATCGCGTCTGTTTTGCCAACATGGCGAGAGTAAAGCGTGGTGTCGTCAGCAAATAAACCAATCTCAGACACTATGTCATCAGGGAGATCGTTTATATAGATCAGGAACAACAAAGGTCCAAGAATAGATCCCTGGGGCACACCAGCATTTATGTCATGTTGCTTAGATGAGCGGCCATCGAGGACAACCTGGATTTTTCTTTTGTTTAGGAAGGATCTAATTATATTAAGTAGTTGCCCAGTAATACCGTATGAGCGTATTTTCAGGAGAAGCCCTTTATGCCATACCTTCTGTATGTTTTCTGTACGTAGTCAAAAACTGATTTGGATTCAAAGAAAAAGGAGGAGAATGGCAACAGAAATATAGACAGCAGTGGAAAAGGCCTCACTTTGGCTGTGTCTGAAAAGGAGATGACCCAAACTTGAACGAAAGAGAAATCAGAAGCGAAACATCAGCATAAGATCACATGGACAAAATATATGCAACGAAAGAGCAACAGTCGGCATTAGACCAGGTAGCGACAACTCCAGCGTGGAGGGGCGCCGCCGTACCAGTGTTATCAGTCGAGGATAAGGCGCTGGTACGGTATCCTCCTAATGATGCCATTCGCTTATATATCCAAAATTGGAGCTGCTGGCTATGAAGCACTACAGTGTTTGATACTTTTTACATTAAAGGGAAGTAATCATGTAATGAGTTATTTTCCTTGACTTCTGTAATGTTTCAGAATATTCGATGAGTAATGGAAAATGTGTCCACTCTAACATTTTTCTTAGCTGGAATAAGTATTTTCATAATAAACTGAAGCAAAATAACATGTATGTCAATAACATAGTGGAAGGATAAAAATGAAAAAAAAAGGCTAGTCTGAATCAAATATCGATAAGTCTGACTTTTAAAATCTGGCAAGATAATTTTATGTTAGATTTGAAACTTGGGATCAAATTTATAATTATTTTTTTATTATTTTTTTTAAAAATTATTTTTAATTATTTTCTTGTTTAAAAATTGGGTACTCTTCTAGAGAAAGCATTGCGTTTCCATGCTTTCGCGTCATCAACGTTTCAAGCAGGTCTCTGAAGCCCCCAAGAGTTGTTGAGGCGAAAACTGCCAAACGATAAATTGAAGACCGGCAGACGATAATTTCAGATGAAGAAATTCAAAGTAAAATGCATATATAAAAATAAAGAACGAACCATAGTTAAACAACTGTTATTAATTAGATGTTATTTATTTTGTTGTTGTCAAATGAAAACATTTTTTTAAATATATATTTTTTTTTTTGTGCACCGGAAAGTTTCAAATTATGATTTTGTTTGATTTGTTAAGCGAATGTTTCTGCTTTTTAAAATTTTTTGCAATGTTTTTTTTTTTACATTATTTTTCATTGTTTTTTATTCTTTTTTACATTTTTTTTCAATGTTTTTTTTTTTTTACATTTTTTTCAATGTGTTTTTTTTACATTTTTTTTTAATGTTTTTTTTTTACAGTTTTTTTTCAATGTGTTTCTTTTACATTTTTTTCAATGTGTTTTTTTTACATTTTTTTTTCAATGTGTTTTTTTTACACATTGAAAAAAATATGTACATTTTTTTTTTGCAATGTGTTTTTTTACATTTTTTTCAATGTTTTTTATTCTTTTTTACATTTTTTTCAATGTGTTTTTTTTTACATTTTTATTCAATGTGCGTTTTTTTACATTTTTTTTTCAATGTGTTTTTTTTTTTACATTTTTGTCAATGTGTCTTTTTCTCGTTAAGATCAAACACCGAAACAACTGTTTTTAAACAATTATATTATTTTTCTTTTCTTAACGAAGCAACTGTTTTAAAGTAAATTGTATATTTTTTTTCCAATTTTATTTCCATGTTTTTCTTTCATGATAGTTTCTGGTTTAGGGTTGCAGCTGGTCCAAAAGTTTTCTTGTGTACTGGTTCTGTTGCGCTGGGCGCAGACGACGACATCGATGAAAGACAAGCAAAAGAGGAGGAGGGGGGGGGGGGGGGTCGTCGAGGAAGTGAAAGGGAGATGGTCGACACGGTAGTTTTCTGCTATGAAATTCATTTTTGTTATTGAACGCGATTAATTTCTTACAAAAGTTCTTGGCTGCTTGCTGTAGCCTGAATGATTAATAGTTTCGTCAACTTTCGAGCGTTTCCAAGACCTGCCCGAATGTTGGCGACACAAAGTCACGGAAACATGGTGTGTTCCGTATAATAGTACCAACAGTTGATAAAATAAATTTTTTGTCTACGTAATTATTTTTCTTCTTGATAATCTATCTCTCGTCTCATTTAATTTCTTTTTTTCTTTTCTTTTTGTTTTCCAGTTTCTGATTACGGTGAAGAAGGCTTTAAAGGGACGAGTTTGCTCAGCAGATAATGATTGGTCCTTGGGGAGGGGGGGTATCACCTTCTATCCATCCCCTTCACAAATGCGTGGGTCTGGATGGTGTATGCATGAGAGTGTGCGTTTTTTTTTTGTTTTTTTTTTTTGTCTGTTTTATTCCCCCCCCCCCCCCCACCCTCTCAAGAACTATCGTCCTCACCCATCTTTTCGGGGGGGGGGGGACTAAGCATGGGTGAGATGCACAAATCCAACTAAGGGACACGTATCCATTTTTTATTTTATTTCAAACATTTCTTTACCCTCTTAAGTCCTTGCTCTCTCTCTCTCTCTCTCTCTCTCTCTCTCCCCCCTTCCCGACTACACCCTGCCAGTAACCTCTTTTCATCATCCCCCTGCCCCCTTTCCATTTACTGACTTCATAGTTTATGAAATTTGAAAAAATAAAAACCTCAAATCAATACAAAAAAATGCTTTCTTCTTTCTTTTTCATACATATATAAAAATATTTAAAAAATGCTTTTTTTTTTTTTTTTCCTTTTTTTTTTTTTATACAAGAACTTTTTTTTTT
This sequence comes from Sepiola atlantica, assembly GCA_963556195.1. NCBI lineage: Eukaryota > Metazoa > Mollusca > Cephalopoda > Sepiida > Sepiolidae > Sepiola > Sepiola atlantica. The sequence continues at coordinate 7,925,487 of OY744549.1, forward strand.
CTTTTTTTTTTTTCATACAAGAAATTTTTTAGAAATTTTTTTAATTATTTAGATTATTCGCACTATTGTTCTTATCTAGGTTATTTTGTAAAAATGCACTAGGCGGTTGCATGTTTAGTATTGCATGCACCCGCATAGCAGATTTGCTGCATGTGAGTTATATTTAACAAAGATAAATAAAGAGAGCATTCTCTCGTTGGCTAGTATGATGTATGTGATTAAAGGGATTTTATAACTCTTGAATATTCTAAGCCAATGTATATTGTATTATAGGTTATTTTGTAAACATGCACTAGGCGGTCGCATGTTTAGTATTGCATGCACCCGCATAGCAGATTTGCTGCATGTGATTAATATTTTATAAGGAGAAAAGAGGCCACACAAAGAATTCAAAATATCTCTGATTGTGAGTTGGGCCACCCAAGAATTATTTTATTTCAAAAAAAAAAAAAGAAAGAAGGGCCTCATTAAACTGTGTTTCATACTGAGAGCAATTTACTTGAGAAAAGTAATGTTTCTAGATTGTCTGCAGATAAGCTCTTTTCAGTGGACACTGTCTACCCGTTATCTTCAGTGGACATCGGGATGGCACCTCTGGGTAGTCGAATGAGGATGACTGAGAAGACCAGAATCTAAGTTGTTTGGAAAATAATGACCGAATTCTGAAACAAACATTTATACGTTGAGCTCATGTGGGTCTGGGTCCGATTTATCAAGCATCAACCTTGAGATGGCCTAGCACCGTTGAAATACTGGCATCAAGTGCCTGACACTTTGACGTGTGTTTTGTTGAACAATTGCTTTCAAAACGAACATTGTCAAGAGTGGATAGCCGTCCTCTACCTTCCGTCTCTTCAATGGTTTGCACGTGAACGTGTTTGGTATCGCCTGCACACGTATGGCAGACGTGCTGCAAGTGAGTAATATTTAATAAGAAGAAAAGAGACCTAACAAAAGAATTGAAAATATCTCTGATTGTGAGTTGGGCCACCCAAGAAATTTTTTTTTTTTGTTTAAATAAAATAAATGCCTCATTAAATCGGGGGTTCATACTGGGAGCAGTTTACTTGAGAAAAGTAACGTTCCTAGATTGTCTGCAGATAAACCCTTTTGAGATGATACTGTCTACCCGTTATCTCCAGTGGACATCTGAGTGGTCGAATTGGGATGCCTGAGAAAGATCGGAATCTAAGATTTCCAGTCAAAAGTATATATATTCCAGCCAGGGGAAGGGTAGTTATAGCCAGCCTTCTGGGCGTGAAGCAGTCAGTTGGACATTTGAGAGGCAGTTTGTTTTCGGTGGCCCTCGAGGACAGATGGTCTGTTAATGTCGGGTTGGACTTAACGTTTTTGTTTGGTCGGACATAAGTCTTTCACCTGCAAGTCTGTTCTTCAGAAAGTAAGTACCATTGTAACCTAGCCAAAAAATGAACCTTTTTAATTGTTTTTAAACTGGAGTTAGGGTTAGGGTTTTATTAGGGTTAGGATTTTATTAGGGTTTTATTAGGGTTTTATTAGGGTTAAGGTTTTATTAGGGTTAGGGTTTTATTAGGGTTAGGGTTTTGTTAGGGTTAGGGTTTTGTTAGGGTTAGGGTTTTGTTAGGGTTAGGGTTAGGGTTTTATTAGGGTTAGGGTTTTGTTAGGAGGAAGAATTTCTTTGTTGAAGTACAACTTTGGACCGGCACAGTAAGTGGGACAATCACGGCCTGTCCAGTGGACACATACACATGCATGTTCATAGATGTTATTCTCACACCGTTTCGGCCTATGTGACCTCCGGCCTTCTACAGGTATGTTTCATTAAACTCGGGAATCTGTATGTCAAACTCAGGAATCTGTATGGAATTTCAAACAGAACCCTTCATTTTAATCCATGGGGTACCATGCTCTCCGCTAGGTATGAGTAATTTGTAATTTAATTCTTAGTATCGCCCGTACTGAGGATCGAACCTTCAACCTCCACAATACTGTCACTTCGAACTTATTATTACTTAACACTTTTATCCGTTACGCCGTGCGTCCTTGCAGACAATTCTAATATTGAATTTTAGGAGCCTTAGATTTTGACTTCAGCGTTTTTTTTTACGGTGACTTTCTGCGACAGTTTATAGAGAGTTCGCTTATCTGTCTGCATGTACGATTGCAACTCTGGTTCTCTCAAAGAGTTACTTCCCTTTGCCAGTCCATAGTATTGATTTACTCCTCTCCAGGAGTTAGGCACAAGGCCAGTTTTTATCTTACTCCCACAAGTAAGATGTGACCCAAGGTCGGGTCGGGAAAGTGGGTTTTAAAAATTGTCTGGGCAGCCCCGTCGGCATTCCCCGGTAGGGGCGCCTCAGGCAGTAAACAATAAACTTACTCCTCCCCAAAGAGGAGAGGCGAAGCCTGGGAGGGTGGACCTCCTAGAACTGCACAGGACAGACCCATAGACTGGCGTGAATCAAGCCCCGAAGGCCAAGACAATACCAGTCTATGGGGTGCAGTATCCATCGGAACAGATACTACACTTTGATCTTAGCCAAAAGGCCAAGGGCAGGCGTCAAAAGTATTTGTGATCATTTGCCAGCTGATTCGTATTATTTGTCCCGTTAATGTTGCAAATGTTTTTGTGTTCTTGCAACAGCTGTTTACCTTTTGAGTTCTCTTCAGCGATAAACGTTTTCTTTTTTTTTTTTTGGGGAATTTAAATGACATTAAGTTTCCTCAGGACTCCGGTACCCTGTGCACATTTCCAGTGGAGCCTGATCTGGTAGCAGCAACAAGAGTCAATGAGATTGTCAGTTGGATAATGAACAATACTATGAGAGGATTAGACACGATGGATGGAATAGATTGAAGTAAGACGGACAGATTTGTTTTCCTTCAACTGTATGGAGGGGGGATTTCCCCATGAGTGGAACTACCCCAGATAACTCTTCTATGCCAAAATATAAAACGTGCATTAAACCGAATATGATGACGATTATGGGATGTGGGAGCTTAGAGGAACGGTGCACCATATGATGAGGGTTATTTCTGGTCGGACAACTATTCTGTTTTACAAGGATTTTCATCTGAACGTTTTTTAAAAAAAAAATTATTTGATGATTACAAAGTATTATTTTGTTGATTAAAACTGCTTTTTTTTTTTTTTTTTTTTTTTTTTTTTAAAGAAAATTAGTTTATGGTGAACGGAAGAAAAAAACCAATAAAATAAAGGTGTATTTATGAAACGTTCATTTGAAAATACCAAGAAAAGGGAAAAGTTTTAAAAAGTAAATTTCAGCATCCACGGCACATCAATATAAGGAAGCACGTCACAACTATTTTCGAAAAAGAATCAGCTAAGTTTGAAAATTTTTTTTTTTTTTTTTTTTTTTTTTTTTATCGATGAAAATTTTTTTCTTTTTTTTATTTTCGCTTAAAGAAACCTTAGTTTCCCGATGAACACCAAATAATAATAATTTTTTTTCTGGAATTTAAATGACGGTGAGTTTCCTCAGGACTCCGGTACCCTGTGCACACTTCCAGTGGAACCTGATCTGGTAGCAGCAACAAGGGTCAATGAGATTGTCAGTTGGAAAATGAACAATATTATGAGAGGATTAGACACGATGGCTGGAATAGGGAGAATCTAATTGCTTAAGAGTATTTGTTAACAATGGATTTAAAAACGACCATGTTGTAGTCAATGTGGAGGCAGCCTCGCGGTATTGTGTTCCACTAAGTAGGAAGTTCTTGAAAAAAGAAAACTGTTCATGGAAGCACCGTTTTGTTTTCGGTATACAGGGGAAGAAAAGAAACTAGTTACCACCACTGATTACAAGACGAGTTCTTTGCGGTGAATGTTTTTCAGGGAGGGACCAGAGATTAGAGCTCAGTCGAGGTCCTACCACGAAAATGACGCTAGAGCAGAGAAAGACTAGCAACGCCTTTTCTATGTTTGTATATCTGGAAAAGGCTTTCGGTTCCATAATATCGAAAATTAAAAAAAAAAATCCATTTCTTTGTGCCGAACCGACACGGAACTTCTAAGCCTGATCTGGTAACAGCAACAAAGGTCAATGAGATTTTCAGTTGGATAATGAACAATGCTACGAGAGGATTGAAAATGATGGATGGAATGGTCAGCATTTGATTACTTAAGAGGACAGCTCGACAAGTACTTATTGACACTGGACTTCAAAAAGATCATGTTGTAGTCGGCAAGGAATCCTTCCCATGGCAATGTGTTTCAAAGATGAGAATTGATTGGGAGGAAACTCTGTTCATGGAAATTCTGTTTGATTTTAGTAGAGAAAAAGAAAAGTTTTTTGCAGTGAATAACACATCTGGCAATTATAGCATTGAATTTTGACTATAATTCATTTGAGGGGGCATTTATTTAAGGGGCATTTATTTGAGATGCATTTATTTGAGATGCATTTATTTAAGGGCATTTGAGATGCATTTATTTGAGATGCATTTATTTAAGGGCATTTGAGATGCATTTATTTAAGAGGCATTTGAGATGCATGTATTTGAGATGCATTTATTTAAGGGGTATTTATTTGAGATGCAGTTATTTAAGGGGTATTTATTTGAGATGCATTTATTTAAGGGGCATTCATTTGAGATGCAGTTATTTAAAGGGGTATTTATTTGAGATGCATTTATTTAAGGGGCATTCATTTGAGATGCATTTATTTAAGGGGCATTCATTTGAGATGCATTTATTTAAAGGGGTATTTATTTGAGATGCATTTATTTAAGGGGTATTTATTTGAGATGCATTTATTTAAAGGGCATTCATTTGAGATGCATTTATTTAAGGGGTATTTATTTGAGATGCATTTATTTAAAGGGCATTCATTTGAGATGCATTTATTTAAGGGGTATTTATTTGAGATGCATTTATTAAAGAGGGCATTTATTTGAGATACATTTATTTAAGGGGTATTTATTTGTAGATGCATTTATTAAAGAGGGCATTTATTTGAGATACATTTATTTAAGGGGCATTTATTTGAGATGCATTTATTTAAGGGGTATTTATTTGAGATGCATTTATTAAAGAGGGCATTTATTTGAGATACATTTATTTAAGGGGCATTTATTTGAGATGCATTTATTTAAGGGGTATTTATTTGAGATGCATTTATTTAAAGGGAATTCATTTGAGATGCATTTATTTAAGGGGTATTCATTTGAGATGCATTTATTAAAGAGGGCATTTATTTGAGATACATTTATTTAAGGGGTATTTATTTGTAGATGCATTCATTCAAGGGGCATTCATTTGAGATGCATTTATTTGAGATGCATTTATTTAAGGGGTATTTATTTGAGATGCATTTATTTAAAGGGCATTCATTTGAGATGCATTTATTTAAGGGGTATTTATTTGAGATGCATTTATTTAAAGGGCATTCATTTGAGATGCATTTATTTAAGGGGTATTTATTTGAGATGCATTTATTTAAGGGGCATTTATTTAAGAGGCATTCATTTAAGATGCATTTATTTAAGGGGCATTCATTTGAGATGCATTTATTTAAGGGGAATTCATTTGAGATGCATTGATTTAAGAGGCATTCATTTGAGATGCATTGATTTAAGAGGCATTCATTTGAGATGCATTTATTTAAGGGGCATTCATTTGAGATGCATTTATTTAAGGGGCATTCATTTGAGATGCATTTATTTAAGGGGAATTCATTTGAGATGCATTTATTTGAGATGCATTTATTTAAGGGGCATTCATTTGAGATGCATTGATTTAAGGGGAATTCATTTGAGATGCATTTATTTAAGGGGCATTCATTTGAGATGCATTTATTTGAGATGCATTTATTTAAGAGGCATTCATTTGAGATGCATTTATTTAAGGGGCATTCATTTGAGATGCATTGATTTAAGGGGAATTCATTTGAGATGCATTTATTTAAGGGGCATTCATTTGAGATGCATTTATTTAAGGGGCATTCATTTGAGGTGCATTTATTTAAGGGGCATTTATTTGAGATGCATTTATTTAAAGGGTATTTATTTGAGATGCATTTATTTAATGGGCATTCATTTGAGATGCATTAATTAAAGGGGTATTTATTTGAGATGCATTTATTTAAGGGGCATTTATTTGAGATGCATTTATTTAAGGGGCATTCATTTGAGATGCATTTATTTAAGGGGAATTCATTTGAGATGCATTTATTTAATGGGCATTCATTTGAGATGCATTTATTTAAGGGGAATTCATTTGAGATGCATTCATTTAAGGGGCATTCATTTGAGATGCATTTATTTAAGGGGAATTCATTTGAGATGCATTGATTTAAGAGGCATTCATTTGAGATGCATTTATTTAAGGGGAATTCATTTGAGATGCATTTATTTAAGAGGCATTTGAGATGCATTTATTTGAGATGTATTAATTTAAGGGGTATTTATTTGAGATGCATTTATTTAAGGGGCATTTATTTGAGATGCATTTATTTAAGAGGCATTCATTTGAGATGCATTTATTTAAGGGGCATTCATTTGAGATGCATTTATTTAAGGGGAAGTCATTTGAGATGCATTTATTTAAGAGGCATTCATTTGAGATGCATTTATTTAAGGGGAATTCATTTGAGATGCATTTATTTAAGGGGAATTCATTTGAGATGCATTCATTTAAGGGGTATTCATTTGAGATGCATTTATTTAAGGGGCATTTATTTGAGATGCATTTATTTAAGTAGCATTCATTTGAGATGCATTTATTTAATGGGCATTCATTTGAGATGCATTAATTTAAGGGGTATTTATTTGAGATGCATTTATTTAAGGGGCATTCATTTGAGATGCATTTATTTAAGGGGCATTCATTTGAGATGCATTTATTTAAGGGGAATTCATTTGAGATGCATTTATTTAAGAGGCATTCATTTGAGATGCATTTATTTAAGGGGAATTCATTTGAGATGCATTCATTTAAGGGGCATTCATTTGAGATGCATTTATTTAAGGGGAATTCATTTGAGATGCATTGATTTAAGAGGCATTCATTTGAGATGCATTTATTTAAGGGGAATTCATTTGAGATGCATTTATTTAAGGGGAATTCATTTGAGATGCATTTATTTAAGAGGCATTTGAGATGCATTTATTTGAGATGTATTAATTTAAGGGGTATTTATTTGAGATGCATTTATTTAAGGGGCATTTATTTGAGATGCATTTATTTAAGAGGCATTCATTTGAGATGCATTTATTTAAGGGGCATTCATTTGAGATGCATTTATTTAAGGGGTATTTATTTGAGATGCATTTATTTAAGGGGAATTCATTTGAGATGCATTCATTTAAGGGGCATTCATTTGAGATGCATTTATTTAAGGGGAATTCATTTGAGATGCATTTATTTAAGAGGCATTCATTTGAGATGCATTTATTTAAGGGGCATTCATTTGAGATGCATTTATTTAAGGGGAATTCATTTGAGATGCATTTATTTAAGAGGCATTCATTTGAGATGCATTTATTTAAGGGGCATTCATTTGAGATGCATTTATTTAAGGGGAATTCATTTGAGATGCATTTATTTAAGGGGCATTCATTTGAGATGCATTTATTTAAGGGGCATTCATTTGAGATGCATTTATTTGAGATGCATTTATTTAAAGGGTATTTATTTGAGATGCATTTATTTAATGGGCATTCATTTGAGATGCATTAATTTAAGGGGTATTTATTTGAGATGCATTTATTTAAGGGGCATTTATTTGAGATGCATTTATTTGAGGGGCATTTATTTGTAGATGCATTTATTTAAGGGGTATTTATTTGAGATGCATTTATTTAAGGGGCATTCATTTGAGATGCATTTATTTAAAGGGGCATTCATTTGTAGATGTATCTATTTAAGGGGCATTCATTTGAGATGCATTTATTTAAGGGGTATTTATTTGAGATGCATTTATTTAAGGGGTATTTATTTGAGATGCATTTATTTAAGGGGTATTTATTTGAGATGCATTTATTTAAGGGGCATTCATTTGAGATGCATTTATTTAAGGGGTATTTATTTGAGATGCATTTATTTAAGGGACATTTATTTGAGATGCATTTTTTTAAGGGGTATTTATTTGAGATGCATTTATTTAAATGGCATTCATTTGAGATGCATTTATTTAAGGGGTATTTATTTGAGATGCATTTATTTAAATGGCATTCATTTGAGATGCATTTATTTAAGGGGTATTTATTTGAGATGCATTTATTTAATGGGCATTCATTTGAGATGCATTTATTTAAGGGGTATTTATTTGAGATGCATTTATTTAAGGGGTATTTATTTGAGATGCATTTATTTAAGAGGCATTCATTTGAGATGCATTTATTTAAGAGGCATTCATTTGAGATGCATTTATTTAAGGGGCATTCATTTGAGATGCATTTATTTAAGGGGAATTCATTTGAGATGCATTTATTTAAGAGGCATTCATTTGAGATGCATTTATTTAAGGGGCATTCATTTGAGATGCATTTATTTAAGGGGAATTCATTTGAGATGCATTTATTTAAGAGGCATTCATTTGAGATGCATTTATTTAAGGGGTATTTATTTGAGATGCATTTATTTAAGGGGCATTCATTTGAGATGCATTTATTTAAGGGGCATTCATTTGAGATGCATTTATTTAAGGGGCATTTATTTGAGATGCATTTATTTAAGGGGTATTTATTTGAGATGCATTTATTTAAGGGGCATTCATTTGAGATGCATTTATTTAAGGGGCATTCATTTGAGATGAATTTTTTAAGAGGCATTCATTTGAGATGCATTTATTTAAGGGGCATTCATTTGAGATGCATTTATTTAAGGGGAATTCATTTGAGATGCATTTATTTAAGAGGCATTCATTTGAGATGCATTTATTTAAGGGGCATTCATTTGAGATGCATTTATTTAAGGGGCATTCATTTGAGATGCATTTATTTGAGATGCATTTATTTAAAGGGTATTTATTTGAGATGCATTTATTTAATGGGCATTCATTTGAGATGCATTAATTTAAGGGGTATTTATTTGAGATGCATTTATTTAAGGGGCATTTATTTGAGATGCATTTATTTGAGGGGCATTTATTTGTAGATGCATTTATTTAAGGGGTATTTATTTGAGATGCATTTATTTAAGAGGCATTCATTTGAGATGCATTTATTTAAGGGGCATTCATTTGTAGATGTATCTATTTAAGGGGCATTCATTTGAGATGCATTTATTTAAGGGGGATTTATTTGAGATGCATTTATTTAAGGGGTATTTATTTGAGATGCATTTATTTAAGGGGTATTTATTTGAGATGCATTTATTTAAGGGGCATTCATTTGAGATGCATTTATTTAAGGGGTATTTATTTGAGATGCATTTATTTAAGGGACATTTATTTGAGATGCATTTATTTAAGGGGTATTTATTTGAGATGCATTTATTTAAATGGCATTCATTTGAGATGCATTTATTTAAGGGGTATTTATTTGAGATGCATTTATTTAAGGGGCATTCATTTGAGATGCATTTATTTAAGGGGCATTCATTTGAGATGCATTTATTTAAGGGGCATTCATTTGAGATGCATTTATTTAAGGGGTATTTATTTGAGATGCATTTATTTAATGGGCATTCATTTGAGATGCATTAATTTAAGGGGTATTTATTTGAGATGCATTTATTTAAGAGGCATTTATTTGAGATGCATTTTTTTAAGGGGTATTTATCCTTGCAAAACGTGTGAAATGTTGTACTTACTTGATAAGTGGATCAGGGGCGAGAAAATGGTTAGAGATGACGGAGACAAGGAAGGGAGGTCACTCTACCAAGTGAAAAGCTTAGGGTTAGATTGAAGTAAGACGGACAGATTTGTTTTCCTTCAACTGTATGGAGGGGGGATTTCCCCGTGAGTGGAACTACCTCAGATAACTCTTCTATGCCAAAATATAAAACGGGCATTAAATGGGATGTGGGAGCTTAGAGGAACGGTGCATCATATGATGAGGGTGATTTCTGGTCGGACAACTATTCTGTTTTACAAGGGTTTTCATCTGAACGTTTTTTAAAAAAAAATTATTTGATGATTACAAAGTATTATTTTGTTGATTAAAACTGCTTCTTTTTTTTTTTTTTTCTTTTTTGTTTTTTTTCTTAAGAAGATTAGTTTATGGTGAACGAAAGAAAAAAAAACCAATAAAATAAAGGTGTATTTATGAAACGTTCATTTGAAAATACCAAGAAAATGGAAAAGTTTTAAAAAGTAAATTTCAGCATCCACGACACATAAATATAAGGAAGCACGTCACAACTATTTTCGAAAAAGAATCAGCTAAGTTTTTTTTTTTTTTTTTTTTTTTTTTTATCGATGAAAATTTTTTTATTTTTTTATTTTCGCTTAAAGAAACCTTTGTTTATTATTACTTGGTTTTCATCGGCAAACTATGTTTCTCCAGTGTTTTAACAATAATGCAATTGTGTCCGAGATGGGTATATTTGATGACAACACCATGCTCTATTCTCACCATGTTGGCAAAACAAACGCACATACGTGTCGCTACCATATGGCATAACAGGTATGATGTATATGTTGAACAATTTCCGCTTAATTTTCTGGTAGCAGAAACAAGGGTCAATGAGATTGTCAGTTGGAAAATGAACAATATTATGAGAGGATTAGACACGATGGGTGGAATAGGGAGAATCTAATTGCTTAAGAGTATCTGTTAACAATGGATTTAAAAACGACCCTGTTGTAGTCAACGTGGAGGCAGCCTCGCAGTATTGTGTTCCACTAAGTAGGAAGTTCTTGAAAAAAGAAAACTGTTCATGGAAGTACCGTTTTGTTTTCGGTATACAGGGGAAGAAAAGAAACTTGTAATCAGTGGTGGTAACTAGACAAGTTCTTTGCGGTGAATGTTTTTTTTAGGGATTGACCAGAGATTAGAGCTCAGTCGAGGTCCTACCACGAAAATGACGATAGAGCAGAGAAAGACTAGCAACGCCTTTTCTATGTTTGTATATCTGGAAAAGGCTTTCGGATCCATAATATCAAAAATTAAAAAAAAAAAACATCCATTTCTTTGTGCCGAACCGACACGGAACTTCTAAGCCTGATCTGGTAGCAGCAACAAGGGTCAATGAGATTTTCAGTTGGATAATGAACAATGCTACGAGAGGATTGAAAATGATGGATGGAATGGTCAGCATTTGATTACTTAAGAGGACAGCTCGACAAGTACTTATTGACACTGGACTTCAAAAAGATCATGTTGTAGTCGGCAAGGAAGCCTTCCCATGGCAATGTGTTTCAAAGATGAGAATTGATTGGGAAGAGACTCTGTTCATGGAAATTCTGTTTGATTTTAAGAGAAAAAGAAAAGTTCTTTGCAGTGAAAAACACATCTGGCAATTATAGCATTGAATTTTGACGATAATTTATTTAAGGGGGCATTTATTTAAGGGCATTTGAGATGCATTTATTTAAGGGCATTTATTTGAGATGCATTTATTTGAGAGGCATTTATTTAAGGGGCATTTGAAATGCATTTATTTGAGATGCATTTATTTAAGGGCATTTGAGATGCATTTATTTAAGAGGCATTTGAGATGCATTTATTTGAGATGCATTTATTTAAGGGGCATTTGAGATGCATTTATTTAAGGGGCATTTATTTGAGATGCATTTATTTGAGAGGCATTTATTTAAGAGGCATTTGAGATGCATTTATTTGAGATGCATTTATTTAAGGGCATTTGAGATGCAATTATTTAAGAGGCATTTGAGATGCATTTATTTAAGGGGTATTTATTTGAGATGCATTTATTTAAGGGGCATTCATTTGAGATGCATTTATTTAAGAGGCATTTATTTGAGATGCATTTTTTTAAGGGGTATTCATTTGAGATGCATTTATTTAAGGGGTATTTATTTGAGATGCATTTATTTAAGGGGTATTTATTTGAGATGCATTTATTTAAGGGGTATTTATTTGAGATGCATTTATTTAAGGGGTATTTATTTGTAGATGCATTTATTTAAGAGCATTTGAGATTCATTTATTTAAGGGGTATTCATTTGAGATGCATTTATTTAAGGGGCATTCATTTGAGATGCATTTATTTAAGGGGTATTCATTTGAGATGCATTTATTTAAGGGGTATTTATTTGAGATGCATTTATTTAAGGGGTATTTATTTGAGATGCATTTATTTAAGGGGTATTTATTTGAGATGCATTTATTTAAGGGGTATTCATTTGAGATGCATTTATTTAAGGGGCATTCATTTGAGATGCATTTTTTTAAGGGGTATTCATTTGAGATGCATTTATTTAAGGGGTATTTATTTGAGATGCATTTATTTATGGGGCATTCATTTGAGATGCATTTATTTAAGAGGCATTTGAGATGCATTCATTTGAGATGCATTTATTTAAGGGCATTTGAGATGCATTTATTTAAGGGGTATTTATTTGAGATGCATTTATTTATGGGGCATTCATTTGAGATGCATTTATTTAAGAGGCATTTGAGATGCATTCATTTGAGATGCATTTATTTAAGGGCATTTGAGATGCATTTATTTAAGGGGCATTTATTTGAGATGCATTTATTTATGGGGCATTCATTTGAGATGCATTTATTTAAGGGGTATTTATTTGAGATGCATTTATTTAAGGGGCATTCATTTGAGATGCATTTATTTAAGAGGCATTTGAGATGCATTCATTTGAGATGCATTTATTTAAGGGCATTTGAGATGCATTTATTTAAGGGCATTTGAGATGCATTTATTTAAGAGGCATTTGAGATGCATTCATTTGAGATGCATTTATTTAAGGGCATTTGAGATGCATTTTTTAAGGGGTATTCATTTAAGATGCATTTATTTAAGGGGTATTTATTTGAGATGCATTTATTTAAGGGGCATTTATTTGAGATGCATTTATTTATGGGGCATTCATTTGAGATGCATTTATTTAAGAGGCATTTGAGATGCATTCATTTGAGATGCATTTATTTAAGGGCATTTGAGATGCATTTTTTTAAGGGGTATTCATTTGAGATGCATTTATTTAAGGGGTATTTATTTGAGATGCATTTATTTAAGGGGCATTTATTTGAGATGCATTTATTTATGGGGCATTCATTTGAGATGCATTTATTTAAGAGGCATTTGAGATGCATTCATTTGAGATGCATTTATTTAAGGGCATTTGAGATGCATTTATTTAAGGGGTATTTATTTGAGATGCATTTATTTATGGGGCATTCATTTGAGATGCATTTATTTAAGAGGCATTTGAGATGCATTCATTTGAGATGCATTTATTTAAGGGCATTTGAGATGCATTTATTTAAGGAGCATTTATTTGAGATGCATTTATTTATGGGGCATTCATTTGAGATGCATTTATTTAAGGGGTATTTATTTGAGATGCATTTATTTAAGGGCATTTGAGATGCATTTATTTAAGAGGCATTTGAGATGCATTTATTTGAGATGCATTTATTTAAGGGGCATTTGAGATGCATTTATTTAAGGGGCATTTATTTGAGATGCATTTATTTGAGAGGCATTTATTTGAGAGGCATTTGAGATGCATTTATTTGAGATGCATTTATTTAAGGGCATTTGAGATGCAATTATTTAAGAGGCATTTGAGATGCATTTATTTAAGGGGTATTTATTTGAGATGCATTTATTTAAGGGGCATTCATTTGAGATGCATTTATTTAAGAGGCATTTATTTGAGATGCATTTTTTTAAGGGGTATTCATTTGAGATGCATTTATTTAAGGGGTATTTATTTGAGATGCATTTATTTAAGGGGTATTTATTTGAGATGCATTTATTTAAGGGGTATTTATTTGAGATGCATTTATTTAAGGGGTATTTATTTGTAGATGCATTTATTTAAGGGCATTTGAGATGCATTTATTTAAGGGGTATTCATTTGAGATGCATTTATTTAAGGGGCATTCATTTGAGATGCATTTTTTTAAGGGGTATTCATTTGAGATGCATTTATTTAAGGGGTATTTATTTGAGATGCATTTATTTAAGGGGTATTTATTTGAGATGCATTTATTTAAGGGGTATTTATTTGAGATGCATTTATTTAAGGGGTATTCATTTGAGATGCATTTATTTAAGGGGCATTCATTTGAGATGCATTTTTTAAGGGGTATTCATTTGAGATGCATTTATTTAAGGGGTATTTATTTGAGATGCATTTATTTAAGGGGCATTTATTTGAGATGCATTTATTTATGGGGCATTCATTTGAGATGCATTTATTTAAGAGGCATTTGAGATGCATTCATTTGAGATGCATTTATTTAAGGGCATTTGAGATGCATTTATTTAAGGGGTATTTATTTGAGATGCATTTATTTATGGGGCATTCATTTGAGATGCATTTATTTAAGAGGCATTTGAGATGCATTCATTTGAGATGCATTTATTTAAGGGCATTTGAGATGCATTTATTTAAGGGGCATTTATTTGAGATGCATTTATTTATGGGGCATTCATTTGAGATGCATTTATTTAAGGGCATTTGAGATGCATTTATTTAAGGGGCATTCATTTGAGATGCATTTATTTAAGAGGCATTTGAGATGCATTCATTTGAGATGCATTTATTTAAGGGCATTTGAGATGCATTTTTTTAAGGGGTATTCATTTGAGATGCATTTATTTAAGAGGCATTTGAGATGCATTCATTTGAGATGCATTTATTTAAGGGCATTTGAGATGCATTTTTTTAAGGGGTATTAATTTGAGATGCATTTATTTAAGGGGTATTTATTTGAGATGCATTTCTTTAAGGGGCATTTATTTGAGATGCATTTATTTATGGGGCATTCATTTGAGATGCATTTATTTAAGAGGCATTTGAGATGCATTCATTTGAGATGCATTTATTTAAGGGCATTTGAGATGCATTTTTTTAAGGGGTATTCATTTGAGATGCATTTATTTAAGGGGTATTTATTTGAGATGCATTTATTTAAGGGGCATTTATTTGAGATGCATTTATTTATGGGGCATTCATTTGAGATGCATTTATTTAAGAGGCATTTGAGATGCATTCATTTGAGATGCATTTATTTAAGGGCATTTGAGATGCATTTATTTAAGGGGTATTTATTTGAGATGCATTTATTTATGGGGCATTCATTTGAGATGCATTTATTTAAGAGGCATTTGAGATTCATTCATTTGAGATGCATTTATTTAAGGGCATTTGAGATGCATTTATTTAAGGGGCATTTATTTGAGATGCATTTATTTATGGGGCATTCATTTGAGATGCATTTATTTAAGGGGTATTTATTTGAGATGCATTTATTTAAGGGGCATTCATTTGAGATGCATTTATTTAAGGGGCATTTATTTGAGATGCATTTATTTAAGGGGCATTCATTTGAGATGCATTTATTTAAGGGGTATTTATCTTTGCAAAACGTGTGAAATGTTGTACTTACTTGATAAGTGGATCAGGAGCGAGAAAATGGTTCGAGATGACGGAGACAAGGAAGGGAGGTCACTCTACCAAGTGAAAAGCTTAGGGTTAGATTGAAGTAAGACGGACAGATTTGTTTTCCTTCAACTGTTCTGAAATGGTTTATTTAAATTACGTCCATTTTAATTTTCTGCGAACCTGCTTTTCCGGTCGCCATCTCAAGTGTTGACTTCTACGCGTCAAACTCGGCTCGTTTTAATTAACACACCTTATAATTGTTTCTGTCTTGGAAGCAAATTGTCAAACATAAAAGTAATTATTACTTGAATTTCATTTCATTTCGGGTTCGTTTTTTACTAGTGGGGCGTATCGGAACCATTATGATTCCCTTTGGTTTTAATATAGAAATGAGTCATGATTCCAAGTTTTCATGTGAACGAGAACGTTTAAACGAACGCGCACATATCAAAGGCAGACGGGTTTTAATATATTACTAATAATATATGCAATGCGCATACCTTTTATATAACGATTCCATTTGACAAAATATACGATGCAGATGTGACAAAAACTTGTAATAGAAGGGGGGGGGTGTTGGTCCCTTCCTTACATTTATCGCACGAAGTGAACGAACAACAACCGAGTTTTATTTACTCCTCCCCAGGAGTTAGGCACAAGGCCAGTTTTATCTTACTCCCACAAGTAAGATGTGACCCAAGATCAGGTCGAGAAAGTGGGGTTTGAAAAGCCAGCGCTCGAGAGGTGAGCACTCTGGCCATTTAAAAATTGCCTGAGCAGCCCCGTCGGCATTCCCCGGTAGGGGCGCCTCAGACAGTAAGCAATAAACTTACTCCTCCCCAAAGAGGGGAGGCAAAGCCTGGGAGGGTGGACCTCCTAGAACTGCACAGGACAGGCATGCAGTATCCATCGGAACAGATACTACACTTTGATCTTAGCCAAAAGGCCAAGATGGGGTAACAGGCAACAAAAAAGGGTTTATTTAACAGAAAGTTGGAACTGTGTCCCAGTGAAGAAAAGAGGCTGCCGGGTCGTCAGCAAATATATTCCCAGTGGAGATGGCTGCTGCTGGAACGATGCAGGGGAAAGGCAGGAGAGAGATGTTTCTTCGTTGCTGGCCGATTTCTCTCTCTGCTGAATTCTTCAACTGACCAGGTGGTAGAAAATAGTCCATGAGGGGACAGTTGATATCAATACGCCCTGCAAGCTGATTGGTCAGCGTATGACCAATTTGCTCACAGGGGACGAGAAGAAATAGATCCTATTTCAGTCTGCTACACACTCATCTATTAAACTGGTAGGGGCGCCTCAGGCAGTAAGCAATAAACTTACTCCTCTCCCAAAGAGGGGAGGCGAAGCCTGGGAGGGTGGACCTTCTAGAACTGCACAGGACAGACCAATAGACCGGCGTAAATCAAGCCTCGAAGGCCAAGACAATACCAGTATGGAGTGCAGTATCCATCGGAACAGATACTACACTTTGATCTTAGCCAAAAGGCGCTATTTAACCCCTACCCACAATAGGAATATGTGACACAAGGTCGGAAAGTAAGATTTGAAAAGCCAGCGCTCGAGAAGGTGAGCACTCTGGCCATTAAAAATTGCCTGGGCAGCCCCGTCGGCATTCCCCGGTAGGAGCGCCTCAGGCAGTAAGCAATTAACTTACTCCTCCCCAAAGAGGGGAGGTAAAGCCTGGGAGGGTGGACCTCCTAGAACTGCACAGGACAGACCCATAGACCGGCGTAAATCAAGCCCCGAAGGGCAAGACAATACCGATCTATGAAGTGCAGTATCCATCGGAACAGATACTACACTTTGATCTTAGCCAAAAGGCCATTGAGTAATTTCCACAACTGTGTTATATGGATAGGCTTTCTGCAAAAAGAAACACAGTTTATAGATGACATACACTAATGATATCAAGTAAGCCGCGTAATAAAGAGTCCGTTCTTCGTCGATTATCTTAATCCCTCGTCACAATTTCAAACGTGGTAGTGTCTATTTGCTAGAAATATTTTCTCGCAATGATATCAAACACGATGGTGAGAACACGCATCAAGATTCTGACTAAAAGGCATTCAAAGCCGAACTCTATACGCAGCTTCTGTTTACGGAGCTATACGTGTCAAAGTAATGGGGGGGGGCATGTTGACTTTAGTATATGTATACAAGACATAGAGCCTGTTTATATGTAGTCCATCAAGTCCTAAAAATGTATTCCGCTGTTTTGTCATCATTGTGATTCTCTCGGCGTAATATCAAACAGGGTAGTGAGAGCTAGTTAGAAGATTTTTTTTCAAATTAATTTAAATTTAACTAGTGGGTTTGGCTTGTTGGACAGGTAACATGAATTGGAACAAATACATAGAAGACATTGCCAAGTCTGCTGCAAGGAAGGTAGGCTCCCTCTACGCGGCTAGAAAACTGATCACATATGACAGTATCCTATATCTCTATAAAGGCACCATCCGTCAACGCATGGAGTATTGTTGTCACATTTGGGCTGGTGCACCAACCACTAGTCTGTCTGTCTCTCTCTCTCTCTCTCTCTCTGTCAAGGTCCCCCCCCAAAAAAAAA
This sequence comes from Sepiola atlantica, assembly GCA_963556195.1. NCBI lineage: Eukaryota > Metazoa > Mollusca > Cephalopoda > Sepiida > Sepiolidae > Sepiola > Sepiola atlantica. Next base: position 7,943,550 of record OY744549.1, read on the forward strand.
TATTGACACAAGTAAAAAAAAAATAAAAAATATTGACACAAGTAAAAATAAAAAAAAAATATTGACACAAGTAAAAAAAAAAAAAAATATTGACACAAGTAAAAAAAAAAAATATTGACACAAGTAAAAAAAAAAAAATATTGACACAAGTAAAAAAAAAAAAAATATTGACACAAGTAAAAAAAAAAAATATTGACACAATTAAGTAAATAATAAAAAAAATATTGACACAAGTAAAAAAAAAAAAAAAATATTGACACAAGTAAAAAAAAAAAGAAATTGACACAAGTAAAAAAAAAAAAAAATATTGACACAAGTAAAAAAAAAAAAAATATTGACACAAGTAAAAAAAATAAAAAAATATTGACACAAGTAAAAAAATAAAAAATATTGACACAAGTATTAAAAAAAAAAAAATATTGACACAAGTAAAAAAAAAAAAAAAAAATTGACACAAGTAGGAAAAATAGTAACATGTAAAAGAGATTATACTTCGTATTTGTATCAGTTCAAGGTGTCTGTTCGTCATAAATAAGGAAAGGCCTCTTGTATCCTTAAGACCATACTATGCTTGTAGCATGTAATACAAACACACTAATAGTTAGAAGTTAGAATGAAAAATATTGTACCTATTATTATGATAAACAAGTAATTGTAAGAAATAAATAGTTTTATTGCAGAAACAGATACGGAAATGTTGAATCTTGATTCTTTTTTATTAAGGGCGTAAACTCACGATTTTGTTTCGGTGAGTAAGGCCTACTATATGCTAGCAGTTTTCTTAGCCGGAATAAGTATTTTCGAAAAAATAAATAAATAAATAAAAACTAAAAACAAAGTAATATCTATTAATAATAGAGATTATGTGTCTGTCTGTCTGAAGCGAAAACTATACTATTTAAGACTATTGTACTTACTTATTATGGAATAGTATAGTATATACTATTTCAGACTAATGTACTATCTTTAAATGCTCAATTCAGGGGCATAGTGTAGTGTAGTATATGTTCTGTTGTCATAATACCATCCTCCCAGGCATTACCTGCTCTTTTTTTGAGAGGTGTTGAGTTAGTGTAGTATCTGTTGTTATGATACCCTCCTCCCAGGTATTACCTCTTCCCTTTTTGAGAAGTGTGGAGGTAGTGTAGTATCTGTTCTGTTGTCATGATACCCTCCTTCCAGGCATTACCTCCTCCTTTTTTGGGAGGTGTATATAAGTAGTGTAGTATCTATTCTGTGGTCATGATACAATCCTCCCAGAATTTACCTCCTCCATTTTTGAGAGGTGTGGAGGTAGTTCAGTAAATTATAATAAAAAGATGTAGTTTACTTGAAGCATTGCTGAAAAGCCCTTTAACCCACCCGTGACGTCACCAGTTTGCCGCTCCTGGGCTGGTTAGTCACGTGATCCTGTTGGTACAAAAGTTGCTGCTCCGAAGAACGCCACGGTTGTCGAAGAGGCCTCTCGTAAGGTCACCCCCACCCCCACGTTATGTTTGTTTAGATAAGTGGGTGACCGTTGAGGGGGAATCAGCGACTCGGGATCCCTGTGGAATGAAAGGTCATTCATGCAGAACTGTTGAAGGGAAGAAATCAAGTCCGTTGTGGTTTTCTCAGAAAATAATTATTCTTAATAATGAATAATGAAATACAATATACACTTGTTGAGTCACTAGGCCAGTTGGCCAGATAATGTTGAGTTCACTCTGGTATGTAATTGGACCGATGGACAATTTATCCCTCTATCAGTGGCGTGCTGTTCTAAGCTTGGGCGAAGACACACGTATCCCGATAGGTGTGATATCTTTCACGGATAGAGAAGGGTTCTTATGTCCGTTTCTCTCATTGATTAATTCACGGTCTGCTTGGTGTAACTCTGGCTAGTTCTCGCCCCATGCTTATCACCGACTGACTCGTCCTCACCCAATGCTTATCACCGACTCGGCTGTCCTCACCCAATGCTTATCACCGACTGGCTAACTCTCTCAACTTCAACTCACTTATATGGAAATCGCTTGTGAATCTAACAACAAAGTTCAACTTCGATAATGTTATTGAGACATAAGATGTTTATAGGTCACTCTGACAATATAAACCAAACTTGAAAATTGTTTATCCTTATCCAAATTATAAGTATATTACATTTCCACTGTTTTCCAATTCGAAACAACAAGGTTCAATTCCGACAATGCCATCTGAGATTGAAGATGTTTTGAGGTCACTGATCGTATAAATTGATATATGAACTTGTTTATCTTCAGTGAAGAAATGTTATTTATCAAGCTAATTCTCGTTTTGTTTATTTGATGTCCAATGTTGGTTAATGTTTATGGATACATAAGAGGTCTATAGGTCACTCTGACAATATAAATTGATATATGAACCTGTTTATCTTCAGTGGAGAAATGTTATTTATCAAGCTAATTCTCATTTTGTTTATGTGAGGTCCAATGTTGGTTAATGTTTATGGATACGTAAGAGGTCTATAGGTCACTCTGACAATATAAATTGATATATGAACCTGTTTATCTTCAGTGGAGAAATGTTATTTATCAAGCTAATTCTCATTTTGTTTATTTGAGGTCCAATGTTGGTTAATGTTTATGGATACAGAAGAGGTCTATAGGTCACTCTGACAATATAAATTGATACTCTTATTTCAAACCAGAAATTATATTATATTCTACTGGGCCAATTTATACTAGCCATGTATGCTGGGCACTGACCTTCGTAGGGCCAGTTAATAGTGTCACATCGCGGGTAATTTGTAAATATGTATGAGTCATCGAAGGCTATCATAATGCAACAAATATGTCGTGTTGAGAAGGAGGACAAAAACGAAGTGTTTTTTTTATAGTAAATCGTACTTGTTTGTATTTCTGTCAGCGAGAATTTTTATAGACGTAAGAGAGGAGGTGGCGTGTAATTACTATTTAATTAATTTTATTCAAGTCAGCGTTCATAATCTTTGTATACCTTAGGTTGGGAATCTATTAATTACTTAATTCATATCAAATAACATTAAATAAAGTAGAAAGAGATTTCAAGACGAGACTGCGATTCGAACACACGACGTGTTAAGAATATTACTTAACATAATATAATCTTACTTAATATAATAATCTTTCAACTTCCTTATATACTGTTACCAAAAGTCGATCAGGCACCAGACGGGTTTTGCAATTTACATAATTCATTTCTTTTAAACTTCTGATAAATTCATATTTACAATACTATATCCACTGCGCCACGAACAGTTTTAGTATGAATTTGGGGAGGCTTAAAGCTATTCTTATTTTTTCTATGTGTACTCTTACTACTTATCACTATATATCAGTACTTTTATTACTGCAAGGACCTGTAGCGCAGTGGATATACAGGGTGGGCAAAAATAAGGGTCCTATTTTTAAAAATTCATAACTTTTTTATTTATTGATTTAAAAAAATTTTTTTTTTAGAATAAGTAAAGGACCCCTTCCGAAGCAAGCATGAGCCGTATTAGCCCTAAGGAACGTACCCTCATTTAGAAAACATTATTTTTGCTTAAAAAACTCAAAACAGTGTAAAAAACAATACTTTATTTTTTGTAAGTTTTAAGAAGTGTTTTTCGGCTAAAATTTGTTTTGTTTATTTCAAAAAATCTCGGAAGGGTCAGTCTACACACACATAAAGTTTGGTGAGTTTAACTTTTATTTTGTGGAAGTTATTCAAATTCAAGTTATTCAAATTTAAAGATAGGACCCTTATTTTGGCCCACCCTGTAGTACTAAGTAAAATTCAGTTCTAAATGACAGTCAGGTTGAAGGTTCAATCCTCAGTGCGGGCGATATGAAGAATTGTGAATTACTGCAGACTACTCCCAGTTGGCTAAGATCAAAGTGTAGTATCTGTTCCGATGGATACTGCACCCCATAGACTGGTATTGTCTTGGCCTTCGTATGTAAATTTGATAAAAGCAGTGTATATTTGTAAATATGAAATTTTAGTTGTAAATATGAAATTTTAGTTGTAAAGTAAACAACTGTAATACGAGGGGATGTTCTTTGATCCGAGACCGCAACAAACATCTTTGGTCGGTGTTCTTCCGTTGACACGTTGCAAATTGCTCTGTGGATATTTCGTCTCTCACCCTCTCTTTCTTCTTTCCTCCTGGTAGCTGTAATAATGGGGAGAATTTGAAAAAAACAACAAATGACACCATTATTTACTTCTGGGGTTTATTATATTTTACTCAGCAATTTGCAGCAATAGACATCTAGATGGGCTGTACTTTCCGCCCCAACCCAGTAGAATCGATCTCGCTTATCTGTCACGTACTTCTTCCTATGATGTCATATCCTGTGACGTATTCATAGCTTTAACCGAATGTAAATTTCCACTACTCTTATAGCAGTCAGAAACATCGACATTCCTTTCCCCTTTCGGCGAGCATCCCTAGTGAGTTTGTTTGGTCACACGATGACCAATCAGTCATTGTAGAGCAGGTATTGATTTACTCCTCTCCAGGAGTTAGGCACAAGGCCAGTTTTTATCTTACTCCCACAAGTAAGATGTGACCCAAGGTCGGGTCGGGAAAGTGGGGTTTAAAAATTGCCTGGGCAGCCCCGTCGGCATTCCCCGGTAGGGGCGCCTCAGGCAGTAAGCAATAAACTTACTCCTCCTCAAAGAAGGGAGGCGAAGCCTAGGAGGGTGGACCTCCTAGAACTGCACTGGACAGACCCACAGACTGGAGTAAATGAAGCCCCGAAGGCCAAGACAATACCAGTCTATGGGGTGCAGTATCCATCGGAACAGATACTACACTTTGATCTTAGCCAAAAGGCCAAGAACGTTATTGTAGTGCAGGTTTTATTTACTCCTTCCCAGGAGTTAGGCACAAGGCCAGTTTTATCTTACTCCCACAAGTAAGATGTGACCCAAGATCGGGTCGAGAAAGTGAGGTTTGAAAAGCCAGCGCTCGAGAGGTGAGCACTCTGGCCATTTAAAAATTGCCTGAGCAGCCCCGTCGGCATTCCCCAGTAGGGGCGCCTCAGACAGTAAGCAATAAACTTACTCCTCCCCAAAGAGGGGAGGCAAAGCCTGGGAGGGTGGACCTCCTAGAACTGCACAGGACAGGCGTGCAGTATCCATCGGAACAGATACTACACTTTGATCTTAGCCAAAAGGCCAAGAAGCCCAATTTATTGTAGAGCAGGTAGCAAGCTTCCGAGCACCCACGTAGGAAGACGTCGACACAGTCTCCTGACCCTGTCGGCTAGACACAGAGCAAGGCTATCTTAACTTGAATATATACTGCTCCAAGAAAATAGTTTCGGAATTTTCCACTATTCTAACCTTAGGCCTACTCTAGCCTCGCGTGAAAAACTTCCGTTTTAGCATTAATTTGACACACTCTTGTTACGTGACTCGTATTATATCCTTCGATTTGATTTAAAAGATAACTTACCCCCCTTGATGATAATTTTTTTTTTAGGTGATTATTTAAAAAATGGCTTCATATTACCAGTCGTCTAAGCCGGACTAAGTAAGTTTTGAAATAAACTGGTGCTAAGTACGTTGATTTAGTTTTCAGAGGTTCTTTGATACGCTTATCGTTTGGAATAATTAAACAACTAAAAAATTAAAAAATTAAAAAGGTCAAGAGAAAAACAAGAAATTATTTTGATTTTAATAAAAATATCTGAATCTAACACATTGTTTTTTGAAGGCATTTTGCCTCTTTCTTTAACTTTTATATATATATATATTAGGGGAGGTCGATTTTGAAACTGTAAATTATCGCACTCGAAGAAAGTTGCCAAATAATGTCAAAAGTTACCACAAGAAATATTTTTCTTTAAAATTTTGTATTTATTTGAGCATTGCAACTTTAAGATCAAATAAATCGAGATTTTTTATCACTGCCGAGATTTCACCGGCAGATGTGTCGCCTTAAATTAAACCCGGGTTTTAACAAAAAAAAGTAATACATTACTTAATAATAAATATTTTAAAGTTTATTATTATTTTTCTTAAGAAATTAAATGTACATATTCAAATTAAAAAGGAATAAAACACTATGATATTTAATGTTATATATAAATAATTATTTGTTTACATAGGCGTTTTATTTATTGGATATTTTTTATGGTATTCACCGGTTGAAAATTCATCGGGCGAATTTGAGTTCCCGTGTTGATTCTGTGTTTAATTATCACACATATATATTGAATTGTCGAGCGCTGGCTTATCTAATTCCACTTTCCCGACCTTTTGTCACACCTTACCTTGTGGGAGTTAGATAAATAAAAACTAGTTCAGCCAGGGGTTTTTACCCCACCAAATAAACCGGTATCGTCCGGGCCTGTGGGTCTGGATTCACGCCCGTCTATTGGGGCTTGTCCGTCCTGTGCAGTTCTAGGAGGTGCATCTCCCAGGTTTTGCCTTCCCTCTTTGGGGAGGAGTAAGTTTATTGCTTACTGTCTGAGGCGGCCCTACCGGGGAATGCCGACGAAGCTGCCCAGGCAATTTTTAAATGGCCAGAGTGCTCACATCTCGAGCACTGGCTTTCTCATCCCACTTTCCTGACCTTGTGTCAATCTTACCTTGTTGGGGGTAGATAAATAAAATCTAGTTCAGCCAGGGGGTTTTACCCCACCAAATAAACCGGTATCGTCCGGGCCTTTGGGCCTGGATTTACGCCCGTCTATTGGGGCTTGTCCGTCCTGTGCAGTTCTAGGAGGTGCATCCTCCCAGGCTTTGCCTTTCCTCTTTGGGGAGGAGTAAGTTTATTGCTAACTGTCTGAGGCGCCCCTACAGGGGAATGCCGACGGGGCTGCCCAGTCAATTTTTTAATGGCCAGAGTGCTCACCTCTATAGCGCAGGGTTATCTAATCCCACTTTCCTGACCTTGTGTCACATCTTACCTTGTTGGAGGTAGATAAATAAAACTATTTCAGCCAGGAGTTTTTACCCCACCTAAAATATATGTATTGGAGTTGATGGGAGAATGGATAAGGACACATTGATGTATAAGGAAATTGTGGATGAAAATAGACAGAGAATTATGAAAAAAACTAAGGGACCAGAACACCATTTAACTTTTACAAAAGAAACACCATGTGAAAGTAAATATCTGACACATAGAGTTCTTCCGAATAGTGGTGCAACAGGTGCTGTTCATGCAGATCAAGTGGTGGATGTTTTGCATGAATTCAACAGTGAGAACAGTATCAAGGCTATACTTGTTGACAACACTAATACCAACACAAGTTGCGATGGTGGAATGGTTGCAATTTTAGAAAAAAAACTTTTTAAAACTCTTCACACAATTGGTTGCTCTTTGCATCATAATGAACTACCTTTCAGAGCCCTTTTTAAAAACATAGATGGTTGCGCAAAGGGCCCTACAACATTCAGTAGCCCTCTGGGGAAATTATGCTCAAATGATTGATATGATTTACCCCAAATATCATTTTCCACTATTAGCAATCCTCTAGAGTCAATTTTTAAAATTGATGAAATACATGATCTTAGTTCTGACCAAAGACTCCTTTATGAATACACAGTAGGTGTTTCTAGAGGTAAGGTTGACTCTAGATATGCCTCCTGGAAAATTGGTCCTTTAAACCAAGCAAGATGGTTAACTTTGGCCATCAGGCTCATGTGTTTATGGACTCGTGGTGCATACCCACAAAGGCACACAACAAAACTACACTATGTAGTAAATTTTATTGTAAATGTGTATGCCACTTTTTGGTTTGAAATTAAAAGAAATAGTAAATTCCACAATCAGCAAGTGCACATTTTTAATATGACCCAGAGGATTAAGGAGAAGCCTCAGGAAATCCAAGATATCACATTTAGAAATATACAAGGTAATACATTTTGTTTACTGCCTGAAAACTTTCTATATTCCATGGTTAAATCTGAGGAGATTGAAGTAAGAGAAGAAGCTTTAAAAAGAATTTTGGCCATTAGGTAAGTAATATTTATTCATATATCTCTGACTCAATTATTTATTCCAATTTATAGAATGATTTTTAAAGATTTTATCTAATTTCACCATAATTATTAAAGCAGTACAGATTGGAATTTTTTAATAATTCAATTAATTAATTTGTTCTTTCAGGAGTGAGGAGTCAACCAGAAAAAGATTAAAAAGAATACTACCTATTAATTTTAATGCCACACATTGGACACAATTAATAGATTTAAAATTATGCGGCATTTTTGAACCACCAATGACGGAAGATTTTACTGAATCTGAACTTCGAGAATCGTTGATGAATGGAACCAAGCTTGACTTGCCAGATTTGCCCTCACATTCTCAGGGTGTGGAACGGGCAGTTAAGTTAATAACAGAAGCTTCACAAACTGTATATGGTTTTGAAGCAAGGCATCAACACATTACAGCCAAAGTTTTGAGTCAGAAATTGAGACCAGCATTTTTGTCTAAGGGGTCTTATATGGAGCAATTTGACTCTCTATATTAAGCTTCATTAAAATAGTGTTAGGTTTTTCCTTATTTCTTTGCTTGTTATATTTTCACTAATAACAGAAAAAATCATTTTTTTAGGTATTCAAATATTACTGTTTAATTCATAACGTTAAAAGGTAGTTTACAAAAGCAGATACTGAAAATGAGGGGGGGGGGGATTTTCAATTTGAAGATTTCTTTAATTCATATCATTTTTATAAAATAAAAGGACATTCCCTGCTTTTAAATGCTAAAATTATTTGGTTTTCACACCAATATTCAAGCAAATCTTGCAAAAACGAGGAATTTTCAGTATATTCTTGTCTACGATCTTTGATACCAAACGCTCAAAAAACCGCTGAAGTTTTTGATCTAATTTTTTGCATGAGTATTTAATAGGTCTATATACAACTTTCGGTACGTGCCTTTTTTTAATATTTAAAAAAAAGTGTAAAATCGACCTACCCTAATATATATATATATATATATATATATATATATATATATATATATTACAGTGTAACCCGGATATAAGAGAGCTATCGGGACCGGAGACTAAGTCTCTTATATCCGGGTTCCTCTTATATCCGGGTATTGTCTATTTTGTTTATGTAAGTATGGAAACACCACATATAACGCTTTTTACGCACAGAACACTAGTTTATTTAACAGTTATAGACATAAAAAATACTTTTCAATCAGTTTTCACAAATAATTCAGTCAAAAATTACTTTTTCTTAAAAAAGGCAGTCATTTTTTGTTAAACCCGGATATAAGAATAAGTCTCTTATATCCGGGTTCGCCTTCTAACAACAACAAAAGAAACCTTTTTTACGAATATTTTACGGACATGGCTATAGTGAAGGTCATAGAAAGACTCACCAATGAGGTGAGAAAATTTAGCAACGTCTTTTGACTGATTTACGACATCACACTGTCACTCAAAACGAACTCTCTTATATTGGGGAGGACGGGACCAGAGAAGAAGTATCTTACAGCAGGGTTTCTCTTATATCCGGCTCTCTTATATCGGGGTCTAATTTATAGACATTAACACAGGCTGTAATTTGGGACCAGAGACAATGTCTCTTATATTCGGGTTTCTCTTATATCCGGGTCTCTTATATCAGGGTCTCTTATATCGGGGTCTAATTTATAGACATTAACACAGGCTGTAATTTGGGACCAGAGACAATGTCTCTTATATTCGGGTTTCTCTTATATCCGGTTCTCTTATATCCGGGTCTCTTATATCGGGGTCTAATTTATAGACATTAACACAGGCTGTAATTTGGGACCAGAGACAATGTCTCTTATATTCGGGTTTCTCTTATATCCGGTTCTCTTATATCCGGGTCTCTTATATCGGGGTCTAATTTATAGACATTAACACAGGCTGTAATTTGGGACCAGAGACAATGTCTCTTATATTCGGGTTTCTCTTATATCCGGTTCTCTTATATCCGGGTCTCTTATATCGGGGTCTAATTTATAGACATTAACACAGGCTGTAATTTGGGACCAGAGACAATGTCTCTTATATTCGGGTTTCTCTTATATCCGGTTCTCTTATATCCGGGTCTCTTATATCCGGGTCTCTTATATCGGGGTCTAATTTATAGACATTAACACCGGCTGTAATTTGGGACCAGAGACAATGTCTCTTATATTCGGGTTTCTCTTATATCCGGTGCTCTTATATCCGGGTTACACTGTATATGGAATAATTAAACAGCTTTTTTTTCTTTTTTTTTTTTTCTTTCAATGCAAACTTAATTCCTATATAATTTTATTTCTAGCTACCATATCGTAGAATGGTTCGTAGGTGTAGTGTTTAGATAGTATTTTATTATTATTATTATTATTATTATTATTATTATTATTATTACTAGCGGAACCCGTGTAAATTACACGAAATGATGTTTTCAATACGGGTCCTAATGTAACAAAGTACCCTCTATTTGTTAGTAAGTTACGCTTGCTTTATTATGAGCCACCCCCCTTTCTGGATAAGAGTGAAATAATTGTTTAAAATAGTAACTCGTGTACGATGGACACTGCGCATATCTACTAAAAAAGGTTGATATGCCATCCGTTCAAAAAAAAAAAAACAACAACAAAATAATACTGGCCGATATCCTACGTTTTAAGCAGTCAACGTAATTAAATAGACAATGCCGTTAAAAACGCCAACATAAAAACAAAAAATAGTTTTAAGTTTTAAGCAACACAAAACAGTAGTTTTTAACCAGGTAATAAAAAATGTATTATTTCTCCCCCTTCCCCTCGAACTGTAGAATAAAAATCTTAGAGGCTGGTTGGGATCGAACTATAAACCAGTCGGGCCGAAGTAAAAAATACCACCTCGCTAACCATTGCGCAAGAAGAATACACATATAAATATTCCTATACCCAGACTAGTTGAATGTTTTTAAATATTTCGGAGCGGCACACATGCGCAGAGCTTTTGCCGGAAGCGTGACACACGAACACACACGCTATCGTATTAATATATAGATTATTATTATGATTATTATTACTAGTATTACTATTGTTATAAAGAATTTTATTTGATATGCAAATTACCATATCACACGGTAGTCTTAAGGGTAGTATATTATTATTATTATTATTATTATTATTATTATTTTATTATTTATTTATGTATATATAAGTAACATTTTAAGCTGAATTATTTCGACACTTGATTATTGGGGAAATGGTAGTTTGATCAGTACCATTGGAGAGCCATGCATATAACTGTCCTGTTTTTAAATCTCCGAAACAGTTACATGGTAAACAGCTGAAGATCCCCGTGTTAATATTAGATGCTTACGTTAAGGTCTCCTGCTTTTGTTTCACTGTTAGATACTAAATCCCCCTTTTTATTTTATTTACTTACTATTATATATTATTTATTTATGAATTTTCCAACAAATGTTAAGTCTACACTATTTTGGATTTAGTTAGTTTCTCTGGGAATTTAAACTGCATTTTCCTTTTTTTTTTGTCTTTTTGTTTAAAATAACTCAAAGCTTCTTTAGACTATATATATATATATATATATATATAGAGAGAGAGAGAGAGAGAGAGAGAATAATTAAACTATATCTTTGAAATTTTAGAATCAGTTAACATGACGCGAGATTTTGTTAAACAAATGAAAATGAAATATTTATTAATTTTTTTTTTAATATATCCAAATTTTCGGTTTTCAAAAACCTTATTCATGGCACAGACAATATTTTTTTTCGGCTCTTGTGCACAATTGATACAGGAGCGAGAGTTCTAATCGTGTAAGGGGCAGTAACTCTCTTTCTTTAAGTCATGCAAATTCAATTAATAGAACATTTTTCGAAGTAATAACAATTTGAGAAAAGCAACAGTATATTGATAGAACATTTATTGAACAAAATAGAATATAGTATATGTTTTCAATTTTTCTATTTTTTTTTTCTCTTAATTTTGTTTTTTTTACATATTTTACATTTTTTTTTACTGTTTTTTTTTAAAACCAGCAAGAAAAAAAACCCAGAAAAATGAAACAAATATACTGTTGATGATTTCCACAAAATGTCTGCGATAATTTAATATTTTAAACTATAAAAAATCAAAAATCTTTTAATCCAAACAATAGGAGTGTTCGTTTTGCTGGTTTTAGGGTTTAGGGTTGAAGAAATAACAATTTGAGAAAAGCAACAGTATATTGATAGAACATTTATTGAACAAAATAGAATATAGTATATTTTTTCAATTTTTCTGTTTTTTTTTTTTTTTAATTCTCTTGATTTTTTTTTTTTTACTTTTTTCATTTCAAAACCAGCAAAACGAACAGTCCTATTGTTTGGATTAAAAGATTTTTGATTTTTATTTTATAGTTTAAAATATTAAATTATCGCAGACATTTTGTGAAAATCATCAACAGTATATTTGTTTCATTTTTCTGTTTGTTTTTTTACACGGGATATAATTCAGAAATTTGGGTGCAATTTTAGTTAAAGGGCGATGCAGATAATTATTTTCATGTAAAATCATTATTTTGTACTTACTCAGTCATAGTTTCTCTCTCACGGCACGAAAAAGAATTTAAAAATATCAAGCAGAACTTTAATTAGAACGATTTTTCCATTTCCATAAGGGCGATATGAAACGTCGACTCGCTGCCATTTTGGGAGTGGCCGGTTGATGGAATAGCTTGGAATAGCTAACTAAGGGCAGATAAGTGTCGCGAAATTGGGTCCCCTAGGTAGGCACGTGTGACCTAATTAGTACTTTTAACAAATTAAAAATAATTATTTAATTTTCTATTTTTTTTATTTAATACATATATATTTTATTATCCAGATTTGGTCGCTGTTACCATGTAAATATGAAAAAAAAAAAACAAGAAAATTATAGCGTGGAAAGTATCCTGGTGAACAAAGTAAAAATAATTATTTAATTTTCTATTTTTTAATTTAATAAATATATATTTTATTATTATTGCTTATGTGTTTCTTTCTTTTTAAAATCCTAACAATAAAAACGGAGTTAATGCCCTTGGCTATTCTATCGACCGCTCACACCCAAAATGTCGGCTCGGCCGTGAATAGAGGTTGTACATCGAAATGGAAAAATCGTTCTAATTAAAGTTCTGCTTGATATTTTAAAATTCTTTTTCGTGCCGTGAGAGAGAAACTATGACTGAGTAAGTACAAAATAATGCTTTTACATGAAAATAATTATCTGCATCGGCCTTATACTAAAATTGCACCGAAATTTGTTCAAAAAAACTCTGTAGTTGTAAGAGTTATCGGCCCCTTCTTACACGATTGGAACTCTTCTAAAATAAACTTCGTTCGTGTATCAATTGTGCACAAGCGCCTTTTTTCCCCACTTCTGGTGTTATGTAGATACTGTTTTTTTTATATGTCCGATCCGTAGTTTCGCGCACCGAAACGCATGTGTACAAAATGAGATTTAAATTTTACTACAGTTTAGAAAGATAACTTTGACATTTTAGAATCAGTTAACATGACGCGAGATTTTGTTAAACAAATGAAAATGAAATATTTATTAAATCATTTTTTTATAACTATATATATATATGGAATAATTAAACAGCTAACTAATATATATATATATATATATATGTATATATATATATATATATATATATTACTATTCCATGATAAATGCCAGTATACTGAAATCATATGCCCTTAATAGGGTTAAGATGAAAATTCATATACACTAAATGTACAAAAGCAAGGAAATTCCCAAATTTTTACACTTTTATTGTCATTAAGGGTATGCGAGCACAACAGGGCTATGTATTTTATTGGTAGGAATTTTTCTTCAGCGCACCTCACACACTTCATCCACTCATGCATAGAGATTTATACTGTAGTGATGTGATAATGAAATGGTTTGGTTGATATGTAGTCATACCCTTAATGACAATAAAAGTGTAAAAATTTGGGAATTTCCTTGCTTTTGTACATTTAGTGTATATGAATTTTCATCTTAACCCTATTAAGGGCATATGATTTCAGTATACTGGCATTTTTCATGGAATGTCACTACTTTTGTAAAGGCTATGCCCCAAGACAATGGTAATTTTAAAGGTTTTTTTGAATTTTCTGGAAAGCTAAGATATATGGTAAACTGAAATTAAAATGCCATCAACTAGACCCTAGAACCTCTATCTCTGCCAAAAATCAGCTGAATCCATTAAATAGTTGATGAGATACAGGGTGGCACATACGTACGTACCTACACACGGATAACACAAAATCACTCCTGACCTTTCTGGATCTCTGGGTTGCCTTGACTAAAGATGCTGAAATTCTACACACTTATAGAACCTATCAAATAAAACTTTTGTGCAAAGTTTTAACTAATTTGGTTCATTGGTTTTTGAGTTATAACTGATCAAAGAAATGAGATTTCTAGCATAGGCCATTCGTGAAGTCTATTAAGGGATAGAGCGCTATCGCGTCTCCCTTGATTTCATGTATCCACATAACATTTTATAAGGAGATATAATTTTTATGTATCAATTTTCAGTATTTATTTCAACAGTGCTCGATACATAAGTAGAGCTAGGTAGTAAGCTATGAAAATATATTTATGGCAATTAAGCTACACAGAGGCTCCTGCGTTTCATCCCGCGTTTTAGCCTGAAGATCCCCCCCCCCCCCGGGGATGAAACGCGGGAGCCTCTGTGTAGCTTAACTGCCATAAATATATTTTCATAGCTTACTATATATATATATATATATATATATATATATATATAATGGTAAAACATCTACAGGGTAGTAATCCAAAGAATTTCAACCGGGTTTATAAAAAGTGCTTAATATCAAATAGAGCTTTATATATGATTATTTTTATTTACACAGACATGTACAAAATCTGCGACACTGGTATGTCGATGTTATCAATCAACAGTTATTATAAACTGAGATCTCATCAGGAAGAGTTAGAATCCGATCTTAACCTAAGATCATATTTGGAGAGAATGAAGTGGAGAGAAAAAGAAGAAGAAAAGAAATTTAAAGTTTCAAAATTTAGGGAGTCACATGGTTTAGGACCGTTTTTTTTTAATTTTTAACGGTCCGAAACCACGTGACTCCCTAAATTTTGAAACTTTAAATTTCTTTTCTTCTTCTTTTTCTCTCCACTTCATGCATAATTACTCCTTCAATAACGATGTTTGATGTTATGTATTTTTATGTATTTGTGTATATAATTTTATATATTTTCAAAGCGTAATTTTATTACCTGTAGTAGTATAACTGCGGTAATGGTCCTCTGAAGAGAAGAATTATCTTTGAAAACTCATGAGCTAAGGACTTAAGGATACTTTGCTTGAACTTTGAATTCTAATAAAATTTGATTGACACCTTATTTTATTACTTCATTTTATATTATAATATATATATATATATATATATATATATATATATATATATATGGAATAATTAAAAAGCTAACTATATATATATATATATATATATATATATGGAATAATTAAACAGCTAACTATATATATATATATATATATATATATATATATATAGTAAGCAATGAAAATATATATGGCAATCAAGCTACACAGAGGCCTCTGTGTAGCTTGATTGCCATATATATTTTCATTGCTTACTACCTAGCTCTACTTACGTATCGAGCACTGTTGAAGTAAATACTGAAAACTGACACATAAAAAATTATATCTCCTTATAATATTTTATGATTTACATGAAGTACTAATATATATATATATATATATTGCCTCTTTCTTTAAGTTTTATACACACACACGCACGCATATATATATATATATATATATATATATATATATATATATGCGTGTGTGTTTGTGTGTGCTTATATTATGTAAGCCGACGGAAGAACTACTTAGTTAATTATAAAATCGATAGAAAATTAAAAAAAAATCAATAACTACTACCCCTGCGTCTCCTTATCAAACGCAGTCTCCTTTCTCAGTCAAAACCGACGTCCTGTCCCCCACCCTATAAAACCACGTAATCGTTTCCCGCCTCCGCTAAAATCTTTTTCCTTTTTCTCTTTCTAACAATGTTGTCATCGAGATAAACTGAAGATGCCGAAAGAAATCCCAGTGCGCTTTGCTCACAACAGCTTGTCCTTGCACCAAACACGACACGGTAATGCGTGGTCTTCGGCGAGCACACCGCGTCGGGCTTGGAACGAAAGAAAATCGGCGCGTCAAAACAATTGTTTTAGAGCACGTATATATAAAACTCAATGCCTGTGTGTGATGTTTGTGTGTTCCCTATAGTAAGAAAGTTTACAGAATCTACATAAAATATAAAAGTATATTCTTATGTAAAATTTACCAAAGAAGACAATAGAAGTGTTCTCGAATTTCTAAGTGCATCCCAAAGGGGGCTATATGGGCTTAAATTGAAGGAGGCTTAAAATTTCAAAGATATCCTATTTTTATGAAATGTATATTATACGTATAAAATTCGCTATAGTAAGAAAGTTTACAGAATCTGCATAAAATATAAAAGTATATTCTTATGTAAAATTTACCAAAGAAGACAATGGAAGTGTTCTCGAATTTCTAAGTGCATCCCAAAGGGGGCTACATGGGGATAACTCCCTTAAAATTTCAAAGATATCCTATTTTTATGAAATTTATATTATACGTATAAAATTGCTATAGTAAGAAAGTTTACAGAATCTGAATAAAATATAAAAGTATATTCTTATGTAAAATTTACCAAAGAAGACAATGGAAGTGTTCTCAAATTTCTAAGTGCATCCCAAAGGGGACTACATGGGGATAACTCCCTTAAAATTTCAAAGATATCCTATTTTTATGAAATTTATATTATACGTATAAAATTCGCTATAGTAAGAAAGTTTACAGAATCTACATAAAATATAAAAGTATATTCTTATGTAAAATTTACCAAAGAAGACAATGGAAGTGTTCTCGAATTTCTAAGTGCATCCCAAAGGGGGCTATATGGGGATAACTCTCTTAAAATTTCAAAGATATCCTATTTTTATGAAATTTATATTATACGTATAAAATTCGCTATAGTAAGAAAGTTTACAGAATCTACATAAAATATAAAAGTATATTCTTATGTAAAATTTACCAAAGAAGACAATGGAAGTGTTCTCGAATTTCTAAGTGCATCCCAAAGGGGGCTATATGGGGATAACTCCCTTAAAATTTCAAAGATATCCTATTTTTATGAAATGTATATTATACGTATAAAATACGCTATAGTAAGAAAGTTTACAGAATCTACATAAAATATAAAAGTATATTCTTATGTAAAATTTACCAAAGAAGACAATGGAAGTGTTCTCGAATTTCTAAGTGCATCCCAAAGGGGGCTATATGGGCTTAAAATGCAGGAGGCTTAAAATTTCAAAGATATCCTATTTTTATGAAATGTATATTATACGTATAAAATTCGCTATAGTAAGAAAGTTTACAGAATCTACATAAAATATAAAAGTATATTCTTATGTAAAATTTACCAAAGAAGACAATGGAAGTGTTCTCGAATTTCTAAGTGCATCCCAAAAGGGGCTACATGGGGATAACTCCCTTAAAATTTCAAAGATATCCTATTTTTATGAAATTTATATTATACGTATAAAATTCGCTATAGTAAGAAAGTTTACAGAATCTACATAAAATATAAAAGTATATTCTCATGTAAAATTTACCAAAGAAGACAATGGAAGTGTTCTCGAATTTCTAAGTGCATCCCAAAAGGGGCTACATGGGGATAACTCCCTTAAAATTTCAAAGATATCCTATTTTTATGAAATTTATATTATACGTATAAAATTCGCTATAGTAAGAAAGTTTACAGAATCTGCATAAAATATAAAAGTATATTCTTATGTAAAATTTACCAAAGAAGACAATGGAAGTGTTCTCGAATTTCTAAGTGCATCCCAAAAGGGGCTATATGGGCTTAAAATGAAGGGGGCTTAAAATTTCAAAGATATCCTATTTTTATGAAATTTATATTATACGTATAAAATTCGCTATAGTAAGAAAGTTTACAGAATCTACATAAAATATAAAAGTATATTCTTATGTAAAATTTACCAAAGAAGACAATGGAAGTGTTCTCGAATTTCTAAGTGCATCCCAAAAGGGGCTACATGGGGATAACTCCCTTAAAATTTCAAAGATATCCTATTTTTATGAAATTTATATTATACGTATAAAATTCGCTATAGTAAGAAAGTTTACAGAATCTACATAAAATATAAAAGTATATTCTTATGTAAAATTTACCAAAGAAGACAATGGAAGTGTTCTCGAATTTCTAAGTGCATCCCAAAGGGGGCTATATGGGGATAACTCCCTTAAAATTTCAAAGATATCCTATTTTTATAAAATTTATATTATACGTATAAAATTCGCTATAGTAAGAAAGTTTACAGAATCTACATAAAATATAAAAGTATATTCTTATGTAAAATTTACCAAAGAAGACAATGGAAGTGTTCTCGAATTTCTAAGTGCATCCCAAAGGGGGCTATATGGGGATAACTCCCTTAAAATTTTAAAGATATCCTATTTTTATGAAATTTATATTATACGTATAAAATTCGCTATAGTAAGAAAGTTTACAGAATCTACATAAAATATAAAAGTATATTCTTATGTAAAATTTACCAAAGAAGACAATGGAAGTGTTCTCGTATTTCTAAGTGCATCCCAAAAGGGGCTATATGGGCTTAAAATGAAGGGGGCTTAAAATTTCAAGGATATCCTATTTTTATGAAATTTATATTATACGTATAAAATTCGCTATAGTAAGAAAGTTTACAGAATCTGCATAAAATATAAAAGTATATTCTTATGTAAAATTTACCAAAGAAGACAATGGAAGTGGTCTCGAATTTCTAAGTGCATCCCAAAAGGGGCTATATGGGCTTAAAATGAAGGGGGCTTAAAATTTCAAAGATATCCTATTTTTATGAAATTTATATTATACATACAAAATTCGCTATAGTAAGAAAGTTTACAGAATCTACATAAAATATAAAAGTATATTCTTATGTAAAATTTACCAAAGAAGACAATGGAAGTGTTCTCGTATTTCTAAGTGCATCCCAAAAGGGGCTATATGGGCTTAAAATGAAGGGGGCTTAAAATTTCAAGGATATCCTATTTTTATGAAATTTATATTATACGTATAAAATTCGCTATAGTAAGAAAGTTTACAGAATCTGCATAAAATATAAAAGTATATTCTTATGTAAAATTTACCAAAGAAGACAATGGAAGTGTTCTCGAATTTCTAAGTGCATCCCAAAAGGGGCTATATGGGCTTAAAATGAAGGGGGCTTAAAATTTCAAGGATATCCTATTTTTATGAAATTTATATTATACGTATAAAATTCGCTATAGTAAGAAAGTTTACAGAATCTGCATAAAATATAAAAGTATATTCTTATGTAAAATTTACCAAAGAAGACAATGGAAGTGTTCTCGAATTTCTAAGTGCATCCCAAAGGGGGCTACATGGGGATAACTCCCTTAAAATTTCAAAGATATCCTATTTTTATGAAATTTATATTATACGTATAAAATTCGCTATAGTAAGAAAGTTTACAGAATCTACATAAAATATAAAAGTATATTCTTATGTAAAATTTACCAAAGAAGACAATGGAAGTGTTCTTGAATTTCTAAGTGCATCCCAAAGGGGGCTATATGGGCTTAAAATGAAGGGGGCTTAACATTTCAAAGATATCCTATTTTTATGAAATTTATATTATACGTATAAAATTCGCTATAGTAAGAAAGTTTACAGAATCTACATAAAATATAAAAGTATATTCTTATGTAAAATTTACCAAAGAAGACAATGGAAGTGTTCTCGTATTTCTAAGTGCATCCCAAAGGGGGCTATATGGGCTTAAAATGAAGGGGGCTTAACATTTCAAAGATATCCTATTTTTATTAAATTTATATTATACGTATAAAATTCGCTATAGTAAGAAAGTTTACAGAATCTACATAAAATATAAAAGTATATTCTTATGTAAAATTTACCAAAGAAGACAATGGAAGTGTTCTCGAATTTCTAAGTGCATCCCAAAGGGGGCTATATGGGGATAACTCCCTTAAAATTTCAAAGATATCCTATTTTTATGAAATTTATATTATACGTATAAAATTCGCTATAGTAAGAAAGTTTACAGAATCTACATAAAATATAAAAGTATATTCTTATGTAAAATTTACCAAAGAAGACAATGGAAGTGTTCTCGAATTTCTAAGTGCATCCCAAAGGGGGCTATATGGGGATAACTCCCTTAAAATTTCAAAGATATCCTATTTTTATGAAATTTATATTATACGTATAAAATTCGCTATAGTAAGAAAGTTTACAGAATCTACATAAAATATAAAAGTATATTCTTATGTAAAATTTACCAAAGAAGACAATGGAAGTGTTCTCGAATTTCTAAGTGCATCCCAAAAGGGGCTATATGGGCTTAAAATGAAGGGGGCTTAAAATTTCAAAGATATCCTATTTTTATGAAATTTATATTATACGTATAAAATTCGCTATAGTAAGAAAGTTTACAGAATCTACATAAAATATAAAAGTATATTCTTATGTAAAATTTACCAAAGAAGACAACGTAAGCGATCCCGAATCACTACGTTACCATCTGTGTACCGAATATCTGCGTGACCCAACCTCTAAAGTGGCCCATGGGGACAGAACCTCCTTAGAACTTCAAATACGTATATCCGATATTTCTTATGTAATTTTAAAAGTAGGCTTAACAAATATCTGAATTGTTTAGTTGGTAAAGTATCAGAATGAAAATATTTAGTGTGCGGTTTCGATTCTGTCCACATGCACCCCGTGGCGCAACGGATAAAGTGCTAAGTAATAATAATAAGTTCTAAGTGACTATATAGTATAGGCGACTATAAGAATATAATTAAAAATTACCTAAGCTATGACAGAACGGGAACATTACATTTACAACACACACACACACACACACACACACATATATATATATATATATATATATATATATATATATATATATATATATTAGACGCGTAAGGTCTCCTGTTTTTGTTTTACTGTTAGATACTTAACCCCAACGAATGTTAAGTCTGCAATATCTTGGATTTAGTTAGTTTCTCTGGGAATTAAAACTGCATTTTTCTTTCTTTTTTTTCTGTTAAAATGACTCAAAGCTTTTTGAGACTATATATATATATATATAATATATATCTTGCAAGTTTAATTAGATAGTAATTTATTTGATTAATTTAATAATTTTATTAGTTAGAGAGGTTAAGTTATTATTGAAAATATTTAAGAAAAAAAATGGAGGTGCTTAAAAATAAATAAAGAGTTATTCCCCTTTCAATTACTTATTGTGCAATCATCAAATATATCTAATTCAGTAGCAAAGATGAAGATGTCTTAAAAAAATAATATAAGCTGGATTAAGGGTTACATAGCCATACATTGAAGTAAATCTTGCAAGTTTAATTAGATATTAATTTATTTAATTTAATAATTGTATTAGTTAGAGAGGTTAAATTATTATTCAAAATATTTTACAAATAAATGGAAGTGGTTCAAAATACATAAAGAGTTATTCCCCTTTAAACTCTAAAATATATTAAAGTTAATTAATTAATTTTAATTAATTTATAAACCAATTTATTGTTTACAGATCTTTATAATTAATTTACAAATTAACTTTTGTCCACGCCAAAAATTAATTTGTAAATTAATTATAAAAATGTGTATACCATAAAATGGTTTACAAAGTTATTAATTAATAATAAAAACATTTTATAAATACAATTGATAACTCGTCCGATTTAGGGCGAATTAAAAAAAGGCAATATTTTCTTCGAGCGCTTTCAACTTTCCCAGGATTAGTTTTTTTTTTTTTTTTAAATAAGAAGACTTGAGTGAATGTTTTATATGTATCGTTAAAGGCGAATGACAAGAAAAGAGAGGGTGTGTGGTTGAGTTGATTTTATTCTATCGTTTGTGTGTTTGGTTTTATTGTAAGAAAGTCGAAAGCGCTTAAAAAAATGGTCGAATTAAGAACAATCGGAGAAGTACTCTACAGATCGCCACGTGAAACCAGAAAGAATAGCTTGACGGTTTGAGAACTTAATGAGAAAGTTCCGTGACGTTCAACAACGCTTGCTTGGATAATGACTTGCTGCCTTAGTATATATCATGGACGGCGGCACCGGGGGCTCACCCCCCCCCCCCACACTTTTTGACTCCCCCCCCACTTTACGGTCATCAATAAAGAAGTTATATATGCATGTGTTTAACCGCCCCCCCCCCACTTTTTTAGGAGAGCCCCACCCCTTTTATAACCGTCCCGCCGGTCCTATATATATATATATATATATATATATATATATATATATAAACGATATTGCTACCATAGCAGCTACCATATTGCAGAATGGTTCTTGGGTGTAGTGTTTAGATATTATTATTATTATTATTATTATTTTTATTATTATTATTATTATTATTATTGTTATAATTAATGTTATTTGATATGCAAATTATCATATCACACGATAGTCTTAAGGGTAATATATTATTATTATTATTATTATTATTATTATTATTATTATTATTATTATTTATTTATTTATGTATATATTATTGAAATTTTAAGCTGAATTATTTCGACACTTGATTATTGGGGGAATGGTAGTTTAATCAGTACCATTGGAGAGCCATGAATATTATAACTGTCCTGTTTTTAAATCTCCGAAACAGTTATATGGTAAACAGCTGATGATCCCCGTGTTAATATTAGATGCTTAAGTTAAGGTCTCCTGTTTTTGTTTCACTCTTAAATACTTAACCCCCCCCTCCCTTTTTATTTTTTTTATTTACTTATATTTTTTTATTTTTTAATTTATTAATTTCCCAACGAATGTTAAGTCTGCAATATCTTGGATTTAGTTAGTTTCTCTGGTCAATAAAACTGCATTTTACTTTCTTTTTTTTTTTTTTTTTTGTTAAAAATCTTAAAGCTTCTTTGGTACCAGATATATATATATATATATATATATATCTGGTACCAAAGATACTGAAGTTTTTATTTTAATGCATCTTTTATGCCTATATAATTTTATTGTTAGCTACCATATTGCAGAATGGTTATTGGGTGTAGGTTTTAAATTTATTATTAATTTTTTTTTTTTAATTACTCACTAGGAGTTCTCACACAGATCATCGTTAGTGATTGCTCACCGACAACAACCAGTGGTATTTCCTGGAGTCTGAATGACAACAAGCCTCCCCAGATTTCCAGTATTCTTCACCTCTTTTCGATAACCACCACAAATAACCTTACGGTATCGCAACAGCCTCTTACCATTGATTTCTCGCTGGTAAGGACCATTAGTCTTCTCTGGGATTTGGGTAGCAATAAGCCCCCCCCCCCCTCCGAAGATCCCAGCATTCCCTGCACTTTTTCAGTGGAGGTCTTTTCATCCCCCTCGACCCTCTACAAATATTTTGTCTGGTTTCAGCCTAGGCCGGCACCATTTTTAAAAAAAAATTAATTTATTTTTTGGAGATGGAGGGAGGGAGGGAAGGGGGATAGCTTATGGTGTTTCTTGTAATTTCTGTTCCTTGGTTCGTTTTTGTGTGGTGTTAGCTGAGGCCGGTGTAATTTATTGGGGGGGGGGGGAGATTATGAAGTGATGTTTCTTGCAGTTTCTGTTCCTTGGTTCGTGTTCTTCGTGTGGTTTTGTTTTCTCCCTGTTGTAAATTCATTGTGCTTGGTTACCCTTTGTAGCTTATGCAGGTTGGTTTCCGCATTCAAGGATTTTCCTTAAGATTGCAGCTGTTTTGATCATTGCCGTCTTTTGTATGGATTCGATGGTCCCTTTGATTCCAATTTCTCCCAGTCTTTTCTCCAGGTTTTTTGGAATTGTTCCTAGTGCTCCTATGATTATTGGTATTATATTAACTTTCTTCATATTCCTTATTCCTTTCTGTTCTGTGTATTATTATTATTAATATTATTATTATTATCATTTGATATGCAAATTATCATATCACACTGTAGTCTTAAGGATAATCTATTATCATCATCATCATCATCATATTTATTTATTAATTTATTTATTTACTTATATTATTATTATTATTATTATTATTATTATTATTATTATTATTATTATTATTATTATTATTATTATTTATGTATATATTAGTGAAATTAAAGCTGAATTATTTCTACATTTGATTATTGGAGAAGTGGTCATTTGATCAGTACCACTGGAGAGCCATGAATTTTATAGCTGTTCTGTTTTTAAATCCCCGAAACAGTTACATGGTAAACAGCTGATGATCCTCGTTTACTATTTCACTGTTAGATACTTGAATCTCCTTTTTCTATTTGTAAATTTTCCAGCCATTAGTCGGCTTATACAAGTGCTAAGTCTGCGATATCTGGATTTAGTTAGTATCCCTGGGAATTTAAACTGCATTTTCTTTCTTTGTTCAAAATTACTCAAAGCTTCTTTAGACTATATATATATATATATATATATATATATATATATCGGCGAGGAATGCGGACGTTTGGGACATTTTTGGGAGGGTAGAATGAGATTAAACAAATATAAAAACGAGAGAAAACGATTAAAAAGAAATTAATTAATGTACTGAACCGGTTTTCGTCCACACTCATTAGAGTAAAACGTGGAAGTGATTAAATACGACTAAAACCTAAAAATAATTTGTAATGAAAACTAGTGACAAGTTTAGGAGAAAAAAAAAATGGGGAGGAGAGTCACAAGTGGATCACATTAAGTCCTAAAAGCCACTCCTTTTGTTTACAAAGGGAGGGTTTGATTGACTTGATATATATGGCTTCCAGGACTTTGAGGTGGAATAGAGAATGCGATCTACTTATGACAGAAAACCAGTCATTAGTGTATGTCGACGCACATTCGGCGCTATTTATAAGATGGTCAGCAATAGCAGACCCGGATGTATTGACTAAATTATTTAAATTATTTAGTCGGCCCTGGCGTATGGCAGGGGGGATGTGTTGTTTGATTCTGGATTGAATTTTTTTTTCTTTTTTTTTCTCCTAAACTTGCCACTAATTTTCATTACAATATTTTTTTAGGTTTTAGTCGTATTTAATCACTTCCACGTTTTACTCTGATGAGTGTGGACGAAAACCGGTTCAGTACATTAATTAATTTCTTTTTAATCGTTTTCTCTCGTTTTTATATTTGTTTAATCTCATTCTACCCTCCCCCAAAATGTCCCAAACGTCCGTATTCCTCGCCGTTATTAAATTTTGTACCACGAAAAATTTATTTAAATATATATATATATATATATATATATGATAATTTTATTTACACAGACATGTACAAAATCTGCGACACTGGCATGTCGATGTTATCGATCAACAGTTACTATAAACTGAGATCTCATCAGGCAGAGCTAGAATCCGATCTTAACCTCAGATCATATTTGGAGAGAACTCTG
The DNA here is from genome assembly GCA_963556195.1 of Sepiola atlantica. Lineage (NCBI taxonomy): Eukaryota > Metazoa > Mollusca > Cephalopoda > Sepiida > Sepiolidae > Sepiola > Sepiola atlantica. Next base: position 7,969,074 of record OY744549.1, read on the forward strand.
CCTGATGAGATCTCAGTTTATAGTAACTGTTGATCGATAACATCGACAAGCCAGTGTCGCAGATTTTGTACATGTCTGTGTAAATAAAATTATCATATATAAAGCTCTATTTTGATATTGAGCACTTTTTATAAACCCGGTTCAAATTCTCTGGATTACCACCCTGTGGATATTTTTCACCTGGATTATTACCATTATTATATATATATATATATATATATATATATATATATATAAATATATATACAGGGTGGGCCAAAATAAGGGTCCTATCTTTAAATTTGAATAACTTGAATTTGAATAACTTCCACAAAATAAAAGTTAAACTCACCAAACTTTATGTGTGTGTAGACTGACCCTTCCGAGATTTTTTGAAATAAACAAAACAAATTTTAGCCGAAAAACACTTCTTAAAACTTACAAAAACTAAAGTATTGTTTTTTTACACTGTTTTGAGTTTTTTAAGCAAAAATAATGTTTTCTAAATGAGGGTACGTTCCTTAGGGCTAATACGGCTCATGCTTGCTTCGGAAGGGGTCCTTTACTTATTCTAAAAAAAAAAAAAAAAAATCAATAAATAAAAAAGTTATGAATTTTTAAAAATAGGACCCTTATTTTTGCCCACCCTGTGTATATATATATATATATATATATAGGTAAAATATTATTTATATATTAAGCCGATAAAAAAGTTCGTTTTAACAAAATACTCTAAAAATAAATTTTAATTTCCCCTTTGACGTAGCTCTCACAATAAAAAAAAAATTATATTAATTATTTTGAATTTAATTCACAATTGAGACGTTTTTTTCTTTTTTCATTTTGTTAATTATTTTATGTATCATTTTGATTTAAAAATCGATTCTACTAAAGAATATCGATCTTTTTTGCAATTTCCGTTACAATTTCAAAGAATCGATCGACCTTCGTGTCTTCTACTCATTTAAAACTAATAGTTTCGTTTTAACACTTTTGTGCTTGTATTAGCATGCATAGCTGGAAAGGGAGAGACTGCGATAGATACTTATATATATATATATATATATATATATGTCTGGGAATTTAAACTGCATTTTACATTTTTTTTTTTTTTTTTTTAATGACTCAAAGCTTCTTTAGACTATATATATATATATATATATATATATATATATATGTGTGACTTTTTAATATACTCTTCCACGCCGACCACGTGACACACAGCCACATCAACATTTTTCTTTCTTCGTCAAAACACCTAGACGGATTTTCAACTTGACCACGAGAATGTCTCAACCAAGAGGAAAAAAGAAAAAAAAGAAAAAGAAGAAATATTCTTCTGAAGATGGTAGATTTACCGAAAGTACTCAAGTTTATAAAAAAAAAAAAAATGTTTTTAAGATGAATAAATAATTTATTTTTAAAAACAAATAATCTGCGTTGTGCAAGGTTTTCTAAATATTTTATAAAAAAAAAAATATCTTCGTTATTATTGCCACCCACCCAACGCTTCAAAATGTGTGACTTTTTAATATATATATATATATATATATATATGGGAAAATGAAAAAGGAAAAACCAAAAAAATGGATGTTTTTTATGTGTACATCAACGTTTCGTCTTTATTTATAAGACTTCATCAGGATGATAATATAGAGAAAAATGTCATGCAAGTACAAACACATGTAGGGTTGGCATATTGGGAAAAAGGAAGAAAATAATGGCCACTACTGGGTGGACGTCCGTACTTGGTGAGGAGTGAAAAATGAATGTTTATGAAAATGAGTGGGGAAGAAGTGGAAAGATGGGGGTGAGCAAGGACTACTGTGGCTGGTAGTAAGAGAAAGATGTGGGGGGGGTGAGCAGGGATAAAGTGGATGGCAGAGAGGGAGTGGAGGAGAGGGAGGAAGGAGGTATTTGAACAGATGGCTGTGGAGAGGAATTGGCTGATGAATTCGCCAGATAGCTTTTGAAATTTTTTTTCATGAGTCCTGTTGCTCCTATAATTACTGGTATGATGGAGATTTTCCTAAGATTTCAGTTTCTGTGTGTGTGTGTGTGTGTGCGTGTTCACTTAAAAAGTCTGAAACTACACAAGACACATCCCAAAACTGTTATTTTTTTTTCAGCATTTTCCTCAAACACTATATAGACACCTTTCTTTGTGTTAATCCTTCATCAAGAACAAAATTAATCAAGGGGGGGGGGCTCGGTCGCCATTTAGATATTTTTTTCCATCAACCTTTGGTGTTAAACTCGAACTAAAACTACACTTTTTTGACCTTGGATCAAAGTGTAGTATCTGTTCTGATCCCGGTCATTCAATTGTACTTGTGATAGAGAGAGAGAGGTAAAGAGGGGTAGAGAGGTCAAAGAAAGAAAAAGAAGGGGGGGGGTAGAGAAGTAAAATATATATAGAGAGAGGTTAGGTAGGTAAAACAGAGAGAGACACAGGTAGAGAAGTCAGAGAGAGAGAGAGGGGGGATAGAGAGGTCAGATAGAGAGAGAAAGAGAGAGGGGGGTAGAGAGGTCAGAGAGAGAGAGAGAGGTCAGAGAGGGAGAGAGAGAAAGAGAGAGAGAGGGGTTAGAGAAATCAGAGAGAGAGAAAGAGAGAGAGGGTAGAGAAGTCAAAGAGTGAGAGAGAGAGAGAGAAAGAGAGGGATAGGGGGTAGAGAGGTCAGAGAGAGAGAGAGGGAGAGAGAGAAAGAGAGAGGGGGTAGAGAAGTCAAAGAGTGAGAGGAAGAGAGAGAGAGAGAAAGAGAGAGAGAGAGAGGGTAGAGAAGTCAAAGAGTGAGAGGGAGAGAGAGAGAGAGAAAAAGAGAGAAAGAGAGAGAGAGAGAGGGTAGAGAAGTCAAAGAGTGAGAGAGAGAGAGAGAGAGAGAGAAAGAAAGAGAGAGAGAGAGAGGGAGTAGATAGGTCAGAGAGAGAGGGAGAGAGAGAAAGAGAGAGGGTGTAGAGAAGTCAAAGAGTGATAGAGAGAGAAAGAGAGAGAGAAGGGGTAGATAGGTCAGAGAGAGAGAGGGAGAGAAAGAGAGAGATAGCGAGAGGGAGAGAAAGAGAGAGAGAGAGGGAGAGAAAGAGAGAGAGAAATAATAAGCCTTGATGTAAACAAATGTGAATGATTATTACATATTTGAGCATCCGTAGAGTTTACAAGTGGTGGAAATAAAATTTTGGTTTCGGATACCTACAATTTGCAGTTTCGTACTCGACACATTTTTGCTAACCATATACAGAAACAGACAACCAGAAAATGACGGCTTTTTATGCCGACTACTAGATTTGTTTCAGCTTTGACACTATCACGTTGTCACAACCCCTACCATGGTGCGGAAGAGTTGGACTTTAGGGGGCAGGGTGATGGTTCTGGTTGTATTGTTTATTAATTTTTTTTTGTCTTTCTTTCTCTTCACTCTTCCAGACTGTTTTTGTTCATTTGTGAGTGTACGAAGGATTTGTAAGGCTATATGACAGCAACCTATGGTTGACAGATAACATCTGACCGGAAGAACAACCTCCGACTGTTGACGCAGAGATACCTTAAGAGACACTGGATAAATATCGCTAAATAAACGATATATAGCTAAAAGCCACGTGATTGTTCATTTGCATATGTTTCTTTGGTTCGTTTTTGTTTATTCATTGCGAATACTTTGAATGGAAACTTATATAAAGTGCGTGTAGCATAAGCACAATTAGAAATATAAAATCAAATGAAAGTAGGACAGTCTTTAATATTTGGGTACTATTCCAGATGAAGTGCCTAATTTCCGTGACTGCACGGCGGCAACGATCAGGCAGGTCGCGGAAGCACCCGAGAGCTGCCGAGACGAAAACGAGGCTGAAGCAAAACTGAAAGTCGTAAAAATGGAAGAGTGGCAGACGACAATATAAGACGAAGAATACAAAAACAACAACAACATATTTGAAAAAAAAATGAAGAAAAAAAAAATGAACAAACCATAGCTGAAGAACTATAAATTAACATTTTTGTAAATTTTTTTCGTGGGCCAAATGAACCATTTTAATTTTTTTGTGGTCTTTTTTTTTACAGAAGTAAATGTTATTTCTTTTACGATATTTAGGCAACTTTTTTTTGGTCTTTTTTTTCTTACATAAAACAAAGAAGTATGTTATTTTTCTTAGGATATTTAGGAAAGTTTTTTCGTATATTTTTTTTGGGGGGGTAGGGGGAGGAATTTCATATATTTTCTCGTCGAGGGTCAGGGTTTACGGATACGTTTGCAGCCGTAGCTTGTCTTATGATTGTCCGTGGCGACAACAAATCATCGAGGAGAAGAGGGCTGAGGAATAAAATGACAAAGTTTGATACAAGAAAATGCGGTTAGGGTTAAGGAGAGGCTGGTTGAGATTGTTTTTATGTGCTGACCGAAATCTGAAAAACAAGCTGATAAAAATAATAGGAAATTGTAGGCGGCCGAGCCTACACCAAAATGTAAAGACGTTTATAGGACTAAAAAGTTGACCAATGGGATGGGGGTGAATGAAAACTCGCCTCTGTCCTCACAAAAAGGGCTGAATAAAATCTCTAATAGAATTAAATGGGTGATGTTCCTAAGAGGCCGTAATTGGCTAAGCTGTAAGAAGTGTTAAAAAGGACTGGTGAAAAGACTAAAGCATTATCTATCCCGGTCAAGCGCCACTTGAGGGCGATTTTCACATAAACAGAGGATGTTTGCATCAGAACCAGTGAAGCCTACAGCAGAATACCTTATAAATGTAAACCTTGCACCAACTCCCCACACCGAGACAATCGAATTATTAGTGCATTGTCTTGGTGGAAAACACTTTTTTCTTTATTTGGAATATTATCTGTGATCTTCTTGCGTTTGCTTCACAGCATCTCGCTGTTAGATCACCAGCTCGGTTGAGAAAAGCCATGCTAATGTTTTGTTGTCTAGCGCAGCTATGCCGGCTTCACCGTTGGGTTGTCGATGTTTAAGGCATAACTTGATAATGTGGTCTACTGTCTGTTCAGAGTGACCACAGCTGCAGACAGCCGAGTTCCTGAGTCCCCATCATTTCATGATCGCGCTGAAACGGCCGACACCTATCCTGAGGCGGTTGAGCATTGTCCACTGCCGGCGAGGGAGGTCCATGCCTGATCGGTTATCCGGGTCCTCCACAAATCTGTGCAACCTTGATTTATCTGCTGCCCGCCATTCCTCCGTCCAGAAACGTTTCAGCCAGATTCGTTTTGTGACATCACCGGGTGTTGAAAGCAGGAGCTGGCGGGCGTGCTCCGAGAATGGGCGTTGTGACTTCAGGCGAGCTCGTGGAGGGGTCTCTGTGGCGAGCTTGTGGAGAAGGTGGTCCTCATCGATAGTGGCCTTTCTTGACAGTGCAAGGACAGACGCCTCACGGTGCAGGGTTGGTGGTGCAATGCCGGCGAGTATCAGTAGTTGGTTGATTGGTGTGGCGTGCAAGCGGCCAGAGACTGTGCATAAGGTGGTGTTGAGCATTAGGTCCAGTTTCTTGGTGTAGGAGCTCCTGCACCAGGCTGGGGAGCAGTACTCAGCGGCAGAGATGAAAAGAGTTTATCTTTGAAAATCCATGGATTAAGGATATGAAGCTCGTTGCTTTGAACTTGGTGTGGAAGCTCCTGCGTCCTTTACACTTTAGCTGTGATGACACATTTTGACTAGATATTTGGTCAGGCCCGCAATTGAACTAGGATCTGTCATTCGAGATGAGATGCAGTGGAGACTTCTGAAGTTGTTGGACCTCGTTAGATTGCGTTTCCTAGGATGATTGACAGGATTTGGGATTGGTTAAAGAGTGGCTCTTACAATGTGTTTCACAAGTGGTGGCGTCAGGTAATGTGTTCACCATTCGTAATGTACACTTCTGGCTGTCTAGCGCGAGCGTGGTGGTGGGCAAATCAAGACATGGCCAATAACCATCAATAAGGATCTCGCTACACTTTTTAGTCTACAAGTGTTCGGTTTTGGGCGGTGGAATTGTGAGTGGCTTGTCATAACCTGCGACATTGCATCGAACCACCACCCCTTGAAATACTATAGTTCGATATGTGTTAGGGAAAAAGCTGGCTTAATTTGACCGGGAAGAATGCCGCCATATTTTATAAATGAACTAAAATTTTCTGTCTTGAAGAAACTATTCTGTCGATGGTGAAAGCCATGTTTTTTATGACTGAATA
>OY744549.1:7980233-7995233 GCA_963556195.1 Sepiola atlantica
AAGGCCAGCAAGTATCGGTGTAGATTGTTCTCGTTCCGTAACTGATGTTGTTTTTCTGTTTCGAATTCGGTAATTCGAGGCGGTTTTTATTTTTCCTAGCGAATATTTAAAAAATGAATTTAAAAAAAAATTAACAAAATACCCCCCCCCCCTCATAAAAAAAAATCGGGAATCTTCATATCGAATTCTATGGTGTAGATTGTTCTCATTCCGTTAGCCATCACTGGGTACAAGTCTTAAGTCAGTAACTTTTATTTTTATTCTTAGATAGGCCGTTCTTAGGCCGTTCTAACAGAAGGGAAACTACACCGGTTCTCACTATAAATAGTGCAAGTAGACAATCACCAGGGAGAAAAGGACAGTATTGTAACTGTCTAGCCGAGTGCCAGTCAGTTTCCTTACCTTTGTACCTTTTATGTTAATACACTTGTTATCTTAACCCAACCTCGACTTGACTTCTTCTTTTTACTGTTGGACTACTTCACAAGAGTTGGGCACGTAGTGTAACGGATAGCGGTGTTATTAAAAATTCGGCGGTTGAAGGTTCAATCCTCACTGCAGACTAAGAATGAAATAAAATTTATTTCTACCCGGTCATGGCGGACGGAACAAGAATAATCCAGCCCCGTGGATTAAATAAAGTTTTAAGTTCGAAATTCCGTCTAGATTTCCGAGTTCGACATAAAGATTCCCGAGTTCGACCCGGTCAGAGTTTACATCGTCCGAAACGTTGTGATAATGACAGAAAAGATGAGAACAGTAGTCCGAGTAATCGAGATGATACAAATTATCAATCTGAAACATTCCGAAAAAAAAAAAAGAAAAAAGAAAAAAGAAAGAGCTTTTTTTCCAGTCAGGACATATTTTCCCGCCTTTAATGCAAAAACCGCCGCCATTTTGAATTTTTAAAAACACTTTTGACCCCGTTCGGTCATAATATTACACATCTGTTTCGTCTCAGCGCATCTTGCATTCGCACCGCCGTCGTTTTGTGTCCGTAATCGATATAGTCAATCATCTTCATGAGTTCTTTGAATAACAACACGATGTGCCAATTATATTTAGCCGAGCATTCGATATAGCCGCACTTCCATTGTTTTTTGACAGTGTTTGCCACCTCTCTGCGTGGCATACCCCGCTCTTCGGCCTGGTCGTGCTTATTACCGACCACAAACATCGGCACGTCGTGCATGTCTCGGCTCTCCATGATTTGTTCGCGCAGCGATTTGATATACTGGAAGCTCTCCTCCGACGTGATGTCGTAGACGAGGACGTAGGCCGTGGCGCTGCGCAGCTCGTAGCCGCGAAAGTCCGTCCATTCGTAGAGCGAGTTCACGGGAAAGTACGGAATGTAGGGCGAGTCGATGATTTTCAGCTCATACAAGTGTTCGTTGATGATAACGGACGGAATGTAGACTTGCTTGTTCTCGGTCGGTTCGTAGTCCTCCGTGAAATGACTGCTAACAAATTGATTTATAATTGACGTCTTCCCCACCCCAGGGGCCCCAAGGATTGCAAGCTTGACCTTCTGTACTTCAGAATCAATACTAAAGTGACTGCAAGCCATCTTGTCTGGACTCAATTTTTAATTTTTTTTATTGATTTGTTTAAAAATTATTTGGCAATTTCAAAAATATATACCCAAATACTACACATACTATATATATATATATATATATATATATATATATATATATATATATATATATTTGTTAAGTGAGATCGCCGGTAGCCATTAGCGATTAATCATCATTCTTTATAAAAGAATAGAGCATTCTCGGTTGTTGAAAATGTTTAATATAAGCATAAAGATTTCACACACTATAACGGTCGAGTTTCGAGTTCAGCTTAAAGTAGTCGCTTATCTAACCACACTGAAGAGCTGTGAGCAGCGAAACAGTGTCTGTGGATAACATATATATATATATATCTGTTAAGTGAGATCGCCGGTAGCCATTAGCGATGAATCATCATTCTTTATAAAAGAATAGAGCATTCTCGGTTGTTGAAGATGTTTAATATAAGCATTAAGATTTCACACACTATAGTAAGTTTGTGCTGATAACGTAATGGATAAAAACATTTGCTTGTTGCCAAAAAAAACAAAACAGTCGGGTTTCGAGTTCAGCTTAAAGTAGTCGCTTATCTAACCACACTGAAGAGCTGTGAGCAGCGAAACAGTGTCTGTGGATAACATATATATATATCTATATTTTAATCTTTGAAAAGCCTTGGCTTAAGGAAAGAATAATAAACATGTTTTTACCGAGTACACCTTGCATTGAACAATCGAAGTTGAAATAGATTTGTCATTCGTACATGTTCTTCTTTCATTTATCTTTATATATATATATATATATATATATAGTCTCGGAAGTTCTTTTAACCTTCAAAACTGGGAAGAAAGAAAAAAAAAAAAAAAAAAATTTTGTTGAAAGATTTTAGTCTAGTAAGTCAATCAATCTACTGCAATCACTATTTTAGTTTACTTCCAAGAATATACTCTAATATAAATATATTTTTATATATGTTTTTATATATAAGGGATCGTCAGTTGTTTACCATGAAAACTGTTTCGGGATTTGAAAAACAAAACAGTATTTCTTTATCATGGCATCCCAGCAGTGTTGATCAGACACCACCTCCCTATTTAATAATTATTTTTTAATTTAAAGTATATATATATATATATATATATATATATATATATAACAATAATAAATAATTAAAAAGGGCTTATCTTAATACTTCCCCGTAGTTTCACGGTAGATCCGATCGTCAGACGCGTATTATTGTGATATAAGTCATACATTTGAGTGCAACTTCAAACTAACACGGAAAGCGAATTCTGACAGTATTTTCTAAATTTATTTGAAAATGTCTTGATTCGGCTCTGTTCCAATTTCGAGAAATAAATAAATAAATAAATAAATAAATAAATAAATAAATATATATATATATATATATATATATATATATATATACTAGTTGCAATAAACCTCTAACGACAGCAGGTTCATTGCAGTGAGAAATACCTGCAAATAAGTTCAGGACAATAGTCCTTGAATTGCTGATTGTAAATGTGAAAATAAAGTTTTAAATTATGAGATTAAGAAGGTTTTAATTTTGTGGCTTTTAAAAGTAATAGAATGTTGCTACAGTTTTGAGACTTTATTTAATTTTCTGTAACGTAACCATGGCTCAATATGAACCCTCTTTGGACAATCTTGGTTCGGAAGAAGATCATTGCTACTGAATTTCAAGTTCTTAGGTCTACCGTTAAGTAAATTGTTTGCTACGGTCTATGCAGTTCTTTGAGTTAATTGAAGTCAAAGCCTTATACGTAAGTAAAGGGGTTGTCTGCTGTCTTCTCATTGGTCAGTTGGCTAATGCTCTAAAAGTTTGATTGCTTTATGCAGTTCTTTGAGTTAATTGAAGTCAAAGCCTTATACGTAAGTAAAGGGGTTGTCTGCTGTCTTCTCATTGGTCAGTTGGCTAATGGTGAATATACGCCGTCTAATATAAAACTTTATTGTTCGTTTATAAATTAATCAGCATTTTTATTTAGTGCACTTTAGTATTGATTTTAGAAGTACCCGATATAAACTGCCACGCACATCAGAGGATTTAAATACATACGTCACCATGAATAGGTTTTAAAATATTAAACATGTTATACAATTTTCCGGTCGGCGTCCTTAATTTTCGCGTATTTTTTTAATTTTCCTCCGTTTAAAAAATATAACATGAGGTAATTTTTTTAGAATTTTGAAGGTACTATTTGGACGTTCGTATGTTTAAAACAAATTCCCAAGTTTATATCTAATCTGTGACCATTAAAATGACTGTCACTACGAACATTAGCGGTTTAGAATTTATGAAATGTAGCTTATAGAATTTATGATATATACATATAAATACATATATATTTATGGAAAAAAAATGATTCTTTTATGATACAATGAGAAATGTGTTGTAATTATGATACAATGGAAAATGTTACGTATGACGTTTTGTATTTATGATACAATGAAAAAGATTGTTACGTATGTCCTGTTGTAATTATGATACAATGGAAAAAGTGTTACGTATGACGTGTTGTAATTATGATACAGTGAAAAAATGTGTTACGTATGACGTTTTGTATTTATGATACAATGAAAAAGATTGTTACGTATGTCGTGTTGTATTTATGATACAATGAAAAACGTGTTACGTATGACGTGTTGTAATTATGATAGAATGACAAAAAGTGTTACATATGACGTGTTGTAATTATGATACAATGAAAAAAGTGTTACATATGACGTGTTGTAATTATGATACAATGGAAAAAGTGTTACATATGACGTGTTGTAATTATGATACAATGAAAAAATTGTTACGTATGACGTGTTGTAATTATGATAAAATGACAAAAAATGTTAAGTATGACGTGTTGTAATTATGATACAATGACAAAAAATGTTAAGTATGACGTGTTGTAATTATGATACAATGAAAAAAGTGTTACGTATGACGTGTTGTAATTATGATACAATGAAAAATTGTTACATATGACGTGTTGTAATTATGATACAATGACAAAAAGTGTTACATATGACGTGTTGTAATTATGATACAATGAAAAATTGTTACATATGACGTGTTGTAATTATGATACAATGACAAAAAGTGTTACATATGACGTGTTGTAATTATGATACAATGACAAAAAGTGTTACATATGACGTGTTGTAATTATGATACAATGAAAAAAATGTTACGTATGACGTGTTGTAATTATGATAGCATTAAAAATATGTATGATGTCATAACTAAACTTTCCTATTTATCATACCATAAAAAATAACTTATGATACCATGATTTTTGTAATGATTTATTATCCCATTAAAAACTTATGATACAATTAGACATACTCGTGATACCATGCACATTTTTCTTTTGGTTTATGATGCTATTAAAATTACTTATGATATGAGGACTTTTAAAACTTATGATACCATGAAAATTATTATTTGACTTATGATACCATTAAAATACTTATGATATCATTAGAACTTTTTATGATACCATGAAAGTTTTATTTATTTATGATATTAAAAACATTTATGATACCATAAAAGTTTTATTTACTTATTATACCATTAAAACATTTATGATACCATGAAGTTTTATTTATTTATTAATTATACCGTTAAAATACGTATGATACCATGAAAGTTTTATTTATTTATTATACCGTTAAAATACGTATGATACTGTGAAAGATTTATTTGCTTATGATGTCATTAAAAATTATTTATGATACAATGAACATGTTTTGTTTTTTTTAACTTAAAATATTAAAAAATATTGACTGATGATACAATTGGATTTTTTAGAAACTTATGATACAATTAAAAATTACTTATGATACCATTAAATTACTTGCGATGTCATTAATATTTTTATTTTCTTTATGAAAAATAAACGAATGGAGGGTCTCAGGCATGAATGTTGGTTAACGATAACTTTTAAATCGTGGTACAAATCCTATATATATATAAGTGGAAATATCCGTCCGTCCGTCCGTCAAGTGAATTGTTTAAAGTTACATATTTATTTGGGATATTAACAGAGTAAGATCATATGGGGTTCGTGAATAAAAACGCAACGTCGACGGTACATACACACTCATACACGCGCACACTCACACACTAGCACACACATGTATATATACATATACATTTACATAAATATATGTATATATATATATACGTATATATGCGTATTAAATTACATCATTTGGTTGTAGTTTCTGTATATGTGGTCCTCAGAAATATTTCCTTCCACGTGTGTATCCGAACTGTGCTTGTTCCGTAATGTATCCTTTCCTGAAACCGAATATTCCTCTGAGCTTGGATGTTTCCATTTCCATTCTTTCGGCTGTGTCTTTTATTCTTTGAATTCCGGCACAATATTCTCACTCATTTCGGACAATTCTTCACGGTTCTGTAAATAAAAAAAAAGGAAACTTTAAGGGATCGGTTTATTATTTTGGTACTAGTCCAGGGTTTGCGCCTAATTTCCGTGACTGCTCGGCAGCAGCGATCCGACAGCTCACGGAAGCGTCCGAGACCTGCCGAGTCGAAAACGAGGCTGTAAACAAAACTGGACAAAAAAAAAAAAAAAATGTCTGTCGCGCAACCCTAACCGGCGACTCGGAGGCCCAGGGCATACGGTGGAAATAAACGAGTCTCTATTCAACCGCCGGGGGAAAAAAAAACAATGCTGGCCGTGTTTTCTCCAGCCGATCTGGGTCTTCGGGGGGGATACGACCCCACAGAGAAGGAGGGGTTTCCTGGTGACAAGTGCCTAACAGGAATGCCGAAACCCTCCTTCCAATAATCAAGCCAGTACCTGGGACGACGGTAGTATCCGATTGCTGGAGGGCGTATAACAGCATTTCGCTCAGCCTAACAAAACAAGCGGCAGCAAAAGTAGCAGTAAACCCTGAACATCTACGAGAAAATATACGTAATCCCCCCCCCCCAAAAAAAAAATATATATATATATAAAAAAAGAACTTGCCTAATTGTAAAATTGACTTCTTTGCTTTACGTAACACGAAACACATAAAAAAAAACATAAAAATGTTTCATTTTTCCCTCGAAAACAATAAAAAAAAAAAAGAAGTTTATTTATAGTTCTTCAGCTATGGGTTTGTTCATTTCTTTCCTTTTTTTTTTTATAAAAATATATGCATTTTTTTTCTTTCCGTATATTCATCGTCTTATATTGTTGTCGTCTGCCAACCTTCCATTTTTTTTTTGCACGATTTTTCGGTTTTGTTTATACAGCATCGTTTTCGTCTCGACAGCCTCGTTTTCGACTCGGCAGGTCTCGGACGCTTCCGCGACCTGTCGGATCGATGCGGCTGAGCAGTCACGGAAATTAGGCGCAAACCCTGGAGTAGTACCATGACTTTACAACAAAGAATCAGAATAACGGAGTCAGAGGGAGAAATTGGAATATTAGGATCAACTACTTCACTAGAGAGAAGAATGAGGTATGCCAAGTTGCGAAGTACGTGGGTCCGGTTTCGGAAAAATCAACGCGGATAAACAAAGTCCAGTGTTTATTTATTTATTTGTTTTTTATCCTTCAACTATCTTCTCAATTCAACTGCTGGTGATACCAGATCAGGCTGCCCTGTGGCTCCCTGAGACGAAATTCACCTACATTGACGTTTTTTGTTTTTCTTCTTTTTTTTTTTTTTTTGTAAAACTTAATTATGTTCTACAAAACCAAAAACAAAAACAACAGCCCCTCTCCCTTTCTCCCTCCCCTTTTTTATTTTATTTTTAGAACTTGAAGCATAAATCTTTTACTATAATGACCAGATTCGGCATTAAATAACCCAAAAAGGGTTTATATGCCGTAAAACAAAACTACCAAACCAAAAACGATGATTAAACATTTGAAGATATAAAGAACTTGAAGCATAAAAACTTTTACTATAATGACCAGATTCGGCATTAAATAACCCAAAAAGGGTTGATATGCCGTAAAACAAAACTACCAAACCATACCAACCAATTCAACTGTTAAAAAAAAAATTAAACTCTTAGTACAGTATCGATATCCAGATCAAATTCTGTTAAATATTTCATTTGACAATTCCCAAAAGTGCCCACTCCATTTCTCCCTCCTACCACTTTCTCTGAATTCATCCAACCTCATCTTAAACTGATCCACGCTATTGCTGTTCTGGAAACTTATTCCAAAAACATATTACTCTGTGAGCAAAAAAAAAACTTAACTGGTTAACAGATCTAGTTTTTGAAGACTGCCTTGACAATAACCTTCCAAGATCTAGGAGAAATACTAAAAAAAATACCCACCATAGTTAGAAATGCCATTAATTATCTTGAAAGTCTCAATCATATCACCTCTCGTTCTTCTCTCCAGTAAAGTAGTCAATCCCAATTTGTCCAATCTCTCCCTGTAACTGCACTCCTTTACTTTACTTATTAGTTTTCTCACCCTTCTTTGTATGTCTTCCAGTTTCAATATTACATTCCAATTTCCATGTCTAGTCGCTGGAGCCCAGGCCTGGGTGCAGTATTCTATATGAGATCTTATTAGAAGGTTTATATATCCTTAACACAACATTTGTCTCCCTCAAAATAGTATTCCTAACCATCCACCCGATCATTCTATTTGCCCTCGATACAATGCTCAAAATATGACTATTTTCCCTGTCGTTTAGTACATATTCAACTCCAACATTCCTGGATCCTACATGTTGTACTTTACATTTGTCTAGGTTGAACAACAACTGTCGCTTGATCACTGGTTGGCTGAACCCGCCAAGTTGAACAACCTTGATTTCGCTGACTCTGTCCCTACAGATATGAGAAGGAATAAAGTGATAGATGGTTGTTTGTTTTACGGCATATCAACCCCTTTCGGGTTATTTAATGCCGAATCAGGTCATTTTGGTAAAAGTTTTTATACTACAAGTTTTTAATATGCTCAAATATTTATTCATGGTGTTTCGTTTGATTGCTTTGTTTTGTGGCATATCAACCCTTTTCAGGTTTTTAATGCCGAAGCTGGTCATTTTAGTAAAAGTTTTTATAATACAAGTTCTTAATATCCTCAAATATTTATTCATGGTGTTTGGTTTGGTTGTTTTGTTTTATGGCATATCAACCCTTTTCAGGTTATTTAATGCCGAATCAGGTCATTTTGGTAAAAGTTTTTATAATACAAGTTCTTTATATGTTCAAATATTTATTCATGGTGTTTCGTTTGATTGCTTTGTTTTGTGGCATATCAACCCTTTTCAGGTTTTTAATGCCGAAGCTGGTCATTTTAGTAAAAGTTTTTATAATACAAGTTCTTAATATCCTCAAATATTTATTCATGGTGTTTGGTTTGATTGCTTTGTTTTGTGGCATATCAACCCTTTTCAGGTTATTTAATGCCGAATCAGGTCATTTTGGTAAAAGTTTTTATAATACAAGTTCTTAATATCCTCAAATATTTATTCATGGTGTTTCGTTTGGTTGTTTTATAGAAGAAAAATGTTTTTTGTTTTTGTTTTTGGCTTTCCAAAGCATGATTAAGTTTGGCAAAGGGGAAAGAAAAGAAAAAAAAACGATAACATCAATATTTGGTGCATTTTTGTTCAGGAAGCCAGTATCTTACGTGATAGAGTTCAAGAGAGAAATGGAAAAATCAAGATTGATCACCAAACTAGAGAGAGGAGTGATTTTATTTCTAAACGAAACAACTCAAAATGGTGAACCACACACTAAGATTTACAGCTTTGTCCCCGTGCTATTCATCTGCGGAGTATGGGTGTCTTGTTTGGGAGGGATCAACCTATGTCAACTGCTGCTTGATCTCCGATTTCCCACGTCTCGCTTGGTATTTCCTGTCCATCAACCTGAACTACCACTGCTTAAATAACTTTTGATATTTACTACATTTCATCCATATTTCTAATTCTTTTCCTTTTTCTTCTTTTCTTCCTACTTCCCACGTCTCACTTGGTACTTCCTGTCCATCAACCTTCGCCACGTCTCGCTTGGTACTTCCTGTCCATCAACCTTCGCCACGTCTCGCTTGGTACTTCCTGTCCATCAACCTTCGCCACGTCTCACTTGGTACTTCCTGTCCATCAACCTTCGCCACGTCTCGCTTGGTACTTCCTGTCCATCAACCTGAACTACCAGTGATGAACGTCATTTTTTTCGCGGACGCAAACCCCCTGACCCAACGAAGTCAAGAAGAAGCTTCTCCAACCAGATTCAACCTTTAACAACATTACAGGAAGAAACTGAACAGGAATCTACAAAGTGACCCTGTACCATGGAAGTGTAGATCTCCCGTCTGAAGCATTCTCTCTTGGCGCAGAAACACCATGAGTCCTGTGGAAGACACTCAACCAACTGAGAACATTTACATTCTGCCATCCCATACTATATTAGATGCAAGTGTGTAAAAATAGTGTAAAAACGGCATTTTCCATGGACAGGAAGTACCAAGTGAGACGTGGCTAAGAAAAAAATGGAAAACGGGGGACGAAAGAAAAAAAAAGAAGGAAAAGAAATAGAAATATGGATGAAATGTAGTAAATAACAAAAATTATTTTAACCGGGATCGCAGTTATTTAAGCAGTGGAGTGATATATTACATTGTTTCAGTGCGGTTTTTGCCAGATGTTTGTTTAAGAAATAAGATCCGAGTCTTAGGATCACGTTAATGAAAAGTATTGTAGCGCTTCGATGCACTTGGAGAGAGTATTCGGTTTTGAAGAGGATGTAGTTTGTGAAGTCAAAATTGTGGTTAAAATTGTTTCTGTGTATGACTAGTGCGTTAGTGGGATTGTTGTGTTTGAGTTGCTGTTTGTGTTCGGAAATGCGGGATTTTATATTTTGTAAATGCCGGCTAGGGAAGAAGTGTCCTTAGGAAGTAGTTAGGGACGGGGTTTGGTGTTGAGTAAAACCTTAATTGTTTTAGAGGTTGATGTTACTATTTTTATGTCAGATTTGAATTGATTTTCTAAGGAGAACTATGTAAGATTTATTTTTCTCAGTCATTTTCGGTGTTATTTGTGCTGGTGATGCTATAGATAGAAATCTTAGAAGTTAACAACATTAATTTTCCTCATTTGACCAGTTAATTATGTTATAGTATATATTTCTTTTGGTCTCTTGGTCGTACCGGATTCCAGGACAATAAATTTATCTAGTCTGGTGGAATATCGAGCAAAGTGCTGTGACTTGAGGTAACATCACTAGAAGGTGAACCGTTCTGCGTATGAATCAATGTATAACCTTGCTGAGAGGATCTCATTTGGGTTTCGAATACTATGTTATTTTGAGTATTTTATCAGAGTTTACTTGTAGGGGAAAGTAATCTTATGTCAGGTTATCCTAACAAACCCTTGTACGGAGAGATCGAAGACACCCGAGGATGGTGTCGAGTAGGTAATTCAAACTATTCAGTAGGTAATTAAAACGATACATGAACTCACTACGAAATCGCATTTAATCGCTTATTCAATTTTAGTGTTTATCAATTATATTTTCATCCACTTGTGCGCTTATGATTTTCCGTTGACTAATTACACACACACACACACACACACACACATATATATATATATATATATATATATATATATATATATATATATATATACATTATTTTTGTTCTTGTCTTTTAAGGGAAGTGGAGTGGGGTCTGATCAACTCTGCTGAGAAGCCATGAGATAAAATACTGTTTTGTTTTTAAATTTCCGAAACAGTTTTTCATGGTAAACAACTGATGATCCCTTAAATAATGTTAAAACTAATATAGAAAGTAATTTGACTTACAAGAAAAGTGATTTTCCACCGAACGACTTGGGACTAAAATGTGTTTTTTTTTTCATATAGTCTTAATGATTTAAAAACTTCCGAGACTATATATACATATATATATATATATACATTACATATATGTACATTATAGATATATATATATATATATATATATATATATATATATATACATATATACATATACATATATACATACATATATATATATACACACATATATATATATATAATGTATATATACATACACATATATATATAATGTATATATATATAATATTTATATATATATACACACATATATATATATATAATGTATATATATATAATGTTTATATATATATATACACACATATATATATAATGTATATATATAATGTTTATATATATATATACACATATATATATATATAATGTATATATATGTGTAATGTGTATATATACACATATATATAATGTATATATATATAATGTGTATATATATATACACATATATAATGTATATATATATACACATATATAATGTATATATATACACACATATATAATGTATATATATATATATACACACATATATATATAATGTATATATATATATATATATATATATATATATATTATAATATAATATAAAATGAAGTAATAAAATAAGGTGTCAATCAAATTTTATTAGAATTCAAAGTTCAAGCAAAGTATCTTAAAGTCCTTAGCTCATGAGTTTTCAAAGATAATTCTTCTCCTCAGAGGACCATTACCGCAGTTATACCACTACAGGTAATAAAATTAAACTTTGAAAATATATAAAAATATATACAAAAATACATAAAAATATATAACATCAAATATATCAACCCAAAAACATACTTTTTTGTTAAATCTATATAATCCATCCAAGTCATACAATTTGAAAAACATAATAAAGAAAGACATCCAGACTGAAGATTAATCCAGATTTTATATTAATGCTCTATCCAGTATATTGAGCTTCGGTTTTTATCCGGATGTTTCACTAATTATAAGATATTAGTTGACGCTTATATCTTTTGTTGGATTGCTTCATATATATATATATATATATATATATATATATATATATATATATATATATATATATATATATATATATATATAAAGTAGTGTACTAAAAGCGAACTTTTAGGAAAGGTAAAACCTATTGTGAAGAGTATACAGCTCAATATCCAGGATAGAGCAGGTAGATATGAAGAAGAATGGAAAGTTTTGCCCTGTGTTTCTTTCCCTACAACTTTTATTTTATTTTTTCAAATTTTAAATTTTGGCCTTTGCCAACTTATCTATCACAGCGACTTCCTCTGATGATAAGATTTTGATCTTTGAAAATCCTGGCTTAAGGAAAATTTAACTTGAATAAATTGCCTTTTTGCGGAATTTACCTTGCTCTGAGCAATTGAATTGAATTTTGATTTGGCTTTTGCTTCTCTAATTCCTTTCCATTCTTCCATATATACATATATATATATATATATATATATATATATATATATATATATATATACACATATATATAATGTATATATATATATATATAATGTATATATATATATATAATGTACATATATATAATATATATATATTTCATGTATATATATAATGTATATACATATAATGTACATATATATAATATATATATATATATATATATGTACATTATATATATACATTATATATACTAGCAAATATATGCTCTCTCCAGTCGCATATTTTTGCTAGGCTGCCGCGTCAGAAATGAACGCTCACCCATAAACTGATGGAGTCCCAGTCATATTTCTTGGGCGGTTAGACAATGATTTTCTTTGTTTCCGACCAAGAATATTTTTAGTTAAAAATGAAGAAAAAAAAAAATTTCGACCCCACCCCAATTTTTTTTTACGATAAATACAAATATTTTTACTTAAAATTTTTTTTTCCCCCTATTTTTTATCCTCCCCCATACATATTAATATTTTTAATTAAAAATTTTTTTTTTTGACCCCCCTATTTTTTTTGCCCTCCCCCATACATAGTAATATTTTCAGTTAAAAAAAAAAAAAAAAAAATTGTTTACGCCCCCCAATTTTTTTTACCTTCCCCCATGCATAGTAATATTTTCAGTTAAAAATTTTTTTTTGCCTTTTTTTATATGTACATATACATTAGATATACATTTTATATACACTCATGAACAAAAAAAATGGGCCAGGAAAGAAATTTACAATTTATTGCACAAAAAGCTGCATTACACAAAATGCAATTAAATAATAAACGAAAATGAGTAAAAAATATAAATAGCAAGATATTTACTTTAATAAAAACTTAGTATGGAATGGAATTGCCCTTAGATCTTTTTAAAAGATCAATTCTTTTTATCATGCTCTCAACCAACTTGGAGCACTGTGAAGAGGAGATGTTATTCCATTCTCTTTGTACTGCTTCCCATAATTTTTCTTTGTTGGAAAAAGTTTTTCTAACTAATGCACGAGATATTATAGCCCAAATATTTCCCATTGGGTTTAAATCTGGGCTTTGGCCAGGCCAAAACATCACATCAATTGAATTATCAGTAAGCCACTTCTTTGTGACTTTTGCTGTGTGTGCAGGGGCATTATCATGTTGAAAAATAATGTCATTGTTCATTTCTAACTTCTGGATGCTTGGTAATAGACCTCTTTCTAATATTTGAATGTATTCTTTGGCATTAATTGACGCATCACATCTGATAATTTCCCCAACTCCTGCAGCAGAAAAGGTCTCCCATACCATTATTCCTCCGTTTTCATGTTTTACTGTGGTTTTTATGCAATTCGGTGAAAATCTTTCTCCGGATCTTCGGATGCAACGTTCAGGGGCATCACTGGCAAGGCAAAATCTTGATTCGTCCGACCAGAAAACATTTCTAAACCAATCTGCATCTTTCGTACCATAACATGATGCAAATGTCTTTCTGTCGCTGATGTTCTTCTTAGTTAACAAAGGTTTTTTTGCACATCTTTTTGATGAAAATTCCTATTTCCTTCATCCTTCTGGATATTGTCACTCTAGAAAGAGAATTTCCTTTTGCTGTTTCGAATTGTTTGCTATGGTCAACATAAGTTTTTTTGCGATCCTTCAAAACGGTCATTTTAAGCCTGTGATCGTCCTTCATTGTGGATGCTCTGGGGCGACCAGAACCAACTTTCCTGCTCACTGTGCCTTCAATTTCGAACCTTTGTCCAATTCTCTTCACAGCTGAAAGAGATGTTGCCACCTTTTCTTCTTTCAAAATGTCGAAAATCTGCTTGTAAGTCAAATTTGCCTGTCGTAATCCTGCAATTCGGTTTTTAATTTTTTCGTCAAGATGTCGTCTTACTTTTCTTGGACTCATCTTTAATACTAATAATCTGAAAAATACTAAATAACAGCTAATTATTAGCAAACAAGAATAAAAATTTTAAAAATTGTTTTCTTTCCAATTTCAATCATGGCCCATTTTTTTTGTTCCAATTTTAATCATGGCCCATTTTTTTTGTTCACGAGTGTATATACATTATATATATACATTATATATATATATATATGTGTGTGTGTGTGTTTGTATATATATATATATATATATGTGTGTGTTTG
>OY744549.1:8000233-8012733 GCA_963556195.1 Sepiola atlantica
ATATCAACCAAACCATATATATATGACTTATGAATCACCCTATATATATATATATATATATATATATATATATATATAATGTATATATACAGGGTGATTCATAAGTCACTTAGCTATTTATTTTTGAAATTCTAAAGTGAAAAAATACGGTAATACAAAACAGAAAGTTTATTCAACAAATTCATTTATGGGAGTTTAAAATTACAGCAAATTTTCAAAATTTCCACCTTCGTTCTGCATGCATAGCTCCATTCTTTTTTGCAAGGAATGTACGACTCTTTGTAGCATATTTGATTGATTATGAAATAAATATATATAGAAACAAATATATAAACGAACAAATTTAAAATAACAAATAGCAGTAATTAGAGAGTAAGATAACAATCATCAAAAGTTCATAGTATGTTTGTGCTTCATATGGTAATCATTGTAAATAGCTAAGTGAAGTGACTTATGAATCACCCTGTATATATATGTATATATACGTATGTATATATATATATATATATATATATATATATATATATATGTATATATATATATATATATATATATATATATATATATATATATATATATATATATATATATATATATATATATATATATTAATTGTTAATGGCTTATTATTAACATATCCAACAATGCTTTAAATGGACGACCAACCAATATTACTTTACCTACATGAGCGAGCCAGGCTCTTCGTTCGACATCGGAATTTGAATCATGGCCGCCAACACCACCAGTGCGGAGAGACGTTTTATCAAGTAACAAAGAAATAAGTTTGGTTATTCTTGTTTTTGATAAAAAAAAAAAATGACTCAATAACTGGTCACCTCTGAAGATGGAATTTATTCCGAAATATAAGATTAATGAAAGAAACAAAACAAATTAATCTCGCATTGTTAATGGCTTACATATCAATTTTATTAATATATATATATATATATATATATATATATATATATATATATATATAATTTTATTTTCAGCTACCATATCGTAGAATGGTTCGTAGGTGTAGTGTTTAGATAGTATTTTATTATTATTATTATTATTATTATTATTATTATTATTATTATTATTATTATTATTACTAGTATTACTATTGTTATAAAGAATTTTATTTGATATGCAAATTACCATATCACACGGTAGTCTTAAGGGTAGTATATTATTATTATTATTATTATTATTTTATTATTATTTATTTATGTATATATAAGTAACATTTTAAGCTGAATTATTTCGACACTTGATTATTGGGGAAATGGTAGTTTTATCTGTACCATTGGAGAGCCATGCATATAACTGTCCTGTTTTTAAATCTCCGAAACAGTTACATGGTAAACAGCTGAAGATCCCCGTTTTAATATTAGATGCTTACGTTAAGGTCTCCTGCTTTTGTTTCACTGTTAGATACTTAATCCCCCTTTTTATTTTATTTACTTACTATTATATATTATTATGAATTTTCTAACAAATGTTAAGTCTACACTATTTTGGATTTAGTTAGTTTCTCTGGGAATTTAAACTGCATTTTCCTTTTTTTGTTGTTGTCTTTTTGTTTAAAACAACTCAAAGCTTCTTTAGACTATATATATATATATATATATATATATATATATATATATATATATATATATATATATATATATATATATATATATATATATATATATAGGGTGGGCAAAAATAAGGGTCCTATTTTTAAAAATTCATAACTTTTTTATTTATTTATTTATTTTTTTTTAGAATAAGTAAAGGACCCCTTCCGAAGCAAGCATGAGCCGTATTAGCCCTAAGGAACGTACCCTCATTTAGAAAACATTATTTTTGCTTAAAAAACTCAAAACAGTGTAAAAAACAATACTTTAGTTTTTGTAAGTTTTAAGAAGTGTTTTTCGGCTAAAATTTGTTTTGTTTATTTCAAAAAATCTCGGAAGGGTCAGTCTACACACACATAAAGTTTGGTGAGTTTAACTTTTATTTTGTGGAAGTTATTCAAATTCAAGTTATTCAAATTTAAAGATAGGACCCTTATTTTGGCCCACCCTGTATATATATATATACTGACGATCCCTTATATATAAAAACATATATCAAAATATATTTATATTAGAGTATATTCTTGGAAGTAAACTAAAATAATGATTGCAGTAGATTGATTGACTTACTAGACTAAAATCTTTCAACAAAATTTTTTTTTTCCCCAGTTTTGAAGGTTAAAAGAACTTCCGAGACTATATATATATATATATATATATATATATATATATATATATATATATAAAGATATATATATATATATATATATATATATATATATATGTATATATAATGCGAAAAACGAACAAATAGATGTAAAATATTTTTTATCCACATCAAAAAGAGAAAATGTGATTTGTAACCGTTCGTCCTCCTACTTTCTACAGAGACCAGAAAAACATTTGTCAGAAAATCGATCAGTTTTTATGTGCGATAATTACAGATCAATACCAATGATCGGTCGTGATGTAAGGCTGGATCAGCAGTCGATTATCGATGATGAGGTTAGGGTTAGGGTTAGTCGAAACTCTGTGCGCAATCAGAAAATTAAAATCGCGAAACAGAAACGAACGGGAAATTCGCATCTGCGGCTGAATCTTTGAAGATAGAAAATGTGCAAAAAAAAAAAACAACAACAAAAAATATTCGATTTTTTGTTATATTTCCCAGCGGACATAGGGGACGCACTGGACGCACTGAGCGTGTCCATCATGGGAACATTCTAGTGTCGAAACATCCAGTAAATAATCGCATGAGGAACGCAAACACCGTCAACTAGACTTTATATCGTGTCGTTCACAAAACTGGAAGAAAAAAGAAAGACCGTTAAACTCGAATTGGCATCTCAACGTTTCGCATTCATCTAGCAAAGGCTGTTTCAAGAGTGACAAGAAAAGTTTAAAGAAAGAAACGACGGACAAGAATACTTGTATTTTAGGGTATGTCAGTAGAAAACAAAAATTAAATGTAAATTTGGGCGAAATGTTGAGTTTTGGGTCTTTCTTTTGTCAATTCAAACATTATCCACTTATAATATAACGAACACTTTCTCTGTCTGTCTTTCTGTCTGTCTGTCCGCCCTGGAGAATTATTTGTAAACGGGCGGGGGGGAGGTAATTACTATTTAATTAATTTCAAAGTCAGAAACATAACAAATACATTAGGGCACATATTAACGACTAAATAAACAATAAATAATTTCGGCGCCGAGGCATGGCCACCGAGAGTTGACAAGGCCAAGCAACTAACTTCTAAATGTTGAGTTTTGGGTCTTTCTTTTGTCAATTCAAACATTATCCACTTATAATATAACGAACACTTTCTCTGTCTGTCTTTCTGTCTGTCTGTCCGCCCTGGAGAATTATTTGTAAACGGGCGGGGGGGAGGTAATTACTATTTAATTAATTTCAAAGTCAGAAACATAACAAATACATTAGGGCACATATTAACGACTAAATAAACAATAAATAATTTCGGCGCCGAGGCATGGCCACCGAGAGTTGACAAGGCCAAGCAACTAACTTCTAAATGTTGAGTTTTGGGTCTTTCTTTTGTCAATTCAAACATTATCCGCTTCTCTGTCTGTCATTCTGTAATTCTGTCTGTCTGTCCGCGAAGATTTTTGTAAACGTAAGGAACATGCGGCCGGGAGAGGGGGGGGTGCGGGTAATTACTATTTAAGTAATTTCCAAGGCAGAAACATAAGAATTACATTAGGGCACATCTGAACAACTAAATAAACAATAAATAATTTCGACGCCGAGGCCGTGATCTGAACGCGTAACCTTAACGTCATATGGTAATTAGGACGAATTTTTTTCATTTTTTTTTACTTAGCAATGAATGATCTTAAAACGAGGCTACGTATCAAAACTGGTTCTTCGTTATAGTGTGGGGTTTGCGTTCGCGCTCGACTTTTAAGGGGGTAGGGAGGGGAGATGCCCCCCCCCAATTTTTTTCCCTTTTTAAACAAAAAATATTGGGAAACAATTTTTTTTTTTAACTAAAAATATTTTTGGTCGGAAACAAAGAAAATTAAGGTCTCACCACCCAAGAACGCGGCAGCCTAGCAAAAATAGACGACCGTTAGGGAGTCTATTTTGGCTAGTCTATATTATAAAACGAGCAGATTCTCTGTCTGTTTGTCCGTCTTGGAGAATTTCTGTCTGTCCGTCGACGAAGATTTTTGTAAACGTGAGGGGGCGGGGGCGGGTAATACCCCTTTTTTTGGCGGGGAAAATCCCCCCCCCCCAAACAAAACAATTTTTTTTTCCTTTTTAAACAAAAAATATAGGGAGACAATTTTTTTTTTCTTTAACTAAAAATATTTCTGGTCCGAAACAAGGTCTAAGCACCCAAGAACGTGGCAGCCTAGCAAAAATAGACGACCGTTAGGGAGTCTATTTTCGCTAGTCCACTTATAATATAACGAGCAGGTTCTCTGTCTGTCTGTCTGTCTGTCTGTCTGTCTGTCTGTCTGTCCTGGAGAATTTTTGTAAACAGAAGAGAGAGGGGGGGCCTTTAGTAATTACCATTTAATTAATTAATTTTTTCAAGTCAGCGTTCATAAGATTTGTATACCTTTAGAATTAGGAAACTATTAATCAATTAATTTATATCAGATAACATTAAATGACATTAGATTACATTAAATAACATTAGATAACATATAAACAAAGTAGAATGAAATTTCAAGACGAGACTGCGATTAGAACGGAAAACGTGTCAAGAATCTTACTTAAACTAATACTTTTTCAACTTCCTTATATACTGTTACAAAAAGTCGCTCAGACACTAAAATATTGTTTTTTAGGGGATAAAATTATTTTCTTTTTTTTTTCTTTTTAATTAAAAATATTTATATGTATGGGGAGGATAATATTTTTTTTTTTTTTTGACTAAAGATATTTCTATTCATGGGCGGGGGGGGGGGGGCGGGGTAAGAAAAAATTGGGGTAGGGTCGAAATTTTTTTTTTCTTTATTTTTTAACTAAAAATATTCGTGGTCCGAAACAAAGAAAATCGATGTCTAACCACACAAGAAATATGACTGGGGCTCCATCGGTTTACGGGTGAGCGTTCATTTCTGACGCGGCAGCCTAGCAAAAATAGAAGACTGTAGGGAGGCTATTTTGGCTAGTCCACTTATAATATAACGAGCACCTTCTCTGTCTGTCTGTCTTTCTGTCTGTCTTTCTGTCCGTCCTGGAGAATTTTTGTAAACGAGGTGGGGGGGGGGGAGAGGGGGTAGATAATTACTATTTAATTAATTTCAAAGTCAGAAATATAGTAAATACTAAATAAACAATAAATAATTTTCAGCGTCAACGCCGCGATTCGAACTTGCAACCTTGACGTTAACAGCCAAACGCTCTACCGAATGAGCTAAAGGGACACAGTTGAAAATGGTCTCTTTGGGGTCTGCGTCCGCGCTCGATCTGTTCTTCGAAAATACAATTGGGTCTGCGTTCGTTCTCGATTTTTTCAGGGAAGGGGGGGTATATTTTGGCGGGAAAATGGTATTCGGAGACAATTTTTTTTTTCTTTTCTTTTGTCTAACCACCCAAGTTAGCAAAGAATGATCGTATAATAACTGGTTCTTCGATATAATTTGGGGTCTGCGTTCGCGCTCGATTTTTTTTTAAAGGTGGGGCATAATGCTTTGGGGGATTACTGACCAAGGTTTCCTTAAGGGTTCTTGTTTTTTAAGTCAATATTTCCTATTTTTTTACCACAAATACAAGAAAGCAGGAAATTTTTCATTTTCAATGCTGATCAATATTTCCAATTTATTTATCATAAATAAGAGAAGGCGAATATTTTCATATTCAATCCTGATCAATATTTCTTATTTATATATCACAAATAAAAGAAGGCAAAGATTTTCATATTTATACCTGATCAATATTTTCTATTTATTTATCACAAATAAACGAGAGGGGAGCTTTTCATATTCAATCTAGATCAATACTTCCTATTTATTAGTCATAAATAAAAGAAAGTGAAGATTTTCACATTTAATCCTGATCAATATTTCCTATTGATTTATCACAAATAAAAGAAGGCTCATAATTTTCATATTTAATCCTGATCAATATTTTCTATTTATCACAAATAAAAGAAGGCGAAGATTTTCATATTTAATCCTGATCAATATTTTCTATTTCTCATAAATAAGAGAAGGCGAAGATTTTCATATTTAATCCTGATCAATATTTTCTTATTTATTTATCACAAATAAAAGAAGGCGAGGATTTTCATATTTAATTCCGATCAATATTTCCTATTTATTTATGACAAATAAAAGAAGGCAGATATTTTTTTATTCAATACTGATCAATATTTTCTTATTTATTTATCATAAATAAAAGAAGGCGGAGATGTTTTTTTTCCATTCAGATGTATCGCTTTGATCGTGCCTTCTTTTATTTGTGATAAATAAATAAGAAATGTTGATCAGGATTAAATATGAAAATCTCTGCCTTCTTTTATTTATGATAAATAAATACGAAAATATTGATCAGGATTGAATAAAAAAATCTCTGTCTTCTTTTATTTGTGATAAATAAATAGGAAATATTGATCAGGATTGAATATGAAAAATCTCCCCCATCGTTTATTTGTGATAAATAAATAGAAAATATTGATCAGGATTCAATGTGAAAAACTGCGCCTTCTTCTATTTGTGATAAATAAATAGAAAATATTGATCAGGTATAAATATGAAAATCTTCGCCTTCTTTTATTTGTGATATATAAATAAGAAATATTGATCAGGATTAAAAAAAATGAATTATGTAAATTGCAAAACCCGTCTGGTGTCTAAGCGACTTTTTGTAACAGTATATAAGGAAGTTGAAAGATTATTAGTTTAAGTAAGATTCTTAACACGTTGTGGGTTCGAATCGCAGTCTCGTCTTGAAATTTCTTTCTACTTTATTTACGTGTTATTTAATGTTATTTAATGTTATCTAATGTTATTTAATGTTATTTAATGCTATTTAATGTTATTTAATATTATCTAATTTATTTAATGTTATTTAATGTTATTTAATGTTGTTTAATGTAATTTAATATTATTTAATGTTAGTTAATGTTATTTAATGTTATTTAATGTTGTTTAATGTAATTTAATGTTATTTAATGTTATTTAATGTTATTTAATGTTGTTTAATGTAATTTAATATTATTTAATGTTGTTTAATGTTATTTAATGTTATTTATATGTTATTTAATGTTATTTAATGTTATTTAATATTATTTAATATTATTTAATGTTATTTAATGTTATTTAATGTTATTTAATGTTGTTTAATGTTATTTAATGTTGTTTAATGTTATTTAATATTATTTAATATTATTTAATGTTATTTAATGTTATTTAATGTTATTTAATATTATTTAATATTATTTAATGTTATTTGATGTTATTTAATGTTGTTTAATGTTATTTAATGTTATTTAATGTTATTTAATGTTATTTAATATTATTTAATGTTATTTAATGTTATTTAATATTATTTAATGTTATTTAATGTTATTTAATGTTATTTAATGTTATTTAATGTTATTTAATGTTATTTAATATTATTTAATGTTATTTAATGTTATTTAATATTATTTAATGTTATTTTATGTTATTTAATATTATTTAATGTTATTTAATGTTATTTAATGTTATTTAATGTTATTTAATGTTATTTAATGTTATTTAATATTATTTAATATTATTTAATGTTATTTAATGTTATTTTATGTTATTTAATATTATTTAATGTTATTTAATGTTGTTTAATGTTATTTAATGTTATTTTATGTTATTTAATGTTATTTAATATTATTTAATGTTATTTAATGTTGTTTAATGTTATTTAATATTATTTAATGTTATTTAATGTTATTTAATATTATTTGATGTTGTTTAATGTTGTTTAATGTTATTTAATGTTATTTAATGTTGTTTAATGTTATTTAATGTTATTTAATGTTATTTAATGTTATTTGATGTTATTTAATGTTGTTTAATGTTATTTAATGTTATTTAATATTATTTAATGTTATTTGATGTTATTTAATATTATTTAATGTTATTTAATGTTGTTTAATGTTATTTAATGTTATTTTATGTTATTTAATGTTATTTAATATTATTTAATGTTATTTAATGTTGTTTAATGTTATTTAATATTATTTAATGTTATTTGATGTTATTTAATATTATTTAATGTTATTTAATGTTGTTTAATGTTATTTAATGTTATTTTATGTTATTTAATGTTATTTAATATTATTTAATGTTATTTAATGTTGTTTAATGTTATTTAATATTATTTAATGTTATTTAATGTTATTTAATATTATTTGATGTTGTTTAATGTTGTTTAATGTTATTTAATGTTATTTTATGTTATTTAATGTTATTTAATATTATTTAATGTTATTTAATGTTATTTAATGTTATTTGATGTTATTTAATGTTGTTTAATGTTATTTAATGTTATTTAATGTTATTTAATGTTATTTAATATTATTTAATGTTATTTAATGTTATTTAATATTATTTAATGTTATTTAATATTATTTAATATTATTTAATGTTATTTAATGTTATTTAATATTATTTAATGTTGTTTAATGTTATTTGATGTTATTTAATGTTGTTTAATGTTATTTAATGTTGTTTAATGTTATTTAATGTTATTTAATGTTGTTTAATGTTATTTAATATTATTTAATGTTATTTAATGTTATTTAATATTATTTAATGTTGTTTAATGTTGTTTAATGTTATTTAATGTTATTTTATGTTATTTAATGTTATTTAATATTATTTAATGTTATTTAATGTTATTTAATGTTATTTGATGTTATTTAATGTTATTTAATGTTATTTAATGTTATCTAATGTTATTTAATGTTATTTAATGTTATTTAATGTTATTTAATATTATTTGATGTTATTTAATGTTATTTAATGTTATTTAATGTTATTTAATGTTATTTAATATTATTTGATGTTATTTAATGTTATTTAATGTTATTTAATGTTATTTAATATTATTTAATGTTATTTAATGTTATTTAATGTTATTTAATGTTATTTAATATTATTTGATGTTATTTAATGTTATTTTATGTTATTTAATGTTGTTTAATGTTGTTTAATGTTGTTTAATGTTATTTAATGTTTTTAATGTTATTTAATGTTTTTAATGTTATTTAATGTTATTTAATGTTATTTAATGTTATTTAATGTTATTTAATGTTATTTAATGTTATTTAATATTATTTAATGTGATTTAATGTTATTTTATGTTATTTAATGTTTTTAATGTTATTTAATGTTGTTTAATGTTATTTAATGTTATTTAATGTTATTTAATGTTATTTTATGTTATTTAATGTTTTTAATGTTATTTAATGTTGTTTAATGTTATTTAATGTTATTTAATGTTATTTAATGTTATTTTATGTTATTTAATGTTTTTAATGTTATTTAATGTTGTTTAATGTTATTTAATGTTATTTAATGTTATTTAATATTATTTAATGTTATTTAATGTTGTTTAATGTTATTTAATGTTGTTTAATGTTATTTTATGTTATTTAATGTTATTTAATGTTGTTTAATGTTATTTAATGTTATTTAATGTTATTTAATGTTATTTAATGTTATTTAATGTTATTTAATGTTATTTAATGTTATTTAATGTTGTTTAATGTTATTTAATGTTATTTAATGTTATTTAATGTTATTTAATGTTATTTTATGTTATTTAATGTTATTTAATGTTATTTAATGTTATTTTATGTTATTTAATATTATTTAATGTTATTTAATGTTATTTAATGTTATTTAATGTTATTTAATGTTATTTGATGTTATTTAATGTTGTTTAATGTTATTTAATGTTATTTAATGTTATTTAATGTTATTTAATATTATTTAATGTTATTTAATGTTATTTAATGTTGTTTAATGTTATTTAATGTTATTTTATGTTATTTAATGTTATTTAATGTTATTTAATGTTGTTTAATGTTATTTAATGTTATTTAATGTTATTTAATGTTATTTAATGTTATTTGATGTTATTTAATGTTATTTAATGTTATTTAATGTTGTTTAATGTAATTTAATATTATTTAATGTTATTTAATGTTATTTAATGTTGTTTAATGTTATTTAATGTTATTTTATGTTATTTAATCTAAATTAAGTAATTAATAGATTCCCAACCTAATTCTATACAAAGATGATCAAAAAAATTAAGTAAATAGTAATTACACGCCCCCCTCCCTTTCTTACGTTTAAAAAAATTCTCGCCGACGGACAGACAGACAGACAAACAGACAGAGAATCTGCTCGTTATATTATTGGTCTTCCATAGCAAGAAAAGTGCGATTATGACAATGATTATGACTATGACAAAAAAATAGTTTAATATACATTGGCTTGGGCCAATTAAATGCATATTGAGATGCATGTCTTAATTTTAAACTTTGGCGGTCACAAAGAAATAAAATAAAACGTGTTTCTCTTTTCGAATTACGCTTTCAATAAATACGAAAATTCTACTAAAAAAACAAACACACATTTAATTTCACGTATAATTTCGTTTCTTTTTTGTTTGTTTATATAAAAGCCGAAGATGAATGAGAAAATCTTGTTTTGGCAATCAACCAAATTTCGTTTCGTTCGTTTATTTATGTAATTCTCATTTCGCTTTTTAGCAATTCCCACTGATAACTCATCACGACTCGAATAATTTGATCATAGCTTATTTGGGCGTTGCCCGGGAGTTTTTACGTTCGTTTTTTGTATATATTCCTCCCTTTGTACAAAATTATATTCGCTTAAATTTACTAAGTATTTTTTTAGAACGAGTTTGAGTAAAAAAATAAACAGAGTATTAAAAGACTAAGTCATTTAAAGTTTTTTTTTTATCGTACACGTGAAACACCAAAATAAAAAATCACCAGGAAACAGAATTACAGAAATAGATTTTTCTTTTTAATTCGTAACTCTTGATTAACAGAATAGCAGATTTATTTTAGAAATACGATTTTTGCAATTTACGAAAATAGATTTTTAAACCTTAACCCCGACAACGCAGCGTAGGAACAACTAGTATATATATATATATATATATATATATATATATATATATATATATATATATATATATATATATATATATGTATATATATATATATGTATATATATATGTATATATATATATATATATATATATATATATATATATATATATAACTACATGGCTTTTTGGCTAAGATCAAAGTGTAGTATCTGTTCCGATGGATACTGCACCCCATAGACTGGTATTGTCTTGGCCTTCGGGGCTTGATTTACGCCGTTCTATGGGTCCGTACTGTGCAGTTCTAGGAGGTCCACCCTCCCAGGCTTTGCCTCCCCTCTTTGGGGAGGAGTAAGTTTATTGCTTACTACCTGAGGCGCCCCTACCGGGGAATGCCGACGGGGCTTCCCAGGCAATTTTTAAATGGCCAGAGTGCTCACCTTTCGAGCGCTGGCTTTTCAAACCCCACTTTCTCGACCCGATCTAGGGTCACATCTTACTTGTGGGAGTAGGATAAAACTGGCCTTGTGCCTAACTCCTGAGGAGGAGTAATTAAAACCTGGCTTTTTGGCTAAGATCAAAGTGTAGTATCTGTTCCGATGGATACTGCACCCGATAGACGGATGTCGTCTTGTCCTTCGAGGCTTGATTCCACCTGTCTGTGGGTTTGTCCTGTGCAGTTCTAGGAGGTCCACCCTCCCAGGCTTCGCCTCCCCTCTTTGGGGAGGAGTAAGTTTATTGCTTACTGCTTGAGGCGCCCCTACCGGGGAATGCCGACGGGGCTGCCCAGGCAATTTTTAAATGGTCAGAGTGCTCACCTCTCGAGCGCTGGCTTTTAACCCCACTTACTCGACCCAAGCTGTGGTCACATCTTACTTGTGGGAGTAAGATAAAACTGGCCTTGTGCCTAACTCCTGCAGAGGAGTAAATAAATATATATAACTACCTGGCTTTTTGGCTAAGATCAAAGTGTAGTATCTGTTCCGATGGATACTACACCCTATAGACTGGTATTGTCTTGGCCTTCGGGGCTTGATTTACGCCGGTCTATGAGATTGTCCTGTGCAGTTCTAGGAGGTCCACCCTCCCAGGCTTTGCCTCCCCTCTTTGGGGAGGAGTAAGTTTATTGCTTATTGCTTGAGGCGCCCCTACCGGGGAATGCCGACGGGGCTGTCCAGGCAATTTTTGATGGTCAGAGTGCTCACCTCTCGGGCGCAGGCTTTTCAACCCCCACTTTCCGACCCGACCTTCGGTCACATCTTACTTGTGGGAGTAGGATAAAACTGGCCTTGTGCCTAACTCCTGGAGAGAAGTAAATAATACTTGGCTTTTTGGCTAAGATCAAAGTGTAGT